>CM062372.1:43187056-43787056 GCA_031216125.1 Dalbergia cochinchinensis
GTACGCTTCACTTAACATGCCACGTCAGCAAAATATAACGGTTGTTTGACCAGTGATTAAAGTGACATACAGAATGCAATTCCAAAGACTAAAGAGTTAATTTTGAAATTTTATGGACTAAATAAAGCATGTTTACAAGTTCAGGGGTAAAAGTGATACTTCACTTGATTAAAATGTTTTCATCACCTATTTTAGCCAAAAAAAATAAAAAGGATATAGCAAGGAAAACTCCTTTCTTTCAAAATAGAATATGCATTGATTCTCTTTCAAACTCCAAATAGAAACAAATATAACCTAGAAAATTTTCATTAATTTTTTTAAAGAAAAAAAATGAAAACTCTTACAGTAGAAATTTAAAGGAACTAGTCAATGAAAAAATGAATACTCTGAAGGATCCAAGTGATGCCCATGGATGGAAGACCCCTCCGGCGATGTTGGGGACCATTTCTCTGAACTCCTATTGTCCACCACAGAAGACCCCTCTAGCAACACCATCCTCTCTATCGAGTAGCTCAAGAAGCTTCTAGATAAGTGCTTCTAGACAAATACCAGTTTGAAACTAGGTTTGACTTAATTATTTGAAATTCAAATTTCAAATTTCCATCTTTTTCCTGTAGCATTCTTTGCTCCACTCACTAGTGAGCTTTCTGAGGTACGCAATCAGTCCTTTGAAGAGTTTTTCACTTTCTAATCTTCAATCAAGTCTTCTTTGCTAATTATATTTTGCGATTGTGATGATTGAAGATTAAGAACATGTTGCTCTTGGATATAGGTTGATATCTTCTTCTTGAGTGTACTTTCTGATGTCTCGTTCTACTTCTAAAGTCTCTGAACTTAGTTCCTTGTAGTGTTGAAAACTTCTTCTCATCATTAGCTATCAAATACTTGGTAATTTCACTTCTATTTTTTTTTCATATCTCATAACATAATATAAACATGTTTGCACATGTATAGTGAAATATATCCTTCTTTGAGTAAGCCTTGCTCTTGCTAAACGATAGAAACCTGTTATAACCTTACATGGAACTCAATAGAGACATCAAATGTTCTTCAAAGTATTTTCTTTAAATTGGCTTTGTTTTCATCCAAAACAAATAAGCACAAGGGGTTCTAGAGCTATCAATCTCCCCCTTTTTGATGATGACAAACCAATTTGAAAAAAATCTTTTGAAGAAATAATTGAAAGAAATATTACAGAAAAGTAAACGTGATGCATATTCTTTCAATATATTAGAAAGAGAGATTTTCAGGAAGTTCTTTTCCTTAAAGCATGATATGGATCATATAAAAACTTTTTGGCCTTCAGTGACAATTAATCAGAGCTACTGTTGAACATTATAAGAGCAAATGTTAAAGAGAAAGATGTTTAAGCTGTGGATAAACAACCAGCTTGATCATTTGTCAAAAGAAAGAAGCTTTCTGAAGATCCTCATGCTTGAAAACTTAACAAGTAATACTTGTGATATTTTATCTTAACTAGATCCATTTTCTACAAGTCTTAATCCAAAAGAAACCCTAAAAAGAATGCTCAAGGATATGAACAACGAAATGGAGCATTCGTAATTTTGGAAAACAAGCTAATGCTTATGTAGTTTCTGATGCTTAGAGAAACTATAAGAAGGATATGATAACATATTGCTATGTAAGGTTTCTAAAGCTCATAGGGATCAATTCCTGAATGACTAAGTGTAACACCCTAGTAATTAACCAGATACACCTAGGTTGAATCTGATTAATGACTAGACTTTACTCCTTGCTTTGGTTCTTTCTTCATAATTTGAAAATACTTAGTGAAATTACGAGCCATTTTTTTTTTTAAACACATAATTGAAAACGTGAGCCGAGTACAACGTGAACGAGTAAGCGGAGTATAATAAGACGTTTAAGAATATATCACATCATATCACTTAGGCTCCATCATATAACATCCATAAGCACATTATAGCATATATTTACATACAATAACCTCACTCAAAAGGTGGGTTATGTTCATACATCATTATCTTATGCAAACCCATAAAAGAAAATATACATAAGGAAATACACATAAGGTTATCTTATGTGTGCATGAACACACATAAATCTACTAAGAACCTTCTATGGCCACTGTCCTGGAAATGGGGGAATAAATCCGATCCACTGATGAGCTCCCTCGGGAGGGGACACACGAGATGCACCAGGCTGGGGTCGCATGGACGGCCTTCTCGCTAACCTCGGCTGAACAACTGTTTCCTCACTACCCTCTCTTACACGTGTGGGAGTAGGAGCAGAGCTCTCAGAATATACATGAGTAGGAGTGTCCTCTGAAGGATCAGTTTCAGAATATCTCGTCTCGGGAACATACTCTGAAAATCCATGGACAACAGATGAAGCGGGATAAGAACGTAACATCCTTTCATCAAGTGGACATGCATGTTCGAAAACCATTTCATCGCCATAGGGAGAAATAGGAGAAAATCGATAATTAGGGACAGGATGTGCAAATGGACGACCTATGTAAATAAAAACACGAACTGCGCACCTCCCTTCAAAATGATACGAGCGATGCACCGGATCATAGTGGAATTCCCAAGTAGGGGTATCAACGAACAGGACGAATGTCGCCATTTGAATCTGGAGACAATGATGGAAATAAAGAAAAGGGAGTGAGAATCTTGCTAAAGAATTCTCGGTAGGGTACCTCCTTCTACAGTGTCATCATCAAAGTCCCCAGGAACCTCGGGATTATTCTAAAATAGTGAGCATGCAAAGATTCATTTTAAGTTTGGACAAATACTTAACCGAGGTTCGTCAATTTTTAATCATGCGTCTTATAATGCATCTTATTCTTAACATGTCATATTTACAATGAACTTTTCCTTTATCATTACATCATATTCCTCATCATCATTATCAAAATAACATGCATAAAAGAACGTCATATAATATTAGCTACACATGGACACAGTGCACATATTTCATTTCTTTAGTGCCTTAGGTGACTTAAAATCTTATCATCATCATTATTTTCCTTGGGCCACCCTATACTCCACCCTTTTGGGAGTAATTTAGGTTATGAGCTCATACTTTACTAGTCGTCACTAGCATATACTTATCCCTTTTGATAAGCTAAAGTCCGCACTCTACCCTTTTGAGAGAACGGGTTAGGGGGCTAAAATCACCTTTTCACCACCTATAGTCTGATGGTTCCAAAGGATCATTTTCTTATAAGTTTAAGTCACCATTAAATCTTTGCATGTTATATCACAATACAATTCATAAACATCATAACATTTTCTCATTTATAGTCTTAAGCTAGAATAATATATATCAACTGTAATCATGCATATGGGAGATTCCCAGGAAAGAGAGGTGGGTCACAATGGACACGCTTAAATACCAAGTCTTTCCTTAGCCAGAACCTTTCCAAATTACACTTTTACAATGATACACTTTCTTCTAGCAACAAAGGTAAATTTTACATAATAAAGAACATTTCATGTATAAGCATTCTCATTATTTGCAACAGCAACTATAACATGCAAGCCACGAAATCATTCAATGATATCAAGTACTTAACAAGCATCCAATCCTTACATAGAATTATCAATTATAAATCATTCTCTTAACAATAAACCATAATTATCACAACTTCAATCATATCAAATCATTATCACACATTGATACTAAACTCAGATCAGTGGCCGAATCATGAACCTCATGCAATTACATAGAATCATATTTTAAGTGCATATAAAATACTAATTCCCCGTAAAATCCTTGCAAAGCCTTAAAACTCATTTAGAAACTAGTTCTTTTGTCAAATTTGGGAGGATCTTCACAATTAAAATTCTCACTTAAGATAAAAGGAGTAAGTCTTGAGCTTTAGAGATTTAGGTGACATCTTAGAATTATAAACATGCTATGCAACCTTATTTTAATCTTATCTTTATAAGGTGATAGCTTGGAATTATAAACATGATATGCAATTCCATTTCTTTATCTTTAAGATTTAAGGTGATGACTTGAAAATTAAACATGATGCAAGAACTTGAAATATAAACATGATACAAGAAAGCTGGAGCGGTGTAATCCGCACAGGACGATGAGAGGAGAAGAGAATATTAAGAAACCGGAGCGGCGGTAGTCCGCACAGGACCATAGAGGAGAAGAGAATTATTATTACATCTTTTTAAGCTCCAATCTCAAGACTTTTTAAAGAATAAATTCTTTAACTCCAATAATCATATTTCTTTGCTTGTGATACATGGGCAAGTCTTTGAGCTCTAGGATCTTTAGGTGATGGCATAAAATAAACATGTCATGCGTTGATTCTTTTAGCCATTATAAAATATAGTGAGAGCATAAATTAAATATGAGATGCAACCTCTTTATTATCTTGAAAGATTAAGTGATGACTTGAAACATAAACATGAAATACAAGCTTGGAATTTAAACATGAGAAATGCAAGTTCATTTATTCATTCTTGAAAATTTAGTGATGACATAGAAGGTAAACATGGTTATGCAAAGCATAAACTTAATCATGGATGCAAATTCATTTTGTTTCTTTACTAGAGCTCCTTCAAGACTTTAAAAGAATTATAAATTCAACCCAATACATATCTTAACAAGAAATAAAACATAAAAGGAAAATACATCTTTCAAGTTCTAAACTAAAAATCTTTGTTTTAGCATCATAAAGCATTATTCTTTAAAGTTTTGCATCAAGTGGAATTTTCAAGCTTTAGAGGCCTAACTTGTGATGGATTTACAACCCACCCTCAAGGTCCTCATCATCAAGCCATCATCTTAGTTCCACATAGGCCATATGGTTGAATTGGTTAAAGAAAAATTGAAGAGGAAAACCAAAATGAAAAGCTAAGGTAAGTTCATAATTTCATCATTTTGAGCTAAAAACACAACTCCTCAAAGCATAGAAATAAATTTAGAAACTACTCCCTACCTAATCTGAGTTGAAGAAGAGGAAGAGAACTTGGTTTCTTGAAGTGAAATGAAACAAAATCTCTTTGAAAAAAATTGAAGAAAGAATTCAGCCAAAGAGGAGGAAGAAAGAAAGTTTTTGGTGCTCCTAAAAACTAGTTATGAACCAAGCATTCCAAGACCACTCAAGCAAGCCTATTTATAGAAGATTTTGAGGCTTCTAATTGGCCAAAATGATGAGGTAGTGAACGGAATTTTGCAGGAGAAATAAGGGAGGAAAAATCATTTTAGACAAAGTTGTATGAAATTAAGGAATTATATTTCTTATGGTGACATTTTGGCATTTTGTTTTAGTGCAACTTTTGGCAATAATTCAGCTGCATAATGGCATCAATAATTTCGTCCATTATAGCCCAAAGAAGTGAAATTTGTGTGTTCCATGCATTATTTAGGTGTAGGCAAGGTATTCATGTAATTTAGAGAATTTACGGTTAAGGGTTTAAGTGAATTAGTAAGCAATTTGGGTGTTTTTGAGCAATATTGGGTTCTAACCAATCTAAATACATAATTTTGACTCTAGATTAATATTTAGAATTTAATAAGCTTTAATTTGAGCCTAATATTGCTTAGGTTTGGTATACGAATCAAAAATCCCCAAATTCGCAAAGCGCCAAAAAGCAGGTAAAATCGTACTTTCACTTAAAAGCGCCGAGGCCTTGAGCTTAACCAATGGTTAATCATGGCTTAAAAACACATTTTAAAACATTTTAGTGAGGTTCGGGCTCAGTCGGCACGCACATCGGAGTTAAAACAGCCGCAAGGGCATTTTGGTCATTTCGCGCGTCGGAACTCAAAATTGAGATCCTTCTGCTCTATTAACACACATAACACAAACAATCCCTTATTATCCTCAAAATATCCCCTTGAGAATAGGTGGGGCCCACGATCCTCATTTTCTGAGTAAAATAACTTCAGGGGCATTTTGGTCATTTTATACGTACAGAAATTCGGGATTTGCGACTCTCGCATGAGTCGTTCCTAACCTCTCTTCTAATGTTATATTCCTTTATTGAGGATTATTCAGCCTCAAATCTTATGTAATAATTACCTACGGTAATTCGGTAATTGAGTAATTTCTAATGACAGTAAAAATTACAGTAAAAATTGGGGCGTTACACTAAGAATGAGCTTTTGTATTGAGCTATGAAACTTTCCTATAAGAACCAGATCATGAAAAAGATGTTTTCAAAACTGAAGATATATGATATTTTAAAACAGGTTTTGGAAGAAAGACACATTACTCCTTGAGAGATTTCTAAAGGTTATTAACTGACCTTGGTCTTATTAACATGTGTATGAGCAGGTTTCTGAAGACAAGTTATAGACTATTTACAACCAAACTTTAATCAAGTTAAACACAACATTTTAGAAAACCATCTCTTACAAGAGTAAAGGATAAAGAGAAAAATGATTGAGCTCATCATGTATATCAAGACTCAGCTTATAAAACTAGTATCAGAGCAACAACCACCTTGTACTCCTAAAGGTACTTGACCAAGGCTACACAGAAAACATGTAAGCTAATACCCAGCATATAAGAATGAACATGTCAAAACATACGCATTCAAGATAAGAAGCAAACATTTGACTGAGATATATGTGATTAGCTGAGCTTAGATAGAGTATGACATGACTCAAAGCTTAAGATAAGACAAAACATGAAGCATGATAAACATGTATAAATCAAACACATGAGCTAAGGAAAATATATAGCATAAAAGACATAAAGAGATCATGGTAAAAGAAATAAAAAAAAAACTTATATAGACATAACAAATGTTCAGAGATATACAAAGGAAACTAAAAACAAAGAAAAACATACTAAAAAAATTTTTGGGCTCCCCCTCAGTATTTTCTCCCCTACGTCCTTAGCATAGCTCTCATTTTAGCATAGCTCTCATTTTAGCATAGCTCCCCCTGAATCCTAGCAACAAATCCTACCAACACAGATCTTCTTCAAAACAATACTTCTCCCCCTTTTAGCATCATCAAAAAAGAGATGTACCGTGAAACACGTATTGTATCCACTGAAACATCTGAAGTAGAAGATCTTACATCTGTCTCAGCTAAGCAACATGTGCAACCAGGATTGCTTCAAAGCTATCTTGTCTAGAGGGAATCTCTGTAAAATTTCACAAGATGACTTGATAGCTTGTTGAAGATGTGGTTGAGGATAAAGGTGGTATATTGATAGGTGCAGGAGTAGTACTGGGAGATGGTGTAGGGATGTCAAGTGGCATAGTTTCCCCTAAATAAGGTGATTCAACCCTAGTGATTTTCTATGTAGTAGATAGATGAGGAGAAGCTATTGCAGGAGTTGCAAGATCAGAAGTAGCATGAGCAGAGGAGTGCTCAGGAATAGCAGCACTAGTGTCAGATATTGGATGCAAGGAAGGAACAATAACTTTTTGAGTAGAGGCATAAGCAATAGAAACTTCTTGAATAGACACTAAGGCAGTGGTATCTTTCACCATAGGGGCTTAAGAAGCCTTGACCACTTCTTCCTCCATTGGAGTAATATGGATGGAAGGAGGAGGTTGAGGTACCATAAGAACAATCTCCATCTATGGTTTAGATGCTTCTTCCTCAGGTTCTTCTACAATTGGTTCCATATTGAAGAAGACCTCATTGATAAAGAAGTACAGACCATCCATATCTTTTTCCCTTGGGTGTGGCTTTGGTTCCTCAGACTTTGACATGATTTCCAGGACTTGGCTAACAATCATAAAGTCTTCAGAGATATCAAAAGCTGATTCATCTAAAACTGTAGGAGTAAGACCAGGGATATACCCAAATTGTGGAGCCTTAGTTGCAACAGCGGTATGCTCTGCCTCACTCATATCTTTCAAAATGAGTACAACTCCTTGAACTTCTTTAGGAAAAGATTGTGTCTCCTTTTCTTGAACTTTTCTTTCGAATGGGGAGCTTATCAAGTCTGCCTCTAAGAAGCTCACTTTCTGATGTTTCTACCTCCTTGTCATGCTGTCTTTGAGACATTGATAGCTTTTGTCTCTTGGATGATCTGACCTTACTTTTTTGAAGAAGTTTTGAAATAGCCTCCTCAGACTCTTTTTTACAGGATGTTTGTTCTTCTTCATCAAAATTTTCTGAACTGCTTTCAGAAATAATGACAACTTTCTTAGTCTTCTTTTTCTTCTAATCGTCTGCTCCCTTTTTCTTCTTTGTAGTCTTCTTTTCTAGTTTTGTCTCCTCAACTAGATAGCTTATCTTTCGTGAGCTTATTTTCACAAGAAATGACTGAGTCTTCTTCTTTGACTTGAAGGAATTGATGGTGCAGTCAATTCCTGGAGCATACTCAAACCATTCTTCCATGAGTAGGTATTGAAAGTATTAGAAAATTTTCGTCAACAACATTCCATGAGGTACTACTGTAGTTCTTCTCTTATCCTTGGTAATGGCACTAAGCATGTAGTCCATTATTAGCTTTGGCAAGTTCACTTTTCATTTGCTAATCAAACAAAAAAGTAGCATACAATCTATTCCTATTAATACATCCGTGCTTCCTCTCCTAGGAAGAACAGTAATCATACCACAAAATCCTTTTCTTACCCTAGAGCAAAGTAAGGCAGTAGTAATATTACCAGGTTTGTATTTTGTTGAATCGGTAAGGAATTTTGACACTTCTTTAGTACTCACCCCAAAGGAATTTGTCCAATTATCGTCAGTAAGAAAGTTGACTCCAGCAGTTGGAGCCCTAACCACAGTTGCCAAGTCCGATAGTTCTATCTCCATGAAAACATCCTTAATTGTGGTGGAGAGAGTGGTCCAATTCTTTGCTTCCAAAAAGCAATAGAAATCAGTAACTATTCTAGGAAAGATTCTGTCAGAGATGTTCCAGAAAGTATTCACATCCTTGGAAGGTAAACACCTCCCTAAGTATCAGAACTTGATCTAGTAAGGCATTGCTTAACCTTTTCCAGGGGCTATGGTCCTCCAAGAAAAGTCTTCTTCGTATGTTTCCTACATATCTGGCTCATTATACATAAGGAAAGCTCCTCATCTAGATGTATCTTTTTCTATCTCTCAACCTTCAGCCATGGAGAGGACCTTGAAAGGAGAAGAAAGCAAGTTAGGGTTTGCTAAGATAGGAGAGACGACATGTGTAGAAGAGGTAAAAAAAGGCTAAAGAAGATTTGTAGATACTAAAATAAGGGCTTGTGAAGATCTAGTAAGAGTTTCAGGAAAGAGATAGCAAGAGGGATGGTTCAGTGTTTAAGGTTAGGAGGATGGTAAAAAAAACTTATTCCAGAAGATGAAGGTAAAGGTGAAAGGAAATACATAGGGGTTTAAAGAGATGTGACGTGCCTGAAGACGAAGCTACGTGGGAGAGAGAAACTCTAACGTAGTAGGTAAAAATCCCGCCTTTTCATTCCTCTTTCAGAAAAAGAGTCTTCTGACTCTTGATCTCACTTTCTGAAGGAGTTATTTTCTGAAACTTCAAAGTTCACTTTCTGATCTACTAAAGAACCTTCGTATCTCATCCCAAATTCATCTTCCTGCTTTGGATACAGTGCTCCTGTATAACCATTATTCTTTGATCCTCAAGGACTTCTTTCTGACTAAACAACCTTCTTTCAAACACTTCTTCTTCTTTCTAATCCACCATCTTCAAATAGAACATGCTGATTCCTTTCTGATCTTGCAAACTGATACACTATTCCTCACAGAGATTTGTGGTCTTGCAAACTAACTTCTGACATTCTTCCAAACTGATAAGCAGTGTCTTTGGGAGTATATATATTATGATGGTTTCTTGATTGCTTTGCTTGATCTTCATAAGGGACTAGTGAAGAGAGAAATCCCAAAAATGTTTTATATAGAGACGCTTATGCATATGTGAAAAAGACTTTTGAAAAACAGAAAACATACAAGAGATCTTTAGCAATAGATATTGTGAATACATCTTGATACAAGATTTTCAATAGACATATCTATTTACTAAGCATCTCCGTTAAAAAAAATCATAAAGAAGGAATTTTACAAAAACAAATTAGGATATAGAGTGTTGAACGGATTCTTGTAAAGATAAATAGCATAGCATTATTTAAGATGATAGGAAGGCGACTTAACTCAAAAGATAGTCTTGCAGCTGATTCCTTACCTGCAGCATCTAGGTTCAAAGATCTTAGCATGCTTGGGCTTTTTCGTTTTAGTACTTTTCTCTAGTATGGGTATGCTTGCCCTAATGATATCAGATTCATCCGGATGGTCCTAGAGCTTCTTCTTAGTATGGATGATGATGTCTTGAACATGATCAGTAGAATTTGCCTTTCTCTTGAGCTTGCTTAGCATATTCAGCATAGCTTCCACCCAACTTTGACAACTCAAAGCTTTCTCATCATACATAGATATAGTGGTGGTGATGAAATCACAGTTAAAAAAAATCCAAGGAATGACTTGGTTCTCATACCCCTAGAGATACTCTAAGAACTTTGACAATAGAAGATTATCTTTAAAACAAAACTTTCATCAAGTTACTATACATTCAGATCTTCCAGCTTCTATGTCGTCTTCAAATTGCTCATGTTCAATATCAAAAAGATTATTTTCTGATCATCTTGAATGGTCCAAGCATACTTTCTGAAATACTAAGGTTCTGGAGCTCACTTTTTGAAGCTTTAGCTTTCATCCACTACCTTTTTGGAGCTACCTTGAGATAAAAAAAGTTTCAGGACTTTCTTCAAGATGATCAAAATTATCAGCAAAGTCTTCTTTAGGCTTATCATCATCATCATACATGATGAATTCTTAAGAGGATTATCTCTCGGGAATTGTGACAACACTTAGACTCAAAGCCTAATATCTAGAATGATTATCATCAGAGTGCTTCTTTACCATTTCAATCAGAAAGATATTTTAGATGTATCTGCATGAAAGAGTAGGATTTTTGGTACCCAGGCTTTTATAGGTCCTTTTTAGTTAGCTTCAGATAAAGAGATTTTTCTAACCTTTCTAAAGGAATTCCTTTTCAGGATTCATTTGTTATAAAAATATTTCTTTAAACATCTTGAAGAATAGAAACCAGCGATACACACATATGAAGTTGCATAGATCTCTCTCGTTCAGTTTCACCCGTATATCTTAGTCTAGTTTCCAAAAATAAAAGATAGTAACCATTTTGATAAAAACATAGTGTTAAATTTTGTCAAATAAACACAGGTAAGATCTTAGGATACCATGAAGTCTTCTCAAGGATTCAGAAGAAGCTTCTGACATGTTCATATAGCTTCTTGGAGGCTTTAGAAACATATAGCTTGAGAAGAGTAAATTCTGTTTAGAGGATTTCTCTCTTTTACCTTTCCAACTTTAGACTAAAACTTCTCAAGAATTTATAGCAACTCTATGAGTTCTTTGACTGGTTGAGATATATAGATGAACAGGATTGATATCCTTCCAGTAACTCATCTCATGAAGTAAAAAGAAAATTATAACAGCAGTGAGATGCAGAAATGTTTACCTCATGTCTCAGATGATGTTCTTCAGCAGTGAAACATAGAATGGCAGTAGGTTTTAATACAACAAGACCTTCTGACAAAGGCTTTCTAGATGTCTGACATATTCTTCTTCTTTGCATAGGGATATGACAAATAAGCTCAGGTCAAATACATGATGTGTGACATTACTTCTATAAGCAGATGTTTCTTTCTGAAGATGATCTTTGTCCAAATCTGTCATTCAAGAGATTGATGTCTTCTTGATAAAGTCATTACAGGCTTCAAACATATTTCTCAGACAAAGAATTCATCTTCAAATTCAATCTTAGATAACAGAACAGATCTTTCTACTTCATAGAGAAGTTTTAGCAATTTTCATTGCTTTAAGGTTGAAAAATATCTGATATGTTACTATTAGGATCAACGACATCTTGATACAAATTTAGATCCTTTAACACCATGTACAGACAATTTCATATAGCCTTTTATATGTAACAAATAATACAGAAGTAGCATATACAGTTGTAGCTTAGCTCATATATGAACAGAGACTTGACTTGATGGAACAACTAAACTTTCTCCTTTGTAAAGTTCATGTCAACAGGTCTCTTTTAAATCCCTTTCATCATATGAATGAACTGTGCTATGATGAGTCTTGTCAGCAAAGGATGAATAGATAAAAGATAGATCTTGTGAAGATGATGTAGGCCATTATATCCCTCAGATCTTTGTCCTTTACAATCATTGGATTTCTCAACCCTTCAGAGGTTTTGTTCCAATACCAATTGTAGGTAAGGATGTGCACGAAAAGTGGGGGTTAAATCGTGCGTTGATCCTTTTTCACATTTTCTGAAAATAATTACTATTAAGTGTGAAACTTGAAGTATAGCAGGAACACAGTTAGTAGCTTCAGAAAGTAGATTCCTAAACCTTATTAAATAAAATGCTTATTATGAAATAAAATAACAGAAAGCAAGAAAGACATACAAGATCAAGAGTAAGTAAACGATGCAATAGAGATAAATAAAAGAGATCGAAGAAAGAGAGAAAATACACAAGGGATTTTATATTGGTTCGGCCAAATTTGCCTACATCCAATACTCAACAACTGTTGAGGTTTCATTCAAAATAACTTTCTCAACCTGAGAAAGTAAAGATGGATAGTCTTTACATTAGCCTTCCCAAGCTCTTACTTGTGTCAGCAGACTAACTTAGAGACTGACACAAGTTGAGTATTCTTTCTTCAAGCCTCTCCAAGGCTAAACTGAGTACTATTGTACTAATCTCTCCAAGTTAACCCGTGATCAGTAGCCAACCCTATAGTCATATTGAAAGTAGTCTTGATACTAACCTCTCTAAGCCAAACTGTGAGCAGTAGCAACCTCTACTGTCACGTTGAAAGTATTCTTGACACTGGCCTTTCCAAGCCAAACTGTGACTAGCAGCAACCACTGTTGTCTCATTGCAAGTAGTTTTACAATAGCCTCTCCAAACTATCTCACAACGATCACTACTAGATTGAGGATACAAAGGTTAAGTGTTTGGGTTGTCACTCAAACTAACCTACACTCAAGTTTCCTTAACATATACATAGAAGTTCCTAAGCAAAACTTGAATGACTTCCTTCTTCTATTTCTTCCATAGGAAGACCATAAATCTAACTAAGAATATAGAAGGAAGATTTTCTTTACACTTCAAGGATAAAACTGATTACATGATAAAGATTGAATATCCCAGGAAGTGGGAAAGATTTTTGCAGAGTTTCCTCTCTTGAATTTTCAAATCTCTCATCTGTCTTCATGCACAACATCTCTTTATATAGGGATCTTTCTTTGTGACCGTTGCCATAAATCAGTTCCTCAAGTGACACATGTTGATGATCAGTTGTATCTTGAAAGAAACAACTAGAAGAAAGGTTGACACATCTATCATATCGGTTGCAGAAACCGTTGTAAATATGAGCTTTCTGATATTCCTTCAGAAATTACTTTTCT
Organism: Dalbergia cochinchinensis; assembly: GCA_031216125.1. Taxonomy (NCBI): domain Eukaryota; kingdom Viridiplantae; phylum Streptophyta; class Magnoliopsida; order Fabales; family Fabaceae; genus Dalbergia; species Dalbergia cochinchinensis. The sequence goes on from CM062372.1 coordinate 43,200,489, forward strand.
ACTTTCTAAGCAAGCTTTCCGTACTTCTCCTTCATGAAGCCAGGGTGATTGATCAAATAGGTAGAAGAGATGGCGTACTAGTTTGAAATAGGATTTGACTTGATTATTTGAAATTTAAATTTCAAATTTCCCTCCCTCCTGTAGCATTCTTTGCCCCACTCACGGGTGAGCTTTCTGATGTATGCAATCAATCCTTTGAAGAGTTTTTCACTTTCTGATCTTCAATCAAGTCTTCTTTGCTGATTATATCTTTGCGATTATGATGATTGAAGATTAAGTAACACGTTGCTCTCGAATATGGGTTGATATCTTCATCTTGAGTGTACTTTCTGATGTCCCGTGTTACTTTCTGATATCCCGTGTTACTTTCTAAGTCTCTAAACTTGGTTTCTTGTAGCGTTGAAAACTTCTTCTCATTGTTAGTTATCAAAAGCTTGATAATTTCACTTTTGTTTTATTTCAGATCTCATAACATGAGATAAACATGTTTACACATGTATAGTGAAATATATTTTTCTTTGAGAAAACTTTGCTCTTGCTAAATGTAGAAATCTATTATAACCTTACATGGAACTCAATAGAGACATCAGACGTTTTTTAAAATATTTTCTTTAAATTGACTTTGTTATCATTCAAAACACATGAGCACAAGCACTTCTGGAGCTAATAGGAGTACCATAGAAGAATGAAGACATTTGATGTAGAAAAAAATGCATCAAGGAGATAATGGGTGGAAAGAGAAAAGTATGAAAGAGGAAGTGACAGCCTTCCCATAGAAGCTTTCTGATAGTAATTGAAATTTAAATATTGCTTTCAAAGATTGTTTACCACCTGAAGATTATATATATATATATATGGTCTGTTCGCTTTTTTCATTATCATTTTCAAAGCAAGCTCCTTCCGCTAGTCATTCATGTTGCCTTAGATGACTAAGAATACTACTTTTGTTTTAATGTGAAAGATATTTAGACATTAGTAGTCTTTGAAAGATATTCAAAGTGTGAAATATATGTATTCCTTATCCAATTTGGATCTAATTTGTCTTTTTGATTTTGTGAGTATTATTAGTCTCCTTAACGATTAAAATTTTCTTTTCCCTTAAAAAATACTTATTTAATATTTTTAATTAATTTTCTCAACGTAAGCTACTCTTGCCCTCTCTAAAGCTACTCCTGCGTATACAAATGGCAAACACATTCATGGTCTGGCGAAAAGGTTTTGGAAAATTTCAAATGCCATTCTATTTCTGGTTATGTACTCTGGCCCAAGCTTTTGCTGTTCCATGGGCTGTCGCACCTCCATCATGCCTAGTGCAGGGAAATGCTTTCCATGACAACCAATTAAACCAACAAGGAGGGTGTAGTTTTTCACTTGGGAGCTGGGTTGTGGATGACTCCCACTACCCTCTCTATGATGCCTCAAGTGATTGTCCATTCATAGCGCAGGGATTTGATTGCCTCAGAAATGGCAGACTTGACCAAGAATACCTCAAGTATAGATGGAAGCCCTCAGTTTGTGACCTTCCACGGTAATGTCTACTACTTCCACTTTTTTTTTTTCCTCTTATTTTTTGATTTCACTCTGTATATTTTGTCTCGTGGGCATTCTATTTTCAATCGGAATCCTCCGTGTTTTCCTTTGCATCTTCGTATGGCACGAAAATTAGCCAATTTGAAAATGATTTTTCCTTGCTTTTATTTCTTTTTATTTATTTATTTATTTTATTGTAATCATCACAATAATGTTTGTTAACAGGTTTGATGGGGAGAAATTCTTGGAGAGAAACAGAGGAAAAAAGATAATGTTTGTGGGGGATTTCATAAGCAAAAACATGTGGCAATCACTCACTTGTTTGCTTCATACTGCAGTCCCAGAATCAAATTACACTATGATGAGTCAACCAAAGCATCATTATGTGTTCTTATTTCCGGTAGTCTTCTTCAAGTTTATCTAGCGTACAGAGAAAATTTGAGCTTTGATTATTGATTCATTAGTTAGCTTACTAACTTTGCTCAATTATTTTGGGTTGTAGGAATATGAAGCTTCAATAATGTGGTTGAAAAATGGGTTCCTAGTGGATGTGGTCCATGATAAAGAAAAAGGCAGAATTATAAAACTAGACTCCATTAGATCTGGGTATCATTGGAAAGGAGTAGATGTTTTGATTTTCAATACCTACCATTGGTGGACTCACAGTGGACAGTCTCAAACGTATTGTATTTTGAACTACCTTTTTTTTTTCTATGACTTCTTTTTTTTTAGATATTGCGTGCAAGTTATTTGTTAAAGAAGGCTGGCATGCGACTTCTGTGTTCATGTTGATGTTTAACAGATGGGTTTACTTTCAAGTTGGTAACGAGATAATAAAAAACATGCATCACATGGAAGCTTTCCAAATTGGGTTAACCACTTGGGCTAAATTGATCGACTCTAACATTGATCCTTCAAATACTAGAGTTTTGTTCTTGGGAATTGCTGCTTCCCATTCTGGGTAAGTTGTAATGGTCTTCAACCTAGTTTGAAATTAATATAAAATCCCAAAATACTTTTTGGTTATAATAGACCCTTTGGCCTCAAGTACTTGTTCACAATGGAAAAGGAATTTACCGGTTGACACAACTCAAATATTTTTAGTTTATAATATGAAGGAATATGTCAAGTTATGTGCATTACCGTATATAACATATCTCTCCTGTGAACTTTTATACCATATCTGACCATCGAAACTGCTTGAATATAGATTTTTCTGAGAAGAAAGCCAAAGAAAGTATAATGCTACAATTTAAAATTGAGTATAAAATCTTAAAACACGATATATAATTAATATTGTTAATTAGGAATTTTTTTTCTTTTCTTGTTCATACACTCACTTCTTTCCTTGAATTTTCAAGGGGAATGGGCTGTCTCAGACAAACTCATCCACAGCAAGGACCAATGCCACCCTATCCTGGTTTGGACATAGTAAAGAGTGTTTTGAGTAACATGAAAAATCCTGTTCTTTTACTCGACATTACATTGCTAACACAGCTAAGAATAGACGGCCATCCTTCTATATACTCAGGCCGAGGCACATCTTATGTGGACTGCAGTCACTGGTGTCTGGCTGGTGTTCCTGATACATGGAATGAAGTATTGTATGCTGCTCTTCTTGGAAATTAATAATATTCCTTTCTATGTGAAATTTAGGTTTTTATTTCTTTAGTATTTTTTTCCCTTGAGTTAAAAAGACCCCATGAATTTGGACAATAGACTAGTTAGACTTATTTTTTCTAATGAACATAGCAGCCAGGACTAGTCTCAACTCAGAAATTCTTAAGTACTCTTAAAGCAAGATAAAATATTTGTTCTGTTCCATTTAATGATTGACAAATCAGTTATTGTATTAAAAATATAGAGGAGGTGGGAGATAATAATGGCCCGTAAAATTTATGTGTTAATTAATTAATGGATCAGAACAAGTGTTATCTCTTACTCTCAGTGCATGTAAGTATTTCTTGCTCTCAACTTTTAGCATAATTGAGTAATGACTCAATACCCGAAAAAAGTGGGCACAGAGTTATAGCAGTGTAAAGGCGCCCATAAAGAACTCATAACAAGAAACAAGACAATGAACAAAGACCAAACCAAACGCACTACCAAAAGCCAATAAGGACACAACAACTAAAATCAAGAAACACTAAATAGACTTGTTTCTTCGTTGCCTTCTCCTTTTGCCTTAAGTACGTGAATGCTTTGCTCCTTCATGCTTTTCCCTGTGAAGATCAGCCAAGGCATTAACCACATCATATCTTCATTGTTCGAATATAAACCTCCACTTTACGTAATTCCCATGACTGTCTACGTTCCACAATACTCTTGGGAGATTCCAAAATACGATTACCATCCCTAGATAAGGCAAAACAACTACTACTATTTTCATTTGTCAATGGAACTTTGTCTTTCTTCCTCATATGTTTCCCAGCTTTTTTCTTCTTCTACATTCCATGGCTACTCCGTATGAACTTCATTATCATCACTCAACTCCCTCACAGATCGTCCCAATTCATTGGCTGACCGTAACGCACAGCTCACAATCGGTTCTTCAAAGTATACATGATGCATCTCAATATAGGATAAAGGATCTTCAACAAGAATAGTTATTTATTATTATTTTTATTGGATTTGCGTACATGAATAGATTTTAAAGCCCAACAATAATGACAGAGAGATGGATGGACTCTGACCAAATGAACATAGGCCTAACTTACACCGTTCAATTACCATCCTCACACTAGTCCAAGGCTGGTAACAAGAAAGGGTTAAAGACGTGACTTCTAGAACCCAGAAACGGTTTAGTTTTAAATGCTATCCAAAACTTTACAGCCTTGATTGGTAATGTTCATAAGGTTAAACATTAGTGGGAATCATGGCAATTGATCTCTTAGATGCATAAAAGAATAATTACTCATGTTAGGTTAACCCTATTTGTAGTTTTGACCCGTTTAAGGGCTAATGAGTTATTACCGATAATTTGAGCATGGCAACGGGAATAACATCTATGATGATCTTTAATACCTCATATATATGTATGTATACCTTGTTGAACAGAGCATATGCATTAGCTGAGTCCGGTCTTTGATTCCGGCATATTGGGTAGGAGCATGTTTACCTGTAATAAAATGTTGATGATAGCATGTTTATGTGAATTTGCAATTGTGATTGAGATATTTGGGGATGCATAGTTAATGTGTTTTATGACCATGATATGTTAATTGATGAATTATGGTGATGTGATTATATACTCATGCTTGCATCATTAAACAACATGCTAAAGGTTAAAGGTGACATAAAATATTCGGTGATGATCTTTCCGTAATAGGCCGAGCCTGGCGTAAAGTGATCCAAGGAGGTGATCTTTTTGTAATAGGTCGAGCCCATCGGAAGGTGATCCAATGCCCCTTAACCCGCACTCCGAGAGTCGAGAATTTGCTTATCGAGAGGATAAGTGTAAGCTGGTGACGACTAGTGAGGTATGAGCTCATAACCTAGAACTTTTAAGAGAAAAGAGTATTAGGGTGGCCTCCACAGAGAGTAAAATCATGCCATGCTATTAGTGTTCCTCATGTCATTAATTATTTCACATGTGATTGCTTATAAGATGATGCACCTGCTATTGACATGCATTTCATGGTATGGTATGATGCATTCATGACATTCAAACTCATGTTAAAAGACACGAGCCTCGGCTAATGGTATTTAGAACTTAATAAATGAACTACTTTTATGCCCACTATTTCATAATGAAACCCGAGGTTCTTGAGGACGTAGATGATAACACTAGTTATTAGGCGAGAGCCCTACTAAGATTCTTTTATAAGTTTCTCATTCTTTCTTTCTTTCCATCCCGTCTTCAGAGGATGATGGCTTCGTTCGTGATTTTCGTTGATGCGCCTACTTGGGAGATGCACCATGCCACTGCCCATCGGTCATATCACTTCATGGGTCATTGTGCTATACATCTTTTTGTGTTCATGGAGTGCCCTTTTGCACATCTGATCTCTAGCTTCCGATTTTCTCTTGCTTTTCCCTTTAATGACAACCTCGTCTTCGTGCGTGCTCGCCCTCGTGAAGAGCGGACTCGCCATACCCATCCTGCCATTTCTACCATCCATGACTTTCTGGAGTACGTGCCTCGATCCTCTACGATGGACTCTCAATATGATCCGTCTGAGGATTTGGCTACTCAGTGCCCTTCGGAGGGTTCCGCACCCACCGTCCCATGGACTTTGGAGGACGTAGGTAGGCCACGATGAGCCAGCCTGTGCGAGGAGATAGGGTAGTGATGCGACCACGCCGAGGTGCTCACGCCCGTCCAGCTCACCGTTTGGCCACACCCAATGAGTTGGCTCAATGGATTGGATACCTTTCTTCCTTCGAGAGAGGGCAGCAGCAAGAACAAGTAGTGGACCCTAGGGTGCCATTGCATATGTCATGGCAATGATAGCCTTCTTTTGTATGTTAGAGGTTATCTACCATAGGTGCACCCTCAAAGAGAAGTGGTAGAGAGGAGAGAACTTGGCTAGGCATTCTGTGATCTTTTCTTTTTATGTTTTCATGGATGACTGTACTGACCTAACTGTTCATGGTGGGTATAATGCGACTCTTTTTAAGTATTTATATTATGCTATTTAATATGAAACCTTTGACGCTATCAATGAATGCCTCCATGATGTTGTGTTATGCTTATGAGTTGTATTTACTTAAATTCATGTTTGCTTATGGCGTGTTTATTTTCTTATCGACTTGTTAGCATATCATACAACGTAGTTTTTTTAAGTCCGCCAGGCTCACATTTTTCATTTTAAGTTTCAAAAGAAAAAATTTACCCATATTTTCGCTAAGTATTTTAACAAACTAAAAGTTAAGAACTGAAACAAAGAGTAATAACTAATAATTAACTTAAATGCGTCCTAGGCGTGTTGGGTTAAATATTAGGGTGTTACAGACTACTATCGTATACACAAGCCAGTCCTGACCGGTGTTATTGGTCAAAAAAGGAATCAGGTTGATTGTGCTAATGTTAACATGGATGAATTGGATCTTCATGAAGATTTCCAAGAAACCAGACCTCAGCCTGAGGGTGAGGTAGAAAAGATCAGAATTGGGGAAAGCAAAGACTGGACTGTGACAATTGGGATAGGGTTGCCACCAGAACTGAAAACAAAGTTAGCCCAACTCTTAAACGAGTATGCTGATCTGTTTGCATGGGTACTGGCTGATATGCCAGGCATTGAGGCAGGCTTCATGTGTCACAAATTAGAAGTTATACCAGGGTACAAGCTAGTAGCCTAATGAAAATGGATACTAACCGAGCAAAAAAAGAAGATTGTAAAGGCCAAAATTGAGAAACTCCTAAAAGTAGGATTCATTAGGGAGCTAAAGTATACTACCTGGCTCTCTAACATGGTTTTGGTGGAAAAGAAAAGTAAGGGAAAATGGCGGATGTGTGTAGACTTTCAGAGACCTTAATAAAGCCTATCCCAAATATTCATATCCCTTACCGAACATCGACAAATTAGTGGATTCTGCAGCTGGGTACCAATTCTTGAGTTTCATGGATGCATACTCGGGATACAACTAGATTCTAATGCATCCGAATAATAAAGGAAAAATAGCTTTTATGACAGATAGACCAACATACTGTTATGGAGTCATGCCTTTTGGTTTGAAAAATGTGGGGGCAACCTACCAGCAATTAATGGACAAGGTGTTTGAAAGTCAGATAGGAAGGAATATTGAAGTTTATGTTGATGACATGATAGTGAAGACCAATTCCAATGGTTTATCAACATACTCCTGGTTTAATGCAATTTGACCTCCTATTTAAAGGAATCATCGATTATTTTTTGTGTATGTAAAGTGTCAAAATTTGCAATAAATAGATTCTTAATGATTTGAGGGACTTATATTTTGACAAACTTATTGAAGACTTTGCTTGCTTAGAGTGCATCTGCCTACTATGAGTGTTAAGAATTTTGGCCTATTTACCACATCCAATAGGACACCTATATTGTTTAGCCTACTAGTCAATGAAAAGGTATGACTCTTCAATGAGCATACCTCAAGCCCCCATTGTTAAGTTAGGCCAAAGACCTTTTAGGTGTAGCACTCTCCTCAAGTAGACTATCCTTTGTGCTTTTGGTTGTTTGCTTCATTTTCAGGTGGGGTGGATACTCTTCGTATACTACTTCAAGCATTATATTTGTTGTAAATATGTTTTTACACCATCTTTAAACCATGGTCCCCTAGGGTAATACTGTAAGGGCTTAGGTGTAACACCTCGAAATCATTCCAAAATTTTATTTGAACTTTATTATTCAAAATTTTGCTATTTTGATAGAATTAGTCATAATAAGAATAGTTATCATTTTTATTTTGTTATGTATATATGATTATACATATATAAGGAGATAGATGTATATTAAAGCTCATGGAAGAGCTTTTTCTTGTATTTAGATTTATATTCAATGAGTACTTTGTTTCTTTTTTATATGTTTTTATAGAATTATGAATTAGCTATTATACAAATCAATCGAATTTGCTATATCATACTTAAGTAAGGGTCCACTAATTTATAAGTAACAATTCCTAAGTCTATTGTCATGGCTTAAGAATGACATTGTTCATTGGAGGGTGTTACATTAGGTGGGATCTTCATTACCTTCTTATTGCAAAAGGTCCCCTAAGTGTGCATCCTAGAAGCTTAGGTCAGGTCTTCACTACCTTTTTTTAGCCAAGGGTCCCTCGGGCATTCGTCTAAGGCTTAAGCAGGGCTCCTTTTTATAGCCAAGGGTTTTTCTAGTGCATACTTGGAAGCTCGGGCAAGGTTTCAATACCTACTTAAACCAAGGTCCCTCTTGTGCACGTCCAGGGGCTCAGACAGGGCCTTCATTTCCCTCTTAGAGTTAGGGTCCTCAAGATGGGTATCCTAAAGGCTCAAGAAGGGTTTTGCTACTCTCTTACAACTAAAGTCCCTAAGTTTGCTTTTAGGGGCTCGGGTGGAGCCTTTATCTCCCCCTTAAAGCCAAGGTCCCCTTAGTGCACATCTTCGGAGCTCATGTGGGGTGGTCATGGTTATTACTCGCATAAAAGCAGGGTTTCTTGGTAAATACCCTAGAGGCTTTGATGGGGCCTTCAATACTCTCTTTGACCATGGTTCCCCAGTTAAGTACCCTGGAAGCTCAACTAGAGCATTTAGATGAATAAGTTGGACTTGATAAACATCATATAATGCTATTTTCTCCTATACTAGTATAAAATATGATCTTCAACTACTTGCTTGTAACCAAAAGTGAGATAATTATTTTTTTGGCATCTAAACATGTTATAGTGTAACATCTAGCAATTATAAGTTAGCAATCCAATTGCAACATCCTACTCATGTATAGCTATTGCAATCTTAATAATAGTTTTATACTAGAAGATATTCTACAAGAGAAAGTTTGATAAATACCCTAGGTTCCACATTTGATTTTCTTATATGCAAAAATGGCCATAAGATTGATAATCATGCTTCCTATTATGTTGCATATCGTAATACTATTTTAATAGCTCAAACAATTTTATCATCAATTATGAGGATGCAATATCCACCAATTAAAACTAGAAAATGATGACATGTAACTTCAATTATCTCCACTAACAAAGATCATAAATCACATGGGTAATGCGTTACAGAAGAAAATGTGTAGGACTTAGAGATAACCTTTACTCTAGTCATTCTGAAACTTCTTAATGCTTAATTCTAATTTAAGTCCTTGATAAGGGGAGTCTTTGTCACATATCTTGCTACCAAACCTTAACTTTTTGCGTGAGTTTTACTCAGTTAATAATGTGATTAATTACGATTTTGATTTATTCCTCATTGTGTGATTTTAATAAAATTGTTGTCTTTTGCACTGATTTTGAAATAATTTGTATTACATCCTAATGCATTTGACTTATCTTTTTGAATATGGTTTTGTGCATAAGTCATTTGGATCAAGTGCAAAGCATCAAGAACAAGGCTGGAAACTATTTGGAAGAAACTTAAAGCAAAAAGGAATAAAAGCCGTAGAAGCTCACTCTCGGGTGGTACTACAATGCTAATTTAGCGCTACAACGCTTAGCAGAATGACTTCGAGGATTAATTGGAGCAACACTCTCTGGAAAGTGTTGTAGCACTAGTGCAATGACGGGTCATCAGTTCATTAATCTATTTTAGGCCCTACTTTGGCCCATTTTAGAGAGCAATATTTATCGGAATGACTCAAACTTTACCCTAGTTTAAGGATGCATATGTTAGGTTGTTATTCGTTCTCTATATCTCTCTCCATCTTCTCTCTACATCTTTTTCTCTATTCTTCTCCCTCTCAGGGATTCCATTAGTAAATGTGCTTTGTCTTGGAGATTGCAACAAGGATTATTCCCATTGTTTTCAGGTTCTCTTTTATCATCATTGTTGTAATCCTTTAGAGATAGAAGAGTAGACCTTCTTACTAGTGTAAGAGTTTCTGGATGGATTGGGATAATGTTTGAGACCCGTTTTTGATATTAAACGCATTGGTTTTCGTAATATTCTACAGTTTCTATTCCTATAATTATTATGGTGATTCCTATAATCTTTATTGGAATAACTAAATTGGCAATCGTCATTTAGGAAAACCCTTTGGGCATAAATTGATAGATCTATTAGTTTATGTTTGAGAGAGAATATTAGAATTAACTTTCCAATTGGCAGTTAGGCTATATAGCAATTAGTTCATTAAATTGATGTGATTTGTAAATAAATTGAGATCTCATTTATTAGTTATTTGCATTGGTCAAACTCTAGAGGAAAATTAATCACTAGTAGAATTGCCAGCAATTTATTACTAATAGCCACCAATGGGTTTAATATTTGGTCAATGATAATTAATTTCCAACTCTAGAAATACCTTGCACTAGTTCCTTCTTCATCATTGCTATTAAATTTTAATTTTAATTACTTTAAATCTCGTTCTTCAAATCCCTAATTTTCACAACTATGTGTTGAAGCCTCCTTGAAATACGAGCTAGGTGATGCAATTTAGCATTGAAATAATTTCTAATTTGAGGAGGTAGGTTATAGCCTTCGTCAGTTGTAACGCTTGAAAAATTATTTGAAAAATTAATTTGAAATTTATTAGTGAGAATTTCAAAAATCTGATAGTTTTAGCAATGATGATGATGGTCCAATGGATGTGTAAAAAAAATGAGAAAAGTAACCTTATGGGCCCTGCAAGCCCGTCAAGATCGCCAAAACCCTAGATTCGGGACAAGGAGATGCTCGGGACTAAGAAAAGGTAGGGTTAAGGTTATAACTAGTTAGAAATGAAGATTTTATACCTGGAATTAAGTTTCAGACAATGTTTGATTTCTCGGGTATAATATTCTACCCGTTCAATAAAATTTCGTTGTGTGATTTTTACACCAAAAGAAAGCTTAATCTTTAAGATTTGGATGATGTCTATCCATTTAAACTAAGTGAATGACTAAGATTCGATCTTGATTAACAAGATCAAATCCCAGCCGTCCATCTTATTTTCATTTTAGAAAGAATTACCTATTTGACTACATAAATGCTATCTTTATATTAGGATATATTCAAGCCACCAAACTTTGTCGTTTTTCTTGTCATTCTTGGCCAAGACCAGAAACATAAAAACCTCAGTTGTTTTCTTCTCAAACAACTTCAAAGAAGATTCAAGTCACCAAAATCCCTAGCTTAGATCACTAAAACCACAAAGTTCATTTTCTAAACTTACTTTACTCATCACCACCTAAAAAACTAATTGGTTGAAATCCTAATTTTTTCACTTTTCTCACTTTGGGATATCATCATCGACTGCCTAAGGGAGGGTTTAGTGTTAGTTGGAAGGCCTTGAAGTAAGAAGGATTATTCATGGATCATCCTTTGGAGTCAAGATCCCTTAAGCCAACAAAATAGGGTTTTTAACCTTTTTCTATTCAAATCTGTTCCAACCTTTTAATCACTGATTTAATTTGATTTTTGTTATTTTATTGGTTGATAATATATAGACATTAATGTATCTAATTTGGTGAATTTTTTGGATGATGTTAGAAAACCCTTTTTGTCAAAAGTAGTTTTGAGCTAGTTGCTAGATTTTCGATTTTGTCCCAGGCAACAACTAATCATGAATTTTCTGATGTAATTGTAGATGTAATTGTAGATATTTTAATGAGCAAAAAAACTTTTATGCTCAATCTAACATCCTAAGGTAACTCTATGATTTGTCTTAGGTCATGAAGACTTTTAGTATCTTAAAAAAAAATCAAGAATTGTGGCTGATCATATTGATGCTGAATTGCAGGAATTGATGCTGAAAATTTTACTACTTTTATTACCATAGAAAATGATTTAATTATCACTTGAAATTTTTACAGGTGTTGAGCACATCGTGAATTCCAACCCTTAATTTTTGTATGATTTGATATATTCATTTGATGAGGTAATAAAATTAGGAACTATTGTTGTTGGCTGTAATTAGGGGGTTTTTAATCTCCAAATTTGTCTAATTTTGTTAACATGTTTCTTGATTTGAAATTCTAACAAGACTTTATGGAAACATTGAGGTGTCATGAACAATTTTTATGGTTTTAGAATTGGTTATTTGATATGTAAAATAAATCTTGCTACTTAAGTGTAAAATCTGCCAATATGCTGGAAATGAACCCAATTCTTGAATTGGTAATGTAATGACTTTTGATTCAAGTATGATGAGTATAAATATATGCTATATGATTTAAAGATTTACTTTTGAGGAATGAATATTTATATATTCTTGGAGCATGTATTGGTAAAAAGAAAGGTGATAAATGAATGATATATAGGTTTGAAGTATTACAAAATTCAAAAATTTATACTAATGCATATAGTAAGGTGATACCTATATATGTGAGCCTGAGGGTGATGTATGTGCTAAGTGAAGAATGAAATCTCCTTTAGTATGTTAAGGGCATGAAAAGATCCCCTTTAGTATGTTAAGGTTACAAAAAGATCCCCTTTAGTAGGTAAAAGGCACGAAATGATCCCTTTTATTATGCCAAGGGTACCAAAAAATAGGGATAATATACATGAGATCCCATTTGACTTGTCAAGGGCACATAAAGAAAAATGATATCCCCTTCAACCTATCAAGGGACGTGAATTCAAGAAAGATACAAAAATTAAAGAAAAATATTGCATTTATCATATTCATATGCATATTTTATTAAATTATTTGTCTAGAATGAATTACTATGATGTGAGTACAATGACATATGTATAGAAAATGATTGAATGTTTAAAAGAAATCCACTTCGAAAGGATGATTTTGAACTCTAAATGAACCATTGTTATGAAATGTATGATAATATCTTCTTAATAAATCAAAGTGGCTGGGATGATGACGATGACGTGGATTTATTTTACTCTACATTTAGGGATACCCTACTGAGAATTTTAGAATTCTCACCAGTATGTATATGTTTTCGTGTCATCTCTAGGTTGATCTAGAGAACAATGAAGCTACTATGTGAAAGAAACTGGAAATACAGTAGTTTAGTGGTTGAGACTTGTATCTATTGTACTTAGTTATATATGTGTGTGTATGTATGTGTGTAAGTATAATAGAGAACATATGTGTATCAAAGTTCATAGGAAAGCTTCCTTTTGTACTTGACTTTGTATTCAATAAATGTTTTGTTTCTTTGTTCTATATTTTAACAGAATCACAAATCAGTTATTTCATGATTTGATCGATCTTGTTATAGATAATTAAGAAAGGTTCCGTTAATTTATAAATAATAACTCTTGTCTGATGTCATGACTTAAGGATGATGTTATACTTGGCAGAGTGTTACATCAGTCCTTAAGGGATCAACTTATAGAGCTTCTACTATAAAGGGGAATAGGCCAAGTAGACAAAGTAGAGATTGAAAGCTAAGTCATCTATAAGCCACAAAATATAATATAATTATTGAGAACTTCGATTTTTAGCATGGAGGAGAAAATTAGACCGGACCGGTTGGTCAGACCGGATTAACTGGGAACCGGTTACCTGGCCAGTCGAGTTTAGGCTATGAACCAGGGGAGTTCAAAATCAGTCAAAACTGGGGAAAACCAAGAAAACCGGTGAACCGGACTGGTTGGAATGGTTCAGAACTTTTGAATTTTTTTTAAAAAAACTTAAATACTAACATCTAGTGGCATCCACAGTGCAAAAATGAAGAAAATGGAACCAAAAAGGGCAATAACAAAGATTGCTGGGTTGTTATTTTTCTCTCTTCGTCATTTACAGTCTGCCTACCATAAACCTTGCTGGTCACTAACAAATATTGTTTTCAAATGCTTTGTGACTATGCTGTAAGGTTGAGACTAGAGAAATTTTATATGGATTATTTTTATTTTTGTAGACCTATGAATATATATATATATATATATGTATTCCGATTGGACCTCTAAACCTTAGAACCAATACCTTGACCGATTCGATACCTGGTCTAATTTCTTTTCCTTGATTTTTAAAATCAAAGGGCCTGATGTTAAGTTCAAATATTGAGTAAGAGAACTATAAAAATTAACATTATAACAATAATATGCTACAAGTCTTGTGGAGACAAATATCATTTGTTACTAATAATAATTATAATATAGAGTAGCTTGCCCTTTTCATATATTAACCATCAAACACTATAAAGTATGACACATAAATTTTAGCAATGCCACGTGAAGGATGTCACAACCATTAAACTTAGTTAGTGCAAGTAGCATCTACCAAAATTAATTAAGATCATATATGTGATTTACTTTGGCCAGGAAGTCAAGTTGTGAACAATAGTTGCATTTATTGCCTTAAATCATAGGAACTCATACAAGATTGGTAAAGATTTCGTGCAAATCACACTCTTTCTTTAATATTATATGAGAAAGACTACAAAGAGGTAGTAATGTGTCAAGGTTGATACAGATAACACCAAGCAACATAGATTATGCATATAACATAAATTGTTATCAAACTAATTAAATAATTATATAGCAAATGGGATTAGAGGACTAGTTCAAAATTGTCTCTAGCCGACCTTAAAAGAGCAACACATAATAGTCTAGTCAATAACTAATGGGAGGCCTATACCTACTTTCCTCCCTAATAGCCTATTTTAATTCTTGATCTCCAAAATCAACATAGCTCATTATTCAAGTAAACTTTACACGCAGGAACTAACTTCTTGAAAAACAAGCTAATATGCATGTAGGTAGAGAAACACATGAGAAGTAGGTTAAATCGTGTTCTTCATTTTCTTTGTCTAATGGAATTATGAAAAACTTTGATCAAAACTATTAAGCTGTGAACTTGAAGTGTAGTGGAAAATAACGTTAGTAACTTCAGAAAGTGAACTTTTTGAACAAAATACTTAACAAGTAAAAGAAAGCAGGTTTTTCAAAATAGCACTGATAATAAAACAATAATGGAAATAAAAAAGCTGAAAGAAAAGAAAGATACAGCTCAAAGGTTTTATACTGGTTCAGCTAACCTGCCTGCATCTAGTTCTCAATAACTATTGAGTTTCACTAAATCTTTCTCCAACCCAAGAAAGAACAAAGATAGTCTTTACAATAGACTTCCCAAGCTATTTCCAATGACTAGTAGACAACCCTTACTGTCACGGACCAAATTGTTATTCACCAGCCTCTTCAAGCTAAGCCGAGTAGTCTTTTACTAGCATTTCCAAGCTAAATCGTGGCCAGTAAAACTCCTTTACTATGACATTGTAAGTAGTCTTTGATTAGCCTCTTCAAGCTACCTCTCACTGATCACTACTGGATCAAGGTTACAAAGGTTATATGTTTGGGTTGCTATTCAAACTAACATACACTCAAGTTTCCTTAGGATATACAATGAAAGATTTTGGAAAAACTTGAATGAATTCTTTCTAGCTATTCTTCTTTGGAGGAATGTATGAACAATGAAGAGCGTGGAAAGAATATTTTATGAACAAGGAAATGATTATAAGCAATAATGAATTTTACAGTAGATGAAGGGAAAACTTGGTAGCGTTTTAGCTCTTTTTATCAACGTTAAGTCATATATCTTTGAAAGCATAACATCTCTATTTATAGAGGTCTTCCTTGTGACCATTGCCTTTGATCAGATCTTCCAGGGACACATGTCAATCTTTTGTTTGTGTCTTGGAAAGATAGTCTAGAATCGTAGCCTATCTGTCTGTCAAATCAGTTTGCAGAAACCATTGTGGAATAGAGATTTCTGATGTCCTTCAGAAATTACTCTTACTTTCTGAACCATAGTTTCTGAACTTTCTTCTTCTAGAACTTTTGAAAATTGACTTCAAAGGCACAAAAGATGATTAGCTGGTTCTAACACTGGGATTTAACTTTTTCAAATTCAAATTCAAATTTGAAATTCAAATTTTCCATCATTTTCCTTGTAGAGCACACTGTTTCATTGAATGTAATCTTTTTTAAGTGAGATAACATTTCGTTAACAAAATTTGGGTCTTCTTATCTTCGATCACTATTTGTTGATGATCCAAGCTTTACGAATGAGAAGATTAAAGATAGTAGAACACCTTGGGCTTCAAGATTGATTGATATCTTCCTTTCAGGTATACTTTCTAATATCCAGTGCTACTTTCTAAAGTCTCAAAAACTTGGGTTCTTGTACTGTTGATCCTTCTTAAAATCATTAGCTATCTTACACTTGATTAAGGATATTGTTTCACTTCCTTTTTAATTCATATATCTTAACATGAGACAAATATGTTTACATATGCAGAGTGAGATTTTATCCTTGTTTGAGTAAACCTTGCTCTTGCTATCTCACAAGAAACTCAATATAACCATTAGTTATTCTTCAAAGCATTTTCTTTAAATTGGCTTTGTTGTCATTCAAAATTTGCTAAAGCTTTCTTGAAAGGGTTCTGGAGCTAACAATCTCCCTTTTTTTTATGATGACAAACCAATTTTGAAGAAAATCTTTTGAAGAGATATTGAAAGAAATATTATTGAAATATAAGCATGATAGTTCATATTCTTCAAATATATTACTAAAAGTGATTTTCAGGGAGTCATTTTCTTAAGGCATGATATCAAATATATAAAAACATTTTGGTCTTAAGTGACTTGAATCATAGTTGTTGATATTTTTCTTGAAGCTTTTGGTCAGGCTTACTATACTTTTTGAAAAGTATCAGAGCAGTATGTTAAAGAGAAAAATGCTTAAGCCTTGATTATACAACCAACTTGATCTTAGCTCCCAAAAAAAAAAACTTTCTGAAAATCTATGTGCTTGAAAAAAACATTTACAAGAAATACTTGTGATCTTTTATTTTGATTAGATCCGTTTTCAGCACATCTTTATTCAGCCATACTTAAAAAAAATGAATGCTTATGAGTATGAATATATATAAGAAAGATAAGAGCATTTTGAACATCCACATACAAGATATGATACTTCTAATGTATAAACAGAGCATTTTCAAAGACATGTATTAGAGTAGTTAGAACATATGTAAAGTGCATGAATAACACAGAAATAAGTAGCAGGTGCTGATATAAATATCGAAGAGGGAAGAGATATCAGAGAGAAACATCAAAGGAAAAAATTTCAAAAGATGCTAAAACATGCTAAAGAGAAAAAAAAAAATTTTGAATAGGCTCCCCCTATATTTCACAGCACAAAATGATTTCCTTCATCTATTTTCTTCTCCCATTTTCGTCATTAACAAAAAGAGGTATGCTGAAAATATGTAACACCATTATTAGCCCTGATACCTGACTTCACAAAGGATTTCCAATAATAGTGCTTCATGTCTTTGAGAACTTGCTTCAAGATGATCTAGCATGTTATTGATAAGGCGTTGTTCACACAGTTGTAATTGGCTTGATGAGGGATCAACGCCCTGTGCAGGATCTTTTTGTGCTCAAATCTGATAGTATTGATTTTGTAAAGCCCCGATTTTTCTGTCTGAGAGGAAATGACCAAAATGCCCCTGAGGTCATTTTCTGCCCGA
Source organism: Dalbergia cochinchinensis (assembly GCA_031216125.1). Lineage (NCBI taxonomy): Eukaryota > Viridiplantae > Streptophyta > Magnoliopsida > Fabales > Fabaceae > Dalbergia > Dalbergia cochinchinensis. The sequence continues at coordinate 43,218,057 of CM062372.1, forward strand.
AATTCGAGGAAAGCCATCCCGACCATCCTCGGAGGGTCGACTCACTGTTTGAAGGGGATTGGATGATCCTTGAACGGTTTCAGAGGTGAAAATCTCATTTTCTGCAGTTTCGGGTCAAAATGACCAAAATACCCTTATAGCGTTTCTACGTGGGTAAAGGTGTCGTTTGAGCCCGAAACTTTCTCCGAAGGTTTGGAACAATGTTTTTACATGTTTTAAAGCGTCTGTTTAAGTCCCGGTGGTCCCGGGCAGTTTTGTGCAAAATTACGATTTTGTCCATGGAATAGTGTTTTTGAGCTTAATGACGTAATTAAGCAAACCTAAGCAATATTAGGCTCTAATCGAAGAATAATTAATTTCCATAATTAATCTAGAGTCAAAATAAGCTATTAAAATTAATTAGAACCTAAAATTGCTTAGATTAAACTTAAATCTCTTTTTAAAACTCAAGATTCCAATCTTGGAATCTAGAATAATATTTTCTCTTTCCAATTCCTTAAATCATAGAATTGTGTCTAGAGTTGTTTATGAACTAAAATGAATTTATAACTCACTAATGATGCAAGACCACTCCTTAAACATGTCTTGACAACCTTGACTACCCATTTTCTCACCTAAACACTTTATTACAAATTCCTAATCTTAATCCTAATCAAAGATACACCTAAACACAACTCTAAACCACAATTAAAATGCAAGAAATCCTTCCCCATGGCTGATGCATGTTTCGGCCATCCCTCCCCCAATTCCATCACATGTTGATTTATTTCTCACTCAAAGAACTATGCTTGACCCATACCTAGCCATGCTTCCCACCATGCCTTGGAGAAGATATTTTTCTCCTCCTTGTGGCTGTAATGGCCGAAGCCATTCCCTCCCCAAACACCCCTCATTTGTTTCATTTCTCTATAAATAGCATGCTTGGGTGAACTCGTATCATTTTAGGTTCATTTGCTAAGTGTAAGTTTTCAAAGAGCACTTCAAAGTTTTCTTTTTCTTTCAAAGTTCAAGTGTCCAAGTTCTTCATCCTCTTCACTCATCTCAACCTCCAATCACTTGGTAGGGATTTTCTTTCAAGTACTTCTTTCATTTAAGTTCTTAATCTAGTTATGTGTTTTATGGTTTCTCTTGAATCTTTTGGAACTTCTTTTCTTCTTCTCTTCCTTTTCCATTTTTGGCCTTGAGCCCTTGAAAACAAAGGAATGAGAGCTTGATGATGAGGGTTACATGATGATGTTCATCACTTGAACAAGCTCTAAAGCTTGATCTTTGTTTTTGAGTTAAAAATGTTTATAGTTCTTTCTTTCTTGAACCTTGAAATCTTTAACTTTGATGATGTTTTAAAATGGTTACATGAACTCAATGATGAGGACCCATGGTGTCAATGATAATACATCATCAAGATCATGGTCTCTAGAGTTTCAAATGGTTCTTTCTTGCTCTTGAGTTTCGGTTTCTTTCCTTTCCTTTTCTCTAAAATTTTCGGCCAACAATTGTTGGATGAACCCTTATGATAACTTGATGATGAGAGTTCTAGTTTGTGACTTTATGTTCACCACAAAGAAATCTCTAAAGCTTGAGTTTTCATAAAGGTGTTATAAAGTTCATTTATGGTTATATTTTTAAGGAATGATATCTTGAGTTCTAAGAACTCTAGACCTCACTTTATCTTGTCATGATGAGTTTGGGTTAAGGTTTAAGTTCCTCTAAAGTCTTCAATGAGCTCTAATAAGATATAAATGAACTTGCATATTTATTTTGAGGCTGCACTCATGTTTATATTCTTACTTTGCATCTTTATTTTCAAGTCATCACCTAAGGACTCAAAGATTAAAACAAGACTTGCATTATCACCTAATTGATTCTCAAAGCCTTTCTATTTCGGCTTTAAAGTAGATTGTTGCTGGGCCTAGAGCACTAAAATAAAGAAATGAACTTGCATTGCATATTTATTTCAAGGCTTGCATATTTACTTTCAAGCCTTGCATATTTATTTCCAAGTCTTGCATATTTACTTTAAAGTTCTCACTTTACTTTGTAATGAAGAATAAAAATGAAGTGCATAGCATGTTTATATTTTGTCATCACTTAAAGACCTTAGAGCTCAAAGACTTGCCCATTTTATCTCAAGTTAAAGTTTAATATGGAAGCATTCTTTGAATGCATAATTTCGGCCAAGTAATAATGATGAGCTTGGAATGAGTTCCATCTAGTTACAAGGGCCATATGGCCAGCAAGATTTATGATTTTAATCCTCCTCTAAAGAAGAATTAAATTGGTTACTGATCTAAGGTTGTTTTTAGCCTCTTGATAAAATAAAGTGGTTTGCAAAGAGTTTTAGAAGTCCTAAAATGATTCCAAGGGAAACTAGCAACTTATATGCTTTAGAAATGTCAAATTATGTGTCTTTTTGGATTTGAATAGTTTGATTCTGCGTTGATGTATTTGATGCTGTATGATGATGTCTTGATGTGTTAGAATGTGTGAAAATGATATATGATAAGGTAGGAACACTTCTATGCATGTTAGGAGAGAAACTAGTTTCATAGAAAAATCGTAAAGTTGGAATTTAACGTGAGTTTAACCCCTTCAATCCTAATCAATGCCAAAACTATTTTAGTATGATAACAATCAGTTTAGGATTGATTAATCATGAAAAATGTGGTTACATTTGAAGTAGGATTGAATTTTAGCGCCTACAGAGAAACTAGTAACTAGAAAACCGTAAAAGTGCAATCCTAAAACTCTTAGAACATTTAATTTCTTGATTCTGTCCAGCAACCTCATAATATGGTAAAAATAGTTTATAATTAGTTCTTAGGCATAGGAATGCCTCATAATTGGTTTAGATTTAATTTGTAGCGCCTTAGGCGAAGATGGAACCGAGAAAGGGTCTAAAATGTAAGTTCTAGAACCCTGTAATCATAGATATATAAATCTACCCTTGGAGTATGGTGCTGCCCAGATTTATTAAGGAATATAAATGATAGTAAGATTTGTTAGAAGAGGATCCTTAGGTGCATAAGAGGTTGATAGAGAATGATAGAATAATTACATCTCAAGTTTAAGGCCCATAAGGGTCAAAGCATAAAATACCGTAGGATCAAGAGCATAATGAGTTTCAATGTTACATGTGAATGTATGTTCTATTTGAGAATGATTATGTCAACGCATGAATTTATGATTGAGGATACATGTTCTATTTGTTTATGTGGCATAAAGTAAATTTGGAAGAAATCCGGCGTGCTGCTGTTATGCTGCCAAATTTCTGACAAATTTGGGGACTTAGAAAGTTTTTGAAAAAACCTATGAGATTTTCTTTATAAGATATGAGGTACTAAGATGAGTTCTTGGATGACACCAGTTCAGCCGAGTACCTTCAAAGAACTCATGTGACATCGGTACCAAGATGTATTCTTGGGTGACACCGGTTCGGCCGAGCACCCCCAAGAAATGCCCCCTAGCCTGTACTAGATAGTCAGGATTATGATTATGATACGCTTATCGGGATTGATAAGTAAGAACTAGTGACGACTAGTTAGGTATGAGCTCATAACCTAGAGATGTGACATATTCTGGGTGACATCGGTTCGGTCGAGCACCCCCAGAACGAATGTCTTTTAGGGTGGCCCCATGAGAAAGTAAAGTATGATGATTATGTCACAAATTTTTCCCCACAAGAGATTTCAATTGCCACTTTATGCCACCATTATAATGCTTCTTGATGTTATGATTGATGTCCTTGCATTAAGTAGTGTCATGCATACATCCTTTACTATATTGCATTCATGACATTAAGATTCATTCTAAAATGAATGGACCTTGGTTAATTATATTTTAAAAGCTTAAAAATGAACTTAATGCATGCTCACTTATTTTATACACTAAACCCAAGGTTCCTAAGGACGTAGATGATGACACTTAGGTAGTAGGAGGCCCTACTAAGATTCTTTAGCAAGATTCTCACTCCCTCTATCTTTTCTTTCTGTCACGTCTTCAGATGGCGACATTCATGGATTTTGTGGACACCCCGACGTGGGAGGTGCACTATGATCCAGACCACGGATCATACCATTTTGAGGGTCAGCACGCTCAGATCTTCATGTTCATTGGACGACCCTTCGCTCACCCCGTACATACCCATCGCTTTTCCCCGACAGCACCCTACGGCAACGATGAGCGGGTTTTCGATCGTGCACATATGCACAACGAGAGAATGCTCCGCATGCACACCGCCGCTTCAGCCATGCGCGACTACCCTAACTATGTGCCCCGGACATACTTCTCGGAGACCAACCCGTCGGATGACCCGCCTACCCATCCTGCATACGAGAGCTCGCCTCAACTCCACCAATCGATGAGAGAGGGCAGTGAGGACACAGTGACTCAGCCTCGGCTAGCATGACGACCGAAGATGCGACCACGTCGTGGGGGTCACTCCCGATCCCCGCGTTGTCTTTACACGTCGGAGGAGCTCGCCCAGTTTGTCGAGTATGTGCCTCGCTTGTGGGATGGACATCAGTAGAGGGTAATGGATGACCGATGGAGTGCCCGGGCTAGTGCACACACCACTTAGATGTGGATAAACCTTTTTTTGTTTAGAGGTTATCCCTTAGTTGCACTTGGGTAGGGGAGTTTGCTTTTATACTTTCTGTCGCACTTTCCTTTGTATTTTCTTTTTAGATGTATTCACTTCATGCTGTACCAAACTAAGTCCCGCCTTTCTTGGGTGGGCATGATATATATATATATATATATATATATATATATATATATATATCTACTTATGTAGTTTGCTATATTATTCTGTGCATTTACATGTTTTATAATCAGATGTTTGTGATGTGTTTATTTGGATTGCGTTTCATTCCTTTCATGCTTCATCATTCGTCAAGTCGCGCGACTCTCACTTTGCTTTTATAATTCAAAAAAAAAATTTACCAGTATTTTTCGCTAAGTATTTTAAAGTAAAAAGGAAACTATAACGTAATAGACTAATGATTAACCTAAATATGTTCTAGAGTATTGGGTTAAAAATTAGGATGTTACAGATTTGAGAATCTTTTTCAATATAAACATGTTTTGCAAACTTTGAATTTTTCAAATACCTCATCCTTAGAAGCTAGAAAGATAACTCATGTAAATCTGGATTAGTCGTCTGCTATAACAAGGCAATATTTTTTTCTAGCAAGACTTGTAGTCTTGGTTGGACCGAAGAGATCCATATGTAAAAATTCAAGTGGTTTAGTAGTTGAAACCACATGTTTGTTATGGAAAGAAACTTTGGTTTGCTTGTCTTTCTCATAGAAATCACAAGTTGAATCCTTGTCAAATCTGATTTTTGGAAGGCCTTTAACAAGCTCTTTCTGAAAGAGCTCAAAAATGAGCTTCATATGAGTATGCCCAAGTTTCTTATGCCATAACCACTTATCATCTATAAAGGATACAAGACATTTTACATTTTGATCTCTTAGATTATCCAAGGATAACATATACGTGTTATCATGCCTCTTTCCAGACAGAATAACTTATTCTGAAGTAGCACTTACTACCTTGCATGCATGAGTATTGAAAACAACATTAAAGCCTTGGTCACAAACCTAGCGAATACTTAATAAGTTGTGAGCCATACCATCAACTAGCAAGAGATCAGATATTTGGTGAGAATCATATTTACCAACATATCCTATGCCTGTGACCTTAGCTTTACCTCTATCTGTAAATTTTACTGATCTTAAGTTTTTGGGTTGTAGATTTCTAAACCATCTTCTTGATCTGGACATGTGCTTTGAATAGCCACTGTCCATGTACCACTTGTTATCAGGTTCCACATGCATTCTTAAGCAGACCTACAACAAACACATTTTTTATTTTAGGACCCAGATTTTCTTAGGTCCTCTTGAGTTAGTATGAGGAAATGGTTGTCCAACTTTTTTGACAAACTTTTTTTTCATGAAGCATTTGTCAGGTGCATGTCCCTTCTTAAAATAGATAGTACAGGAAAATTTCCTTTTTTCTTTCTTAAAGAAAGTTCATTTTCCTTTTTGATGAAACTCTTTCTCATATCCCAATACAGTCTTTTGAAAATATGGCCACTGACCTCCAAGCATCAGATCAAGATTCCTTGATCTATTTACCATTTTTTCTAGGTCAGTCTTAAAAAGCTTTGAAGTTCTTTCAAGTTTAGAAATAACCTTCTAAGTGTGTTCATTTTTATTTACAACTTCAGATTCTAAGGAATTGACTGTAAAATTTAAAACTTTGTTTTCACCTTTCGGATCTTCCTTTTCAAGCCTTAGATTCTCAGCATCTGTCTTGACCATTTTGAGTTCTAAAATAGTTTTCTTATGTTCCTTTTTCACACTAAGATAATGTGAAGAAAGAGTTTCAGAATCTTCAAGCAATTCTTCATAAAGAGATAAAACTTCATCATAGGAGAGATCGAAGTCAGTGTTATTTACCTCTAATTCTTTTTCTGATGAATATCTTGCCATGAAATCGAAATTGGCAATATCCATCTCCTCCTGATCTTCTAACTCTTCCTTTTTTTTTCCCCTGATTTGCTCTACGTAGCCAGCATGCCTTTCTTCTTAGGTACAAATCTTTTCTATGGGCCTTTAAGTTTAGGATGGTCTGGTTTGAAATGTCCTTTTTCCCCATAATGAAAGTAGATGACACCTTCAAGCTTCGGCTTGCCTTTATTGTCCTTCCTGAAGTTGATGTCTCTTCTTTTCTTCATTTTTCCTCTCCAGACTATGGACATTTTTCTTACAAGCATGGAAAGCTTGTTTTTGTCTTCTTTATCTAACTCATCATCAGTTTCATCCTCCTCATCAAAGGTTTTCACAACTTTCATTGCCTTAGCTTTATTGATTTTTTGATGAGATGACTTCAAAGCCATATACTTTTTTTTGTTGGATTCACCCTGCATTTTAAATAGGACAACTTCATGGGTTTTGAGCGATCCAATGAGTGCGTCCAGGCTAAGAGTTTGAAGGTCCTTTGCCTCAGTAATAGCTATGACCTTGGGTAGCCATTTGGCAGGGAGGTTTATTAAGAATTTTCTAACCATTTCCAAGTTAGCATATCTCTTGCCTAAACCCTTTAGTTGGTTTATGATATGCATAAGCCTTGTGGTCATTTCATCAATATTTTTTTGATCTATCATTTTAAACATTTCATATTGATGAACCAGCATACTGATCTTAGTTTCTTTAACTTGATCAGTACCTTCATGTAGCATCTGCAATCTGTCCCATATTTGTTTTTCTATGTCACAATCGATGATTTTGTCATATTCAGCTTTGCTTAGGGCACAAGTGAGTAGGTACTTGGCTTCTGAGTTCAATTGAACTCTAGTCTTTTGTTGCTAATGGGTTACATTTATGCATCCATTCTCTATCCTAACTCTGAACATTTTTCTTCTTAATTGTAATTAATTGATGGGTAATTGGTAGATTCATATTTAGTCCTCATTGGGTATCATTGAATAAAATCATGGTTCTTTACACAATTGTGATAAACAAATATTCCTGTACTTTTAATCCTCTTTTGTGAGTGTTATTTGTTTGCAGAGACATCCCATGTTGGTGTATGAAGACCATAGCAGTGCTAGAGTTTGTAGCAGTATTCAATTGGGAGAAATTGGGGAGCAAAATAGTAGAGTTTAAAGCACATTTAGAGGAAGTAATATAATGGAAAATTCGTATCTCTCTCTACAGAGATCGAATTGAGGCAAATAAATATGTTTTAAAAAGATCAAGAAGTCCTCTATAACTTTTATGTTCAGTCAAAACCTAGTTCTAGGATCATCTTGGTGAAAATTCAGCTATGAGATTAAAGGTTGCCAATATTCTAATGCTGTCTAGTTTGACCCTCAATTCGTGTTTTACTAATATCTGAAGATACAAATGTCCACTTGAGGTGATTCTTGCGGCCTCGGAAAGCTTACTCAAATAGCTACAACTTCTATTTCTAGGCACAAGAGCTAATTCCAACGTCTTAAGCCTCCAAATGGGTTTGGAAATGTTAAACGCGGTGTTGCGTGAATACATGACCACTATAGCGGTCACCAAAGAGGTGAATTTGGTTGCAGCAAAAGGCAAGACCACTGTAGCGTCATAAGGGGATGAGCTTCAGTGATACACTTGATTTTATTCCGCATTTTGAACCTTTTTGTTTTTTAACTTCATTTCAGAGACTTTTGAATAAACTGATGCCACTTTTTAATTTCTTTTCTCCCTCTCTTTCGCTCTCTCTCTAGGTTTAGGGTTCTTAGTCATTGTTGGATAGTGGATTTTTCTGGATTGTAATTTGGCCTTTCCCTTCAACAACGATTGTGACACTCCCTCTATGGAGGAGTAATCTTTTTACTATGTGCAAGGATAACTGAAGATTGAGATTGTTCTTGAGGTTCCTTTTATTTCAATTGCAATTCATGGTTGGTTTTTCTTCCTCATTTGCTTTCTCTTTTAATATCAATTGTGATGATTATTGTCATTGTGTTTTTAAGAGTTGCTTGGTTGTGCATTTGTTCACGTGCATAATCTAGATGCCATTAGGGTATTCGGTCGATTGATTTAATTACATCTAGTTAGTAAAGGATTGAAATTAACTCCGTTAGGAATTAGGTTGCTGTAATTGGTAATCAGACTGGCATAGGTTCATAGAATCACAATCATGAATTACTAGTTCATATGTTAGCCAAACCCTTAGTGGAAGTGTGATTGTATGACCATTAAGTAAAATTGCATCATTGTTGTGTGATAACATAACTAATGAAAGTAACCACCGCCATGAATTTATCTTTTGAACCGATAATTGAACAATTCTTAATCGGAGGGAATTCTTGTGCAAGTAATTCTTTCCATTATAATTCTTCTCAATTTAATTTAGTTGCTATTATCTCAAACCCCCAGTTTTCCCGAATCAATTAGAATACTTCCTTATGAGACGACCTAGATTGCACCTTAGCTACATTTTTGGTGTAATTTAGTAATTAAAACACTTTTTAATTTGTTGCGGCTAGCGACAGCTCACATCAAATTTTGGCGCCATTGCTGGGGAAGTAATGCTAATTGATTCTTTTTCTTATTTTTGGTTAATTTTTTTCATTTTTCATTTCATTTTATTTTATTTTATTCATTTGTTTATTAATTTTTGCATTGTCTTCCAAAAAAAATTCAGTTTTGTTTAATTTAAATTTTATTTATCTTTTCTCCGTTCCCTATTGTATTCGGTTGTTGCTATAATTTTGTTTTATGACCCATTCCCTTCCTAATTTTTCCCATACTACCAATTAATCTGGAGATTGAGAAAACTATCAAAAGGCTTAGGAAGGTCGCGAAGGAGAGAATTAACTTATTAGGCAACCCCTCTTCTTCTGATACAACCAGGGAATTCAACAATTTTTTTTATTATTCTTCTGAACTTTCTGATCCCGCTGCTAGTGTTTCAGGGAATATGGCTGAGAATAATAGGACTTTAAAGGAGCTCGCTACCCAAGATCTTAATTACCAGCCATTGGGGATCACTTACCCCAACTATGAAGTTGACTTTGAGCTTAAATCTAAGCTCCTACACCACTTGCCAAAGTTCCATGGGTTATCTGGGGAAGACCCACACAAACATCTGTAGCAGTTTCATATGATTTGTGTGACGATGAAGCCTCAGGGGTTAACGGAAGACCAAATCAAGCCCCATGGAATAATTGGCAGCTGGGATGGCATAAAGCGCATATTTTTGGAGAAATTCTTCCTAGCCTCCAAAGCAACTGCCATCAGAAAAGATATTTGTGGCATTAGGCAGTTGCAAGGTGAATCTCTCTATGAGTACTGGGACAGTTCAAGAGATTGTGTGCCAGTTGTCCCTAACATCAGATGCTAGAGCAGTTACTTATTCAGTATTTTTATGAGGGATTGCTAGCCATGGAGAGGAGCATGATTAATGCTGCAAGTGGGGATGCCTTAGTTGACAAAACTCCTGTTACAGCTAGAACTCTAATTGAGAACATGGCAGAGAACTCCCAGCAGTTTGGGTCCAGAGTTGGTAGTAAGACCTGCAATGTGAGTGAAGTATCTCCAGTGGATAATAGCAGGGTGGAGCAGAAACTAAATGAGATGATTGAGTTCCTAAAATAGATAGCCTTGAATTAGTTGAGGCAGGCTCATCCACCTCAGACAACTTGTGGTATTTGTTCTTGTAATACCCATACTAGTGATGTATGTCCACAGCTACAAGAGGACTTTACTTTAATCACTGCTAGCAATGTGTTTGCTAGCAGACCTCAAAATCAAAATAACCAGTAGGGGTATGACCCTTGCAGCAGCACATATAACCCGGGATGGAGAGATCACCCTAATTTGAGGTAGAATAACTCATCACAGTAGCAACAAAAGTATGTTCCACCCCAGCAAAGACAGTAAAGCAACCCATATGTCTACCAACAATCACCTGTTCCACAGTTACCTATCTCTCAGCAGCCTCTAGCACTACCTGCCCCTCCTGCCTCTTCAGATGCACTATGGCAGGAGATGATGAAAATGATGATAGAAATAAAAAGGAAACAAGAACAAGCCATGCAAGAGATGAGAAATGCAATTGTCAGGCTAGAAAGTTCCTACTCTCAGTAGGGGAGTACATCGACCATTCCTTCTCAAACAGTTCCTAACCCGAAGGGGAACATTTCTGCTATTACTTTGAGGTCTGGTACAGTTTTGCCTAGTGTTACTGGTCCTTTAGAGCAGGTTGTGGTCAAGAGTCAGGGGGATGAGACAGATCAGCCAGAGGGGCAACAAGATAAGCTTGCACCCCAGCAAAAGCAAGCAGCAAAGCAGGTAAAAAGACCCATTCCATTGCCTTTTCCACATTGAACTACAAGGCCCAAGAGGTCCAATGAGTTGAAATTGGAAAAAGACCTCTTGGAAACTTTTCAGAAGGTAGAGGTCAACATTCCTCTATTGGATGCAATCAGGCAAATCCCCAAATATGACGAATTTCTTAAGGTTTTGTGCACCAATAGGAGGAAACCACAGGGCAGTGAGAAGGAAAAGGTGACTATGGGGATGAATGCTTTCTCCTTCATCAAGCTAGGCAATCTGCCACCCAAATATAAGAATCCAGGTATATTCAATGTTTCCTGTACTGTTGGGAACCTGCAAATCAAGCAAGCCATGGTTGATCTCGGGGCTGGCATTAATGTTATGCCAAAATCACTCTACAGGTCCTTACACTTTAGGGAGTTCAAGCCCACCGGGTTGACAATCTAGCTTGCCAACCATAGTATCACGAAGCCAGAAGTGGTATTAGAAGATGTCCTGGTAAAGGTAAACAATTTGATATTCCCCGCTAATTTTTATGTGCTTGAAATGGAGAATGACACTAATGCCAACCAGCATACATTAATCTTGGGTAGACCTTTTTTGAAAATTGCCAGAACCAAGATTGATGTTTATGCAGGAACATTATCCATGGAGTATGGGGACTTGAAAGTCCAATTCTGTTTGTCTGATGCCATGAAATTCCCCCTTGAGGAACACTCTATATTTGGCATTGATGTCATTGACTCCTTAGTGGGAAATGCAGTGATACTTTACTTGGCAAGGAAGAATAACCCCCCCATGAGATGTGATGAATCTGCTGTGGTAGATTTTTCTGAGCTTACAGATACAAAAACCCCATTTGGGCAGTAGGCATCAATTTCAGGGGTGCCCCATGACTAACCTACTCTAGGAAAACAACTCATGTGGGGCAACAAATCTTGCTATATGAGCCCCGGGCAAAACTAATAGTCAAGGGTCAAGTCTAGATGGAAGAGACCACTCTTGGTCACTTGTACACACCCTTGTAATGTAGTAGAGTTAGAGGACCCAAGGTCTAAGATTCATTGTAAAGTTGGTAGGCATCGACTGACACACCTCTATGAAGCCCCTAGGGATTTTGGGGCTGAGATAAGAGTTCTATGGGTTGAAGCCGCATGCCCTCCGTGAGGGCCTTGATCGTCCAACTTAGGGACATTAAAGCGAAATACTGGGTGGGAGACAACCCACCGTGACGTTTTTCTTTACTTCTCTTTTTTATTTTTCTGCATTTATTTATTTTCATTTTAGTTATGAGTCTTGTATCATTTATTTTTATTTTCATTTTATACCATCCCTTTGGCACCTTAGAGGTTACATGCATAGGTTCACACTATAGCACTATATTGATATGCTCGGCATTGACTACTTTGTATTGCATGCTTGGTGGATTCATTGTGTTGTTTGGATTGAGTACATGTACTTTTACCTGTGAGATTTTGAGCCTTTTGATTGGACTATCATGTGCCATCCTTGTTTGTTCATGTGTGTTTCCCTCTTTGGATTTGTATTCTAGAACTTGCTTAGGGTCTTGATTGAAAAAAATGGTCCCATGTGCATACTTGAAGGTGATTGAGGCAATTTTCTTATTTTTCGCCACTTGACTATATAGCCATCCTTTGCATGTTACCATTGTTTAGTCTCTTTGAGCCTTATTGCCCATTCTTTTATTTTAGTATATCCTTAGCCAAAAGTGAAAAACCATGAAAATTTCCAACCTTTTAGGCTTAGGAGAGCATTTTTGCTTTTCTTATATGTTTTTGAGCATAAATGTGGGGAAGAGCATAAGGGCATGCTTCAATTTAAGTGTAGGAGAGGAACAATGTGTACCCAAAAACAAAAAAAAAATTTCAGCAAGTGGCACACCAAAAAGAAAAATAAAAAAATAGCAAAAACAAAATTTGCAAAAGTTTGGATGAAGGTGTGTCATATTGCAAATTAAGGGCCTGTGAATTGGACAAAGTGTGCCCTTAGGCACTTGTGCTCTTGGTGTATGCATTTGCTCTCCTTTGACTAGAGGTTTAGCTCCACTGGCCTTTATATTTTCTCACTTTCACCTAAGCCCCATCACAACCAAAAGCAAGTCCTCTTGATTCAATATGTATGTTTGTGTGACAAAATGGAGAATGAGACCCCTAGCAAGTTTATGGTAATGCATTTTCATTTGAGGTGATTGAGTGTACATCATAACCTAAAACACTTGAATGAATGAATGGAAAACACTATCTTGGAAGGATTTTTGTATTTGATCCATGCATCATATATGAATTCTACTTTGTGTGCTATTTTCATGTTCATGCCTTGCTTGTTGTAATTCTCTCAATTGTTGGTGTAAAATTTCACTGTTATGTCTCTAGGTTTCTTGGATTGGTGTATTGTTATTTTCCATGCATCATGCATTTTTAGAGTTAGTAGAGTTAGGAGTCCAGTCGTTTTTCCATATCCATCTGAGTTTTTTGCATGAAGGCATGCAATTGTTTAAATATGGGGGCGTTTGATGAGTTGCATTTATGCATCCATTCTCTATCCTAATTCTGAACATTTTGCATCTTAATTGTACTTAATTGATGGGTAATTGGTAGATTCATATTTAGTTCTCATTGGATATCATTGAATAAAATCATGGTTCGTTGCACCATTTTGATAAACAAATATTCCTATACATTTAATCCTCTTTTGTGGGTGTTATTTGTTTGCAGAGACATCCCATGTTGGTGTATGAAGACCATAGCAGTGCTAGAGTTTGTAGCGATGTTCAATTGGGATAAATTGGGGAGCAGAATAGTAGAGTTCTAAAGCACATTTAGAGGAAGTATTATAATGAAAAATTAGTATCTCTCTCTACAGAGATCGGATTGAGGCAAATAAATATATTTTGAAAAGATCAAAAAGCCCTCTATAATTTTTATGTTCAGCTTAAAACCTAGTTCTAGGATCATCTTGGTGAAAATTCAATTGCAAGATGAAAGGTTGCCGATATTCTAATGCTGTCTAGTTTGACCCTCAATTGGTATTTTACTAATATCTGGAGCTACAGATGTCCGATTGAGGTGACTCTTGCGGTTTTGGAAACCTTACTCAAATAGCTACAACTACTGTTTCTAGGCACAAGAGCTAATTCCAACGTTTTAAGTCTCAAAATGGGTTTGCAAATGTTAAAGGCGGTGTTGCACGAATACATGACCACTATAGCAGTCTAGACTGCTATAGCGGTCACCAGAGAGGTGAATTTGGCTACAACAAGAGGCAGGATCGCTATAGCGGTCCCAGACTGCTATAGCGATCATAAGCAGATGAGCTTCAGCGATACACACGATTTTGTTTCGTGTTTTGAACCATTTTCCTTTTTAACTCCATTTCGGAGACTTTTGAATGGACTGACGCCACTTTTTAATTTTTATTCTCCCTCTCTTTCGCTCTCTCTCTCACTCTCTACACTCTCTCTCTAGGTTTAGGGTTCTTAGTCATTTTTGGATAGTGGATTTTTCTGGATTGTAATTTGGCCTTTTCGTTTAACAACGATTGTGACACTCCCCCTATGGAGGAGTAATCTCTTTACCGTGTGCAAGAATAACTGAAGATTGAGATTGTTCTTGAGGTTCCTTTTATTTTAATTATAATTCATGGTTGGTTTTTCTTCCTCATTTGCTTTCTCTTTTAATATCAATTGTGATGATTATTGTAATTGTGTTTTTAAGAGTTGCTTGGTTGTGCATTTGTTCACGTGCATAATCTAGATGCCATTAGGGTATTCGGTCGATTGATTTAATTACATCCAATTGGTAAAGGATTGAAATTAACTCTGTTAGGAATTAGGTTACTGTAATTGGTAATCAGACTAGCATAGGTTCATAGAATCACGATCATAAATTACTAGTTCATATGTTAGCCAAACCCTTAGTAGGAGTGCGATTGTATGACCATTAAGTAGAATTGCATCATTGTTGTGTAATAGCATGACTAATGAAAGTAACCACCGCCATGAATTTATCTTTTGAACCGATGATTGATCAATTCTTAATCTGAGGGAATCCTTGTGCAGGTAGTTCTTCCCATTAAAATTCTTCTCAATTTAATTTAGTTGCTATTATCTCAAACCCCCAGTTTTCCCAAATCAATTAGAATATTTCCTTATGAGACGACCTGGATTACACCCTAACTACATTTTTTGTGTAATTTAGTAATTAAAACACTTTTTAATTGGTTGCCGGTAACTCGCATCAGTTGCTTTATCCACCTACTCCTGGGAATTTCTCTACATGTTGAAGGTGCGTCATCTACTCCCGGAACTTCTTCCCTTGGAACATAATCACCTTCTTGTATTATTTCCCATAAGTCAAAACTTGTGTATTTTATAAATAGCTCCATTATGTCCCTCCAATATGCATAATCCCCACCATCAAAAAATGGTGGTTTGTTTATGGAGTGTCCTTCAGCTATGTGAATATTTTGCGCCATTTGTTCGTTGGTTCTTTTTCCTTTGCAATCATTAGATTACTCAACCCCTTATAAACTTGGCTCTGATACCACTTGTAGGTAGAGAAACATACAAAAAGAGGGGTTGAATCACGTTCTTCATTTTCTTTGTCTAATGAAATTCTGAAAAACTTTTATTAAAACTATCAAGTTGTGAACTTGAAGTGCAGCAGAAAACAGCGTTAGTAACTTTAGAAAGTGAACTTTTTGAACATAATACTTAACATATAAAAGAAAGTAGGTTTTTCAAAACAGTACTGATAATAAAACAACAATGGAAATAAAAGAGATGAAGGAGAAGAAAGACATAGCTCAAGGGTTAAATCTTGAGTGAGAATTAAAATTCACAGTTTGACAAGCATAAATCGCTGAGGTTAAAATTCTTATTCTATCACAGTTAGATCTTGAAGCCACCATGCTATGAGCTCTCCAAATCC
The DNA here is from genome assembly GCA_031216125.1 of Dalbergia cochinchinensis. Classification (NCBI taxonomy): domain Eukaryota; kingdom Viridiplantae; phylum Streptophyta; class Magnoliopsida; order Fabales; family Fabaceae; genus Dalbergia; species Dalbergia cochinchinensis. The sequence goes on from CM062372.1 coordinate 43,233,826, forward strand.
ACCGCTGAGGTTGCCGATCTGCTGCTACTGCTTTTTCCTTCTCTATCACGTCATAGCCACCAACACTCTTTTTTTAGCTCATCTAACCCAGATTCTCTATTGCCATAGTGTTTTTCTCAATTTTTAGATTACATAGTATATAATGCACCATATACTTTTACGAGTGCTATAGAATTCTATATATATATATATATATATATATATATATATATATATATATTGAATGGTGTAGATAAAAAGTTTTATGATACATTGTCTTCATTAGGTGCATCATGACATTGGTGGATATATTTTTATAACGATGGTTAACAACATGAACTAAATTGAAAAAATTTATATAATATAGGGACCTAATTAAAAACTTTTAAACTATAGGGACTTGATTGAAAATTGAGTTAAATTATAGAAACCTGCAGAGTAATTAAAACTATTTATATTAAAGATAAATTATAGATTATAGATATTATTGTCCATTTAACTTATATTATGATAATATACGTAAATTGAAAACACTTATATTGTGAAAATATATTCTAATTTATCCTAAATAATCAGGAAATCATAGCATTCAAGATAGTTTAAATTTATTAAATATGTCAATAAATATTTTATATACATTTTCAAACTACTATTTCTTTAAATTTTTTTGTGCATCAAATTATTTTTAATTAAAAGTCACTTTTAGCAAAAAAAAAAATAGCATGTGTTTAGTTTTATTTTTTTTTCTAAATTAATAAGTAAGACAAAATGTCAAAGTAGCAATTAATTTGGATAAGAATAAACTAACAAAATTACATATTTTTTCAAAATAAAGTTTTACGTAGAGATCTTCCAAACACTCACTCACAAACTTCTTTGAAATTCTAAGGAGGCAAACTGATATTTCGCTCACAAGATTATTAAATCCATATTTTACTCATTTCAGAGTTTTTAACACATTTAAAATAAAAAAAAATAGTATATTATATATATATATATATATTCTCTGAAAAGTATTATGAATGTGTGCTGTTATGTATTATATAGAAATCGACTTAAACCGATTTACATAAAATCGATTTAAATCGAATTTGCTCTAAACTAGGATTATTTGAGCACGGAAAATTCTTACTAAAAAAAAAAACAAAATGAGGAAGATGAAAATATATAGAGCAAAAAAAGCCACTTCTTTTTTTCAACGTAAAATGTGAGTCCTGGCAGCACCTTCGCACCATCGTGTACAGAGCGACAGGTCAAATGGAGTTTAAAATTTACAGTGATGGCAAAGCTACCAAACCCCTCTAAACTCAAAATGTCAGATAAAATAATAGCCTCTCCATCTCCGGTTTTGTCGAGTGGCTCAACTTCACATGATGCGGACAGCCTAGAAACACGGCCAAGACTCAAGACAGATAGAGAGGAAAAAGAAAGAAAAGGGAAAAAAAAAAAAATAAAAGGAAGAAAAAGATGAAGGAGTAATCTAACAAGCCAACGATTTCAAGTGGACTCGACCCTTTCTCTTTATTTTAATATTTAAAAGATATTTATTTTATAATTATTAGATCTGATTATTAGATGAGATGGTAATTCCTATTTATTCTTAATATCTATCATATTCAATAATTATAAAATGAATATATAAATATACATTCGGCAAGTATCATCACCCTTTCCTAAACAAAAGCAGAAAAATGTGAATGGTTAGGGACAGAATGGTAACCCAAAAATTGGACGGCCACGATGACGCATGGCCAATCTCGAGAGGCATGTTCCCTTGGTCCGGGCTACACTTGGCTTCATGTGGGTGCGCACTGTACATGATGGCACGCAGCACTGCCGAAATGGTGGTATGTACTGCAACTATCTGAAATCGATTTAACTCAATTTTTTTGCAGCATCTCAGAGTGTGAGTAAGACACAGTCTAACATACAATAGAAAATTAAGTTAAATCGATTTTATATACTCTGATTTGTAACTGTGATCGGCTTAAATCAATTTGATGAAATCGATTTAAATCAATTTGCAACTAAATGTATATTTGGCTCGAAATTTTATCATGAAAATCGATTTAAATTGATTTTTATATAATATAAAAAAAGACTTATCTATAATACTTTTCGGAATGGGATATATATATAATATCATATTTCACTTATTTTAGATACGTAAAAAACTCTTTATTTCATTTTCCTTTCTTACATAGGATGGCCTTTTCTAAATACACACGCATTTTCCTTGTTCTTTGTTTTTTCTATCCTAGTTATTTGAAAAAAATACACGCGCATTTTTTTATGGTGGCCGATATTACATTTTAAAAATTCTAGACATTCAGAATTTTTACAGAAAATAAATTATAAAATAATGTAATATAATTAATAACTTTTATATAAACAAGGAGAGATCCATTTATTTCAATAGCAAGTCTTGATATACTAATTTTATTGAATAATCTTTTATAGATATTGAAATTCATCAATTTAATTGTTAAATTATAAGTTCCTACTATATAGATTAAATATATAAAGTTTTATAAAATTTTAAAATAGTTTAATACTTCATCATTTCCTTTTGTTTGATACACAATATAGTTTTGAAAATACATATAAATCTTATATATTAGATAATATATTTATTAACGTTCAATTTCTTAACGTCCAATTTTTTTGAAATTTAGTATGGTTGGTTTGAATAAATATGGTACTTATAAAAAAATATTTAACAGAATAAATGCAACACAGTTACTTTTGGACTAGGCAGATCCTCCTTTACAAAAATATGTGAGCCTTATTGCAACATTTAACCCAACCACCAGCCGAATGAAATTCTGGTCATTTTATTATGATTTGATAGTTCTTTTTTTTTTGGTAATATGATTTAACAGTTTTACTGTTACATTTTTTCTTCTTTCGTTCGTTCCTCCCTTTTGCATTCTTCTCGGTCATCATCCTCTTCATCATCATCGCTACTAATGGCTTTCATAGCCTCCTTAAAGATAAGTTTCAAGAGCCTCTCGTACAGTCCTATTGTTGATTCCAGCATGTCAATTGCTCTTTTCTTGTCTTCTGCTACCACATCCATGACATCTCCAAGCTCTGTGATTTGCTTCAGTGTCCTGATCATGTATTCATCATAAGAAGAAGTGAAGATATTGGCCTCTTCACCACAAGCACTTCCCTTTCTGACCCCACACTCAGTGGTGCCTCTGGCCACCACCATATCGCTGATGCTTCCCATGTCATTCCCTAGAACCATAGTGACTTCTCCTTTCTCAACATCCCACATCGAAACACTCCCGTCTTCTGCAGCAGAGACCAAATTCCTCCCTGAATTCACCAAAACCAAAGATACAATTGACCCGCTATGGCTTTTAGACCAGGAGATCAATTCACAGGTTTGGCCTCGCTGTTTTTCTCTTCCAGCCTTCATTGATCCCTTATAAACCAACCCATCAGCACCAGCAGCATAGAATCCTGACTCTGTTGAGTCCACAGCAAACCCGAAAATGGCACAAGGGAATGCCACTGTGCGTAACAGAGTTCCATCTGATAGGGTCCAAAACTTGCATGTGCAGTCCAGTGAGCAAGAAACCATGGCAGTGCCGTACAGCCCTATCCCAGAGCTGAAAGCTGTCACTGAACCCGAATGTGCCTTCCACTGATGCAAGATCAAGTCCTTTGGGTCATCTCCAGCTGAGGTGGAGGCCTCAAGAAGCCTGAAGGTTGGGACCACAACAATGGTGCCATCACTGCTGCCTGAAATCACAAGGGAGCCATCATCGCTGAGCTGGAGACTAGAAACGGGTTTTGAGTGAGCAACAAAGGATTTGATCACATCCCCAGAAGGGAGTGAGAGGGAATGGATACTCCCTGATAGGCCACCGGCAAAGAGAAAGGCACCATCAGAGGTAGCAGATAGTGGGGCAACTGGTTCAGGGACTGTGAAGTTGCAGAACACAGTTGGAGTGTACCAGTTGTATACGTGGATTGAACCAGCACCTGTGTCTGAGAACACGTGGGAGGCTGCGATTAGTCCTCGTCCAGCCATGGTGAGGCCGCGGCACGGTGACCGGCTACCCGTGAACCGGGCGATGGTGGCGCCGCTGGAAGCTTCGTAGGCCATGATGGGGCCATCTGGGGAGCTGGTGAGGAGAACTTCATGTGAGGAGGAAGAAGACATTTTCTGTTTGGAAAACGACAGTCGTGGAGGAAATTATGGGTGAACAAGGTGAAGAAGAAACGAGAAAGGCATTTTTATACAAGTGAAGGTGTTTTACGAATGTGCATAACGCTCAAACCTGGGGTTCAATTGGGACTCATCACTGTCGAATACAATGAATGAATAGAAAATGTGAAAATTACTCTCATATTTAACAATAATAATATAAATATTTCAATTAGACTCCCACTGACCACCAGCATATGTGTACTGTATATATATATATATATATATCTTTTAGTAGGTTCTTTGGGCGTGATGGGGAAACGGCAAAACATACGTATACAGGTTTTGATACGAAGCAATTGCCCAGGCGAGTTCCGCAAAGTGCATTAGAATATACTTTTTTTTTTTAATACTATTAGAATATTTTATTTAATAAATGTTTCTTAACGGTAAAATTTGACTCCCCTATTAATTTGTTTTTCTTTTTATTTCATTTCATTTTAATTTGGTTTATGTTGACTGGTTTTATAGTATTAGAGTGCATAGCTTTGGAAGGTTTTAATTAGGTGTAGTATCATCAAACGAAGTTTATTAAAGAAAGATATGCATATAGCAGGGATGAATAAGGGATGCATTGGATCCGGTTAGACAAAATTTAAACCCTGTTCGATTTTTAGATATGGTCAATTTTTGAAGCCTTAACTCGACCTAATAATAACTCAACTATGTCTCGGGTCACCCAATATTCAAACAACATATAAGAATTTAGTATTATATATAGTAAAGTTATAAAATTTTACAAGTGAAAAATAAAATTTTAGAGATATTTTATGATACAGGTTTCAAATAAACCATATCAATATAGAAAAAAATAAGTTATGTAAAACATATTGATTGAATTTTAAAATCTTATAATTTTTTATAAATTATTACAAAAATATATATCTCTTATGTAATTATTTGACTTCAAATTGAGTCAGGCCAACCCGATATATGACCCGAACTCGGTCCGAAAAGTGTACCGGGTCAAATTTCAAGACCCAAATTCTTCCCAACGAGTTTCAGGCTGAGCTGAGTTTGTAATGCCCTAATATTTAACTCAACACGCCTAGGATGCATTTAAGTTAATTATTAATCATTACTCTTTTATTCCAGTTTTTAACTCAAAACTTCTTTAAAATACTTTAGTGAAAATATGGGTAAAATTTTTTTTGAACTTAAATACCAAATCGTGAGCCGCGCATACTAAATATCTAACGTCAATATCTTGCCTATGTAAGAGAGATGTTAGAAACGAATAATAGGTAAATACATAATACAACCATGACATAACATAACTCAAATAATAATAACATATCAATAACTGTATCATAATAGTGATGTCTTGTAAACTTAAGGACATTAATATATATCCATCAATAGAATACAAACTGATAACTGAGATACGATCACTCTAAAGACAAATATCCAAAAGGAAGTTATCTCCGTAGCTCCTCGTCCAGTCTCAAGACAAATCACGAACTACACCATCATTCATGTCTGGAGACGACATGGAAAAGAAAAGGGATGAGAAACTTATACAAGAATCTCAGTAGGGCATCCCGACTATAACACAAGTGTCATCGTCATTATCCCCAGGAACCTCGAGTTTGATTATGAAAATGGTGAACATATATATAAGGTTCATTTATTAAGTTCTAAATATCATTAGCCAAGGCCCGTATCTTTTAGCATGAATCTTAATGTCATGAATGTAATATGTTAGTCATGGATGCATGTCAATATCATATACATAATATCATAAAATCCATAAAACAATGCATATGATATAAAGAACATCATGATCATCATTCTTACAGGTGACTTAAACTTCTTTATTCTCTTTTCCTTGGGGACCGCCCTATAATTCTCTCTTTTCTCGAGAGTTCTAGGTTATGAGCTCATACCTCACTAGTCGTCACTAGCATAATCTTATCTCTTTTGATAAGTTAAATTCCCGACTCTTAAGGTACGGGATATGGGGCATTAGGATCACCTTTGATAACCTTTAATTCGGGTAGTCTAAATGATCACTTCCTATTCGGATCACCTCTCATAACCTTTAATTCGGGAAGTCTAGAGGATCATTTCCATGTGTTTTATGTCACCTTAAATCTTGGCATGATATATGAGATGCAAACATGAATAACTTCATCATTTCAACATTTCATGCTCATAAACTTCATGAACTTATGCATCTCAATGAATCAAACATAACCATAACATGTCGTAATTTAAATCATATAAACATGCATCATATTTCATTGCATATATCCATAAGCCATATAAATTTCAACACATGAACATAGCCTTCACGAGATATCAATCACATTCATCTCATCAAATTTATCAAGATTTACGCTTAAGCCCCAAAGGGGTCAATTCGCAATTTCTCAAAGATTTCAGGTCAAAATGTAATACCTCTTTTTAACACATTCTCACAAACTAAAGATCTTTAACATTAACCAATACTTTCAAAAGATATATAATTACTAGAACCATATAAAACTCATCATAAAAACCCTTTTAGGGCTATAGACCAAATTTTAACATACTTTAGGGATCAAAGTGCAGAATCGCTTGTTTTTAATATTTAACAATAACCAAAATTTCTAAAACTTTATCTAAACTTTATAAATGGTATTTTGGACTCATGGACACATTCAACATCATTAGTAGCTCTAAATAAAATCATTTGGCTGAAATAACATAGTTGATAGTTTAAACACAACTTTTCGAATTTTGCAAAACAGCCCAAACTAACACTTGTAATTATCCTTTTATGCATCTATGGTACTAAAAATAATTTTTACAACAAATATAAGTAATTCTTAAGTGTGTGAATAATATGAACAACCCTTGAATAGAATCAGAAAATTAGTCTCCTTAAAGCTTCAAAAAAACACAATTTTAATCCTCTCTAGTTACTAAACTTTCCTAAAATGCTAAAAACAATTTTTATGACAATTATTAGTGATCCTTAAGTGTGTGAACAACTATAAACACTAGTGAACAGTGGTGAACAATGATGAATAGTGCTGAACAGAAATCAGAAAATTTATCATTCTAAAAGTTTCATAAAAACACGATTTTGATTCTTTTTAGTTACTAGTTTTTCCTAAGACACTAAAAATAATTTTTACAATAACATTTAGTGATTTAAACTCATCTAGACATCCTAAATCAGTAACCATTCTAGTTCTAAAAGATTAGATCAGAATAATAAAACTTTAGCATTTAAAATCATGAGAAAAACCATATTTCTAATCCTTTACGATTTCTAGGACTTTCAAAATTTCTTTGTACAACTTTAAAGACAAGGTCATACCTAAAAGTAAAATATATCAAGCTTTAAATCAGAATTATATAAGGGCCAAAAATAAATAGATGAGAAGTGTCCATGGTCGAAATTGCCATTTAAGATAAAAGAAGTAAATCTTGAACTTTAAGATTTAGGTGATGACTAGAATCATAAACTTGTCTTGTAACCTTCTTATTATCATTATAAGGCCATAACTTGGAAATATAAATATGAAATGTAAGGCTTGAAATATAAATATAAATATGCAAATTCATTCTTAGATCTTTATGATTTAGGTGATAACTTGAAATGTAAATATGAATATGCAAGTTTATACTATTATCTTCAAGAATTAAAGTGATAACTTGGAATATAAATATGATTATGCAAAGCTTGAAATATAAATATGATGTGCAAGAACTTGAAACATAAATATGGATGCTAGTTCATTTTTATATCTTGTTAAGCTTAAAACTCAAAACTTAGTAATTCCTTTGTTAATCTTTTAACATCAAGAATTAAACCTTGGGCTTTAGAGGTCATTTAAATAATGGATTCACAACCACCACCATGATTCCTTATCATCAAGCCATGGTCATTATCAAACCATATAAACTGAAATTATAAAGGAAGAACAAAGAAAGAACATGAAATAAAATCCCTACCAAGTTGTTTCTTGTTATCAAAAGGTAATGCTTGATCTTTAGAGAAGTTAGAAGAAGAAAATATGTCCTTGAAATTCGGCCAAGATTAGAGCAAATGGAGGGAGGATTTCTCTTGTGCTTTTGTGTTTGATAATGGAAAGGTTATGTGTTTAGGAGTTGATTTATGGTTGGAATGTGTATGCTTGAGGTTTAGAGCTTGGTTAGAGGTTGGGAATGGAGTCTCTTGAGTATGAATGAGGAAGAAGAAGAAAGCTTGAAGTATTGAGAGAATTAGAGAACTTTGAGCAAACTTTGAGTAAGAAAACTATCAAGTAAGAAAATGCTAAGGCTAGGAATGTTTGTGTGTGCATTTAGGCCTTGGAAAATCACATATTTATAGGGCATTTGGAGGGTGTATGTACGCTGCATATGTGCTGAAATATGATCAGAATTCTTGCTCAAAAATAATGCAAAACAACTCAAAGATCACATGGTATGGTCATGGTGTTGTTTGAGTGCTTAATTCTTTGATAATAAAATAAATGACCATAACCATAGCATGTGTTTTAGGCTTTACAAAATTATAATTTGATGGTGGAAAGGTGCTGAAAATCGTGGCCATCATGGTTGTAATGTGGCAGAATTTTTGACTAAATAACTAGCAAGACAACTCAACAAAGCACAAGGTAAAGCAATGATGTATTCTTGTGTATCATTGTTGAAAGAAAAATTAAAATATCAAGGTGATGGAGGAGGAAGAATCCGTGAGTTTGCAAGGCTATCATGGGGGACAAGTTTTATTTTTTTCATTCATGGTAGGACATGTCTTTGAGATGCATGATGTAGTGCATTATTCCTTGAATGAAATTTTAAAATATAAGCATCATGTGAAGCATGGAATGTCACGGTTGATTCAAGGAATTTGGGGGATAAAATTTCATTTATTATTCATGGTAGGACATAAGGATAGCTTATTTAATTAGGTGGTAGATTTAGAAATTGATAATTTTGTTTAAAAGGTAAAACTAGGTGTGTAAGATAACTCAAGACTAGGTAAAAAGATAATCTTTATTTTAATAATAGAGTTAATCTCAATTGAGTTGAAAATCAATTAGTAATTTAAATTTTAATCTCAAGGTAAAGAAAGTAAATGCATTACATTTACCCTAATCTTTAATATTATAGGTTTCATGAGTTCTTTGTAATTAGGAAAGGAAATTAAATTTTCCTAAACAATCCTTAGGCTCTAATTACCTCTAGTAATTATTTTTAACCTTAGGTAATTATTTTTAACCTCAAGTAATTATTTTTAACCCAAAGTTAATGAATATAATCAATTCGAGTTCAATTGGAGCTTTAACATTACCTTAATTACGCAAGTAAACTTATTTGGTATAACTAGGGGTAAACAGGTAATTTCACGTAAAAACTCCCTGTAAATATTGGACAATCTCAAATCATACTTAAAATAGTCATTTTGAACCTTTGGGTGGAAACCAAATTCAAAGATTATATAATTTCATGAAAAATTACTGCAGAGGTAAAACGGTAATTGTACTTACGATAAAAATTGAGAATTGAGATTTTTACCTCTAAGGCACATATAATCCCCATCAGGCATAAAATTAACCCCTCAAAGATAATTTAGATTGGTTATCCTTGATTTCTAGGTAAAAATGACCTCAGGGGCATTTTGGTCATTTTACACGTACAGAAAAATCGGGGTTTGCGACTTTCGCACGAACCGCTAATCAAGTCTCCTATGATATTTCTCTAATGTCATACTCCTTTATTGAGGGTTATTTGATCTCGAATTACGTGTAAAAATTACCTAGGGGCATTTTGGTAATTTTCACATAGCAGTAAAAATTGGGGCGTTACATTTCTCCCCTCCTTAAAAAGAATTTCGCCCTCGAAATTCATTACCTGTAAAAAGCTCAGGATATTGCATTTTCATGTCTGATTCCAACTCCCATGTGAATTCTTCTATCTTTCCTCGTCCCCATGCTACCTTGACCAAAGGTACGGTCTTGTTTCTCAGTTGCTTGACTCCTTTGTCTACGATTCTCGTAGATGGCAGGTTGAAAGTAAGGTCTTCCCTTAATTGTACTTACTCTGGCTCTAATACATGGCTAGGGTCAAACTGGTATTTCCTTAATTGAGAGACATGAAAGACATCATGGAGGTTGGATAGGTTGGGTGGTAAGGCTATTCGATATGCTACAGGCCCGACTCGACTAAGGATTTCAAATGGACTAAGGAATCTGGGGCTCAATTTCTTGACTTTCATTGCTCGACCTATGCCTGTGGTAGGGGTGATCATAAGGAATACGTGTTCTCCCTCTTGAAATTCTAATGGCTTTTGCCGTTTGTCTACATAGCTTTTCTGTCAACTTTGAGCGGTGAGAATTCTATCCCTAATCCTTTTGATTTGTTCCGTGGTTTCCCTCACAACATCAGGTCCTAACAGACTTTGTTCTCCGGGTTCATACCAACATAGAGGGGATTGACACTTTCTACCATATAGGGCCTCATACGGTGTCATACCAATACTTGCATGGTAACTATTGTTATATGCAAACTCAATCAATGGCAAGTATCTATCCCAGCTCCCCTTTTGGTCCAACACACAAGCCCTTAACATTTCTTCCAAGGTTTGAATGGGTCTCTCTGATTGACCATCCGTTTGAGGGTGATAAGCCGTGCTTAAGCATAGCTTCGAACCAAATGCCTTTTGAAAGGCTCCCCAAAAACGTGACGTAGATCGCGGATCTCAATCCGAAATTATTGTCGATGGTACTCCATGCAACCTCACTATCTCTTGGATGTATAACCGAGCTAACCTATCCAAGGAGTAAGTCACCTTGATAGGTAAGAAATGGGCCGACTTAGTTAGCCGATCCACGATTACCCATATCGCATCATGACCTGCTTGGGTCTTTGGTAGTCCAGTCACGAAATCCATTAAGATACTATCCCATTTCCACTCGGGAATTTATAAGGGTTGCAACATTCCAGAGGGTTTTTGGTGCTCAATCTTCACCTTTTGACAAACTAAGCACTTGCTTACCTAAGCACTCACATCCTTCTTTAACCCGGGCCACCAAAATATCTTTTTCAAGTCCTGGTACATCTTGGTGGTACCAAGGTGAATGGTAAAATGGCTTTTATGGGCCTCTTTCAAGATTTCTTTTCAGAGGTCACCAATTGCCAATACACAGATCCTTCCTTCGAATCTCCACATACCATCGGCACCTTGGGTGAATTCTTTTAACTTTCCTGCCCGTATTGCCTCTAGGGTCTCCTGAAACTCTCTATCCTCCTGTTGATCTTGAATGATCCTTTTCCTAAAGTCACTCGTTACACTAAGATGGCATGCCTTTATGCTCTTAGTGGTCAAGGTCATACCTAGGTTTAGGTCTCTAAACTTTTCAATCAGCTGAACTTCCTTAACCATCATGTGGGATAAGTGCAATGATTTCCTACTTAAGGCGTCTGCCACTATATTGGCCTTGCTAGGATGGTAGTTCAACTCAAAGTCATAATCCTTCAAAAACTTCATCCACCTTCTCTGCCTCATGTTTAGCTCTTTTTGATGAAAGAGATACTTCAGACTCTTGTGATCAGAAAACACCTCGAATTTTACTCCGTACAAGTGGTGTCTCCATACCTTTAGAGCAAACACTATGGCGGCTAACTCAAGCTCATGGGTGGGGTAGTTTGCCTCGTGAGGTTTGAGTTGTTGTGATGCATAGGCCACTACTTGCCTATTTTGCATCAACACATAACCCAATCCTTTCCCAGAAGCATCACAATATACCTCAAAGGGTACATTGGGGTCAGGTAGTACTAAAACCGGGGTTGAGGTTAGCTTCTGTTTCAATTCTTGGAAGTTCTTTTCACACTCTGGGGTCCAAGTAAAAGAGGTATTCTTCCTAGTAAGCTTAGTAAGGGGTAAGGAAATCTGAGAAAATCCTTTAATAAACCTACGGTAATATCCAGCAAGTCCTAAAAAGTTTCATATCTCCGTTACCGTAGTAGGTCTCTCCCAACTCATCACAGCTTCTATTTTACTAGGATCCACCGCAATTCCCCCTTTTGACACTACATGCCCTAAGAACTTCACTTCCTCTAACCAGAATTCACACTTAGATAATTTGGCACAAAGTTTCTTTTCCTTCAAAATCTCCAAAATTGTTCTTAAATAATGTTCATGCTCCTCGTGGGTCTTCGAATAGATAAGTATATCATCTATGAAAACAACCACAAACTGATCCAAATAGGGTCTAAAAATCCTATTCATATAATCCATAAACACAACAGGAGCATTGGTTAGTCCAAATGACATCACTGTGAATTCAAAGTGGCCGTATCGAGTTCGAAAAGCCGTCTTTGGTATGTCCTCATCTCTCACTCTTATTTGATGATATCCTGACCTCAAGTTTATCTTTGAGAACACTACCGCCCCTCTCAACTGATCCATTAAATCATCAATCCTAGGCAAAGGGTACTTATTCTTTACTGTCACTCGGTTCAATTGCCTATAATCGATGCACAACCTCATACTCCCATCCTTTTTCTTAACAAATAGGACCGGGGCTTCCCATGGTGAAACACTTGGTCTTACAAACGTCTTTTCTAAAAGCTCCTCTAATTGAGTCTTTAACTCAGCTAATTCTAGAGGTGACATCCTATAGGGTGCTATGGATATTGGTCCTGTCCCTGGAATCAGCTCTATGGAGAACTCAATTTCTCTTTTTGGAGGGAATTCAGGTATATCATCAGGAAACACCTCAGGATAGTCTCTCACAACGGGTATCTTATCAAGATTTTGCTCAAAGTCTACATCGCTAGCAGCTAGGAGAATGTATCCTTTACTCTCTCCCTCACCACAGTTTATTTCTACAGTATTAATGTACAGACTTAGGGGTTTTCTAGGTTCACTAGGAATAGGAAGAAAAATGATAGACTTGTCATAACAATTTAACATTACACGGTTGGCACAAAGCCAATCCATGCTGAGGATTATATCTAGACCTTGCATAGGTAGACAGACTAAATCAAGAACAAAAGATCTACCTTCAACAATGAGACAACAGTTCAGGCAACATCTACAAGTCCTAACAGGTTTATCATTGAGTTCATACACTCATTTTAGAACAACATCAAAGTTAAGTTTTCAAGGTAAAAAAGGAAAGAAACTAAAAACATCTTTTCCTTAAGAACCAAGATCAAGCTTTAGAGGTTGCTCAAGTGATGAATATCATCATGCAATCCCCATCATCAAGCTCTCATTTCCAAGTTCCTCCAAGGCTCTAGGCCGAAATCAAAATGGGAAGAAAAGAAGAAGCTCTAAAAGATTCAAGAGAAACTATCAAGTACATAACTAAACAAGAACATTAATGGCTAAAATATTTACAACAAAATCCCTACCAAGTGAAATGATGTTGAAGAGGATGAAGAAGATGAAGAAGAAGAACTCTTGATCTTTGAGAGAAAAGAAAAAGCTTTGAGTGCTCCAGGAAACTAAATTTAGCAAATAAACTAAAGGTGTTTCAAGTTTACTCAAGTGTGCTGTTTATAGAGAAATGAAACAGATGAAAGGTGCAAAGGGGGAAGAGAGGTTTTGGCCAAGGCAAAGCAGCCCATGATGTCCATGAGGTGAAATGTTGTGATCTTGAGGCATGGTGAGGTATGGTCCAAGGTATGGCTCAAAGCATGGCTCAAAGGTGTGTTTAAAGTTTAAAACATGTGATGGAATTTAGGGATGATATGGCTGAAATGCATCAGTCATGGCCGAAATGGTTTAGAGGAGTGTTTAGGTGTGTCATAGATTATGTTTAAGATTAGGAATTTGTAGGAAAGTGTTTAAGTGAGGTAATGGTAAATTAGAGGCTTGTAAGACTAGGTTTAGGAGGTGGTCTTGCTAAATTAGTGGAGTTAAACTTTATTAATAAGGAATCCAATGCCAACACAATTCCTTGGTTTAGGGAAATCGGAGAGAGAAAACACTATTCAAGATTCCAAGACTAGGAATCTTGAGTTTTAAAAAGGGATTTAGGTTTAATCTAAGCAATCTTAGGTTCTAATTAATTTTAATAAATTATTTTGACTTTAGATTAATTATGGAAATTAATTAATCTTCGATTAGAGCCTAATATTGCTTAGATTTAATTACGTTATTAAGCTCAAACGGCACTATTCCGGGGGCAAAATCATAATTTTACACAAAAACTCCCTAGGACCACCAGAATTTAAACAGACACTTTTAAATACTTGAAAACATCATTTTAAACCTTCAGGGAAAGTTTCGAGTTCGAACGGCACTTTTACCCGCGTAAAAACGCTACAAGGGTATTTTGGTCATTTTGACCCAAAACCGCAGAAAACAAGTTTTTTATTTTCGAAACACTCAAGGATCATCCAGTGCCCTTTGAACATTGAGCTGACCCATCAAGTGATAGAAAATATAAAATCTTGTGACCAATTGGATACAGGTCAACAAGTGACAGGAAAGTAAAATAGCAATCTAAGGCCAACTGAAAAAGTAAATTGGCAATCTAAGGCCGACTGGAAACGTAAATAGCAAACTAAGGCCGACTGGAAAGTAAATTGGTAATCTGAGGCCGACTGGAAAAGTTAATGGCAATCTTAGCCCAACAAGAAAAGTAAATTGGCAATCTAAGGTTGACAAAAAGAGTAAATGGTAATCTGAGGCCGACTAAAAAGTAAATTGGCAATCTGAGGCCGACAAGAAGAGTAAATGGCAATCTGAGGATGACTGAAATGTAAATTGGCAATCTGAGGTAGACTGAAAAAGTAAATTGGTAATCTGAGACTGACTGGAAAAGTAAATTGGCAATTTGTGGTCGACTGGAAAAGTAAATGGCAATCTGTGGCCGATTGAAAAAGTAAATTGGCAATCTAAGGCCGACTAGAAAAGTAAATGGCAATCTGAGGTTGACTGGAAAAGTAAATTGGCAATCTGAGACTGACAAGAAAAGTAAATTAGCAATCTGAGGTTGATAAGAAAAGTGAATGGCAATCTAAGGCTGACTAGAAATGTAAAATGGCAATCTGAGGCTGACTGGAAATGTAATGTGGCAATTTGACGCCGACTAAAAAAGTAATTTTTTTTTAAAAGCAAATGCATTTTTTCAAGATAATTGGATGTAGAATCAAACTTTTTCTTTGTTTTTTGAAAATAAAAGTAAACCAAAAACATCAAGCTAAAGTGGAGATGCCAAGGATGAATATGCACAAGATGTGAATGAATTGAGGATCATAATAGTATGAAATGGATTAAAAGAATTGGCCAAGGACCTAAGTGATTTGAAAATCAAAGAAAGAAATCTTGCAATAATGAATATGTCACAAAATGATCATCTTAGTATAAAAAACATTTGAACCATAAGGCTCCTCAAAAATATATTTTTTTTTTTTAAAAAAAATGTAAAGCAACCATGTTAAACAAAGCTGAAGTGGGCATGCCAAGGATGTATATGTACAACATATGAATGAATCAAGGATGACAGTATAAAGCAGGTTTGAACAAAACAAATAGGCAAAGAATCCAAATGATTTGAAAATCAAAAGAAAGAGATCTTGGAATGAATATGTAACAAAAGGATCATCTTACCATAGAAAAACATTTGAACCATAAGCTTCTTCAGAGAGGATTTTACCACCTGAACCCATTTTCAAGTTTGTTATTAAGTTCGTTGACTTGGAACAAGGTTTCATTGCATTTTTTTCACAAATTCTCTTCTCTTATTTTTTTTTATTACTTCTCATGATGACTCCTTGCAAAGGCTTTGTAGGTCTCATCTGATCATTTCTCTGAGTTGAAAGGATCACCACCAATTAGTCATGTCACATTATTTTATTCATGTTCACTATACTTGAAGCACAATTCAATAGATGCACATGTATCCAAGCGAATGACCTAGTAACTTATTGGATACACATTATTGTGGAAATTGTGTTTTAAAAGATGACCAAACAAAAGAATGCAAAAATAGGAGAAAGAAATCAAACAAACTATTGCCCTAGTATGAATTCTTTGGTTCTCATGTGATTGATCAATTTTCATCCATTGGACATCATAACCATTCATTCATTCTTGATGCGGTGAGTACTTGTTTAATTCAGACATCACGAAAAGAAATTGCCCCAGTTTTAAGTTGCATAGCCAAGAAGTCTAATCATCATAGAAATTTCCCTAGTATCAATTTACTTGGTAAGAGACCTGAACATCACCAAGAAAAACTGCCTCAGCTTGAGTTGCTTAGGACAATGCTTATTCTTTTGACCAATTTTTGCTTAGTTAGTTCTTTTTGGTTTTTTAATCTAACAGGTCCTTTTCTTTCTTTTCTTTTTTGAGCTTTTCTATTTTCTCTCTTTTTTTCCTTTTTCTTTTCTTCTCTCCTTTTGTTTTGGTTCCCCAAGGATTCATGCAAAGTCATGAAAGATTATGCATGCTTTGTCTCAAAATTGAAATTACAAAAAATATAACAATCACTTATTGATCACAATGGACTTTTTAAGGCTTGTAACTTGGCCAGGGTTGAGGGTTATGAAACAAAGGATATGAAAAGACCGAAATAAGTGTTTAAAGGTTCAGAAGGATCAAGGATCTTTGACTTATTTTCGGTATATTCTAACAATTTATTTCTTTTTTGTTTTTTGTTTTTCTTTACATATGTAAATGTTTCCCTTTATTTTCTTTTCCAGCTTTCATATTGTGTTTGCCCCATTGTGGAGTGATCCTTGTCTAGGTTTCCTTTTGAAGAAAGAAAATTTCATGCTCAAGAGAGGTGACAAGGGATTATTTAGTTAAAACATGGGATAAAGAAAGATGGTCAAACATCATTTCAAATTGTGACTATTTATTTTCTTGAAAGCTCAACTTTGAAACAAAATTAGTGGTTGCATATTTTCATACTCCTGCTTACTCACTTCATTCCATGTTTCTTTGCAAAAAAATTGACTTTCTTGCTTGTTGCATTCAATGCCCCTAGTATCAAGACAAATTTCATGATTATTTTTGTCCAATGGATTACCATGATCAACTAATGAGTTTCTAATTATTTTCTTTACCGGGCAATACAAAAGACTCTTTTATTAGATAATGCAGACTGAGAAGAAAAAGCAAATGTGATGACAACATGTAGCAAAGATGAGGATATAGAGGCCTGTAGGACTGAATCCCTAAAGACACTATGAATGGACAATGATTGACAAGACTGAAAATATGTGGTGATTAACACAAATGAGGAAATGAAAACTTTTGGAAGACACATTGGATAAATATGCAAAACGTTGATATGAACGAAATGATGTAATAGCAAAAAAAAAATAGCTAAGACACAGAAAAAGTAGGACATGAAATTTTGCAGGAACAATATGAACAATATTATGGAAAAAAAAAATCTAATACACTGAAATCCATACCATTCATTGTTATAGTGCTTCTGTAAATGGAACACAAACTCATAATTGTTGACCAACTTGAAGTTCCAATTCATGGTATTCACTTTGATAAGTGAATCAAACCAATATCACTTAGGGATCCCACATGATTGAAGGACATGAAAACATTGCATTATCTTCTTTTCCTTTTATTTTCCTTGGGTTGGAAGATATATATCTGAAAAAACTTAATGCTCTGACATCTTTTAAACTTTCATACCTTTCCTTTGGATAAAATTGCTAGGAAGATTGGAATTATCCACTACAAGGAGTGGTGGTTTCACTATGCTCTGGAGCCTTCCTGGGACAAAAGGAATCATCGAGTAAAAATCTGAGTAAAATCATGCAAAAGGGGTGGATGACAAAAGCATTTTTGGTTTTATGGATTTCATTAGTGAATGAAGGTGCCTTGGTTAATTGAGACAATAAAGGAGATTCGACGGAGGTGAAAATGATTGGGTAGAAGTGGATGGTGATAAAGGATATATGTTAAGGTTGATAATGTTTGGGTACAAAGGTATGAAACGTTTAGTGGACAAGGGGAGATTGTTAGTTATGGATTGGAGAATACATTATGCTTGATTTGCTTTTGATTCATTTTGTCTTGAATGTGGATCATTTGCTTGCAACTCAATTTTCCTTCAATCATCCATTTCAGCTTAAACCATGACATTGGGGCTCCAAATTGCCTTTATTTCCCCTTGAAATTTTCAGCATTTCTTTATTCATTTTCCAGAGTCCCCAAACTTTCTTTCATGATTTGCTTTGGCTTTCATGTCTCTCAACTATATGATTGTGCTTTTTCCATGCTCTATCTACTACAACCCAAATTCCTCTTAATCTCCTTTGGAATTTTGTGATATGACCTCAAGAATTTGGATTTGAGTAATATTCACTCTCTTCAGAAGCACGATGGTCAAAAAATTTTCTTTCTTATTGACAACAATGATTCCAAATGCAATTTGTTTCGAATGATCTTGGATTACTATTAAAAAGACCTCTCAAAACTTTCCAAAAATATGAAATGAACAAAAAATAATTATTATTTATGTGAATGATTTTTTCTTTTCTTTTCTTTTTTTTTTGGGAAATCAAGACATAAAATGAAATTAAAAGATACCAAATGAAAAGAATATATACAAAGAAGCTGATGTCAAATGGAAAATTTGACAATTCAACATGTCTTCGAGGAACTACAAAGTCTCTTTTTTTTTTTTTGCAATATGAAAATGAAAATAAGAGTTGCTGAATTTCTAAATGCAAAAAAAATTAAACTAAACTATGGAATACAACTTTTTTTTCTTCTTTTTTTGTCCCTACAATGTAACAAATCATATCAACTCAAAATGAAATGGTTTCTAATGTAGGAAACCCATGCAACGAGGAAGTCAAACTTTATGATACATCAGAAAAATTACAATTTTTTTAAAAAAATCCCATCTCTCTGTGCAACAAAATAGAATGACATGGAAATGATGAGCCACTATGTACATGAAAAACATGTTGAAGTGAATGTCTCTATTTATTTATTTATTTTTTTGCAATGTAACAAAACAGAATGATATGAAAATGATGAGCTATGATGTATAAGAAAAACATGCAAAGTTAAGGACAACTTACACTCATGAGAAAAAAATGCACAAGATCAATCATCATCATGTAGTAAAATATTGAAATGCTCTTCTTCTTTTACCCTGAAGCAAAACTTCATAAATAGATAAAAGGATACATCTCTTTTTTTTTTTTTTTAGGAAGCAAAGCTTTATAAACAAATGAAGAAATTTTTTGTTTTTGTTTTGGAGACTTTTATGAACAAATGTAAGGATGGATTTTTTTTTAAGAAACAAATCAAGAGAATGCACCAAAGTATGGTATGATGTAAAACCTCACAAACAGATGACACATGCAAGGATGCTAGAGATGCACAAAGATTAAAACCTTCATAGATTTTTCCAACAAATCAAGACAAATACCCAAACATAAAAGCAAATACAAATAGATGCAGTGGTGCTCTTTTTCTTTTTTTATCTTTTTTATTTTAGGTAGAAAATCAATCCAATGCAAAAGGTGATTGTACAATGAAAAAGCTTAACGAAGAAATGGAAGGATTTTGTTTTTCAAATCAAAACAAGCGAACAAATGCATAAAGATGAACAAATGACATATGCAATTATTTTTTCATTTTTGTATGAAGCAACAAAATCTAGAAAATACTAAAGTGAAAACTACTTAATTCACAAAAATCACAATATAAAGCTTATCCTATGCTAGAATACAGTTTTTTTTTTTTGAAGTGATAAATGACATAATCAAATAAGGAACTACTCATACTAATAACTACATGTTAGAATGCAGAATGAAAAGTTTTATTATCTAGACTGATTGAAAAAACACACATCATTTTATTTTCATATTATGCAGCAAAAGAAGACAACGTGGAATAGTAGACAACCAAATGCAAGAAGTCCTGCTAAGATGCAAAACTTTATTTATACTAGAAACAATGCACATGTGTGTTTTTTTTTAAATGATATCACAAATCAAGATAATGATAAAAAGTACCAAATAGAGAAATTTATGCATAAATATACAGATGGAAAGAATGATTTTTTTTTTGTTCAAGAAGAGTGATTTTTTTTTATTTCCTCTCTTAAGAACACACTTTTTTTTAATTTTGAAAACAAATGAATGAATTTATTATAAAAAAAAACAACAACATTCCAAATGTAATGGAAGGCAAAAGACATTGATAAAAAGGCAAAGCAACATGCTCCATTTGTGTCCCAGCTAGGTATGTTGGAAGGTGTTATCCTATGGCTCCATGAGTTTGTCTACTATGTGAAAACACTCTCGGATAGTTCTATGATTCTAGGATTTTTGGCCTCTATAGTTAAGGACATATTTGGGAATGTTATCCAAAATAGCAGGTGAACCGCTAGGTTTAAGACATTCATGAAAGAGTCACACTCTAGACGGGATTTTCACGATAACCAAATATGATGCATATCCAAAAATGAATACCATTACACAATATCTTACCTATCTCACGTTGCACTCAGACCCGGGTATAGGGCCTCACTCATAAGTATGTGATCAATGTGTAAGTGTTGTGTAGGAAGAGGACATAACAACTTGAGATCATAAAACTATCCATGTCCTCACCTGCAAATAGACAATACAGAACAAAAGTTGTCTGTCCTAGGGTTGTCACAAAGAAAATTTCACTTTTGTTACCATTTTTTTAACAAGATAAATGATCATGGATACAAAGTAAATGGAAAACAAACTTTATTTTAACATGTCTCATTATTGCAAACCAAAGTCAACAAACACATGACTGCTAAATGTGGTAAAGGAATATGCTCCATTTGTCCTAAGAGGGTAGAGCCTAATGTTTGAAGGTTCTATGGTCGACTCTATTTGAGATGGCCAACTAAGGTCATTCTAGTAGTGCTTAGCTTTTGGATGGATCTAGACCCCTAAAAGATCGTGGTCCCCAAGTTGCCTTTATCAATAAGATAAAGACGTAGTTCTATGAGTCAAACCACAGGGACATAAAAGTCACAATATGGCAACTCATAGTTCTATTAACAACTTGAGCAGATGAGTCAATGACTGTCAGGGAAGCATAAGCGTCACAACAACAACGTTAAAACCCCTTCTTGCCCTATGGTTTTCCAAGGCTCAGGTATAGAGCCTGTTTTTACCTGGAAATAGCGGTAAGGGTGCAGATAGCTCCAACGTCCATGCAAACGAGGGGTGGGGTACCTGTGAAGACACTCCGATGCTCAAGTCAGTAAATGAAAGAGGAGTAGAGTGGTAAAGAATAGCATGTAATTAGCTTGTGATACCTGGGGGCATTGAGCCCCTTATATAGTGTGAGGTGACCCCTGATAAGTCAGGAGAATATCTTCCTTGTATAAGAGAGATATTCCTGGGATTTGGCAGATATC
The DNA here is from genome assembly GCA_031216125.1 of Dalbergia cochinchinensis. NCBI lineage: Eukaryota > Viridiplantae > Streptophyta > Magnoliopsida > Fabales > Fabaceae > Dalbergia > Dalbergia cochinchinensis. The sequence continues at coordinate 43,255,375 of CM062372.1, forward strand.
AGATATATTCTATATGCGTAGGAGATATGATACAATATATGAGATATAATGTAATAATGACAAGATAAAATGAGAAATAGGGAGATCCTGTGCGGGATTTGGAAGATATCCTTGACTAAATCTAGGATAAATCCGTAGGAGGCCAGACGCAGGTGTGGTCGAGCTCTGGGACCTCTGGCCGAGCTTTACCACCTATGATCGAGCTCTAGGACTTATGGCTGAGCTCTAGTGGTTGGGGCCGAGGTCTTCTGACCCATATTTCTAGTCTAGTACATAGCCCTCGAGCTTAGTCGTAGGCCAAGTAGCTGGTGTCGAGGTGTCATAATTGAGGTAGTTTGCTGAGGATTACGTGCCGAGCTCGAATGAGCTAACTTGCTGAATGCCACTTGGTGCTTCTTGGGCGAGCTGTTGGTCGAGCATATGATTACGTGGGTTGTGCCTCTAGGGTCGAGGTCTTTATACGGAGCTGTTGGTCGAGCATGTGAGTCGAGTTGCATGGTAATCATGTGGGTCGAGGACTTTGAGCAAGCTTGGATTTCCTGATTATTCAAATATGGTTGTGGTGTTTCTTCTTGGCTGTTGTGAGCCATTAGATCAGAGCGGTGAGCCCCCAGTCCTTGATAATAGGATTTGTGTTGCTATCTTTGCTAGAAGTGACTTCTTAGTCCATTTTGAGTGGTCTTGCAGTTGCTTGAGGGCAACCTAAGTTAACGTCCGACCTTGTACTGACTGGGGCAAGTTGTTGGCCTATAGTCAAATTTGTATGACTCTTAGGTCTTCTTGATCAGTTATGAGCTTACACCAAATATATAGAGGCCTCATGAATGTATTCATTCGGAGTGGCACTAGTCATGGATATTTAGATAATGTGGCGCACTTTTGCCTCTGTCAATGGGAGATTAAGGCCTCTAGTTTATTGATTATTCCAAGGTTTTATGTGGGTTAAGAGCATAGACTTCTATTCCTTTCGCTTGTGAGTTTGAATATTTTGTTGGATTTCTCTTGTTGACAAGGTTTACCAATTTAGAGTTTAAAATTAAGTTCCTACTGCTGAGTACGGTCGAGGATGGTGATTTGTCTTGATTGTGACATGGGGGTAGCTTTTTAGCTCTTTGTTTCTTGCATTTTGATTATCTTCATCTTATGTCCATGGTGTGTTCGGAACAGTTCCAAGGATGGTTCATCATTGAAGGCCTGATATTTCTGGAGTAGTACATAGCCCCTGAGCTTGGTCGTAGGCCGAGTAGTCTATTGCCGAGGAATATGTACAGAGCTCAACTGAGTCGGCTTATTGTCTGTTGCTTGGTCCGTCTTGGGCGGGCTTCAGTGGTCAAATGTCTGAACATGTGTTAAGGTACATTCTGAGGTTAGTCGAGTATGCTCTCTAGCAGTAATAGATGCTAGGATAGGTTTGTTAATGTTTCTTTTTGAAGTTGTGTTTTGCTTACTAGTGGGAGTTGCTCCTTCTTGAGTAGTTTGGAGATGCTCGGTCGGGGCCGAGGATGTCCTACTTGCATGTCTGAAGTTGGATGTCTAGGGTGGAAGTCTTTCTCGACCATAGCCAAGGTCATCTTAATCACTGGGAGTTATACGTCACATGTCTGAGCTCTGGGGCCTGTGGCCGAGCTTTAGTAGTTCAAGTTGAGGTCTTCTAGCCCATATTTCTAGTCTAGTATATAGCCCTCGAGCTTGGTCATCGGCTGAGTAGCCTTGGTCGAGGTGTCATGGCCTAGGTAGTTTTCTGAGGACTACGTGCTAAGCTTGAATACTAGAGCAGGCCTGGCACATAACTAGTTTAGATGTGTATGTAAATAATCTTCGAATTACAAGTAGGATGATTCTGAGTGGAAGAAACATCTCTAGGTAGACGATAGCAAAGCTCGGCCTGAGATGGCAGAGTGCTTGATAGGACCGAGGCTTTGCTGAGAACTCCCCCTAAGAAGGTGGAGTGCCTGGTGGGACTGAGGCTTTTGTGAGAACTCGGTTTATGATCTGTGATTTTGTGTCTGAGGATATGTTTTGTGTTGCCTAAAGTCTTGTCCATATTCTGGAAAGGTAGTAGTTTATGTAGAGGCGAAGACCTATTAAATGATATAGGTATCTCTAATAGGACCACAGCTTTGGTGCCTGGCTTGAATTGAGGTGGACTTTTATGCTCGGCTGGCATCGAGGTTTAAGTCAGTCATCCGTTAATGGGCCTTTCCAACTCGGCTGGAGCTGAGATTTATGTGAGTTATCTATTTAGTGGACCTTCACAACTTGGTTGGTGCCGAGGTTTACTGTGAGTTGGCTGCTTATAGATCTTTATAACTCGGCTGGTGCTGAGCTTTACGTGAGTGATCCTTTGGTGTGCCTTCACAACTCGACTGGTGCCGAGGTTTACTGTAAGTGTAGCAACTTTGGTTCGCCTTTACGACTCAAATGGACTGAGATTTACTATGAGTATGGCTGCTTCTTGGTGCGCCTTCACCACTCAAATGTACTGAGATTTAATGTGAGTATGGCAGCTTCTTGGTGCCCCTTCATGACTCAAATGTACTGAGATTTAATGTGAGTATGGTGGCTTTATGGTGCGCCTTCACGACTCAAACGTGTTGAGATTTAATGTAAGTATGGCCGCTTTGTATTGCGCCTTTACAATTTGAATGTGCCGAGATTTAATGAGTATATATGGAGACATAATATAATGATATAGCATTAAAATAAAGTAGGTTATATTTGTAACTTTTCTTGCCATCGAAGTGTTCGACTTACATCTGATCATGCCTCGTGAAAACCTTTGTTGGTAAAACCCAATGGGATAAAACCCAACAAAGGAAAAAGAGTGCACCCATCGAATATGATTTAAGGCGTCAGCTTACTAGCTATAATATCTTCTTAGGGATAAGGCATTCCATGTCCGTGGGAGGTCTTGTCTTGAGAGCTCAGCGATCTTGTAGGCTCCTCGGCTGACATCTTGGGTGATTCGGAAAGGTCCTTCCCAGTTTGGAGCTAGTTTTCCTTCTCCTGGAGGCTTTCTTTGTTGTTCAAGCTTGTATAGGATGAGGTCCCCAACTTAGAAGGCTCTTGGGTCGAGTTCCTTGTTGTAGACTCGGGCTACCCTCTGTTTGGTTGCTTGTTCTTTGATGTGAGCTAGTTCTCAGTTTTCTTCAATGAGATCTAACTCTGCCCTTCATTTTTCTTCATCCGTCGTGCTTGTGAATGCAAGTCGGCAGGCATTGGGTTGGGCGACCTCTACTGGGAGCATAGCTTCATTGCCAAAGACAAGTCTGTACAGTGTCTCTTGTGTTGAGGATTGAATAGTGGTATGGTATCCCCAAAGTGTCTTGGGAAGGTGCTCGGCCCAGAGGCCTTTAGCCCAGAGGTCTTTTGCTGCTTCTGCTAGGCCATTCGTTTGGGGATGTTCTACAGATGTGAAGATGTGTTTGATTTGGAAATTGTCACAAAGTTCCTTCAGTTTTCGGTCTATGAATTGTGTGCCATTATCAGTGATAAGCTTTTTAGGAAGTCCAAATCTGCATATAATTCTTTTCCAGATGAATTTCCTAACCTTTTCCACAGTGATTATTGCCAGAGGTTCTGCTTCGATCTACTTGGTGAAGTAGTCAATGGCCACCACTAAGTATTTTAGCTGCCCTAGTGCAAGGGGGAATGGGCTGAGGAGGTCGATTCCCTACTTGTGGAAGGGCCAGCTTGCTTCGGAGAAATGTAATGGCTTTGGGTGTTTCTGGGAGACTTCAGAGAACCTTTGGCATTTATCACACTTTCTCACGAAGTTTGTGCAGTCAGTTTTCATGGTGGTCCAGAAATATCCTGCTCGGAGTATTTTGGCAGCTAGAGCTTGGCCTTCGATGTGATTTTCACAGACTCCTTCATGTGCTTTGCCCATTACATCGTTTACTTATGAGGGCTGAGGCACTTTAGGAGTAGGAGTGAATATCCTTTTATGAACAATAGTCCTCCATAAAGGGTGTAGAAGCTTGCTTGTCTTCTGAATCTCTTCTCGTCCAGTATTGAGCTCAGGATTTCTCTGGTTGCAAGGTAGTTAAAGAGTGGAGTTCGCCAGTCTGGGTTTGGTACTTCTGTGTTGCAGCTTTCGGATTGAAGGTAGCTCGATTTCTGAAGTTTTATCTAGATCATAGCTTTCAAGTGTGATGCCTACTATGCTTCCTTTCCCATTGGATGCTCCATCTACGTACAATATCCAGGAGTCGAGGTCTTAGTTGGGAGTGAGGGAGAGCTTGACGAGGAAGTCGGCCAAGGCTTGAGCTTTGATTAGTCCTTGGGGTTGATATTCTAAGCTGTGCTCTTGGAGCTCGATCGACCATGAGATCATTCTTCTTGCCAGCTCTGGCTTGATTAGGATTTGCCTGATAGGTTATTCAGTTTGGAGGATGATGTGGTGGCTTTGGAAGTATGGCCTCAGCTTTCTTGCAGATATCACCGTGGAAAAGGCTAACTTTTCAATCTTCTGGTACTTCTGCTTGGATCCTTGTATTGTTTCGCTTACAAAGTAGACAGAGTATTGTTCCCTATTTCGCTCAGCTAGTAGGATCGAGCTTACTGAGTGCTCAGTGACTGATAGGTATACGAAGAGGGTTTCTCCTGGGCAAGGTGTGGTGAGGACAGGTGGTGTTGAGAGGAATTCCTTTAGTTCCGTGAAGGCTTTTTCACATCCTTCGAACCACTCGAACGATATATGCTTTTTTAGTGTTTTGAAGAATGGGGCTGCTCTTTATGCCAATCTTGATAGGAATCGGGATAGGGTCGCAAGTCTAGCCGTGAGTTGCCGTACTTCCTTGATCGAGCTTGGGCTTCTCATTTCCAATATTGCCCGGCATTTGTTAGGGTTGGCTTTTATCCCTCTATTCATGAGCAAGAATCCGAGGAACTTCCCCCGTGAACTCTGAATGCGCACTTTTCTAGATTAAGTCTCATGTTGTACTTTCTCAGCTGTTTGAATATCTCTTCCAAGTCGTCAATGTGATTTCTAGTTGCAGGGGTTTTTTCCACCATGTCATCGACATATACTTCGACATTTTTGCCGATTTGTTCTTCGAAGACTTTGTTCATGAGTCTTTGGTAGGTGGCTCCTACATTCTTCAGGCCGAAGGGTGTGACTCAGTAGCAGAAGTTGGCATCTTTAGTAAGGAATGCGATTTTCTCTTCATCTTATGGGTGCATTCTGATTTGGTTGTAGCCGGAGTATGCATCCATGAAGCTCAGGTATTGGTACCTGGATGCGTTGTCGACGAGCTTGTCGATGCCTGGCAGTGGATAAGAATCTTTGGGGCAGGCCTTATTGAGGTCGATGAAATCCATGCACATGCGCCATTTTCCTGATGCTTTTTTGACCATAACCACGTTTGCAAGCCATGTGGTGTATCTGATTTCCCTGATAAAGTTAGCCTTGAGGAGCTTCTTTGTTTCTTCAAGGGCTGCTTTTTGTTAGTCGGCTCCGAGAGTCCTTTTCTTCTGTTCAATTGGTCGAGCTTTAGGGTCGACCATGAGTTTGTGGCTGATTACATCTGGGCTTATCCCCGGCATATCGGTCGAGGTCTATGTGAAGAGGTCGGTATTATCCAGAAGTAGGGTGGTAAGCCCTGCTGATAGATCCAGAGGGAGGTTGGCTCCGATGAATGTTACTTGATTAGCCTCTTTCCCAATTCAAACTAGTTATAGGTTGTCTGCTGGCTGGGGTCATTTTGAATGTCTCCTCTGGGGTCGAGCTTGGTTACCAGTACCTTCAAAATACGAAAATTTAAATTTAAAGCACCTTCTAACTTATTCCTTCCTTCTCAAACCATTTTGAACCTTATTCCAACATTTATTTTGAAATCAAAATATTTTTGTAAAGGTAAACGGCCATAGATTCAAAATTACTTATGTAAGTTGAAAAAGTTAGGTCTTGAGCCTTAGATATTTAGGTGATGACGTAAACATAAACATGCTGATGCAAGATTCGTTTTAATATTAGCATTATCAAGTGATGGCAAGGAAAAGTAAATGTGCAAGGCTTGAAATTAAACATGAAAATGCAAGTTCATTCTTAGTCTTTAAGTTTAGGTGATGGCTTGAAACATGAACATGCTAGACAAGAAACATAAATATGAAATGCAAGTTCATTTCTTATCTTTGAGTTTTCGGTGATGACTTGAAAAATAAATATGATATGCAAATCCAATTCTTTATTTTTAGTGTTCTAGGCCCCGCAGAGTTTTCACTCAACAATCAACTTTAAGATTGAAATAGGTAGGCTTTGAGGTTAATTATTAAGGTGGTAGTGAGGAAAATAAATATGAATGCAATCCATTTACTATCTCTTTGAATTCTAGGCTTAAGATTACTCTTACAACAACGTAGTTTCTTTACTTGCTAAAAACTTTTCTAAAAGTGAAACCTTCAAGCTTTAAAGTTCCAATAAGTGATGGTTTTGCAACCAACACCTAAGATCCTCATCATCAAGCCATGGTTTCCTCCAAATATAGCCCATTTGGTTGAAAACAAAGGAAAGGAAAAGGAAGAGCAAAACCAAAAAGAAAGTAGAAAAGGAAAGAAGAATCAACATTGTATCTTTGCAAACCAAGAGTTAAGTAACTCCTTACCTTAGATATGATCCTTGATTGAGAGAGAGAGTTTGCTCTTGGGAAAATGGAGAAGAAGAAGAAGAAGAAGAACTCTTTGAGAGAAAGGAAGCTTGGAAGTGTAAGAGAATGAGCAAAAATGATTTTTTGGAGAGCTCCTTCTATTTATAGAGAAATGAAACACACGGGGGGTGAAATAGGGGGAAAGGTGGCCAGCCATTTGGAGGGAAGGAGAGAGAGAAAATATCTCTTTTTTGTGTGTCATTCCAAGGTATGGCTAGGTATGGTTGAAGGTATGGTCGGAGGTATAGTTCTTTGAGTGTAAATTGTTATTAAAATAAATCAACATATGATGAAATAGGGGAGAGGGAAGCCGTGGGGTTTAAGGCCATGGGGGAAAGGATTACTTCATTTCTTTTGTGTTATGACATGGTTTTAGGGGATAGATTTGATTAGGTATTTGATTAGGAGTTTGTAGTTAAGTGCTTGAATGAGAAAGTGGGTAATTAAAGTTATTCAAGACATGGTTAATGAGAATTCTAGCTCATTAGGAGAGTCAAACCATATTTAATCATGATTCTCAATCACATCCAAGGTTCCTTAAAGCATGGGAATTGAAAGGAAGAACACTATTCATTAATTCATGACATAATGTCTTGATTTTGAGAAAGGGATTTTGAGTTTCTCTAGCAATCTTAGGTTCTAATTAATCTCGATTAATTATTTTCACTCTAGATTAGTAATTAGAATTTAGTAATCTTTAATTAGAGCCTAATATTTACTTAGGTTTCATTAATCATATGATTAAGCTCATTAGGTGCTTAATCAGGGGTAAAATCATAATTTTACATAAAAAATGCCCGAGACCACGGGGGCTTAAACAGACATGCCCAGACTTATAAAAACATCATTTAAACCTTTCAGGAAATTTCCGGGCTCAAATGGCACTTATACTCATGTAAAAACGTTATAGGGGTATTTTGGTCATTTGATCCGAAAACTTAGAAAAAGAGATTTTTCTACTCTATTAACATTCATTCATGTACAATCCCCTTCGAACATTGAGTTGACCCTTCGAGGACTGCCGGGTCGGCTATCCTCAAATTCCGGGTGAGAAATGACCTCAGGGGCATTTAGGTCATTTTCGCTCAGACAGAAAAATCGAGTGTTATACTTTGTCATATTGCCTTTGTGTTTTCCATAGCTTCTATCTCATTGTTGATCTGCTCTTGCCTTTTTGAAGAAGTTTTGGTATAGCTTCCTCAGACTCTTTTTCAGACGATGTTTGTTCTTCCTCATCAGAACTTTCTGAGCTGCTATTAGAGAGAATGACAACTTCCTTAGTCTTCCTTTTCTTCTGATCTTCTGCTCCCTTCTTCTTCTTTGTAGTCTTATATTTTGGTTTTGTTTGCTCAACCAGATGGTGTAACGCCCAATTTTTCTTACTGTGCAAAATTACCAAATGCCCTAGGTAAATTTTTCATGAGAGTTGAGGTTGAGCAATCCATAATAAGGAATTTTAACATTTGGACAATATTATATGAGACTTGGATAGCAATTTGTGCGAAAATCACAAATCTCGATTTTTCCAAGTGCAAAATGATCAAAATGCTCTTGAGGCCATTATTTTACCTGGAAATCGAAGATAGCTAATCCCGGCTATCCTCAAGGGGTCAAATTTATATTTGAAGGGAATTATTTGTGTTATGTTGATGTTGTGGTAAAAATCTCAACTCCCAGTTTTTACCATACATAAAATTACCAAATTACCCTTGTTGTGATTTAACAAAAGATTAAGTAACCTTTGAGCCTCGTTATCACTCGAAAAATTTAAAATGTTTGTTATAAGTATATTATGATGTTTAGGTAATTCCAAGGAGTTTTTACGTGAAATTACCTTTTTACCCTATTTAGTACTTAATGAGTTTACTTGAGCAATTAAGGCAATATTAGGCTCTATTTCAATTCAAATTGTTTTCATTCATTAATCTTGGGTTAAAAGTAATTACCTAAGGTTAAAAATAATTACTTGAGATTAAAAATAATTACCTAAGGTAATTAGAGCCTAAGAATTGTTTAGGACAATTTGATTTCCTTTCTTAATTACAAGGACTCATAAAATCAATAATGTTAATGTTAAGGTAAATCTAATGCATTTTCTTTATTTGTCTTAAGATTAAAACTAATGTTACTAATTGATTTTCAACTCTATTGAGATTAACTCCATTACTAATGTAAGATTACTCTTTTACCTTGTCTTGGTAAGTCTTACATATTTGATTTTACCATTTACACAAAATTACCAATTCCTAACCTACCACCTAATTAGTTATACTATCCTTTGTGTCCTACCACGTAGAAATCAAATGAATTGTCTCCCATTATTCCCTAAGACAGCCGTGGCCTCTATACCTCCATCATGATGCTCATATTTTTTTTCAAGGAATAATGCACTACATAATTAATCTACCTCAAATACATGTCCTACCATACTTGTTAAAGGAATATATGTCTCCCATTATTCCTCGCAAGTGCCGCGGCCTCTATGCTCCCCATTACCTCATATTTTATTTTTGCTTTCAACAATAATACACAAGAACACATCATTGCCTTACCTTATGCTTGGTTGGAGTTGTCTTGCTAAAGATTGCTAAAAAATTCTGCATTCTCTCCAAGAACACTAATCCTTTATCTTCTTCCTCCTCCACCTCCAAGAGACCTCACTCTTAACATTTATCCATGTTCTCAAGCTCAAACAAACACATATCCATTATAGATCAACTCCTAAACACCTAAACTTTCCATTTCTAAACGCAAGAAAAATTCTTCCTTCATTCTAACCTCACCTGGCCGAAACAACATCACCACTAAGATCAGATTTTTGCTCTTGTAACTTCATAGAAGATCAAGCTTTCTCTTCAATAAACAAGAAACAACTTTGTAGGGATTTTATTTCATGTTCTTTCTTATGCTTTTTCCTTATATTTTTGGTTTTCATGACTTGATGATGAGGAATCATGGTGGTGGTTGTCAATCCATCATTTAGTTGCCTCTAAAACTCAAGGTTTAACTCTTATTATCAAAAGATCAATGAAATCATTGTTGTTTTTCTTTGATTTGGTTCTTTTTGAGCTTGATGATGAGTTCAATGAATAAGGTCCTTGGAACCATGGTAACAAAGAACTCTAAAGCTTACTTCCTTTTGTTAAGATTATTTGGAGTCAAAGAGTTTCATTCTCTAAAAGTCTTGAGTTTTGAGCTTAACAAGATATAAAATGAACTTGCATCTTCATATTTATATTTCAAGCCTTGCACATCATATTTATATTTCCAAGTCATCACCTTATAATGACAAAGATTAAAATGATGATTGCATGGCATGTTTATAATTCTAGTCATCACCTAAATCTCTAAAGCTCAAGACTTGCTCCTTTTATCTTAAATGGAAATTTCGATCATGGATACACCTCAAACATATGATTTTCAGCCCTCATGATGATCCTTGCTTGAAGTTAGTTTTATTTTATTTTGAGGCTTGTACCTTGTCTTTAAGATGCACAAAGAATTTTTGAAAGACTTAGAAATTAAAAAGGGTTCAGAACATGACTTTCTTATGATTTTAGAAGCTAAAATTTTGGTTTCTAACCAGATCTATTAGAACTGGAATGGTTATTGATTTATGATGTTTAGATAAGTATAAGTTACTAATAATTGTTATAAAAATTATCTTTGTAGCATTTTAGGAAAAACTAGCAACTAGAAAGGATCAAAATTGTGATTTTATAAAGCTTTAGAGAGATTAATTTTTCGGAACTTATGCTTACTATTTTTGGCCCCGTTCATCACTGTTCATGCTGTTTATACACCTGAGGATTACTAATGTGGGTTGCAAAAATTGTTTTTTTGTAACATCCTAATTTTTAACCCAATACTCTAGAACATAATTCGGTTAATCATTAGTCTGTTATGTCATAGCTTCCTTAATAATTTTTTTTTAAAATACTTAGCGGGAATATTGGTAAATTTTTTTTGAATTATAAAAGCAAAATGAGAGCCGCGCGTCACGTTAACTAGTAATACACGGAAGGTAATAAAGCACACATCGCATAGCAACATCACATAAGCAAGTAAAAGCACATCATAATAACATTAAACTGCATATTTATTTAATATATGATATGCTCACTCATAAAGAGTGAGACTTAGTTTGATACAACATGAGCAATACAACTAAAAAGGAAATACAGGAGAAAGTGCAACGGAAACTATAAAAGCAACTCCTTTACCCAAGTGCAACTAACGGGATGACCTCTAAACAAAAGAAGGTTCATCCCCATCTAAGTGGTGTGTGCTTTACCCGGGTACTCCATCGGTCGTACGTCACCTCCTACTGACGTCCATCTCGCGAGCGAGGCACAAATCCCCGAAACTGGGCGAGCTCTTCGAGCGTAAAGAAGCGGAACGGGGATCGAGAGTGACCTCCGCGGTCTGGCCGCATCTCCGGTCGTCGTGCAAGCCGTGACTGAGTCACGGTATCCTCATTGCCCTCCCTCATCAGTGGTGGAGAGGGGGCAGAGCTCTCGCTATACGGATGGGAAGGCGGGTCCTCGGACGGGTCGGTCTCTGAGAAGTAGGTCCGGGGCACATAATCGGGATAGTCTCGCATGGTTGAGGTGGCGGTGTGCATGCAGAGCACTCTTTCGTTATGCGTACGCGCGCGCTCAAAAACCCGCTCGTCGTCGCCGTAGGGTGCTGTCGGGGAGAAGCGATGGGTGTGCATGGGGTGAGCGCTCGTCGTCGCCGTAGGGTGCTGTCGGGGAGAAGCAATGGGTGTGCATGGGGTGAGCGAAGGGATGTCCTACGAACATGAAGACTCGCACCGTACATTGTCCCTCAAAATGGTATGACCCGTGATCCGGGTCATAGTACACCTCCCACGTCGGGGTGTCCACGAAAACCACGAACGTCGCCATCTGAAGACATGACGGAAAGAAAGAGATAGAGGGAGTGAGAATCTTGCTAAAGAATCTCAGTAGGGCCTCCTACTACCTAGGTGTCATCATCTACGTCCTCAGGAACCTTGGGTTTAGTTATACAAAATAAGTGAGCATGCATTAAGTCCATTTTTAGGTTCTAAAACATAATTTAGCCAAGGTCCGTTCATTTTAGCATGAATCTTAATGACATGGATGCAAACATATTAAAGGATGTATGCATGGCTCTACTTAATGCAAGAATAATCATCATAACTTTAAGAACATCATAATAGTGGCATGAAGTGGCAAATAAATTCTCTTTGTGACATAATCATCATAACTTCCTCATAGGCCACCCTAAAAGACAAGCGCTCTGGGGGTGCTCGGTCGAACTGGTGTCACCCAGAACGTGTCACATCTCTAGGTTATGAGCTCATACCTCAACTAGTCGTCACTAGTTCTTACTTATCAATCTCGATAAGCGTAACATAATCATAAACATAATCCTGACTTATCCAGTACGGGCTAGGGGGAATTTCTTGGGGGTGCTCGGCCGAACCGGTGTCATCCGAGAACCCATCTTAGTACCTCATAAAAATTTCATAGATTTTCAAAAACTTTCTGAGTCCTGAATTTGTCAGAAATTCGGCGGCATAACTGCGGCATGCCGAATTTCTTCCAAATTCTTCTTTATGCCACATGAGTCAATCAAACATGCATCCTTCATCATAATTTCATGCATTCACATAATCATCCTCATACTTTCACAAGCAATATTAAAAGTTCGTTATGCACTTGGTCCTACGGTATTTTATGCTCTGACCCTTACGGGCCTTAAACTCGTGATGTAGTTAAACTATCATCTCCTATCAAACTTTTATGCACCCAAGGGTTCTCTCTTATCAAATCTCATCATTTATTTATGCTTTCTATTAAATCTGCACAATATCATTCCTTGGGGGCAGCGTTATAAACTTATGATTACGAGGTTCTAAAACTTACGTTTTAGACCCTTTCTTGGTTCTGTCTTCGCCTAAGGCGCTATAAGTTAAACCTAAACCAATTATGAGTCATTCCTATATCAAAGAACTAATTATAAACCATGTTATCTACATCATAAGGTTTCTGGACAGATTCTAAGAATTAAATGTTCTAAGAGTTCTAGAATTGCGATTTTATGGTTTTCTAGTTACTAGTTTCTCTATAGGTGCCAAAATTCATTCCTAGTTCAAATGTAACCAAATTTTTCATGATTAATCAATCCTAATCTGATTATCTCCCCATTGAAACAGTTTGGGCAGTGTCCATAACTAAATGGGATAAAACTATGCTAAATTTTGACCTTACGATTTTCCTAGAAAGCTAGTTTCTTCCCTAACTTGCATAGAATTATTCCTACTTCATCATACATAATTTTTTACTCATTCAAACACATCAAACATCATCACATGGCAGCAAACACATCATGGAAGAACCGAAACATTAAGTTTCCAAAAGGTGCATAACTTGATATTTTCTAAAACGTACAAGTTGCTAGTTTCTCTTGGAATCAATTTCAAGACTTCTAACACTCTTTTGCAAACTATTTTATTTTGTGAAAGAGACTAAAAACATCCTTAGGTTAGTAACCACTTAATCCCTCCTTAAAAGAGAGTTAAATTCATAGGACCTTGTTGGTCTTAAACTTAAACAAATTCATGAGATTTAAAAGGATTCTTAAAACTTGACTTATTGGCCCTTGAAGCTAGATGAAACTCATTCCAAGTTCATCATCACTTCATGGCCGAAATCATGCATTCAAAGAATGCTCCCTCATTAAACTTTAACTTGAGATAAAATGGGCAAGTCTTTGAGCTTTAAGATCTTTTAAGTGATGACATAATTTAAACATGCTATGCACTTCATTTTTATTCTTCATTACAAAATAAAGTGAGAACTTAAAGTAAACATGCAAGACTTGAATATAAAAATGCAAGGCTTAAAATAAATATGCAAGACTCGGAATATAAATATGCAAGACTTGGAATATAAATATGCAAGTTCATTTCTTTATTTTAGTGCTCTAGGCCCAACAACAATCAACTTTAAGGCCAAAATAGAAAGGCTTTGAGATTTAGTTAGGTGATAGTGCAAACCTCATTTTAGATCTTTACGTTCTTTAGTGATGAAAAGTAAATATGCTAGACAAGAATATAAATATGAGATGCACTCCATTCTTGTGATGGCTCGGAAAATAAATATGAATGCAAAACTCAAGGTAAATATGTAATGCATAAGCTTGAATTTAAATATGAATGCTAGTCCATTTTATTCCTTATTAGAGCTCATACAAGACTTTAAAGGAACTTAAACCTCAACCCAAACTCATCATGATAAGATAAAGAAAAACAAGAGTGAACCTCAAAGGTTCTTTAAACACAAAGTTTCTTTTCTTGAAATGTAAACATAGATAGCATTTTTATTAAAACTCAAGCTCTAGAGCCCTCATTGTGATGAACACATAGTCATCATCTAGAAGCTCTCATCATCAAGCCATTGTGAACTTCCTTGGCCAATATGGCCGAAACCTTAGGGGAAGAAAAGGAAAAGGAACCAAAATTGATGGAGAAGGAAAGAAACATATGGAACTCTAGAGACCATGATCTTGATGATGGATTAACACCAACATCATGAGCCCTCATCATTGAGTTCATGTGACCATTTTAAAACATCATCAAAGTGAAAGGTTTCAAAGATTCAAGAAGAAAACTGAAAACATCTTTAACTCAAGATCAAAGATCAAGCTTTAGAGATTGTTCAAGTGATGAACATCATCATGAAACTCTCATCATCAAGCTCTCATTTCTTTGATTCACAAGCCTCATGGCCGAAAAACATAGAGGAGTGGAAGAAGAAAAGAAGTTCTAAAAAGGATTCAAGAGAAACTATGAACACATAAAGAAATTAAGAACTTTAAATGAAAGAACTCTTGAAAGAAAATCCCTACCTAGTGATTAGGAAGGTTGGAATGAGAGAAGAGGATGAAGAACTTGAAGACTTGAACTTGAGAGAAAAAGGAAACTTTGAAATGTTTCTTTGAAAACTTACATTTAGCAAATGAACCCAAAATGATATAAGTTCACCCAAGCAAGCTATTTATAGAGAAATGAAGCAAATGAAAGGTGTAAGGAAGGGGGAGGGTGTTCGGCCATCAGCATGGAGGGAGCCCATGAGTTCCATGAGGTGAGATAATGTGGTCTTGAGGCATGGTAAGGTATAGTTCAAGGTATGGCTTCAAGCATGGTTCTTTGAGTGAGAAACAATTCAACATGTGAGGTAAAAGAGAGAGAGGTGGCCGAAATGCATCAGCCATGGGGGGAAGGTTTCTTGCATTTTAATGGTGGTTTAGAGTTGTGTTTAGGTGTATCTTTGATTAGGATTAAGATTAGGAATTTGTAAGAAAGTGTTTAGCTGAGAAAATGGGTAATCAAGGTTGTCAAGACATAATTAAAGAGTGTTCTTGCATCATTAGTGAGTTATAAATTCATTTTAGTGTATAAACAATTCTAGACACAATTCCTTGATTTAAGGAATTGGAGAGAGAAAATACTATTCAAAATTCCAAGAGTGAAATCTTGAGTTTTAGAAAAGAGATTTAAATCTAATCTAAGCAATCTTAGATTCTAATTAATTTTAATAATTTATTTTGACTCTAGATTAATTATGGAAATTAATTAATCTTCGATTAGAGCCTAATATTGCTTAGATTTGCTTAATTACATCATTAAGCTCAAAAACACTATTCTAGGAGCAAAATCGTAATTTTACACTAAGACTGCCCGGGACTCAAACAGATGTTTTGAAACATGTAAAAACATGGTTTTAAACCTCTGGGGAAAGTTTCGGGCTCAAACGGCATCTTTACTCGCATAAAACGCTATAGGGGTATTTTGGTCAGTTTGACCCGAAACTGCGAAAAATGAGACTTTCACCTCCGGAACCACTCAAGGGTCATTCAATCCCCTTCAAACATTGAGTTGGCCCTTCGAGGACTGCCGGGTCGGCCATCCTCGAATTCCGGGCCGAAAATGACCTCAGGGGCATTTCGGCCATTTTCCACTCAGACAGAAAATCAGGGCGTTACATTTTTGGTATGATAGATGTACAAAAGAGTAATTACAAGTGTTTGTTTGAACCGTTTTGCAAAATGCGAAAAGTTATGTTTTGAACTATCAACTATGCTATTTCAGCCAAGTGATTTTAATTAGAGTTAGTAATGATGTTGAATGTGTCCATGAGTTCAAAATACCATTTATGATGTTTAGAAAAAGTTTTAGAAGTTTTGGTTGTTGTTAAGTGTTAAAAACGAGCAATTTTGTACTTTGACCCTTAAAGTATAGCATAATTTGACATATGGTCTGAAATGATTTTTATGATAAATTTAAATGAATTCTAAGTATTCTGGGTCTTTGAAATGTATAGATTAGTTTTAAGAATCATTAGTATGAGAATATGAGGGAAAAAAAATTACATTTTGACCTGTAATCTTTGAGAAATTACAATTTTGACCCTCTTTTGGGCCTAAGCATAAATATTGATAATTTGATGATATCAGTGTGAATGATATCTTATGGAAGCTATATACATGTGTTTTAGTTGAAATTTATATGACTTGTGATGATCATTAGTATGTTGCACTATCCTATTGAGAATGACATATGCATTAGCTGAGTCCCCTCCTTGATTCCGGCATACTAGATAGAAGCATGTTTACTTTCATGAGATGTTGATGATAATATGCTTATGTATATTTATACGCAAAGAATGTCTTGCATGCTTATGTGATCAAATTATATGATGAATTGTAGCATGTTATATTTATGATTGATTAATTGAGATGCATGATTCATGAAGCTTATGAGTATGAAATATTAAGTGATAACTTATGAGCATATGTGTTATGTTTGCATCTCTAGATAACATGCCAAGGTTAAGGTGACATAAAATACATGGAAGAAATCCTCTAGACTCCCCGAATTAAAGGTTATAAGAAGTGATCCAATAAGGTGACCCTCTAGACTCCCTAAATTAAAGGTTAAGAGAGGTGATCCAGTAAAGTGATCCTTTAGACTCCCCGAATTAAAGGTTATGAAAGGTGATCCTATGTTGAGAGCATAAAATGTTAGGTGATAAGTTGCAATTATATGTTTCATCTATGCATCTCTGGATAACATGCTAAGATTAAAGGTAACATAAAACATATAAAGATGACCCTCTAGACTCCCCAAATTAAAGGTTAAGAGATGCGATCGGATAAGGTTATCCTTTAGACTCCCCAAATTAAAGGTTATAAAAGGTGATCCTATGCCCCCTATCCCACACTTTGGGAGTCGGGAATTTAGCTTATCGAGAGGATAAGGATAAACTAATGACGACTAGTTAGGTATGAGCTCATAACCTAGAATTCTCAAGAGGAGAGAATGTATAGGGTGGCCCCCAAGGAAAGGGATTGAGAAATTTAAGGCTCCTAAAAGAATAATGAGGAATGATCATGTTAAAAAGATTTATGTTCTTTTTGTCATGTGCATTGGTTGCGATTCCTATGATATTTTTGCATATGGCATTGACATGCATTCATGATATGGTATATTGCATCCATGACATTAAGATTCATACTAAAAGACGACTAATGGTATTTAGAACTTAATAAATGAACCTTATATGTGCTCATATTTTCATAATGAAACCCAAGGTTCTTAGGGACAATTACGATGACACTTGTATTAGAGCCGAGAAACCCTACTGAGAATCTTGAATAAGTTTCTCATCACTCTTCTTTCTTAGTGTCATCTCCAAACAATGATGTTAGTGTAGCTCATGATCTTCTCTGAGACGCTACAGTGGCAATACAAAAATATTTTTCTTTCGGACATTGGTTTTAGGGTGATCATACCCCTTCTATCTGCTTGTATTCTAGTCTTTTGATGAATATATACTAATGTCCTTTATGTGTAGAGGACATCGCTATTATGATATAGTTCTGATATGTTAATATTGTTTGTATCATGTTATGCCATGGTTTATAAATATTTTGTGATGTTATATGCATATGTGACTTGTCTTTATCCTTTCTTATTTATAGGTAAGGCAAACGACGTTAGTTACTTAGCATACACGGCTCACGTTTTGGTTATTTTTAAGTTTCAACAAAAAAATTTACTAATATTTTTACTAAAGTATTTTCAAGAGTTTAAGTTAAAAACTGGAATAAAAGAATAATGACTAATGACTAACTTAAATGCGTCTTAGGCATGTTGGGTTAAATATTAGGGTGTTACATTTTGGTATTAAAGCAGTTCGATCTTCACAGAACCTGAGGATTGAATTGACTATGCTTCTCAAGCATGATGCGATAGTTATGTCATGTGTAGTTGCTTTGGTGATAGAGTAAGCTATAGGCTAGAGATCCATGACTGCTGTATGTGTAGGTACCATGGTAACTAACTCACTTAACATGAGTCTGATCACTTGAGTGTTTGCTGTTTTGTGTGCTCAAGGATCAATGACACCATCACGACAGAATAGGACTCCAAATGGAAACCAGCAAGGTAATAAGATGGCTGAAGCTTTAAGGGACATGGCAAGGGCCATGGAAAGGATGTTTGAATGGATAAACTGTCAAGGAAAAGCTGGTCACTGTCCTATTAATGCTAAAGGTCTGGAGCATGCCTGATTCGGTGAATTTCATAGGGTGAACCCACCGTCTTTTAAAAGAGCATTGGATCCAAATTGAGCTGATGAATGGATCAAGAGCATGGAGAAAATCTTTTCGGTAATTGCTTGTACTGAGGAACAGAAGGTGACTTTTGTAACTTACATGCTTGAGGCGGATACTGAATTTTGGTGGATTGGTACGTGAAGATTATTGTAAGCATCTACCACTTTGATCAACTGGAAGGTTTTTAAGCATTTTTTCTATGAGAAGTACTTTCCTGAATCTGTATGGAATATGAGGGACATAGAATTCATACACCTGGCCCAAGGGGTAATGAGCATTGCACAGTACATTGCAAGGTTTGAGGAACTGATTAAATTTTCTAGAATCTTTCAAGGAAACCCCGACGAGATTTCGAAATGTGTCAAATATGAAGCTGGGTTGAAGTCATTTCACATATGGAGATTAGAGGCTTCCCTGTGTTAGTTAACAAGTGTTGGATCATTAAGGAAAGCCATATGAAATTGAGCATATCAAGAGCTGAAAATTCCACTAAGAAGTTAGAGCTGCAAGCTTTGAGATTTAAGCCGCTGTTTAGACCACAGTTCAAGACGCAATTCAGGCCACAAGGACCTCAAAGAAATTTTCATCATCGGGGATCAAGTGGCCCCAAGGGTAAGACACCTCAAAGGGCACCCCAAAAAGCCTCGGTTGCACCCTCCAGTCCTGCAGCTGTTGCACTATGTCCTAAATACGGAAAGTCATATGGAGATCGACCTTATTTGTTAGGCCAGGAAGTTTGCTACAAGTGTGGAAAGCCTGGTTACTATGCTAGGGAATGCTCTGAGACGAACCTGATGGCAACAACATCGAGCGAAAGACTCGACAAAGTCCAGAAACTTCATAAAAGATAAGTGTGAAATGAATGGTAGGACCTTAATTGTGCTATTTGACTCTAGCACAACTCACCCATTCATATCACATGCTAGTGTCAAGTCTTTACAATTGCATGTGTCAGAACTTCCTTTTGACTTTACTGTTTTTACACCTACTGGTAGACCTGTTAGAACCTGTAAATGTTGTTTAAATTGCCATTTCATTATGGAAGGTAGACATTATATACTTGATCTAGTTTGCTTACCTATGCATGGTCTAGACATGATTCTTGGCATGGATTTGCTCTATGCTAACCGTGTAATGTTGAACTATTATACGAAGTCTATCATCTTTCTCCCTATCCCTAGTATGTCTAATAAACCTCTAAGCCTTTATCTAAATGCTATAGAAGTCAACCGTTATGGGGAAGAAAATAAGGGATATGTTCTCCTTGCCGCTAGCAAAGTAGACTTTGAGCAGAAAATTGATGATGTGCTTGTAATGAGAGACTATCCTGAGGTTTTTCCAGATGACATACCTGAGTTTTCCCTAATAAGAGAGATAGAGTTCCTTATAGAGTTGGTTCTGGGAATAGGATTAATGTTCATAGCACCAAGATGTCACCCCTAGAATTAATAGAGTTGAAAACCCAGTTAGAGGAGCTTTCAGAGAAAAAGTTTGTGAGACCTAGTGCATTACCATGGGAGCTCCAGTTTTGTTCATCAAAAGAAGGGCGGGAGTATGAGGTTGTGTATTGGCTATAGGCAGTTGAACCGAGTAATAGTGAAAAACAAGTACCTTTTGACAAGTACCTTTTGCCTAGAATCAATGATTTGATGGATCAGTTAAGAGGGGCGGTAGTGTTTTCAAAGATTGACTTGAGGTCAAGATATCACTAGATTAGAGTGAGAGATGAGGATAGATCCAAGACAGCTTTTGGAACTCGGCATGGACACTTTGAGTTCACAGTGATATCATTTGGACTAACTAATGCTCCTACTGTGTTCATGGATTACATGATTAGGATCTTTAGACCCTATTTAGACCAGTTTATGGTTGTTTGCATAGATGATATACCCATCTATTTGAAAACCCATGAGGAGCATGAACACCATTTGAGGATAGTTTTGGACATTCTAAAAGAAAAGAAATTATACGCAAAGTTATCTAAGTATGAATTTTGGTTAGAGGAAGTAAAGTTCTTAGGACACATTGTGTCACTGGGAGAGACCTACCATGGTAACAAAGATACAAAGATTTTTAGGACTTGCTGGCTATTACCGTAGGTTCATCAAAGGATTTTCTCAGATTTCCCTACCCTTGACCAAATTTACTAGGAAGAATGCCCTTTTTGTTTGGACTCCCGAGTGTGAAAAGAATTTCCAAGAGCTGAAAGTGAAGTTAACCATGACCCCAGTACTAGTGTTGCCTGACCCTATGTGCCTTTTGAAGTATATTGTGACGCTTCAAGGAAAGGTTTGGACTGTGTGCTAATGCAAAATAAGCAAGTGGTAGCCTATGCATCCAGACATCTCAAGCCTCATGAAGCAAACTATTCCACCCATAACCTTGAGTTAGTAGCCGTGGTGTTTTCTTTGAAGGTGTGGAGATACCATTTGTATGGAGTGAAGTTTGAAGTGTTCTTTGACCATAAGAGTCTTAAGTACCATTTTGATCAGAAAAAGTTAAATATGAGGCTGAGGACATGGATAGAATTCTTGAAGGACTATGACTTTGGATTGACTATCATCCCGGCAAGGCCAACATAGTAACTGACGCCTTGAGTTAGAAGTCGTTACACTTGTCACATACCATGTTAAAGAAGACAGAACTGATTGAGAGGTTTAGAGATATGATTTTAGGGATAACGTTGACCACTGAGAGCATGAAGATGTGCCACCCCAGTGTAACGAGTGACTTCAAAAAAAGAATTACTCGACCTGAACAGGATGATGAGTAGGTCAAGGAGACATTAGAGGCAGTGAAGTTAAGAAAATTGAAGGGTTTTACCCAAGCAGCTGATAGGTTGTGGAGGTTTGAAGGTCAAATTTATGTGTTGGCGAGTGGTGACCTTTGAAAAGAGATTTTGGAAAAGGCCCATAAGAGCCATTTAACCATTCACCCTGGTACTACCAAGATACGCCAGGACTTGAAGAAGCTGTTTTGGTGGCCCGGACTAAAGAGAAATATGGGGACATGAGTAGGTAAGTGCTTGGTTTGTGAGAAGGTAAAGATTGAGCACCAAAAACCCTTTGGAATGCTGTAACCTTTGTTAGTTCCCGAGTGGAAATAGGATGGTATCTCTATGGATTTCGTGATAGGACTACCTAGGATCCAAGCTGGCCATGATGCTATATGGGTGATCTGGATTGACTGACTAAGTTGGCCTACTTCTTAGCTATCAAGGTAACTTATTCCTTGGATAGGCTAGCCTAGTTGTACATCCAAGAGATCATGAAGTTGCATAGTGTGCCGTCGATGATAATCTTGGACCAAGACCCACGGTTCATGTGGCGCTTTTTGGGAGCTTTTCAAAAGGAATTTGGTTTGAAGCTGTATCTAAGCATGGATCATCGCCCTCAAATAGATGGTCAGTCAGAGAGAACTACACAAACCTTAGAAGATATGTTAAGGGCGTGTGTGTTGGACCAAAGGGGGGGTTGGGATAAGTTCCTGCAGTTGATCGAGTTTGCATATAATAATAGTTATCATGCAAGTATCGGTATGGCACCGTATGAGGCCCTATATGGGAGAAAGTGTCAATCCCCTCTGTGTTGGTATGAACTCGGAGAGCAAAAAATGTTAGGACCCAAGGATGTAAGAGAGACAACTGAACAAATCAAGAGGATTAGGGATAAAATTCTTACTGCTCAAAATTAACAGAAAAGCTATGCAAATAAGCGACAAAAGCCATTGGAATTCCAAGAGGGAGAACATATATTCCTTAGGATCACTCCCACGACAGGGATAGGACAAGCCCTGAGAGTCAAAAAGTTGAGCCCTAAATTCCTTGGTCCCTTCCAAATTCTTGATAGAGTCAGGTCGGTGGCATATCAAATAGCCTTGCTACCAAATCTGTCTAAACTTCATGACATTTTCCATTTCTCTTAATTGAGAAAATATCAGTCCGGCCCTAGTCATGTGTTAGAGCCAGAACAAGTACAATTAAGGGAGGACCTGACCTTCAACCTATCGCCTATAAGGATCATGGACAGAAGAGTCAAGCAATTGAGAAACTAAGCCGTACCTTTGGTCAAGGTGGCATGGGGTCGAGGCATAGCAAAAGATTTTACATGGGAATTGGAATCCAAAATGAAGACTTAGTACCCCGAGCTATTCACAGGTAATGAATTTCAAGGACGAAATTCTTTTTAAGGAAGGGAGAAATATAACGCCCCAATTTTTCCTACTGTGCAAAATTACCAAAATGTCTTAAGTAAATTTTGCATGAGAGTTAAGGCCGAGCAATCCTTAATAGGGAATTTTAACATTTGGACAATATTATATGAGACTTGGATAACAATTTGTGCGAAAATTGTAAATCCCGATTTTTCCAAGTGCAAAAATGACTAAAGTGCCCCTAAGGTCATTTTTTTGCCCGAAAATCGAAGATAGCTAATCCCGGCTATCCTCAAGGGGTTAGATTTATGTTTGAAGGGGATTATTTGTATTATGTTAATGTTGAGGTAAAAGTCTCAACTGTTAGTTTTTACCGTACGTAAAATTACCAAATTACCCCTGTGGTGATTTAATATAAGATTGAGTAACCTTTGAACCTAGTTATCACTCGGAAAATTTAAAATGTTTGTTACAAGTATATTATCATGTTCAGGTAATTTCGGGGAGTTTTTATGTGAAATTACCATTTTACCCTTAGTTAGTGCTTAATGAGTTTACTTGAGTAATTAAGGCAATATTAGACTCTATTTCAATTCAAATTGTTTTCATTCATTAATCTTGAGTTAAAAATAATTACCTGAGGTAATTAGAGGCTAAGAATTGTTTAGGAAAATTTGATTTCCATTCTTAATCACAAGAACTCATAAAATCAATAATGTTAAGGTTAAGGTAAATCTAATGCATTTTGTTTCTTTGTCTTAATACTAGAGCTAATGTTACTAATTGATTTTCAACTCTATTGAGATTAACTCTATTATGAATGTAAGATTACTCCTTTACCTTGTCTTGGCAAGTCTTACATATTTGATTTTACCATTTACACAAAATTACCGATACCTAACCTACCACCTAATTAGTTATACTATCCTTTGTGTCCTACCACTTAGAAATCAAATGAATTGTCTCCTACTATTAAGACAGCCGTGGCCTCTATACTTTCATCATGATGCTCATATTGTTTTTTTAAAAGGAATAATGCACTACATAATCATATATCTATAACTAAAAGTAATACTATAACAGAATTTGAAAAGTCAATAATAGCAATAGAATTTGAAAGGTTAGTTTTTTATTACTAAAAAACTGTCACATGGACCATCTCTACTTCCAAGACTATCTCCCATCTCTACTTCTCCGTAAATCTTCCTAATTCCATTCTTTGCAATCATCTATTAATTCATCCTTCCCAATGCATCTATTAATTCGATGCATCATTGCCACAATAAATCATTCTAAAAATTTTGGCATAATGTCTACAATATTGGCTACCACTTCATTTGATTCTGTTCTTAATATTTCTCCTCCAAAAAAAAAATGGAAAATTGTCGTGCATGCCATTAGACTATGGACTACTCCAGGATACAATTACCATGGTGAAATTAATAGCATCGAAATGGTGTTAGAAGACAAAGACGTAAAATCAATTTTTTATTCACCTTATATAACTTACTAAGTTCTCTTATTTGAAATGGATGATTTCATTTTCAAATTTCATTTTTTTTAGTGGTTCCACGTTTGGGTTATTGCCTTACATTATATCTTTTAATTATTTGATAATGTTTTCAAAGGGTGTAAGGATTCATGGTCATGTCAAGCGTTATTTTGTCAATAATTTGGATATTTTGCATTTGTTTTCACAGTCTTGTGATAAGTAGAAAATTCCTGATGATCTGAAAATGTTTATTGGCAAGAAGTATCTTTTCAAACTGCAAATCAAGAAGAATGAGTTTAAAAGGACTGGATCCTCATTTACAGTCATGAAGATGTCATGTGATGAGCGTTTGTTGTCTTCCTTTTCTGGGACGGTTGTGTCAAACACTATTTCTTCTTCAAAGCTCACTATGTAAAATTTTTTGTCAGTCTACATAATGTTGATTCTATATATCTTAATATAGGATAACTCTGAGACATTTAGGTTTCCTGGGGTGTCTCAATCCATTAAATTATCCGATAATTCTGATAAGGTATTGATAAATTTTAATATGATAACTATATGTTTTGGCATTTCATATTCTAACTATGTTTTTTCATTTGAAATAGGATTCAATTTCTGCTCTTGGAGATAACTTGCATTCTAATGAAGGCTTAGCACCTGCCAAGCGAAGCATTGGGGATGTAATATCTGAATACGAGGGATGCTCATTTGATAGCCTACATGTTGAAACCAAGATGTCCACCACCAAGCTTCAAAAGCAAATTAAAGTTGAAAAAGAGTAATGTAATGCGTTGGATTAATGATAGCATTGATGTTTAGATGCTAACTTCATTTGGAACTTATGATATTATTCACGTTAAGTTGTTATTGGGCTTCTATGTTTTCATTCTTCCATCTTTTTTGGTATGTGACCACAGTTTTAGCAACTTAAAGTAGTATGTAATATTGAGCTCATTTTTGAATCACAGTTCTGAGCTCTTTTTATATGTAATGCTTATTTCCTATTCCATATCAATCCTTTTGTAGTTCTAGCTTCAAAATTTTGACTTAAAATTCAAAATTATGGAAAACATACACACACACTTGTGTCAATGAATAAAGAAGCAAGAATAAAGGAGCTGTTACTGATATGTACCTACTCTTCTGCGCTTTTGTTTTCTTAAATTACTTATGATATGTGTGGATCCTTATTTAGCTGTGGAAATAAAAAACAAAAACATTTGGGCTCCATTATGATTTATGAGGTGTCATGCTTTTTAATTTTCTATCAAGGCGTCGAAAAAGAATATGTTGTTCAAGGCCATAACGTAAATAGACTTATGTATTTAATTATTAATATATTTTATTCTTCATATTGTATGTTCAAAAATATCCCTTATTCACATATCTTTGATTCACATATTTCAGGTTGAAGCATACCCGTTCTTATAATGCAGAGCTGGAAAGATATTTATCTGAACATCGAGTACGTGTATATCAATTTGTTTCTTTCTTAACTATTGCAAAATATGACAAGGTTATATATGTTGCATTTTCAATTAGCTTTAAATGACATGTAATAGTTTTTTTCTCATTAATTGATAAAAGGTCAAGTTGTTAATAAATCACCTTCATCTATTGAGTAATCAAATATCAACAACTCTAAAATGATATTAATAACTTATATATTAAAAAAATTACAATATATTACCTTCATCTTTTAATTAATTTATACATTATAAAAATTATTTTAATATCTTATTAGACAAAGTGCTTAATAAATTTAATTAATTTTAACTTAATTATTCTAAAAATTATTTTTTCGTGCAAGGCACGGGCACCATCTAGTTAATATACCTCAAATACATATCCTACCATACTTGTTAAAGGAATACATGTCTCCCATTATTCCTTGCAAGTGCCGCGGCCTCTATGCTCCCCATTACCTCATATTTTATTATTGTTTTCAACAATAATACACAAGAACACATCATTGCCTTACCTTATGCTTGGTTGGAGTTGTCTTGCTAAAGATAGGTCAAAAATTCTATATTCTCTCAAAGAACACTAAGCTTTCATCTTCTTCCTCCTCCACCTCCTAGAGATCTCACTCTTAACATTCATCCGAGTTCTTAAGCTCAAACAAACACATATCCATCATAGATCAACTCCAAAACATCTAAACTTTCCATTTCCAAACACAAGAACACAAGAAAAATCCTTCCTCCATTCCAACCTCACTTGGCTGAAACTACATCATCACTAAGATCAGATTTTTGTTCTTGTAACTTCATAGAAGATCAAGCTTTCTCTTCAATAAACAAGAAACAACTTGATTGAGATTTTATTTCATGTTCTTTCTTGTGCTTTTTCCTTATATTTTTGATTTTCATGGCTTGATGTTGACCATGGCTTGATAATGAGGAATTATGGTGGTGGTTGTAAATTCATCATTTAGTTAACCTCTAAAGCTCAAGGTTTAATTGTTGTTGTAAAAAGATCAATGAAATAATTGTTGTTTTTCTTTGATTTGGTTCTTTTTGAGCTTGATGATGAGTTCAATGAAATAAAGTTCTTGGAACCATGGTAACAAAGAACTCTAAAGTTCACTTTCTTTTTTTAAGATTATTTGGAGTTAAAGAGTTTCATTCTCTAAAAGTCTTGAGTTTTAAGCTTAACAAGATATAAAATGAACTTGCATCTTCATATTTTTCATATTTATATTTCAAGCCTTGCACATCATATTTATATTTCCAAGTTATCACCTTATAAGGACAAAGATTAAAATGACGATTGCATGACATGTTTATGATTTTAGTCATCACCTAAATCTCTAAAGCTCAAGACTTGCTCCTTTTATCTTAAATGGAAATTTTGATCATGGGCACACCTCAAACATGATTTTTGACCTTCATGATGATCTTGGCTTGAATTTAGTTTTATTTTATTTTGAGGCTTGTACCTTATCTTTAAGATGCACAAAGAATTTTTGAAAAACTTAGAAATTAAAAAGGGTCTTATGATTTTAGAAGCTAAAATTTTGGTTTCTAGCCTGATCTATTAGAATTGTAATGGTTACTATTTTATGATATTTAGATGATTATAAGTCACTAATAATTGTTATAAAAATTATTTTTTAGCGTTTTGGGAAAAACTAGCAACTAGAAATTGTCAAAATTGTGATTTTATGATGCTTTAGAGAGATTAACTTTTTGGAACTTATGCTTACTGTTTTTGGCCCTGTTCATCACTGTTCATGCTGTTCACACACCTGAGGATTACTAATGTGGGTTGTAAAAATTTTTTTTGGTATGATAGATGTATAAAAGAGCAATTACAAGGGTTTGTTTAAACGTTTGCAAAATGCAGAAAGTTATGTTTTGAACTATCAACTATGCGATTTCAGCCAAATGATTTTAATTAGAGTTAATAATGATGTTGAATGTATCCATGAGTTCAAAATTTCATTTATGATGTTTAGAAAAAGTTTTAGAAGTTTCGGTTGTTGTTAAGTATTAAAAACGAGCGATTTTTGCACTTTGACCACTAAAGTATAGCGTAATTTGACCTCTAGTCCGAAATGATTTTTATGATAATTTAAATGAATTCTAAGTGTTATGGGTCTTTGAAATGTATAGATTAGTTTCAAGAATCATTAGTTTGAGAATATGAGGTGAAAAGGAAAAATTACATTTTGACCCGTAATCTTTGAGAAATTGTAATTTTGATCTTCTTTTGGGCCTAAGCATAAATATTGATAATTTGATGATATTAGTGTGAATGATATCTTATGAAAGCTATATACATGTGTTTTAGTTGAAATTTATATGACTTGTGATCATCATTAGTATGTTGCACTATCCTATTGAGAATGACATATACATTAGCTGAGTCTGGTCCTTGATTTTGGCATACTGCATAGGAGCATGTTTAGTTTCATGAGATATTGATGATAATATGCTTATGTATATTTATATGCAAAGAATGTCTTGCATGCTTATGTGATCAAATTATATGATGAATTGTAGCATGTTATATTTATGATTGATTAATTGAGATGCATGATTCATGAAGCTTATGAGTATGAAATGTTAAGTGATAACTTATGAGCATATGTGTTATGTTTGCATCTCTAGATAACATGCCAAGGTTAAGGTGACATAAAATACATGGAAGGGATCCTCTAGACTCCCCGAATTAAAGGTTATAAGAAGTGATCCAATAAGGTGACCCTCTAGACTCCCTGAATTAAAGGTTAAGAGAGGTGATCCAGTAAAGTAATCCTTTAGACTCCCCGAATTAAAGGTTATGAAAGGTGATCCTATGTTGAGAGCATAAAATGTTAAGTGATAAGTTGCAATTATATGTTTCATGTAAAGGTGACATAAAACATATGGAGATAACCCTCTAGACTCCCCAAATTAAAAGTTAAGAGAGGAGATCCAATAAGGTGATCCTTTAGACTCCCCGAATTAAAGGTTATGAAAGGTGATCCTATGCCCCCTATCCCGCACTTTGAGAGTCAGGAATTCAGCTTATTGAGAGGATAAGGATAAACTAGTGATGACTAGTTAAGAATGGGCTCATAACCTAGAATTCTCAAGAAGAGAGAATGCATAGGACAGCTCCTAAGGAAAGAAATTGAGAAATTTAAGTCACCTAAAAGAATAATGAGGAATGATCATGTTAAAAGGATTTATGTTCTTTTTGTCATGTGCATTGATTGTGATTCCTATGATATTTTTGCATATGGCATTGACATGCATTCATGATATAGTATGTTGCATCCATAACATTAAGATTCATGCTAAAAGATACGGGTCTTGGCCAATGGTATTTAGAACTTAATAAATGAACCTTATATATACTTACATTTTCATAATGTAACCCGAGGTTCCTAGGGACGATTACGATGACACATGTATTAGAGCCAGGAAACCCTACTAAGAATCTTAAATAAGTTTATCATCCAGCTTCTTTCTTTTATGTCGTCTCCAAACAATGATGATGGGGTAGCTCGTGATCTTCTCTTAGTCATGGATGAAGGAATTGTGCTACGCAAGGAATCAAGAGGGTCGCAGTGGCAGTATGGAAATATTTTTCTTTCGGACATTGGTTTTAGAGTGATCATACCCCTTCTATATACTTGTATTCTAGTCTTTTAATGAATATGTATTAATGTCCTTTATGTGTAGAGGACGTCACTATTATGATATAGTTCTGATATGTTAATATTATTTGTGTCATGTTATGCCATGGTTTATAAATATTTTGTGATGTTGTGTGTATCTGTGACTTGTTTTTATCCTTTCTTATTTATAGGCAAGGCGAATGACGTTAATTACTTAGCATGCACGGCTCACGTTTTGGTTTTTTTTTAAGTTTCAAAAACTATTTACCAGTAGTTTTACTAAAGTATTTTCAAGAGTTTAAGTTAAATACTGGAATAAAAGAGTAATGACTAATAATTAACTTAAATGCGTCCTAGGCGTTTTGGGTTAAATACTAGGTGTTATAGATGGCTTGTCTTTCGTGAGCTTGTTTTCACAAGATATAACTGAGTCTTCTTCTTTGACTTGAAGGAATTAATGGTGTAGTTAGTTCTTAGAATATACTCAAACCATTCTTCAGTAAGAGGGTATCAGAAGTACTAGAAGACTTTTGTCAACAGCATTCCATAAGGTATAGCTGTGATTCTTCTCTTGTCTTTGGTAATGGCACTAAGCATGTAGTCCATTATCAGCTTTGGCAAATTCACTTTTTGTTTAATCATCAGACAGAAAAGTAACATACAATCCATTCCCATTAGAACATCTGTGCTTCCTCTCTTAGGAAGAACAATAAATTGTACCACCAAAAATACTTTTCTTACCCTAGAATTAAGTAGGGGAGTAGTGATATTACCAAGTTTGTATTTCATGGAATCGGTGAGGCATTTTGACACTTCTTCAGCACTCACCCCAAGGGAATTCACCCAATCTTCATAAGCAAGACAGGTGACTCTAGTATCAGGTGCCCTAACCACAGTTGCCATGTCTGATAGCTCTATCTCTATGAAGACATCCTTGATTATTGTGGAGAGAGTGGTCCAGTCCTTTGCTTCCCGAAAGTAATAGAAGGCAGTGACCATTCCTGGAAAGATTCTGTCTGAGATGTCCAAAAAGCATTCCCATCCTTGGAAGGTAAATACTTCCCTGAGTATCTGAACTTGATTCAATAAGGCATTGCTTAGCCTTTTTCCAGGGGCAATGGTCCTCTGAGAAAAATCTTCTTTATATGTCTCCTGCATATGTGGCTCATTGTACATGAGAAAAACTCCTCATGTAGATGTGTCTTTTTCCATCTCTCAACCTCCAACTATGAAAAAGGACCTTGAAAGAAAATAAAAGTGAGTTAGGGTTTGGTGAAGTGGGAGAGAAAACAAGAATAGAAAAGATGAAGCAAGGTTGAGAAACGAGTTGTAGATACTAAGGTTTATGAAGATGCAGAAAGGGTTTCAGGAAAGAGATAGTAAGAGGGATGGTTTAGTATTTGAGGTTAGGAAGATATTAAAAGAAACTAGTTCCAGAAGATGAAGGAAAAGCTGAAAGGCAAAACTTAGGGGCTTAAAGAGATGTGACGTGACTGAAAGTGAAGTGATGGGGGAAAGAAATACTCTGGCATAGTGAGTAAAAATCCCACCTTTTTATCCTTCTTTTAGAAAGAAAGTCTTCTGACTCTTGATCTCACTTTCTGAAGAAATTACTTTCTAAAGCTTCAAGATATGGTTTCTAACCTACTGAGGATCCTTCGTGTCTTATCCCAAATTCTTTTTCTTGCTTTGAGGTCAATGCTCCTATATAACCATCATTCACCAATCCTCAAAAGCTTCTTTCTGACCTAACAACCATCTTTTGAACACATAGTCTTCTTTTTAATCGATCCGTCTTCAAACTAAGTAACATGATTCCTTTCTGATCTTGCAAATCGATACACCATTGCTCAAAAATATCTATGGTCTTGCAAACTGACTTATGAAAATCTTGTAAAATGATAACCAAAGTCGTTAGGAGGATATGTATTCTGATGAATTCTGATTATTTTGCTTGATCTTCAGAAGGGAGTAGTGAAGAGAGACCATCCAAAGAGTTTTATGTAGAGATGCTTATGTATATGTGAAAGCTTAAAAACTTTTCAAAGCTAGAAAACAACCAAGAGATCTTTAGTCATAAATATTGTGAATACATCTTGATACAAGATCGTCAGTAGACACATCTATTTACTAAGCATCCTCCTCCTGTTTTTTTAAATAAATTTTTTTTTACAAAGATAGACTTAGGATAAGGAGTGCTGAATAGATTCTTGTAAGGATAAATAGCACAACATTGTTTCAGATGATAGGAAGACAATTTACCTTAAGTGATGATCTTGTGACTGATTCCTTATCCGTAGTATCTGGGTTCAAAGATCTTTGTGTAAATGTGCTTTTTCTTTTTAGACATTTTCTCTTGAATGGGTATGCTTGTCCTAATGATATCAGATACATCCAGATGATCTTAGAGCTCCTTCTCAGTATGGATGATGATGTCTTGATCATGATAAGTAGACTTTGCCTTTCTCTTAAGCTTGGTTAGCATATTCAACATAGCTTCCACCCAACTTTGACAACTCAAAGCTTTCTCAACATGTATAGATATCATGATGGTGATGAAAGCATGGTTGATAGATATCCAAGGAATAACTTAGTTCTCATACCCTTTGGATACTTCAAGAACTTTGACCATAGAAGATTATCTTTTAAAACTAAACTCTCATGAAGTTATAGTATATTTAGATCTTCCAACTTCAAAGTCGTCTTCAAGGTGCTCGTGTTGTACTTCAGAAAGATGACTTTTTGATCATCTTGAATGGTCCGAGAATATTTTCTGAAAGACTGAGGTTCTAGAGCTCACTTTCTGAAACATTTGCTTTCATTTGCTAGCTTTATATAGTTGCTTTGAAATACAAATTCTTAGAACATTCTTCAATATAATCAAGATTATCAGCAAAGTCTTCCTTAGGCTTTTCATCATCATCATACATGAGAGATCCTTGAGAGGATTATCTCTCAAGAACTATGACAACATTTAGAATCAAAACCTGATATATGGAAATATCATCATCAGAGTGCTTTTTTAGCTTTTCAGTCAGAAAAATATTTTCAGACATACTTACAAGAAAGAGTATGATCTTTCGTACCTAGACTTTCATGGGTCCTTTCAGTTAGTTTAAGATAAATAGATTTTTCTAACCTTTTTAGGGAAATTCCTTTTCATGATTCATTTGTTGTAAAGGTACCTCTTTAAACATATTTGAAGATTAGAACCAAAAGATATCTATTTATATGTATATGGATGAAGTTGCATAGAATTTTCTTCTTCTGTTTCACCTGTATATCTTAATCCAGTTTTTTCTGAAACAAAAGATGCTGACCATTTGTTACAAAAACATGGTTTTTGTGTTTGTCTGATAAATGTAACATCCTAATTTTTAACCCAATACTCTAGAACATACTTAGGTTAAACATTAGTCTGTTACCTCATAGTTCTCAATTTTACTTAGAAATACTTAGCGGAAAATATGGGTAAATTTTTTGAAATACAAAGTGAGAGCCGCGTGATATGATAAGCGGTAAACCATGCAAAGTAAAACAATCGTCTCACAATCATCATAACATAAGGCACATCATGAACATCACTGAATATCATCCCATATATATATAACTTGCCCACTTATAAGTGTGGGACTTAATTTAGTACAAGGAAAATACAAGAAAGGAAATACAACATCAAACATAAACATAATCTACTCCCTTACCCGAGTGCATCTAATAGGATAACCTCTAAAAAAAAGAAGGTTTATCCCTATCTATGTGGTGTGTGCTCTAACTCGGGCCATCCTCGACCTCCTACTGGCGACCATCTCATGATCGAGGCAGATATCCGGGAAACTGAGCGAGCTCCTCGGGTGTGAAAAGGCGGAGTGGGGATCGAATATGACTCCCAGGGTATGGCCGCATCTCCGGTCGTCGTGCACGCCTCGGCCGAGTCACGGTGGGCTCGCTATCCTCTCCGAAGTCCATAGGTATGGTGGGGGAAGATCCCTCGGAGGGTACCTGGGTGGCCAAATCCTCGGAAGGATCCATCTCCGAGAAGGACGATGGGCAACGGGGCACATACTCGGGGTAGTCTCGAACGGCGGATGCGGAAGGTGGAGTACTGGCGTAGCCTCTCCTCTCGGGGGACGTCTGGCGCTTCGAACACTAGGTCATCGCCAAACCGTGAGACGGGGAGAAACGATGGGAATGTACAGGGGGAGTGAAGGGTCGACCCATGAACATGAATACTCTAACTGTGCATCGACCCACAAAATGGAATGACCCGTGGTCCAGGTCATGGTGCACCTCCCATGTCGGCGTGTCCACGAACACTACGAACGTCGCCATCTGAAGACGTGACGGAAAGAAAGAGATAGAGGGAGTGAGAATCTTGCTAAAGAATCTCAGTGGGGCCTCCTACTACCTAGGTGCCATCATCTACGTCCTCAGGAACCTTGGGTTTAATTATGCGAAAAGTCTGAACATGTATTTAGTTCATTTTAAACTTCAAAATATACGTTAGCCAAGGTCCATTCATTTTAAGATGATCTTAATGTCATGAATGCAACATAATAGAAAATGTATGCATGGCACTACCTAATGCACATGCATAAAACATAACATCAAGCATCATCATCATTGGTGGCATAAAGTGGCAATAGTAACATTCATATGGGACAAAACTTAGTGACATAATCATAATCATGAACTTCTCTTCCTCATGGGCCACCCTAAAAGACAATCGAATCGGGGTGCTCGGCCAACGGTGTCACCGAGCGTGTCATACAACTAGGTTATGAGCTCATACCTTAACTAGTCGCCACTAGTTCTTACTTACCTCTTAACGATAAGGGTACCATAAATCATAAATCGCAACTATCCGAGTGCGGGTTGGGGGCAAATCTCTTAGGGTGCTCGGCCGAACCGGTGTCACCTAAGAGTATAAAATGGTACCGATGTCACATGAGTTCTATGGAGGTGCTCGGCCAACCGGTGTCATCCTAGAACCCATCTTAGTACCTTAATTTTCAAAATCTCTTTAAGTCCCCAAATTTGTCGGAAATTGGGCCAAGCGGTCATTACACGAATTTCCTTCCAAATTTGCTTTATGCCACATTAACATATAATCTCATAACTTCCTCATATGAATAACATCATCATCATTAGCATACTTCATGCATCATCATAAATCATCCAAACGCTTACCCTTACGGTAGCTTATGCTTTGACCCTTACGGGTCTTAATCTTGAGATATAGTTCTCTACATCCGTCGTTCATATTTTAAGCACCTAAGGCTCATAATTAAACATCATTCATAATCCTCTCATTTTACTTTTAAATCTGAATAGCATAGGGTGGAAATCCTAACATGTGAATACGGGTTCTAGAACTTACGTTTTAGACCCTTTCTTGGTTCCGTTTTACTAAGGCTATATATTAAATCTAAATCAATTATGAGGCATTCCTATGCTTAAGGACTAATTATTAATCATATTTACCATGTTGCAAGGGTGCTGGACAGAATCCAGAAAATTAAATGTTCTAAGAGTTCTACATTTGCATTTTTACGGTTTCTAGTTACTAGTTTCCCCGTAGGTGCTAGAATTCAATTCTAACTCAAATGATACCAAGTTTTTCATGTCTAAACAATCTAAATCTGATTATGTCCCCATTAAAACAGTTTGGAAAAGTTCCATAAACAAATGGGTCAAAACTATGTTAGATTCTAGCTTTACGGTATTTCTAGTTAGCTAGTTCCTTACCTATCATGCATAGGATCGCTTCTACATCATCATACGATATTTTCACACATTCCAACACATCAAAACATCATCATACAGCATCATACTCATCATGTCAGAACCGAAAACATTTAACTTCAATAAGAAAGTTAAATTGACATTTCTAGGTACATAAGTTAACTAGTTTCTCTCGGAATCAATCTAGAACTTCTAAAACTCTTTGCAAAACATTTTAATTCATCAAGAGGCTAAGTGAAGCCTTAGGTCACTGACCAAAACATATTCCATCCCCTAAAAGAGATTGGAATCACAACTTATAATGACATAACCTTATAAAGAATTGTAAAACTTTAAGGAACACTTAAAACATAGGCTATTGGTCCTAGTAGCTAGATGAAAACTCATTGCAAGTCCATCATCACTACTTGGCCGAAGAACATACATTCAAAGTATGGTTTACATTAAACTTTAACTTGGAATGAAATGGGCAAGTCTTTGAGCTCTAGGTTCTTAAGTTACGACATAAACTAAACGTGCTCATGCTTTTCATTTTTAATCTTGCTTTCAAAGTAAAGTGATGACTTGAAATTAAATATGCAAGGCATAATTTAAACGTGCAAGCTTGAAAGTAAATATGCGAAGCATAATCTTAAACGTGCAAGCTTGAAAGTAAATATGCAAGATTCAATTCTTTATTTTAGTGCTCTTGGCCCAACAACAATCGACTTTAAGGCCGAAATAGATAGGCATTCGAGAAATTAATTAGGTGATAATGCAAGTTCAATTCTTTATTTTAGTACTCTAGGCCCAACAACAATCGACTTTAAGGCCGAAATAGAAAGGCTTCGAGAATTAAATTAAGTGAAGATGCAAGTTCCATTTTAATCTTTATGTTCTTAGGTGATAGCTTGAAAGTAAAGATGCATAGCAAGAATGTAAACATGAATGCAAGCATAAAATAAATTATGCAAGTTCATTTTATCTTTCTAGAGCTCTTAACAAGACTTTAAAGGAACTTAAACCTCAACCCAAACTCATCAAACCAAGACAAAGTAAAAGTCTAGAGTTCTTAGAACTCAACATAACATATTTAGAAAATCAAACATCTAACATGAAAAGGAAAGGTAATGGCCGAAACTTCAAGGAAAGAAAAGAAATGTTTGAAACTCTAGAATCCATGATCTTGGTGATATACTAACACCAACATCATGAGACCTCATCATTGAGTCATTAGAACCATTTTGAAACAACATCAAAGTTAAAGTTCTCAAAGGTTCAAGAAAGGAAAAACTAGAAACACTTTTGCTCAAGAACAAAGATCAAGCTCTA
This sequence comes from Dalbergia cochinchinensis, assembly GCA_031216125.1. Lineage (NCBI taxonomy): Eukaryota > Viridiplantae > Streptophyta > Magnoliopsida > Fabales > Fabaceae > Dalbergia > Dalbergia cochinchinensis. The sequence continues at coordinate 43,291,505 of CM062372.1, forward strand.
GAGTTTGTTTCAAGTGATGAACATCATCATGAAACTCTCATCATCAAGCTCTCATTTCTTTGAACTCCAAGGCCCATGGCCGAAAATGAGCAAGAACAAGAAAAGGAAAAGAAGTTCTAAAAAGAATCAAGAGAAACTATGAACATAAAGCTTGAAGCAAGAACTCTAAAGAAAGAATTCATGAAAGAAAATCCCTACTTGGTGTGATGAACTTGAAGATGGAAGAAGAAGATGAAGGTGATGAAGAACTTTGAAGAGCTTGAAGAACTTGAAGAACACAAGAACTTTTGAGAGAAAAGGAAAAGCTTTGAGTGCTCCTAAACTTAGCAAATGATCTAAAAGTGGTGCAAGCTCCTCAAGGCATTCTATTTATAGAGAAATGAAGCAAATGGAGGGAGCTCATGGAGGAGGAGGTTTCGGCCATGAGGGTGCAGAATTGGAGGGTTCCATGTGCTCCATGAGGTGAGATAATGTGTTCTTGAGGCATGGTGAGGTATGGCTTAAGGTATGGTGAGGTATGGTTCAAGGTATGGCCTCAAGCATGGTTCTTTGAGTGAGGAAACAATTAAACATGTGGGCAATGGGGATGAGGTCTGGCCGAAACTTCATCATGCATGGGGAGGATTAGTTTGCATTTTAATTGTGGTTTAGAGTTGTGTTTAGGTGTATCTTTGATTATGCTTAAGATTAGGAATTTGTAAGAAAGTGTTTAGGTAAGGGAAATGGGTAATTAAGGTGGTCTAGACATAATTAAGGAGTGGTCTTGCACCATTAGAGAGTTAAATCCTCAATTTAGAGTCTAAACAACTCTAGACACATTTCCTTGATTTAAGGAATTGGAGAGAGAAAACACTATTCAAGATTCCAAGACTAGGAATCTTGAGTTCTAAAAAGGGATTTAAGTTTAATCTAAGCAATTTTAGGTTCTAATTAACTTTAATAAATTATTTTGACTCTAGATTAATTAGGGAAATAAATTAATCTTCGTTTAGAGCCTAATATTGCTTAGGTTTGCTTAATTACGTCATTAAGCTCAAAAACACTATTCTAGGGGCAAAATCGTAATTTTGCACTAAAACTGCCCGGGACCACCGGGACTTGAACAGAGACCTCTAGACACATGAAATCATGTTTTTAAACCTCTGGGGAAAGTTCCGGGCTCAAACGGCACCTTTACCCGCGTAAAAACGCTATAGGGGTATTTTGGTCATTTGACCAAATCACTGAAAACGAAATTTTCGCTTCCGAAAGCATTCAAAGGCCATTCAATCCCCTTCAAACATTGAGTTGACCCTTCGAGGATGACCGAGTTGGTTACCCTCGAGTTGGGGTCAGGAAATGACCTCAGGGGCATTTTGGTCATTTCCCTCGGACAGAAAAATCGGGGTGTTACAATAAAGATGGGTTAGATCTTAGAATGCCATGAAATGCTCTCAAGAATTCAGAAGAAATTTCTGACATGATCATATAGCTTCTTGGAGGCTTATATAACTTGAGAAGAGTAAAGTCTTTTGGAATATTTCTCTCTTTTAGCTTTCCAGCTTTAGACTGGACCTTCTCAAAGTGTTCATGGCAACTCTATGAGTTTTTTGATAGGTTGAGATATATAGATGAATGGGCTTGATATCTTTCTAGCAACTCATCTGATGAAGTAAAAAGAAAATTATAACAAAGATAAGATGTTGAAACTTTTAGCTCACGAGTCTCTGATGATGTTCTTTAGCCATGAAGCACAGAATGGTAATAAGTTTTAACACAATAAGGCTTTCTGACAAAGACTTTCTGGATGATTGGCAGATTCTTCCTTTTTGCACAAGGATATGACAAATAAGTACAGATCAAATACATGATATGTGTCATTACTGTAATAGGCAGATGTTTTTTCTCAATATGATCTTTGTCAGATAAGTAATTCCTGAGATTGATATCTTCTTGATATAATTGTTACAAACTTCAAACAATATTCATAGACAGAGAATTCATCTCTTAAACTAATCTCAGATAATAATATAAGATCTTTCTACTTTACAGAGAAGTTTTAGTAATTTTCATTGTTTCATCGGTGTAAAACATTTAATACGTTACAATTTTGATCAAAGACATCTTGATACACAGTGAAAACCTTCAATATCATGCATAGATTGATTCATATAGCCTCTCATATGTAACACACAGTACATAGGTAGCATATACAGCTATAGCTTAGGGCTAATATGAATAGAGACTTGGCTTGATGGAATAGCTGAACTTTTGCCTTTTAAAAGTTCATGTCAACAGGTCTCTTTTGAATCCATTTCATCATTTGAATGAACTGTGCCATAACCTAGAGACTTGCCAGCAATGGATGATCAGATAAAAGATTGATCTTGGAAAGATCATGTAGGCCATTCTATCCTTTGGATCTTTATCCTCTACAATCATTGGATTGCTCAACCCCTTTGAGGCTTGGCTCTGATTCTACTTGTAGGTAAAGATGTGCACGAGAAGGGGGTTGAATCATGCATTGATCATTTTTCATGTTTTCTAAAGCTTTTGAAAATAATAACTATCAAGTGTAAAATTTAAAGTGCAGCAAAAACTTCATTAGTAGCTTCAGAAAGTAGATTTCTGAACCTTATTAGATAAAATGCTCATTATAAAAAGACATAAGAGAGAATAGGAAAGATATATAAGATCAAAAGTAAGAGAATGATGCAACAAGGATAAATAAATGAGATCAAGAGAGAGAAAGAGAGAGAAGATACAAAGGATTTTATACTGGTTCGACCAACCTACCTACATCCAATACTCAATAACCGTTGAGGTTTTGAGAAAAGTAAAGTTGGATGCTCTTTACATTAGCCTTCCCAAGCTCTCACTTATACCAATAGATCAACTCAGAGACTAATATAAGTTGAGTATTCTTTCCATAAGCCTCTCCAGGCTAAACCGAGTAGTATTGTACTATTCTCTCCAAGCTAACATGGGTAGTATTGTATTAGCCTCTCCAAGCTAACACAAGTTGTACTATACTAGCCTCTCCAAGCTAACCCGTGATCAATAGCCACCCCTACAGTCATGTTGAAAGTAGTCTTGATATTGGCCTCTCCAAGCCAAACTGTGAGTAGTAATAAACTCTACTGTCACTTTAAAAGTAGTCCTGACACTGGCCTCTCTAAGCCAAACTATGACTAGTAGCAACCACTATTGTCTCGTTGCAAGTAGTTTTATAATAGCCTTTCCAAGAAAAACCACAGTGATCACTGCCAGATCGAGGATACAAAGGTTAATTGTTTGGGCTGCCACTCAAACTAACCTACACTCAAGTTTCCTTAACAAATACATAGAAGTTCCTGGGAAAAACTTGAATGACTTCCTTCTTCTATTTCTTTCATAGGAAGAGCATAAATCTAATTGAGAACATAGAAGGAAAATTTTCTTACACTCCAAGGGTAAAAATTGATTACATGATAAAGATTGAATACTTCAAGAAGTGGGAAGAGATTTTTGCAGAGTTTCCTCTCTTGAATCTTCAAATATCTCATCAGTCTTCAGGCTTAGTATCTCCTTATATAATGGTCTTTCTTTGTGACCATTGCCATAGATCAGTTCCTTAAGTGACACGTGTTAAACATCAGTTATGTCTTGAAAAGAACAGCTAGAAAAGAGGTTGACAGAATGTCACATCGATTCCAGAAGCCGTTGTAAATGTGAGTTTTCTGATTTTCCTTCAGAATCTACTTTTTTACTTTCTGAGTTTGCTTTCTAAACTCTTCCTTCATGAAGCTAAGGTGATTGATCAAATAGGCAAACGAGATGACGTACTAGTTTAAAACTGGTTTGACTTGATTATTTGAAATTCAAATTTCAAATTTCCCTCCCTTTCCTATAGCATTCTTTGCTCTACTCATAGGTGAGCTTTCTGATATACGCAATCAGTCTCTTGAAGAGTTTTTTACTTTCTGATCTTCAATCAAATCTTTTTATTGATTATATCTTTGCGATTGTGATGATTGAAGATTAAGTAACACGTTGCTCTTGGACAGGGTTGATATCTTTATCTTGAAAGTACTTTCTGATGTCCCGTGCTACTTTCTGAAGTTTCTGAACTTGGTTCTTTGTACCATTGAAAATTTCTTCTCATCATTAGCTAACAATTGCTTGGTAATTTCACTTCTGTTTTATTCCAAGTCTCATAACATAGGATAAACATGCTTAAACATGTTTAGTGAAATATATTCTTATTTGAGTAAGCCTTGATGTAACATCTTAATTTTCAACCCAATACTCTTATAACGTATTTAAGTTAACCATTAGTCTATTACTCTTTTAGTCACATTCTTTAAAATATTTGTTTAAAATACTTAGCGAAAAATATGGGTAAAATTTTTCTTTTTGAAAGGAAAGAAAAATGTGAGCCATATGCATGCGTAAGGTAAACTACATTGTCGTCTTACAAGGAATCAAGAGGGAAAACACATCATATCAAAAGGAACATAATACCATAAAAGAAACCACATCGTAATTAGATACGTAAATAGTCATACCATACACAAGAACAATAATAGTAAAGTTAATATAGTCATCTATGCATCATAAGGAAAGCATAAAGAAAGTACATCTGGATCTCCCATCTACAACTGTGCATCTAAAATAGATAACCTCTTAAAACAAAAGAAGGCTACCATAGTCGTGAAGGTGTGTGCGCATTAGAGCCAACTACCAACTCCTACCCCTACTCATCGACGGGAGGTACATATCCAATCCACTGGGCCAACTCAGCCGGGTTGGCCAAGCGATGAGAAGGTCGGACGTGTGCGCTCGAACAGTAGGTCGTCGGCAAAGGGTGAGGTCGGTGTGAACCAGAAAGTCATGATCAAGTTGAACAAAGGGGCGATCCAAAAATATAAACATGCGGACAGAACAATGGCCTACAAAATGATAGGACTGGTGCATGGCGTCAAAATATAGCTCCCATGTCAGTGCATCAACATATATCATGAAAGATGCCATCGTCCTCTGAAGACGTGATGAATGATAGAAAGAAAAGATAGATGAAGTAAGAAACTTTTTAAAGAATCTCAGTAAGGAAAACCTCCTATCCTAGTGTCATCATTTACGTCCTTAGGAACCTTAGGTTTATTATAAAAAGGTGTGCATGCATAAAGTTTTGTTATTAGGTTTTAATCATAATTATCCAAGGCCCATTCATTTTAGAATGAATCTTAATATCATGTATGCAACATAGCAAAGCATGAGTGCATGATAATGCATTATGCGAGAAAGCAATAGAACACAACATCAAGAAACATCATATAGGTGGCATAAAGTGGCATGTAACTTTTCATATGGAACTTTCTCTTTTCTTAACTATGTGACATTAAACCTTACACTTTGTATCATAGAGGCCACCCTAAAAATATCTCTAGGTTATAAGCTCATACCTAACTAGTTGTCACTAGTTCTTATTTATCCTATGATAAGCGTAACATAATAATCCCGACTTCTAGAGTACGGGCTAAGGGGCATAAGGATCACCTATTATAACCTTTAATTTGGGGAGTCCATAAGAATATTTCTTTCTTTGAAATTCTCTACCGGTATCTAATACACAGCGAATTGTCCTCTTTGACAAGCTCAATGTCAATACCCTCACGGATTTGCAATCTCCCCACCTGAACAGGAAAAATGCATCTCAGTATTATGTCACATTCAAAATCTCATGGAGTTTTCAAAAACTTTCTTAAGTCTTTAAATTTGATGCAAATTGGCAAAGATAATGGCGATACACCAAATTTCCTTCAAAGTTTGCTTTATGCCACAAGAATTAATAGTGCATGTACTTTCACATTCAAAGTTCAAAATCAAAACAAATTATCAATGTCATACAATATATCCATTCATGGTTCATGCATCAACGCATCATAACATGCCATGATTCAAGAATAATCACACTTAGTTCTTCATATATCTCTAGCATACGCATCTCTAATGTTTTATATGAAACTATAACATGCAAATGATTAGTTCTATCTCTAGAGATCAATGCCTCATAAAATAAACATGCTTATGATTCATGAATAGTTAGACATATCTCATCAGTTTATGTCAAGCAAACTCATAGATTCATGTTTAAACAAGATCATGGATTCAAGTCATACTAAATCATATATTCATATCATACGAAATCATACATTCATGCCATACAAAATCATCGATTTTAGTAATATAAGGCCATGGTTTCATGTCATTTGTAAGGCTCCGATTTTCTGTCTGAGTAGAAAATGACCAAAATGCCCCTGAGGTCATTTTCAGCCCGGAATTCGAGGATAGCCGACCCGAAAGTTCTCGAAGGGCCAACTCAATGTTTGAAGGGGATTGAATGACCCTTGAGTGGTTCCGGAGATGAAAGTCTCATTTTCTGTAGTTTCGAGTCAAAATGACCAAAATACCCCTATAGCGTTTTACGCGGGTAAAGGTGCCGTTTGAGCCCGAAACTTTCCCCAGAGGTTTAAAACCATGTTTTTACAAGTTTCAAAACATCTGTTTGAGTCCCGGTGGTCCCGGGCAGTTTTAGTGCAAAATTACGATTTTGCCCCTAGAATAGTGTTTTTGAGCTTAATGATGTAATTAAGCGAACCTAAGCAATATTAGGCTCTAAACGAAGATTAATTAATTTCCATGATTAATCTAGAGTCAAAATAAATTATTAAAATTAATTAGAACCTAAGATTGCTTAGATTAGATTTAAATCTCTTTTCTAAAACTCAAGATTTCACTCTTGGAATCTTGAATTGTGTTTTCTCTCTCCAATTCCTTAAATCAAGGAATTGTGTCTAGAATTGTTTATACACTAAAATGAATTTATAACTCACTAATGATGCAAGAACACTCTCTAATTATGTCTTGACAACCTTAATTATCCATTTTCTCACCTAAACACTTTCTTACAAATTCCTAATCTTAATCCTAATCAAAGATACACCTAAACACAACTCTAAAACACAATTAAAATGCAAGAAACCCTCCTCCCATGGCTGATGCATTTCGGCCCTCTCTCTCTCAATTACCACACATGTTGAATTGTCTCTCACTCAAAGAACCATGCTTGAGGCCATATCTTGAACCATACCTCACCATACTTTGAACCATACCCCACCATGCCTGAAGACCACATTATCTCACCTCATGGAACTCATGGGTTCCCTCCAATCTGATGGCCGAACTCCCTCTCCCTCCATGCACCTTTCATTTGCTTCATTTCTCTATAAATAGCTTGCTTGGGTGAACTTGTATCATTTTGGGTTCATTTGCAAAGAGTAAGTTTCAAAGAAACACTTCAAAGCTTCCTTTTTCTCTCAAGTTCAAGTCTTCAAGTTCTTCAAGTTCTTCATCCTCTTCTCTCATTCCAACCTCCTAATCACTAGGTAGGGATTTTCTTTCAAGAGTTCTTTCATCTAAAGTTCTTAATTTCTTTATGTGTTCTTAGTTTCTCTTGAATCCTTTTTAGAACTTCTTTTGTTCTTCTCCTCCTCCTTGTGTTTCGGCCATGAGCCCATTGAGAGCAAAGGAATGAGAGCTTGATGATGAGGTTCCATGATGATGAGGTTCATCACTTGGATAATCTCTAAAGCTTGATCTTTGTTCTTAAGTTAAAGGTGTTTTCTTTGTTCTTTATTCTTGAACTTTGAAACCTCTCACCTTGATGATATTTAAAAATGGTCACATGAACTCAATGATGAGGACTAATGATGTTGGTGTTAATGCATCATCAAGATCATGGTCTCTAAAGTTCCAAATGTTTCTTTTCTTCTCCAACAATTTCGGTTCTTCTTCCTTTTCTTTCTTTATGATTTTCGGCCATGTTGGCCAAGGGAACTCACAATGGCTTGATGATGAGAGCTCCTAGATGATGACTATGTGTTCATCACAATGAGGCCTCTAGAGCTTGAGTTTTAATAAAAATGTTATTTAAGTTTACATTCCAAGTCTTGCATATTTATATTCCAAGTTTTTCATATTTATATTTCAAGCCTTGCATGTTTATATTCCAAGTCTTGCATATTTATTTTAAACCTTGCATATTTATATTCCAAGTCTTGCATATTTATTTTAAGCCTTGCATTTTTACATTCAAGTCTAGCATGTTTACTTTAAGCTCTCACTTTAACTTTGTAATGAAGAATAAAAATGAAGTGCATAGCATGTTTAAATTATGTCATCACTTAAAAGATCTTAGAGCTCAAAGACTTGCCCATTTCATCTCAAGTTAAAGTTTAATGAGGGAGCATTCTTTGAATACATGATTTCAGCCATGAAGTGATGATGAACTTGGAATGAGTTTCATCTAGCTTCAACGACCAAGAAGTCAAGTTTTAAGAAATCTTTTTAAAGCTCATGAAATTGTTTAAGTTTAAGACCAACAAGGTCCTATGAATTTAACACTCTTTTAAGGAGGAATCGTGTGGTCACTAACCTAAGGATGTGTTTAGTCTCTTGACATGATAAAATGGTTTGCAAAAGAGTTTTAGAAGTCTTGAGAATGATTCCAAGAGAAACTAGAACTTATGTGTTTTAAAAACATCAAGTTATGTATCTTTTTGAGATTTAATGTTTTGGTCCTTCCATGATGTGTTTGCTGCAATGTGATGATGTTTGATGTGTTTGGATAAGTGAAAAATTATGTATGATGAAGTAGGGACGATTCTATGCAAGTTAAGGAAGAAACTAGCTTTCTAGGAAAAACCGTAAAGTCAAGATTTAGCATAGTTTTATCCCATTTAATTATGGACACTGCCCAAACTGTTTTAAAGGGGATATAATCAGATTAGGATTGATTAATCATGAAAAATTTGGTTACATTTGAAGTTGGAATGAATTTTGGCACCTATAGAGAAACTAGAAACTAGAAAACCGTAAAACCGCAAATCTAGAACTCTTAGAACATTCAATTTTTAGAATCTGTCCAGAAACCTTATAATGTAGATAACATGGTTTAAAATTATTTCTTTGATGTAGGAATGACTCATAATTGGTTTAGGATTAACTTATAGCGCCTTAGGCGAAGACAGAACCAAGAAAGGGTCTAAAACGCAAGTTTTAGAACCCCGTAATCATAAGTTACAACGCTGCCCCTAAGGAATGGTAATTTAATTGAGAGCATAAATAAATTATAAGGTTTGATGAGAGAGAACCCTTAGGTGCATAAAAGTTCGATAGGAAATGATAGGTTAACTACATCACAAGTTTAAGGCCCGTAAGTGTTAGAGCATAAAATACCGTAGGATCAAGTGCATAACGAACTGTTATTGTTGCTTGTGAAAGTATGAGGATGATTATGTGATTGCATGAAAGTATGATGAGGGATGCATGTTTGATTGACTTATGTGGCATAAAGAAGAATTTGGAAGAAATTCGGCAAGCTACAGTTATGCCATCGAATTTTTGACAAATTCGGGAAGTTTTTGAAAACCTATGAAATTTTTATGAGGTACTAAGATGGGTTCTCAGATGACACCGGTTCGGCCGAACACCTCCAGAGAACTCATGTGATATCGGTACCAAGAATTATTCTTGGGTGACACCGGTTCGGCCGAGCACCCCCAAGAAATGCCCCCTAGCTCGTACTGGATAAGTCGGGATAGCCCATACTGGATAAGTCGGGATTATATTTATGATTATGTTACGCTTATCGAGATTGATAAGTAAGAACTAGTGACGACTAGTTGAGGTATGAGCTCATAACCAAAAGATGTGACACGTTCTGGGTGACACCGGTTCGGCCGAGCACCCCAGAGCACTTGTCTTTTTAGGGTGGCCTATGAGGAAGTTATGATGATTATGTCACAAAGAGAATTTATTTGTCACTTTATGCCACTACTATTATGATGTTCCTATGTATATGATGATTATTCTTGCATTAAGTAGAGCGATGCATACATTCTTTAATATGCTTGCATCCATGACATTAAGAATCATGCTAAAATGAACAGACCTTGGCTAAATTATGTTTTAGAACCTAAAAATGGACTTAATGCATGCACACTTATTTTGTATAACTAAACACAAGGTTCCTGAGGACGTAGACGATGACACCTAGGTAGTAGGAGGCCCTACTGAGATTCTTTAGCAAGATTCTCACTCCCTCTATCTCTTTCTTTCCGTCACGTCTTCAGATGGCGACGTTCGTGGTATTTGTGGACACCCCAACATGGGAGGTGCACTATGACCCGGCTCACGGGTCATACCATTTTGAGGGACAGTGCACGGTGCAGGTTTTCATGTTCGTAGGATGCCCCTTCGCTTATCTCGTGCACACCCATCGCTTCTCCCCGACTGCACCCTATGGTGACGACGAGCGGGTTTTTGAGCGCCTGCGTACGCATAACGAGAGAGTGCTCTGCATGCACACTGCCGCCTCAGCCATGCGAGACTACCTCGATTATGTGCCCCGGACCTACTTCTCAGAGACCGACCCATCCGAGGACCCGCCTACCCATCCGTATAGCGAGAGCTCCGCCCCCTCTCCACCACCGATGAGGGAGGGTAGTGAGGATACCGTGACTCAGCCACGACTTGCACGATGACCGGAGATGTGGCCACACCGCGGGGGTCACTCTCGATCCCCGTTTTGCCTCTTCATGCCCGAGGAGCTCGCCCAGTTTCCCAGATATGTGCCTCGCTCGCGAGATGGACGTCAGTAGGAGGTGACGTATGACCGATGGAGTACCCGGGTAGAGCACACATCACTTAGATGCGGATGAACCTTCTTTTGTTTTAAGAGGTCATCCCGTTAGTTGCACTTGGGTAGGGGAATTGCTTTTATAGTTTCCGTTGCACTTTCTCTTGTATTTCCTTTTTAGTTGTATTGCTCATGTTGTATCAAACTAAGCCCCACTCTATACAAGTGGGCATATCATATATTATATAAATATGCAGTTCAGTGTTATTATGATGTGCTTTTACTTGCTTATGCGATGTTTTTATGCGATGTTTGCTTTATTACCATTCGTACATTACCAATTAACGTGTCGCGCGGCTCTCACTTTGCTTTTATAATTCAAAAAAAAAAATTTATCAGTATTTCCGCTAAGTATTTTAAAGTAGTAAGAAAGCTATGACGTAATAGACTAATGATTAACCTAATTATGTTCTAGAGTATTGGGTTAAAAATTAGGATGTTACATTATGGTATCAGAGTAGTTCGATTCTCATGGAGCCTGAGGATTGGACTAACTATGCTTTTAGAGCATAATTCGGTAGACATGTCATGTGTAGAGCTTGCTAGAGACAAGCTATAGGTTAGATATGCATGACCCCTGTTTGTTTGCAAGTGCCATGGTAACTAGCTCATTTCACATGAAACGTTGAGCCTGATCAACTCAGTGGTTATTGTCTTATGTGTTTAGGAACCAGTGGCACCCAGACGACAGAATAGGACCACGACCGAGGGTAACCAAGAGGATGCAACTGCCATTGCTGTCCGTGACATGGAAAGAGCCATGGAGCGGATGTTCGAAAGGATGAACCAACAAGGGGACACTGGACGTGCTCCCCCTACTGCTGAAATGGTTGAGCAAGCAAGGTTTGGTGAATTTCGCAAGGTGAACTCACCGGCTTTTAGAGGAGCCATGGATCCCGACAAAGCTGATGAATGGATCAAGAATGTGGAGAAGATCTACTCCGTGGTCGCTTGCTCGGAGGAGCAAAAGGTCACCTTTGCGGCCTATATGATGGAATCGGATGCCGAATTCTAGTGGACTGGCACCTGAAGACTGCTAGAAGCTTCTGGTACTACTGTCAACAGGGAGCTGTTCAAGACTTACTTCTATGAGAAGTACTTTCCGGAGTCAGTAAGGAACGCTAAAGATATCGAGTTCATGCAGTTAACTCAAGGAGGAATGATTGTCGCCCAGTACACGGTGAGATTCGAAGAACTGATTAAGTTCTCACAGGTGTTCTAAGGGAACCCCGACGAGATATGGAAATGCGTGAAGTACGAAGCCAGATTGAAGCCGGAGCTGAACTACGCCGTAGCACATATGGAGATCAGGGACTTCCCTACCTTGGTCAACAAGTGCCGCATTCTGGAGGAAGGACAAGGTAAGCTCCAGGTTGCAAGGGCGAAACGAGCTAAGAGGCTAGGACCTTAAGCCCCGAAGTTCAAACCTCAACACCAAAACCAACCACGAAACCATTACAACCCCTACCACACCAACCAATTCAAGCCACATCAACAACAACAAAGAACCCCCTTCCATCAACAACCCAAGCAACCCTACAAACCACCGTTCCAGAATAACAATCACCGAAACAACGACAACAATAACTGGCAAGGAGTGTCGGGAGGCCCTCGAAACAATGCTCAACAAGGAGGGTCCAGTGGGACCAAGAACAAGACGCCCCAAGGAGCCCCTGCCACCTTTGCTAGGCCCACACTGGAAATAGTGTGTCCCCAGTGTGGGTAGGATCATGGCAACCGCCCCTGCCTAGGTGGACAAAACGTGTGCTTCAAATGCGGGAAGTCCGACCACTACGCCAACAGATGCAACAACGGAGGGCCAGCGAATCAGAACCCTAGGCTGCAACACCAAGGGAGGGTCTTCACCCTCAATGCGGACGAAGCAGAAAGGTCTAACGACCTCATCGAAGGTACGTGCGAAATAAATGGTAGAACATTAACTGTACTTTATGACTTTGACGCTACACATTCTTTTATTTCCTATGCTAGTGTCGAGACTCTAAATTTAAAGACTTCCAAACTTCCTTTTGATCTTATTGTTTCTACCCCTACAAATCACCCTGTAAATACTTGTTTTTGTTGTTTAAATTGCCATCTTACTGTAGAAAATAGATCCTTTGTCATAGATTTAATTTGCTTACCCATGAAAGGTATAGGTGTAGTCCTTGGCATGGATTGGCTTCACGCCAACCGTGTAATGTTAGATTGTAACACCAAAACCGTTGTCTTTCCTTCTCCCCCTAGTGAAACTAGCCAAACCTTGAAACTCTACCTTAATGCCGTAGAAGTCAATTGTAGTGGGCAAAAGACTAAGGGATATGTTCTCCTAGCCGCTAGCGAGGTAGACTTTGAGCAGAACCTAGAGAATATACCGGTAGTAAGAGACTATCCTGAGGTATTTCCGGAAGAAATACCCGAGTTTCCCCCCAAGAGAGAAGTGGAGTTCTCTATTGAGTTGGTTCCCGGAGCGGGACCAATCTCTACCGCCCCCTATAGGATGTCACCCTTGGAGTTAGCCGAATTAAAAACCCAACTTGAGGAGCTTTTGGGAAAGAGTTTCATTAGACCTAGTGCCTCACCTTGGGGAGCCCCAGTTCTGTTTGTCAAGAAAAAGGATGGAAGCATGAGGTTGTGCATAGATTATAGGCAATTGAATCGTGTGACAGTGAAAAACAAGTACCCTTTTCCTAGGATTGATGATCTTATGGACCAATTGAGAGGAGTGGTAGTATTTTCCAAGATCGATCTAAGGTCAGGATACCACCAAATTAGGGTACGAGATCAAGATATAACAAAGACCGCCTTTAGAACTCGGTATGGACACTTTGAGTTCACGGTGATGTCTTTTGGGTTGACAAATGCTCCTGCAGTGTTTATGGATTACATGAATAGGATCTTTAGACCCTATTTAGATCAGTTCGTGGTCATTTTCATAGATGATATACTCATCTATTCGAAGACCCACGAGGAGCATGAGCGTCATTTGAGGATAGTTTTGGAGATTTTGAAGGAGAAAAAGCTATATGCAAAACTCTCTAAGTATGAATTTTGGTTGGAAGAGGTTAAGTTTTTAGGGCACGTTGTGTCAAAAGGAGGTATAGCCATTGATCCTAGTAAGGTAAAAGCCGTAATGAATTGGGATAGACCAACCACCGTAACAGAAATACAGAGTTTTGGGTTTAGCGGGCTATTACCGTAGGTTTATCAAAGGATTCTCCCAAATTGCCCTACCCCTGACCAAGCTAACTAGGAAGAATGCACCTTTCAAGTGGAGTCCCGAGTGTGAGAAGAGTTTCCAAGAGCTTAAGGAGAAGCTAACCACAACCCCAGTTTTGGTTTTACTTATCCTCGATGTACCCTTCAAGGTATATTGCGATGCCTCGGGTAAGGGTTTAGGCTGTGTATTTATGCAAAATAGGCAAGTGGTAGCCTATGTGTCAAGACAACTCAAGCCACACGAAGCAAATTACCCCACCCATGACCTAGAATTAGCAGCCGTAGTGTTCGCCTTGAAGATGTGGAGACCCCATTTATATGGTGTAAGGTTTGAAGTTTTCTCCGATCACAAGAGTCTCAAGTACCTCTTTGATCAAAAGGAGCTAAACATGAGGCAGAGGAGATGGATGGAGTTCTTTAAAGACTATGACTTCGGTTCAAGTTATCACCCCGGCAAAGTTAATGTAGTCGCCGATGCCTTGAGCCGAAAGTCATTGCACCTATCACACATGATGGTTAAGGAAGTTGAGCTAATAGAGAAGTTTAGGGATATGAATTTGGGAATGTCTGTGACCAACGAGGATATGAAAATGTGCTATCTTACCATAACAAGTGGGTTTAAGCAAAGAGTCATGCTAACACAAAGGGAGAGTGAGGAATTTAGGGAGCTCATAGAGGCGGTTAAGGCAGGAAAACTCAAGGGATTCGAACAAGGTCCTGATTGGGTATGGAGGTTCGAAGGAAGGATCTGTGTGCCACAAGATGGTGACCTTCGAGAGAAGATCTTGGAGGAGGCCCATAAAAGCCATTTCACCATCCATCCTGGTGTTACCAAGATGTACCAAGATTTGAAAAGGATGTTCTAGTGGCTCGGATTGAAAAAGGATGTGGTCGCCTGGGTTAGTAAGTGCATGGTGTGTCAAAAGGTGAAGATCGAGCACCAAAAGCCATCAGGTTTGTTGCAACCCCTGTCAATCCCCAAATGGAAATGGGAGTGCATATCGATGGATTTTGTGACAGGATTGCCTAAGACCCAAGCTGGCCATGATGCCATATGGGTGATAATGGATCGACTAACCAAGTCAGCTCACTTTCTGCCTATTAGAGTGACTACTCTTTGGACAAATTGGCTCAGTTGTACATCCAAGAGATGGTGAGATTACATGGAGTACCGTCGACGATAATCTCGGATAGGGATCCGCGATTTACGTCACGTTTTTGGGAAGCCTTCCAAAAGGCGTTTGGTTCGAAGTTGTGTTTGAGCACAGCTTACCACCCACAAACAGATGGACAATCAGAAAGAACGATCCAAACCTTGGAGGACATGTTGAGAGCCTGTGTTCTGGATCAAAAGGGAAGTTGGGACAAGTACCTACCACTGATCGAGTTTGCATATAACAACAGTTATCATGTGAGCATCGGCATGGCACCCTACGAAGCCCTATATGGATGAAAATGCCAGTCCTCTCTATGCTGGTATGAGCCTAGAGAACAAAGCATGTTAGGGCCCGATATAGTGAGGGAAACGACGGAGCAAATCAAAAGAATCCGGGATAGGATGCTTACCACTCAAAGTAGACAGAAAAGCTATGCGGATAGGCGGCGTAAGCCGTTGGATTTTAACAAGGGAGAACATGTGTTCCTTAGGATCACCCCCACTACAGGCATAGGAAGAGCCATGAGAGTAAAAAAGTTGAGCCCCCGATTCCTTGGTCCTTTCGAGATCCTTCAAAAATTGGGGCCAGTAGTCTACAGAATAGCCTTACCCCCAAATCTTTCCAATCTCCATGATGTCTTTCACGTCTCCCAGTTAAGAAAATACGAGTCTGACCATAGCCATGTCCTAGAGCCAGAGTGTAACGCCCGGGGATTGTGAAGTCAGGGAGTGATCGCCGGTGCAAAGAGGCACGGACAAGGAGCGGCTTCTGGTAGACTTCGAAAGCGGAGGGGTACATGAATGAACCGATTACACACCTGAATGAGAGGGATCCTGAGACTGTATAGGTATGGGACTATATAGCTAAGGAGGGCTTATATGAATTGATTTGTACTACCTATACCAACAAGATGCATCTTCTTTTCGGTAGCCCAAACTGACAGAACTCCACAGTTAAGCGTGCTTGACTTGGAGCAATTTTGGGATGGGTGACCTCCTAGGAAGTTTTCCTAGGAAGCGTGTGAGTGAGGACAAAGCATGCTGAAAAGACCCGTGTTGGTTTGTGGGGACAGTCGTCAATCCATAAAGCAGCAGGGGATGTTACACAGAGCATGTACAGTTAAGGGAGGACCTAACTTTCAATCTACCACCAACGAGGATCGTGGATCGCGGAGTCAAGCAATTGAGGAACAAGTCTGTTCCTTTGGTGAAAGTGGCATGGGGACGGGACAAGACCGAAGAATTCACGTGGGAATTAGAATCAGAGATGAAGACCAAGTATCTCGAGCTCTTCTAAGGTACGAATTTTGAGGATGAAATTCTTTTTAAGGAGGGGAGTAATGTAACGCCCCGATTTTCTGTCTGAGTAGAAAATGACCAAAATGCCCCTGAGGTCATTTTTGGCGGAGTCGAGGATGGCCGACTCGGAAGTTCTCGAAGGGCCAACTCAATGTTTGAAGGGGATTGAATGACCCTTGAGTGGTTCCAGAGACAAAATTCTCATTTTCTGCAGTTTTGAGTCAAAATGACCAAAATACCCCTATAGCGTTTTACGCAGGTAAAGGTGCCGTTTAAACCCGAAACTTTCCCCAGATGTTTAAAACCATGTTTTTACAAGTTTCAAAACATCTGTTTGAGTCCCGGTGGTCCCGAGCAGTTTTAGTGCAAAATTACGATTTTGCCCCTAGAATAGTGTTTTTGAGCTTAATGATGTAATTAAGCGAACCTAAGCAATATTAGGCTCTAAACAAAGATTAATTAATTTCCATGATTAATCTAGAGTCAAAATAAATTATTAAAATTAATTAGAACCTAAGATTGCTTAGATTAGATTTAAATCTCTTTTCTAAAACTCAAGATTTCACTCTTGGAATCTTGAATAGTGTTTTCTCTCTCTAATTCCTTAAATCAAGGAATTGTGTCTAGAATTGTTTATACACTAAAATGAATTTATAACTCACTAATGATGCAGGAACACTCTCTAATTATGTCTTGACAACCTTAATTACCCATTTTCTCACCTAAACACTTTCTTACAAATTCCTAATCTTAATCCTAATCAAAGATACACCTAAACACAACTCTAAACCACAATTAAAATGCAAGAAACCCTCATCCCATGTGTAACACCCCGATTTTTCTGTCCGAGGGAAATGACCAAAATGCCCCTGAGGTCATTTCCTGACCCGAACTCGAGGGTAACCAACTTGGTCATCCTCGAAGGGTCAACTCAATGTTTGAAGGGGATTGAATGGCCTTTGAATGCTTTCGGAAGCGAAAATTTCGCTTCATTGCTTTGGTCAAAATGACCAAAATACCCCTATAGCGCTTTTTACGGGTAAAGGTGCCGTTTGAGTCCGGATCTTTCCCCAGAGGTTTAAAAACATGATTTCATGTGTCTAGAGGTCTCTGTTCAAGTCCCGGTGGTCCCGGGCAGTTTTAGTGCAAAATTACGATTTTGCCCCTAGAATAGTGTTTTTGAGCTTAATGGCGTAATTAAGCAAACCTAAGCAATATTAGGCTCTAAACGAAGATTAGTTTATTTCCTAATTAATCTAGAGTCAAAATAATTTATTAAAGTTAATTAGAACCTAAAATTGCTTAGATTAAACTTAAATCCCTTTTTAGAACTCAAGATTCCTAGTCTTGGAATCTTGAATAGTGTTTTCTCTCTCCAATTCCTTAAATCAAGGAAATGTGTCTAGAGTTGTTTAGACTCTAAATTGAGGATTTAACTCTCTAATGGTGCAAGACCACTCCTTAATTATGTCTAGACCACCTTAATTACCCATTTACCTTACCTAAACACTTTCTTACAAATTTCTAATCTTAAGCATAATCAAAGATGCACCTAAACACAACTCTAAACCACAATTAAAATGCAAAGAAACCTCCCCCATGGGCTGATGCATATTCGGCCATCACTCCCTAATTACCACACATATTAAATTGTTTTCTCACTCAAAGAACCATGCTTGAGCCATACCTTGAGCCATACCTCACCATGCTTTGAACTATACCTCACCATACCTCAAGAACACATTATCTCACCTCATGGAACTCATGGAAAGCCTCCAATCTGCACCCTCATGGCCGAAACCTCCTCCTCCATGAGCTCCCTCCATTTGTTTCATTTCTCTATAAATAGAATGCCTTGAGGAGCTTGCACCACTTTTAGATCATTTGCCAAGTTTAGGAAACACTCAAAGCTTTTCTTTTTCTCTCAAAGTCTTTGTGTTCTTCAAGTTCTTGGAGTTCTTCAAGTTCTTCATCTTCTTCATCTTCTTCTTCCATCTTCAAGTTCATCACACCAAGTAGGGATTTTCTTTCATGAATTCTTTCTTTAGAGTTCTTGCTTCAAGCTTTATGTTCATAGTTTCTCTTGATTCTTTTTAGAACT
The DNA here is from genome assembly GCA_031216125.1 of Dalbergia cochinchinensis. Classification (NCBI taxonomy): domain Eukaryota; kingdom Viridiplantae; phylum Streptophyta; class Magnoliopsida; order Fabales; family Fabaceae; genus Dalbergia; species Dalbergia cochinchinensis. The sequence goes on from CM062372.1 coordinate 43,309,997, forward strand.
TCTTTTCCTTTCCTTGTTCTTGCTCATTTTCGGCCATGGGCCTTGGAGTTCAAAGAAATGAGAGCTTGATGATGAGAGTTTCATGATGATGTTCATCACTTGAAACGAACTCTAGAGCTTGATTTTTGTTCTTGAGCAAAAGTGTTTCTAGATTTTCCTTTCTTGAACTTTTGAGAACTTTAACTTTGATGGTGTTTTAAAATGGCTCTATGAACTCAATGATGAGGACTCATGATGTTGGTGTTAATATATCATCAAGGTCATGAACTCTAGAGTTTTAAAATGCACTTTTCTCTTATTGGAGATTTCGGCCATTTCCTTGAGATTTTCTAAGTTTCATAGTTTGATTCCCAAAGATATTATGTTGAGTTCTAAGAACTCCAAGCTTGACTTTACCTTGTTTGAATGAGTTTGGGTTAAGGTTTTAAATTCCTTTAAAGTCTTGTTAAGAGCTCTGGAAAGATAAAATGAACTTGCATAATTTATTTTATGCTTGCATTCATATTTACATTCTTGCTATGCATCTTTACTTTCAAGCCATCACCTAAGAACATAAAGATTAAAATGGAACTTGTATCATCACTTAATTTAATTCTCGAAGCCTTTCTATTTCGGCCTTAAAGTCGATTGTTGTTGGGCCTAGAGCACTAAAATAAAGAATTGAACTTGCATTATCACCTAATTAATTTCTCGAATGCCTATCTATTTCGGCCTTAAAGTCGATTGTTGTTGGGCCAAGAGCACTAAAATAAAGAATTGAATCTTGCATATTTACTTTCAAGCTTGCACGTTTAAGATTATGCTTCGCATATTTACTTTCAAGCTTGCACGTTTAAATTACGCCTTGCATATTTAATCTCAAGTCATCACTTTACTTTGAAAGCAAGATTAAAAATGAAAAGCATGAGCACGTTTAGTTTATGTCGTAACTTAAGAACCTAGAGCTCAAAGACTTGCCCATTTCATTCCAAGATAAAGTTAAATGTGAATGTATTCCTTGAATGCATAATTTCGGCCAAGTAGTGATGATGGACTTGCAATGAGTTTTCATCTAGCTACTAGGACCAATAGCCTATGTTTTAAGTTTTCCTTAAAGTTTTACAAATTCATTATAAGGTTATGTCATTATAAGTTGTGATTCCAATCTCTTTTAGGGGATGGAATATGTTTTGGTCAGTGACCTAAGGCTTCACTTAGCCTCTTGATGAATTAAAATGTTTTGCAAAGAGTTTTAGAAGTTCTAGATTGATTCCGAGAGAAACTAGTTAACTTATGTACCTAGAAATGTCAATTTAATTCTCTTATTGAGGCAAGATGTTTTCGGTTCTGATGTGATGAATGTGATGCTGTATGATGATGTTTTAATGTGTTGGAATGTGTGAAAATATCATATGATGATGTAGAAGCGATCCTATGCATGATAGGTAAGAAACTAGCTAACTAGAAATACCGTAAAGCTAGAATTTAACATAGTTTTGACCCATTTGTTTATGGAACTAATCCAAACTGTTTTAATGGGGACATAATCAGATTTAGATTGATTAGACATGAAAAATTTGGTATCATTTGAGTTAGAATTGAATTCTAGCACCTATGGGAAAACTAGTAACTAGAAAACCGTAAAAAACACAAATGTAGAACTCTTAGAACATTTAATTTTCTGGATTCGGTCCAGCACCCTTACAACATGGTAAACATGGTTAATAATTAGTCCTTAAGCATAGGAATGCCTCATAATTGAGTTAGATTTAATACATAGCGCCTTCGGCGAAAACGGAACCGAGAAAGGGTCTAAAACGTAAGTTCTAGAATCCCGTAAATACAAGTTAGAGAACTTGTCCTATGCTATTCAGATTTTAAAAGTAAAATGAGAGGATTATGAATGATGTTTAATTATGAGCCTTAGGTGCTTAAAATATGAACGACGGATGTAGAGAACTATATCTCAAGATTAAGACCCGTAAGGGTCAAAGCATAAGCTACCGTAAGGGTAAGCGTTTGGATGATTTATGATGATGCATGAAGTATGCTAATGATGATGATGTTATTCATATGAGGAACTTATGAGATTATGTGTTAATGTGGCATAAAGCAAATTTGGAAGGAAATTCGGTGTAATGACCGTTTTGGCCGCCAAATTTCTGACAAATTTGGGGACTTAAAGAGATTTTTGAAAATTAAGGTACTAAGATGGGTTCTAGGATGACACCGGTTCGGCCGAGCACCTCCATAGAACTCATGTGACATCGGTACCATTTTATACTCTTAGGTGACACCGGTTCGGCTGAGCACCCCTAAGAGTTTTGCCCCCTAACCCGTACTCAGATAGTCGGGATTTATGATACGCTTATCGTTAAGTGGTAAGTAAGAACTAGTGACGACTAGTTAAGGTATGAGCTCATAACCTAGATGTATGACACGTTCTGGGTGACACCGGTTCGGCCGAGCACCCCCAGTTCGATTGTCTTTTAGGGTGGCCCATGAGGAAGAGAAGTTTCATGATTATGATTATGTCACTAAGTTTTGTCCCATATGAATGTTACTATTGCCACTTTATGCCACCAAGAATGATGATGCTTGATGTTATGTTTTATGTATGTGCATTAGGTAGTGCCATGCATACATTCTCTATTATGTTGCATCCATGACATTAAGATCATCTTAAAATGAATGGACCTTGGCTAACGTATATTTTGAAGTTTAAAATGAGCTAAATGCATGTTCAGACATTTCGTATAATTAAACCCAAGGTTCCTGAGGACGTAGATGATGACACCTAGGTAGTAGGAGGCCCTACTGAGATTCTTTAGTAAGATTCTCACTCCCTCTACTTCTTTCTTTCCGTCACGTCTTCAGATGGCGACGTTCGTAGTGTTCGTGGACACGCCGACATGGGAGATACACCATGACCCGGACCACGGGTCATTCCATTTTGTGGGTCGATGCACAGTTAGAGTATTCATGTTCATGGGTCGACCCTTCACTCCCCCTGTACATTCCCATCGTTTCTCCCCCGTCTCACCTTTTGGCGATGACCTAGTGTTCGAGCGCGCACGTCCCCGAGAGGAGAGGCTACGCCGTACTCCACCTTCCGCATCCGTTGTTCGAGACTACCCCGAGTATGTGCCCCGTTGCCCATCGTCCTTCTCGGAGATGGATCCTTCCGAGGATTCGGCCACCCAGGTACCCTCCGAGGGATCTTCCCCCACCATACCTATGGACTTCGGAGAGGATAGCGAGCCCGCCGTGACTCGGCCGAGGCGTGCACGACGACCGGAGATGCGGCCATACCTTGGGAGTCATATTCGATCCCCACTCCGCCTTTTCACACCCGAGGAGCTCGCCCCAGCTTCCGGATATCCGCCTGCGTTCGCGAGATGGACGCCTTGATGAGGTGACGATCGTCCGATGGAGTACCCGGTTAGAGCACACACCACTTAGATGGGGATAAACCTTCTTTTGTTTAGAGGTTATCCTATTAGATGCACTCGGGTAGGGGAGTAGATTATGTTTATGTTTATGTTGTATTTTCTTTCATGTATTTCCATGTACTAAACCAAGTCCCACGCTTATAAGTGGGCAAATTATAATTATATATGAGATGTTATTCAGTGTCTCTCATGATGTGCCCTTATATGCTTTATGCTATGACGTTATGAGATGTATGTTTTGTCCGTCGCAAGTTATATCGCATCACGCGGCTCTCACTTTCATTTCAAAAAAAAAATTACCCGTATTTTCCGCTAAGTAATTCAAAGTTAAATGAGAACTATGAAGTAACAAACTAATGATTAACCTAAATATGTTCTAGAGTATTGGGTTAAAAATTAGGATGTTACACCATGGCTGATGCATTTCGGCCCTCTCTCTCTCAATTACCACACATGTTGAATTGTTTCTCACTCAAAGAACTATGCTTGAGGCCATACCTTGAACCATACCTCACCATACTTTGAACCATACCTCACCATGCCTGAAGACCACATTATCTCACCTCATGGAACTCATGGGTTCCCTCCAATCTGATGGTCGAACTCCCTCTCCCTCCATGCACCTTTCATTTGCTTCATTTCTCTATAAATAGCTTGCTTGGGTGAACTTGTATCATTTTGGGTTCATTTGCAAAGAGTAAGTTTCAAAGAAACACTTCAAAGCTTCCTTTTTCTCTCAAGTTCAAGTCTTCAAGTTCTTCAAGTTCTTCATCCTCTTCTCTCATTCCAACCTCCTAATCACTAGGTAAGGATTTTCTTTCAAGAGTTCTTTCATCTAAAGTTCTTAATTTCTTTATGTGTTCTTAGTTTCTCTTGAATCCTTTTTAGAACTTCTTTTGTTCTTCTCCTCCTCCTTGTGTTTCGGCCATGAGCCCATTGAGAGCAAAGGAATGAGAGCTTGATGATGAGGTTCCATGATGATGAGGTTCATCACTTGGATAATCTCTAAAGCTTGATCTTTGTTCTTAAGTTAAAGGTGTTTTCTTTGTTCTTTCTTCTTGAACTTTGAAACCTCTCACCTTGATGATATTTAAAAATGGTCACATGAACTCAATGATGAGGACTAATGATGTTGGTGTTAATGCATCATCAAGATCATGGTCTCTAGAGTTCCAAATGTTTCTTTTCTTCTCCAACAATTTCGGTTCTTCTTCCTTTTCTTTCTTTATGATTTTCGGCCATGTTGGCCAAGGGAACTCACAATGGCTTGATGATGAGAGCTCCTAGATGATGACTATGTGTTCATCACAATGAGGCCTCTAGAGCTTGAGTTTTAATAAAAATGTTATTTAAGTTTACATTTCAAGAAAAGAAACTTTGTGTTTAAAGAACCCTTAAGGTTCACTCTTGTTTTTCTTTATCTTGTCATGATAAGTTTGGGTTGAGGTTTAAGTTCCTTTAAAGTCTTGTATGAGCTCTAATAAGAAATAAAATGAACTAGCATTCATATTTAAATTTGAGCTTATGCATTACATATTTATTTTGAGCTTTGCATTCATATTTAATTTTCAAGCTATCACCTAAAGTTAAAGGCTAAAGAATGGAGTGCATCTCATATTTATACTCTTGTCTAGTATATTTACCTTTTGTCACTAAAGAGCGTAAAGATTTAAAATGAGGTTACACTATCACCTAACTAAATCTCAAAGCCTTTCTATTTCGGCCTTAAAGTCGATTGTTGCTAGGCCTAGACCACTAAAATAAAGAATTGAACTTACATAGTTATATTCCAAGTCTTGCATATTTATATTCCAAGTTTTGCATATTTATATTTCAAGCCTTGCATGTTTATATTCCAAGTCTTGCATATTTATTTTAAGCCTTGCATATTTATATTCCAAGTCTTGCATATTTATTTTAAGCCTTGCATTTTTACATTCAAGTCTAGCATGTTTACTTTAAGCTCTCACTTTAACTTTGTAATGAAGAATAAAAATGAAGTGCATAGCATGTTTAAATTATGTCATCACTTAAAAGATCTTAGAGCTCAAAGACTTGCCTATTTCATCTCAAGTTAAAGTTTAATGAGGGAGCATTCTTTGAATGCATGATTTCAGCCATGAAGTGATGATGAACTTGGAATGAGTTTCATTTAGCTTCAAGGACCAAGAAGTCAAGTTTTAAGAAATCTTTTTAAAGCTCATGAAATTGTTTAAGTTTAAGACCAACAAGGTCCTATGAATTTAACACTCTTTTAAGGAGGAATCATGTGGTCACCAACCTAAGGATGTGTTTAGTCTCTTGACATGATAAAATGGTTTGCAAAAGAGTTTTAGAAGTCTTGAGAATGATTCCAAGAGAAACTAGAACTTATGTGTTTTAAAAACATCAAGTTATGTATCTTTTTGAGATTTAATGTTTCGGTCCTTCCATGATGTGTTTGCTGCCATGTGATGATGTTTGATGTGTTTGGATGAGTGAAAAATTATGTATGATGAAGTAGGGATGATTCTATGCAAGTTAAGGAAGAAACTAGCTTTCTAGGAAAAACCGTAAAGTCAAGATTTAGCATAATTTTATCCCATTTAATTATGGACACTGCCCAAACTGTTTTAAATGGGATATAATCAGATTAGGATTGATTAATCATGAAAAATTTGGTTACATTTGAAGTAGGAATGAATTTTGGCACCTATAGAGAAACTAGTAACTAGAAAATCGTAAAACCGCAAATCTAGAACTCTTAGAATATTCAATTTTTAGAATCTGTCCAGCAACATTATAATGTAGATAACATGGTTTAAAATTAGTTCTTTGATGTAGGAATGACTCATAATTGGTTTAGGATTAACTTATAGCGCCTTAGGCGAAGACAGAACCAAGAAAGGGTCTAAAACACAAGTTTTAGAACCCCGTAATCATAAGTTATAACGCTGCCCCTAAGGAATGGTAATTTAATTGAGAGCATAAATAAATGATAAGGTTTGATGAGAGAGAACCCTTAGGTGCATAAAAGTTCGATAGGAAATGATAGGTTAACTAAGTCACAAGTTTAAGGCCCGTAAGTGTCAGAGCATAAAATACCGTAGGATCAAGTGCATAACGAACTGTTATTGTTGCTTGTGAAAGTATGAGGATGATTATGTGATTGCATGAAAGTATGATGAGGGATGCATGTTTGATTGACTTATGTGGCATAAAGAAGAATTTGGAAGAAATTAGGCAAGCTACAGTTATGCCGTCGAATTTCTGACAAATTCGGGAAGTTTTTGAAAACCTATGAAATTTTTATGAGGTACTAAGATGGGTTCTCAGATGACACCGGTTCGGCCGAGCACCTCCAGAGAACTCATGTGACATCGATACCAAGAATTGTTCTCGGGTGACACCGGTTCAGCCGAGCACCCCCAAGAAATGCCCCCTAGCCCATATTGGATAAGTCGGGATTATGTTTATGATTATGTTATGCTTATCGAGATTGATAAGTAAGAACTAGTGACGACTAGTTGAGGTATGAGCTCATAACCTAGAGATGTGACACGTTCTGGGTGACACCGGTTTGGCCGAGCACCCCCAGAGCGCTTGTCTTTTAGGGTGGCCTATGAGGAAGTTATGATGATTATGTCACAAAGAGAATTTATTTGCCACTTTATGCCACTACTATTATGATGTTCTATGTATATGATGATTATTCTTGCATTAAGTAGAGCCATGCATACATTCTTTAATATGCTTGTATCCATGACATTAAGAATCATGCTAAAATGAACAGACCTTGGCTAAATTATGTTTTAGAACCTAAAAATGGACTTAATGCATGCGCACTTATTTTGTATAACTAAACCCAAGGTTCCTGAGGACGTAGACGATGACACCTAGGTAGTATGAGGCCCTACTGAGATTCTTTTGCAAGATTATCACTCCCTCTATCTCTTTCTTTCCATTACGTCTTTAGATGGCGACATTCGTGGTATTCGTGGACACCCCGACATGGGAGGTGCACTATGACCCGGCTTACGGGTCATACCATTTTGAGGGACAGTGCACGGTGCGGGTTTTCATGTTCGTAGGACGCCCCTTTGCTCATCCCGTGCACACCTATCGCTTCTCCCCGACTGCACGCTATGGTGACGACGAGCGGGTTTTTAAGCGCCCGCGTACGCATAACGAGAGAGTGCTCTGCATGCACACTGCCGCCTCAGCCATGCGAGACTACCCCGATTATGTGCCCCGGACCTACTTCTTAGAGACCGACCCATCCGAGGACCTGCCTACCCATCCGTAAGCGAGAGCTCCGCCCCCTCTCCACCACCGATGAGGGAGGGCAGTGAGGATACTGTGACTCAGCCACGACTTGCACGACGACCGGAGATGCGGCCACACTGCAGGGGTTACTCTCGATCCCCGTTCCGCCTCTTGACGCCCGAGGAGCTCGCCCAGTTTCCCAGATATGTGCCTCGCTCGCGAGATGAACGTCAGTAGGAGGTGACGTACGACCGATAGAGTACCCGGGTAGAGCACACACCACTTAGATGGGGATGAACCTTCTTTTGTTTTAAGAGGTCATCTCGTTAGTTGCACTTGGGAAGGGGAGTTGCTTTTATAGTTTCCGTTGCACTTTCTCTTGTAATTCCTTTTTAGTTGTATTGCTCATGTTGTATCAAACTAAGCCCCACTCTATACAAGTGGGCATATCATATATTATATAAATATGCAGTTCAGTGTTATTATGATGTGCTTTTACTTGCTTATGCGATGTTGCTATGCGATGTTTGCTTTATTACCTTTCGTACATTACCAATTAACGTGTCGCGCGGTTCTCACTTTGCTTTTATAATTCAAAAAAAAAAATTTACCTTTATTTCCGCTAAGTATTTTAAAGTAGTAAGAAAGCTATGACGTAACAGACTAATGATTAACCTAATTATGTTCTAGAGTATTGGGTTAAAAATTAGGATGTTACATCATTCAAGTAGGAAAATGTTTTATTGCTTACTTTGGGTCCTGGTAATCGATTACATGAGCCTTGTAATTGATTACACAGCTTCAAATTTTTAAAATAGGAAAGTTAAGGGTTCTGGTAATCGATTACACAGCTTCGAGTTTTAAAATAGGAAAGTTGAGGGCTCTGGTAATCGATTGCGTGAGCCTTGTAATCAATTACAACTAACTTGGGCCCCAAAAACATCTAAGTAATCAATTACATGTAATGGTAATCAATTACTAGGGCTCTGGAACATTTTTCGTTTTCCAGAATGTCATGTAATTGATTACACGATATTGTGATCAATTACATAAGCCAAAAAGTTCATATCCGAAGATGACCAAGCTCTCTGGTAATCAATTACATAGGCCTTGTAATCGATTATCAGTACCTTCAAAATACGAAATTTTTAGTCTAAAACATCTTCTAAGTTATTCCTTCCTTCTCAAACCATTTTGAACCTTGTTCCAACACTTGCTTTGAAATCAAAACATTTTTGTAAAGGTAAATGCCCATAGATTCAAGATCACTTGTATAAGTTGAAAGAGCTAGGTCTTGAGCCTCAGATATTTAGGTGATGACAAACACATAAACATGCTAATGCAAGTTTCATTTTAATCTTAGCATTATCAAGTGACGGCAAGGACAAGTAAATGTGCAAGGTTTGAAATTAAACATGAAAATGCAAGTTCATTCTTACTCTTTAAGTTTAGGTGATGGTTTGAAACATAAACATGCAAGACAAGAAATGTAAGCAAGAAATGCAAGTTCATTCCTTATCTTTGAGCTTTAGGTGATGACTTGAAAAATAAATATGATATGCAAGTCCAATTCTTTATTTTAGTGCTCTAGGCCCCTTAGAGTTTTCACTCTAAATCAACAATCAATTTTAAGATTGAAATAGGTAGGCTTTGAGATTAATTATTAAGGTGATAGCAAGAAAAATAAATATCAATGCAATGCATTTACTATCTCTTTGAGTCCTAGGCTCAAGATTACTCTTACAACAATATAGTTTCTTTATTTGCTAAAATCCTTTTTAAAAGTGAAGCCTTCAAGCTTTAGAAGTCAAATAAATGATGGTTTTGCAACCAATACTCAAGATCCTCATCATCAAGCCATGGTTTCTTCCAAATGTAGGCCATTTGGCTAAAAAAAAAGTGAAGGAAAGGGAAGAGCAAAAACCAAAAAGAAAGTAGAGAAGGAAAGAAGAATCTACATTGTATCTTTACAAATCAAGAGTTAAACAATAAAAGAAAAGAATAGAAATCATTGAATCACTCCCTACCTTGGATGTGCTTCTTGATTGAAAAAGAGATCTTGGTCTTTGAAAAGAGTAGAGGAAGAAGAAGAAGAAGAAGAAGAAGAGCTCTTTGAGATGAGAAAAAGAAAGCTTTGGAGGTGTAAGAGAAATGAGCAAAATGATTTCTTGAAGAGCTCTTCCTATTTATAGAGAAATGAAACACAAGGGGGGTTGAAATGGGGAGAGTGGCTGGCCATTGGAGGGAGGGAGGAAGAGAAAATATCTCTTTGTGTATGTCATTCCAAGATATGGCTAGGTATGGTTGAAGGTATGGTCTTTTGAGTGTGAAATGTTATTAAAATAAATCAACATGTGATGAATTGGAGGGGAAGTGGCTATGTGGTTTAATGGCCATAGGGGAGGAAAATTTTCTCATTTCTTTTGCGTTATGACATGGTTTAGGAAATAGTTTTGATTAAGTAATTGATTAGGGGTTGTGATTAAGTGTTTGGGTGAGAAAAAAGATGATTAAGGCTTCTTAAGACAAGTTTTAGGAGTGGTCTTGGTTATTAATGGAGTCAAACATTTTTTAATCAAGATTCTCAATCACATCCATTAGTTCCTTGATTTAAGGAAATTGATAGGAAGAACACTATTCAATGATTCATGACATAAAGTCTTGATTTTAAGAAAAGGATTTTGAGTTTCTCTAAGCAATCTTAGGTTCTAATTAATCTTAATTAATTATTTTGACTTTAGATTAGTAATTAGAATTTACTAACCTTTAATTAGAGTCTAATATTGCTCAGGTTTCGTTAATCGTATAATTAAGCTCATTAGGTGTTTAATCAAGGGCAAAATCGTAATTTTGTACAAAAACTGCCTGAGACCACTGGGACATAAACAGACATCCCCAAACTCATAAAAATACCATTTAAAACCTTTGGGTGGAGTTCATGTAACATTCCATGCTGCTTTATGGATTGACGATTGTTCCTACAAACCAATACAGGTTTTTTCAGCGTGCTTTGTCCTCACTCATACGCTTCCTGGGAAAACTTCCCAGGAGGTCACCTATCCCAAAATTGCTCCAAGTCAAGCACGCTTAACTGTGGAGTTCTTTAGTGATGGGCTACCGAAAAGAAGATGCATCTTGTTGGTATAGGTAGTACAAATCAATTCATATAAGCCCTCCTTAACTGTATAGTCCCATACCTATACAGTCTTAGGATCCCTCTCATTTGGGTGTGTAATCGGTTCATTCATGTACCCCTCTGCTTTTGAAGTCTCCCAGGAGCCGCTCCTTGTCCGTGCCTCCTTGCATCGGCAATCACTCCTCGACTTCACAATCCCGAGGCATTACAGTTCGGGCTCAAATAGTTCATCAATCGGTGTTAAACAGCCATAGGGGCATTTTGGTCATTCAGCGTATCGAAACTCAAAAACGAGATTCTTATGCTCTATTAAAATTCATTCACATATAATCCCCTTTGAACAATGAGTTGACCCTTCAAGAACTGTCGGGTTGGCTGTCCTCGAATTCCGAGTGAAAAATGACCTCAGGGGCATTTGGTCATTTTTGCTTAGACAGGAAAATCGAGGTTTTACACTTGCTCTTGCTAAACAATAGAAACCTGTTATAATCTTACATAGAATTCAATAGAGACATCAGTGATTCTTCAAAGCATTTTCATTAAATTAGCTTTGTTGTCATTCAAAACAAATAAGCTCAAAGGGCTCTGAAGTTAACATTGATGATATGTTGCTAACAAAGCTATTTTAGCATATATGCCTTCCTCTCACTGAGGAATGATTTGAGTTCATGGAAGTAACTGTATACTCACCTACCCCCTTTAGAACCTCAAAGAAAAGGTCTACAACCACAGGGTCAAAAGCAACAACGCAAAGTCCTATGACAAAGGGAGAGTATGCCAAGAGAACTTTGAGAAAGGCTAAATCTAAAAAGACAAAGCCAAAAGGCAAAAGGAAGTTAATTCTTCTAGAAAGTGAGTGTAATGCCCTAATTTTTCTCTAAGTGTGCAAATGACCAAAATGCCCCTGAAGTCATTTTTACTAGAAAAATGAGGATAGCCGGCCTCGGTCGTCCTCAAAGGGCTGTTGAATTGTCAGAAGGGGATTGTATGGAAGTGAATGTTAATAGAGTAGAAAAATCTCATTTTTGGAGTTTCTGCACGAAAATGACCAAAATACCCTTGCTATGATTAGGTACATTTTTTAATTTTGATTTGACCCAGACTTTGCCCGGAAGCCTAAAACTATGTTTTCAAGGCATATTTAAGGTTTGTTTAAGTCCCGGAGGTCCCGGGCAGTTTTTGAGAAAAATTACCGTTTTGCCCTTGATTAAGCACCTAATGAACTTAATCATACAATTAACGAAACCTAAATAATATTAGACTCTAATTAAAGGTTAGTAAATTCTAATTACTAATCTAGAGTCAGAATAATTAATTGAGATTAATTAGAATCTAAGATTGCTTAGAAAAACCCAAAATCCTTTCCCTAAAATCAAGACATTATGTCATGAATCAATAAATAGTGTTCTTCTTTTCAATTCCCATGATTTAAGGAACCTCGGATGTGATTGAGAATCTCGATTAAATATGGTTTGACTCTCCTAATGGGCAAGAATGCTCACAAGCCTTGTCTTGAATAACCTTAATTACCCACGTTCTCATTCAAACACTTAACCACAAACTCCTAATCTAATACCTAATCAAACTTATCCTCTAAACCACATCATAACATTTTTGTAACATTCTAATTTTTAATCCAATATTCCTATAACGTATTTAGGTTAAACATTAGTCTATTACTCTTTTAGTCCAATTCTTTAAAACCTTTCTTTAAAATACTTAGCAGAAAATACGAACAAATTTTTCTTTTTTGAAACTTGAAAACAAAACGCGAGCTGTGCGCTAACCTAACATTCGTCATAACCATAATGTATAAGAAAAAGTAATCACACCATACATAATCATGGAATATAGTATTATACATAACAACATAATATCGTCACATCTTCATAGATACATAAATTACTAGCATCATTGTACCATCATTTACATCAAAACATGCACATATATATGGAGTGTTCCTTATCTGCCTAAGAGGTTGGATAAGTACCAATCAAAAAACTAAACTATCCAAGCTTCCGCAGCGACCCTCTGCTCCGTTTGCTAGTGTGACCCTTAAGCACGAGCCTTAGAAGAAGTCACGAACCTCGTTGTTATCCTCGTCTGGAGACGGCACGGAAGGAAAGAAAGGGATGAAAAACTCGTTCAAGATTCTCAATAGAGATTTCCAACTTCAACACAAGTGTCATCGTCATCGTCCCTAGCCACCTCAATTTTAATTATGAAAAAGGTGTACATGCATAAGGTTTGGTTTTAGACTTTTCAAATCTATTTATCCGAAGTGGGTGTCTTTTAGTATGAGTCTTAATGACATGAATGCAATAGATATTAGATGAATGCATGACAATACCATATGCATAGTAACATGAAAATCATAATACTTGGGCCCAACATAAAGAAACATAAATCATATACGTGGTTATAAAAGGTACAGTACTTTTCATGTGACATCTTTCTCATAAGTCAAACTCTTAAGTTCCTTTTTTCTTAAAGACCACCTTCTTAACATATTCACCAAAAATCCAACTGACTCACCAGCCCCGGCGATAATCTGGTCACCAAACTACATCTCACCTATCGCCTAGGAATGAGCTCAATCCTAACTAGTCATCACTAGATTCAATATGGGCTAACAGAGGGAGTAACTCATCATTTCTTCTTTGAAACGCATCTACTGGCATCCAGCGCACAGTACTATTGTCCACTTTGGCAGGCCCGATGTCCATATCCCCCACGGTTTTGCTTTCTCCTCACCATAGCAGGAAAAATGCGTCTTGGTACTGTGTCACATTTATTCTGGGGGTGCTTGGCTGAACTGGAGTCACCCAAAACGTATCTCATGGAGTTTTCAAAAACTTTTCTAAGTTCTCAAATTTGACGAAAATTCAGCAGCATAACGGCTGGAAATCGAATTTCCTCAAATTTCCTCAAATTTGCTTTATGCCACGAAATATATAAAGCATGCATAGCCATTCAACATCAACATAGGATATCAATTCATGTAGTCAAACTCATCATAGCATATACGTCATCACATCATTACTTTTAACATTCTTAAAAGATAGCATGCTCCTAACCAGTTTGCCGGAATCAAGGACTGGGCTCAACTAATGCATATGCTATACTCAAGTCATTCTCATAATTATACATACATCTACTTGAAGTCATAAAGCTCATTGTGGCTTAGGACCTATGGTGTCTTATGCTTTGACCCTTACGGGTTTTAATCTTGAAACTAATTATGCTAACATCCGTTTTATCCTTTTATGCAACTATAGGTTCACAAATAATTATTTTCATTAATTTTTATGCTTATAAACAAAACCAAACAACTCCATACAGATTTTCGTTTTCTAAATCTTGCAATTACGGGGTTCTAGAAACTACGTTTTAGACCCTTTCTATATTCCGTCTTCGCCTAAGGCGCTATAAATCAAATCTAAACCAATTATGGGGTATTTCTATGCCTATGAACTAATTATGAACCATGTTTACTGCATTATAAGGTTTCTGGATAGAAACAGAAAATTAATTAATCTAAGTGTTCTAGAATTGTACTTTTACGGTTTTCTAGTTATTAGTTTCTCTATAGGTGCTAAAAATCAATCCTACCTCAAATGTTACCAAGTTTTTCATAATTAAACAATCCTAAACTGAATGTTATCCCACTAAAACAATTTTGGCAGTGGCTAAAAATAAATGGATTAAAACTATGCTAAAACTTAACTTTATAGTTTTTCTGCAAGACTAGTTTCTTTCCTAACATGCATAGAAAAGCTCCTACCTCAACACATATAATTTTCACACATTCTAACATACCAAAACAACATCATACAGCAGCAAACATACCAAGGTAGAACCGAAACATTAAAGCTCAAGCATCATTCAAAAATCATGTCCTTAATACATACAAGTTACTAGTTTCTCTTGAAATCATTTTAGAACTTCTAAAACTCATTGAAACCCATTTTATTTTATAAAAGGAGACTAAAAATAACCATAGGCCAGTAGCTAATTCAAGGCATGTTTAGAAGAGGTTTAACTTATAAATCTTGTTGGTAATAATCTTATAAAACTCTCAAGGCCTAAAGAAAATCTTAGAACATAGATTATCAGCTCTTGTGACTAGATGAAACTCACATCAAGTTCATCATCATCACATGACCGAAATATGCATCCATGAGGATGTTTCCATAACCAAACTTTAACTTGAGATAAAGAGGGCAAGTCTTTGAGCTTCTAGAGTCTTTAAGTGATAACAAAATATAAACATGCTATGCACCCCATTTTATTTTTCATTATAAAGAAAAGTGAGAACTTCAAAGTAAATATGAGATGCCAGAACTTGAAATATAAATATGAGGTGCTACAAATATAAATATCCAAGACTTGAAAATAAATATGCAAGACTTGAAAGTAAATATGCAAGTTCATTTTATCTTTTAGGATTTAAGTGATGACTTGAAATATAAATATGCTAGACAAGGAAATGTAAACATGAATGCAAGTCCAATTCTTTATTTTAGTGCTCTAGGCTCCACAATAATCGACTTTAAGGCCAAAATAGGTGAGCTTCGAGATTAATTATTAGGTGATATGAAAATGCAACTCTTGTTTTAATCTTTACGTTTTAGGTGATGGCCGAAATAATAAATGTGCTAGGCAAGGAAAGTAAATATGAATGCAAGTTCCTTTTATATTCTTCACTAGAGCTCATGCAAGACTTTAAAGGAACTTAAACATCAACCCAAACCTATCATAGTAAGATAAAGCAAGCTTTAGAGTTCTTGTACCAAGATTTACAAAGAAACCATATGGTGTGAACTTCATCATCAAGCTCTAAGGAGATGGATTTAAAGGAACAAATCAAGTTAACATTCCATTGTGCCCAAAAAAAATTAAAACTCAAGAGCTTAAAGAAAAGGAAAAATGGCCGAAAACTTGGAGGAAAGAAAAGGAAAGAAATGAAACCATGAGCAAGGAAAAGAACCATTTTGAAACTCTAGAGACCATGATCTTGATAATGTATTAACACCAACATCATGTGTCCTCATCATTGAGTTCATATATTCATTTTAGGATATCATCAAAGTTAAGTTTCTTAAGAATAAGAAAGGAAGAAACGAAAAACACCTTTTACTCAAGAACCAAGATCAATCTTTAGAGGTCACACAAGTGATGAATATCATCATGGATTCCTCATCATCAAGCTCTCACTTCCAAGTTCCCAAAGGCTTTTGGCCGAAAATCAAAGAGGGAGAGAAGAAGTTCTAAAACGTTTCAAGAGAAATCATAAAGCACCAAACTAAATAAGAACTTTAATGAATGAAACACTTAGAAAAAAATCCCTACCAAGTGACTTGAGGTTGAGATGAGTGAAGAAGATGAAGAAGTTGAAGAAGATGAACTCTTGAACTTGAGAGAAAAAGAAAAGCTCAAAGTGCTCTTCAAAACTCAAACTTAGCAAATGAACTAAAAGTGCTTCAAGTTCATCCAAACATGCTATTTATAGAGAAATGAAACAAATGAGAGGTGTAAGGGAGGGAGGAGGAATTCGGCCAGCCCGTGTGTTCCATGAGGTGAGATGTTGTGTTCTTGAAGCATGGTGAAGCATGATGGAAAGTATGGCTAGGTATGGCCTAAGGTATAGTTCTAAGCATGGTTCTTTGAGTGTTTTGAATGAACAAACATGTGATGGACAATGGAGAGTGAGGTGGCACCATTTTCTCCTTGTAATGGGGGAGGAAGATCTTTCATTTAATTGTGGTTTAGAGTTGTGTTTAGGTGTGTCTTTGATTAGGCTTAAAATTAGGAATTTGTGAGTAAGTGTTTAGGTGACTAAGGATGTAATTAAGGATTTCAAGACAAGGTTAGGGAGTGCTTTTGCTTCATTAGTGAGATAAAAACTCATTTTAGTGTATAAACAATTCTAGACACAATTCCTTAATTTAAGGAATTGGAGAGAGAAAATACTATTCAAAATTCCAAGACTACGAATCTTGAGTTTTAAAAAGAGATTTAGGTTTAATCTAAGTAATTTTAGGTTCTAATTAATTTTAATAATTTATTTTGACTCTAGATTAATTATGAAAATTAATTAATCTTTGATTAGAGCCTAATATTGCTTAGGTTTGCTTAATTACATCATTAAGCACAAACGGTACTATTCTAGGGGCAAAATCATAATTTTGCACAAAATTGCCTAGGACCACCGGGATTTAAACAAATACTTTTAAACACATGAAAACATCATTTTAAACCTTCGGGGAAAGTTTCGGGTTCGAACGACACCTTTATTCCCGTAAAAACACTATAGGGGTATTTTGGTCATTTTAACCCGAAATTGCAGAAAATAAGATTTTCATTTCCGAAATCACTCGAGGACCATCTAATCCCTTTCAAACATTGATTTGACCCTTCAAGGACTGCCGAACCGGCTATCCTGGAATTCTAGGGAGAAAATAACCTCAAGGGCATTTTGGTCATTTTTCTCTTAGATAGAAAATCGGGGTGTTACACAAAAGAAATGAGAAAAATCTTCCTCCCCCATGGCCTTAAACCCCACTGCCTCCCTCTGCTCAAATTCATCACATATTGATTTATTTTAATAACATTTCACACTCAAAGAAACCATAGCTCTACCTATATTTGACCATCCCTTGGAATGACACATTGAAGGAGATATTTTTCTCTCTCTCTTCCTTCTCCATGGCCAACCACCTCCCTCCCATTCTTACCCTCTTATGTTTCATTTTCTATAAACAGACATCCAAGGAAGCTTGCAAGAACTTTACTCATTCTTGCAACTCCAAGCTTTACTTCTTCAATCTCAAAGAGTTCTTCTTCTTCTTCTTCCTCTTCTCCTCTTTCTAAGATCAAACTCTCTTTCAACAAAGAAGCACATCCAAGGTATGGAGTAGATTCAATGATTTCTATTCTTTTCTTTTGATTATCTAACTCTTGGTTTGCAAAGAGACAAAGTTGATTATTCTTTCCTTCTTCACTTTCTTTTTAGGTTCTCGTTCTTCCTTTTCCTTCTCTTTGTTTTCGGCCATGGTTTAATGATGAGGATCTTAGGTGTTAGTCGCAAAACAATCATTTATTTGACCTCTAAAGCATGAAGGTTTCACTTTTAAAAAGGTTTTTAGCAAATAAAGAAACTATGTTGTTGAAAAGAGTGATATTGAGCCTAAGACTTAAAGAAATAAGAAATGGATTGCATTCATATTTAATTTCCTTGCCATCACCTAAATAACTAATCTCAAAGCCTACCTATTTCAACCTTAAAATTGATTGTTGATTTAGAGTGAATACTCTATGGGGCCTAGAGCACTAAAATAAAGAATTTGACTTGCATATCATATTTATTTTCAAAGTCATCACCTAAAGCTCAAAGATAAGAAATGAACTTGCATTTCATGTTTACATTTCTTGTCTTGCATGTTTATGTTTCAAGCCATCACCTAAACTTAAAGATTAAGAATGAACTTGCATTCTCATGTTTATTTTCAAGCCTTGAACATTTACTTTTTCTTGCCATCACTTTATAATGATAAGATTAAAGTGAAACTTGCACTAGCATATTTATGTTTAGGTCATCACCTAAATAGCTAAGGCTCAAGATTTAACTCTTTCAACTCATCCAAGTAATCTTGAATCTATGGGCGTAAACCTTTATAAAAATGTTTTAATTTCAAGGTAAGTGTTGGAACAAGGTTCAAATTGGTTTGAGAAGGAAGGAATAACTTAGAATATGTTTTAAAACTTGGTTTTCGTATTTTGAAGATGCTGGTAATCGATTACAAGGCCCATGTAATCGATTACCAAAGAGCTTGGCTATACTTAGATATGAACTTTTGGCCTAAGTAATCGATTACAACATTATGTAATTGATTACACATTCTGGACTTAAGTAATCGATTACCATTCCATGTAATCGATTACTCGGATATTCTTGGAACCCCAGAGAGTATTTTCAATAGTGGTAATCGATTACAAGGCTCATGTAATCGATTACCAGAGCCCCCAACTCTTCTGTTTTAAAACTCAAAGTTGTGTAATTGATTACAAGACTCATGTAATCGATCACTAGAACCCAAAATATGCAATAAACATTCTCCCTACTTGAATGACATAAAACCATGATCTTATGTTACTTAAATCTATGATTTTGTATGATATGAATCCATGATCTTGTTTACCATAAATCTATGAATTTGGCATGATATAAATTGTTGAGATATGTATGACCATTTTGGATCATGAGCATGTTTATTTTATGAGTAACATGAATTCATGTGATATTAATGCTATGTGAGGTATTGGTATCTAGAGATAGGATTCATCCTTTGCATGTTGTAGTTTCGTTTGGAACGTTAGAGATGCATATGTTAGACATATATGAAGGATTATGACATTGTGAATTATGTATTGCATCTTGTTGTAACATGCTAAGACTTAAGGTGACTTAAAACATGAGAAAATGATCTTTTGGACTTATCAAACTATAGGTGATGAAAAGGTGATATTTGCCCCCTAACCCGTACTCATTAAGTCGAGACTTTAACTTATCAAAAGGGATAAGTATACGCTAGTGATGACTAGTGAGGTATGAGCTCATAACCTAGAAGTACTCTCAAAAGGGAAGAGTAATAGGGTGGCCCCAAGAGTGAAAAGAATTAACTTAAGTCACCTAAAGAACCAAAGAATGTTATTCATGAATCATGTTCTATGAACGTCATGTTTACTATGAAGTTAGATGTATGCAATAAAGTTAAATGTTGCATAAAGTATTGACATGCATATCATAAAGAAGTATGATTCATTCATTACAAGACTTATGATAAAATGAACGGGCCTCGGCAATTGACGTTTTAGAACTCAATAAATGAATCTTTGGATGATCACTATTTTACAAAAAGCCCGAGGTTCCTAGGGACATTGATGATGTCACTTAGATAGGAGGATACCCTACTGGGATTCTTTAGTAAGATTCTCACTCCCCCCTCTCTCTCTCTTTCTTTCCATCACGTCTTCAGATTCTGATGGCGACGTTCATTCTCTTCATTGCACACCCCCACCTAGGAGGTTCACTTCAACCTGAACCACCAATCTTACCATTTTGAAGGATGCTGCTCCGTCTAAGTCTTCATGTTTATGGGCTCATATTTTCTTTAAGTATTTACAAAGAAAGGAAAACTGAAACAAATAGTAATATCTAATAATCAACTGGAATACGTCCTAGGCATGTTAAGTTAATTATTAGGGTGTTACATTTGATATCAGAGTAGTTCAGTTCTCACGAAGCCTGAGGATTGGACTGGCTATACTTCTTAAGCATAATACCTTAAGAATGTCATGAGTAGATGTTTTATCTCTAGGATAAGCTTTAGGATTAGAAATGCATGACTGCTGTATATTGCACGTGCCATGGTAACTTGCTCACTTTACATGGTGTATTGAGCTTGATCACCTCAGTGTTGCTGTTTTGTGTGTATAGGAACCAATGGCACGTCGACAATAGACTAGGAACTCGACCCCTGGTATTCTGAATAATGAGACCATTGAAGCACTTCGCGACGTAGCGAGAACTATGAGGATGATGATGAAAAGGATGAATCAAGATCGCCAAGCTGGTACGGGTCATGCCGATCTTTAAAGGGACCACAAACCCAAATCTTGCAGATAAATGCATTAGGAGCATGGAGAAAATCTTTACCGTGGTCCCATACATGGTAGGACAGAAAGTGACTTACGCAACTTATATGCTCAAGGAAGATGCTAGTTTTTGGTGGTCTGAAGCCCAAAAACTCTTGCAAGCAACGGGTGCTGCCATCAACTAGGAGATGTTCAAGGCCCATTTCTACGAGAAATATTTTTCCAAGTATGTCCAGAATGCCAAGGATATTGAGTTCATGCAACTCATTCAAGGAGGCATGACTATCAGTCAATATATCGCCAAGTTCGAAGAGCTCATCAAATTTTCAAGGATGTACCAAGGCAATCCAGACAAGTATTGGAAGTGTATCAAGTATGAGTCTGGGCTGAAGGCTGAGCTCAATGTTGCAGTCGCACATTTGGAGATTAGGGATTTCCTCACCCTAGTCAACAAATGCCGCATCATCAAGGATGGGCAAAGGAAGTTCAACGCCACGAAATCCGACAACCCCACGAAGAAGCTAGCACCCCAAGGCCAAAAGTTCAAGGAGCAAAACCAACCTTCGTTCAAATTTCAACAAAAGTCGTAATCCAGACCTTCACCTAAGTTGCAAGGACCCCGAAGGAATTCCAATCAAGGAAGGCCAATCAACAACAACAACAAAGGAAAGGAACCTCAAGGAGCTCCAGCTGCACCTCCGAGATCCTCACCATCCACCGAATGCCCCAAGTGTGGCAAAAACCACGGGAGCTTACCATGCCGTGCCGAAATGAATGTCTGTTACTGGTGTCGAAAGCCTGGGCATATCTCTAGAGACTGCACAGAGAGGAACCAGTCAACCCCCAATCCCAAACTACAATGCTAAGAAAGGGTCTTCACCCTCAATGCCGAGGAAGTGACGAAGTCACAGAATCTCATGGAAGGTAAGTGTGAAATGTATGGTAAAAACTTAATTGTACTGTTTGATTCTAGCGCCTCCAATTCTTTTATATCCTATTCTTGTGTTGAGACCCTTAAATTGCATATGTCAGAACTTCCTTTTAATCTCACTATTTCTACCCCTACTAGAAAACTTGTTAAGACTTGTAAATGTTGTTTAGACTGTAGTTTTATTGTTGAAAACATATCCTTTATTCTAGATTTCATTTGCTTACCTATGCAAGGCCTAGATGTAATTCTTGGCATGGATTGGTTTGAGGCCAACCGTGTATTGTTGAACTATTATGAGAAAACCATCACCTTTCTTCCTATTCCCTGTGAACCTAGGAAACCTATAAGTCTGTATATAAATGCTGTAGAAATGAACTGTAACGCACCATTTTTCTCTAAACTTTTAAATGACCAAAATGCCCCTGAGGTCATTTTTACCCGAAACACGAGGACGGCCGGCTTTGGCCATCCTCATAGGGTTCATATGTTATATGAAGGGGATTGTATGATTGTGAATGTCCAACAGAGCAGAAAAACCTCATTTCTGAGATTTCTGTGCACAAATAACCAAAATACCCCTAACTTGATTTAAGGCCGTTTTAAGTTTCGACTCCGACCCGGACTCGTCCCGGAGATCAAAAATGATGTTTTAAGGCATGAACCATGTTGGTCTAAGTCCCGAAGATCCCAGGCAACTTTTGGTAAAAATTACGATTTTACCCCTGCTTAGTGCATTTTAAGCCTAACGAGTTATTTAACTCAAACCTAAACAATATTAGACTCTAATGAAAGGTTAATTAATTTTCTTAATTAATCTAAAGCTAAAATAATTATTTAAGGTTAATTAGAACCTAAAATTTGCTTAGGGAAATTTACAACTCAATTCTAATTCTTTCCTTTCTTTAAAAAAAAAGCAACCATGAATAGTATTTTCACTATTCATATTTCCTTTCAAATGCTTTCTCTTCCAAGAAAAGTGGTCATACATCAATCAAGGTTTTCAATTCATTTCTAAATTAAAAATATTTATTTCATTCAAATTCAAAAAGAATGAATTGTTTTTGTGGTCATTCAAGCTTTCAATCAAACTTTTCAAGACACTATGTCTTACACCACCTTACCTATGCTTTGGAAATTCAAAATTAGAAAATATTTTCTTCTTTTTTTGACATGGAAGGCATGGTTTTTTCCACTCCTTTACAGCCCAAAATTTTATGATTTTATTCATTTAAAAGGTTTAGAAATAAGCTACATTGTTAGCCATACCTTAGGACATGCATAGCTAGACTTTTTACCATGCTTTGAATGACTAACACCATGCTTTGAACAAAGATATTTTCTCCCCCATGTGGCTGTAAAGTGGCCGAATTCTTTCCCCCCAAAAGGCCACCATCATTTTACTTCTCTATAAATAGGTAACTTAGGGAACTTGAAGCACCTTTGTTCATTTTACTAAAGCTTAGAGTTTAGAGCACTTTGAGGTTTTCTCTAAAGCTTCCAAGAGTTCTTCAAGCTCAAGTTCTTCCTCTTCTTTTCAAAAACCACAAGGTAGGGAACCTTTCTCAATATGTTTTTCATTTCTATGTTGAATCTTGTTGGGAAATGATGAAAAGTGGAACCTCTATGTTGCTTCTTCATTTTTCGGTTTCTTCCTTTTCTTTTCCTTTCATTTTCGGCCTCAAGGCCTTGAACATGAGAGCTTGATGATGAGTGCTCTCCAAGATGAAACCATGAGTTCATCTTAAAGTGAGGCCTCTAAAGCTTGAACCTTTCTTAAGAAAAAGTTCCATTCTTTCTCCTTTTTCTTTCTTTTTCAGCCTCAAGGCCAAGATGAGGAGAGCTTGATGATGAGTGCTCTCTTGAGATGACCATGTGTTCATCCCAACATGAGACCTCTAAAGCTTGAATCTTGTTTGAGAAAAGTTTCATCTTTTTCAAGTTTTGGTTAAGACAAGGTTATGTTTTTCATGAAACCTTTTTGGAACTTTTGTTTCCTTGATGTTTCGGCCATAAAGGCCTAAGGTACTTGGAAAAAGATAGCTTGGTGATGAGGGCTTCATGTTGATGTTTGTCACATGAACAACCTCTAAAGCTTGAGTTTTCTTAAAAAAAGTTTATTATTTCCAAGTTTTACTCAAGAAATAGTTGTGTTTCTCTTGAACCTTTGAAAACTCCATCTCTTTTCTTTGAGGTTTCGGCCATGAAGGCCTTTGGAACTTGAAAAAAATGGTAGCTTGATGATGAGGGCTTCATGTTGATGTATGTCACATGAACAAAACTCTAGAGCTTGAACTTGGTTCCTAGACCAAGTATGTTTTCAGTTTTGTTCCTTTATGTTTACCATGAGTTTGGTTTTGATGGAAGTTTAAAACATAGTAAAATACTCAATGATGAGGACTTGAGATGTTGGTGTTTGAATCATCAAGATCTTGGTCCCTAGAGTTCAAAAAAAATGGTTCATTCTTCTTGATGAAGATTCGGCCATCTTCAAGTTTTTATGGTCATGATTCATTTTAAGTATTCAGGCACTAGTAGTTTCCTTTTCTTGTGAGGATGAGGTTTGGGTTGAAACTATGTTCTTTTTAAAAGTCTTGCAAGAGCTCTAGACAAGATAAAAGTAACTTGCATTCACGTTTACTTTATGCTTTGTATAGCATGTTTATTTCTATGCTATCACTAAACCCCAAGATAAGGAATGAACTTGCATAATGCACGTTTAAATTCCAAGCTTCGCATTCCATGTTTATATTTTTAAGTCATCACTTAAGAACTTAAAGATGTAAAATGAGAGCTTGCATATCACCTAAAATAATCTCGAAGCCTTTTTATTTCGGCCTTAAAGTCGATTGTTGCTGGGCTTAGAGCACTAAAATAAAGAATGGAACTTGCATATTTACTTTCAAGTTTTGCATATTTACTTTGAGCCTTGCACATTTAATTTCAAGTTCTTGCATTTCATATTTACTTTGAAGCTCTCACTTTACTCTCTAATGAAGAATAAAATGGAATGCATAGCACGTTTACTTTTATGCCATCACCTAAAAGACTAGAGCTCAAAGACTTTTCCAATTCATCTTGAGAAAAGTTAAATCAAGAGGTATTCTCTTGAAATGTATTCGGCCATGTGATGATGAAAGCTCTAGGATGAGTTTTTCATTGGTTACAAGAGCCTATAGTTTATGTTTTAAGTTTTTCCTAAACATAAGTGACATTTGAAAGTATTTTTGAGTATGTTCTTATATTTAGAATTTCAACCATGAGTAAATTTAAGGAGTTGCTGCCCTATGTATTTTATGAAAGTTCTTGACAAGTTAAATTGATTTCCAAGGTATTTTTGAAGTCCTAAAATTATTCCAAGAGAAACTAGTTACCTATGTACATGAAAAAGAAAGTTTACACATGATTTGATGACTTACCAATTTCGGTTCTGCCATGATCATTTCCAGCACCTTAAATTATGTTTTGGGTGGTCTAAATATGTTTGAATACCTTGCCAAGTATATGCTAATTGTTCTAGACAGTTTAGAGCATGTTTGGTTACCTTGATTGCTTGAAATGTGAATTCTAGAACCCCATAGGTACAGAAAATATGAATTCTGTCCAAATTGATTAACACCCATAGAATCACATTATATGATGTCTAGATCAGTGAGAGTGACTCATAATTGGCTTAGGTATTAATTGTTGCATCATAGAAAAAGTCGGATGTGAGAAAAGGTTTAAAACGCATCTTCTAGAACACCGTAATTCATCTAATACAAGCTTACTGCCAAGGCTGTCCAGCCATGATTAATTAGGTTTTAGGACTTAATAAATCATGGTAATGAGGTTAATCAATCCCTTAGAGGTATAAGAAAATAATCTGAAAGTTTGAGGTTACCCGATTTAGGGATTTCTACCTTAAGGGATGATTATGTGCCTCACATTTAATGATGAATTGGTGTGTTAGCTCATGACGTATGTGGTGCCATGTGAACTATTACCCTTATGTGATGGTTTTTAATCTCATGTTATTGCTTCTTTAAAAGAACCTTAGAGATGCCGAAGTGGTAATTATGTGTTATGCATTAATTATGTGGCATCTTAAAGTAACATGTTAAACTTAGGGTGACTTAAAATATGAGAATGTAATCCTTTGAAACCACTAAACTAAGGGTGGGGACAATGTGATTCTAGCCCCCTAAACCTGTACTTGAAGTCGGGAAGTTAACTTATCCCAAGGGATAAAAAGTCTAGATACTAATGACGACTAGTGTGGTATGAGCTCATAGCCTAGAGATTTCTCAAAAGGGAGAAATATGAGGGCGGCCCCAGTTTAAGTGAAAGTTTAATGTCACCTAAGTAACCAAGATAAGTCACCATGTGCCAAGTACCAAGTTATATGATTTATGTTCTATGATTCCAAGTTATATGATTTATGTTCTATGATCCAAGTTACATTATTTATGTTCTATGATTCCAAGTTATATGATTTATGTTCCATGATCCAAGTTACATGATTTATGTTCTATGATCCAAGTTGTATGATTTATGTCGATGATCCAAGTTATCTGTTTTACGTTCTATGATCCAAGTTATATGATTGAAGTCCCACAATTTATTTCCCATGATTTATGTAAATACAAGTGATATGTTAAAAGGAACGGATCTCGGAAATTGAGACTTTAGAAAAACTCATAATTGAACCAATATATGTCCATGGTTTTATAAATAACCCGAGATACCTGGAGACGTAAATGATGACACCTAGGATAGGAGGAGAACCTTACTGAGTTTTTTTAGTAAGAATCTCATTCCCTCTATCTCTTTCTTTCCATTACGTCTTCAAAGCGAGATGGCGACGTTCGTGCTGTTCATTGACACACCCCAGTGGGAGGTCCACCATGACCCAGAGCATGGGTCATTCCATTTTAAGGGCCGATGTACTGTGCGCATCTTCATGTTTTTGGGACGGCCATTTGCACACCCCGTATATAGTTATTGCTTCTCCCTGACATCCCCCTATGGTGACCCCACGATCTTTGAGCGTGCACGGGCACGACATAAGAGGAACCTACGGACCCACTCTGCCAGTTCAGCTGATATACCGGAGTATGTGCCACTATCGCAGTACTCGGAAGAGGACCTTGTGGAGGACTCCCCCATGGACCATGAGGGCTCTGCCCCCACTCCGCCTCTGCGACCAATGGGCAGCGAGGAGACAGTCACTCAGCGTCAGAGGGCTTCGGTGCCCGGACCACGACCCCGGCGTGGACGACACGTTCGATCCACAGGCATGCTCGCACCGTCGAGCTTCGCCCGTGGATTGGCTACGTTCCTCCGTACCCGTGATTCTGCTGTAGAGATTAGAGGGTAGCCCTTAGTGAACGCACGACACGTAGTATGGATGAAACCTCTTTTGTGTTGAGGTTATCCACCTTAGGTTGCACGTGGGTAGGGATGTTTCTTTCTAGTTCTTTTCTATGTATTCTGTATTTCCGTTGTACTCCTGTTTATCATGTACTTGAAGAGTCCTACCCCGTAGGGTAGGCATATTATATATGAGGTATTCCAGTTGTGATGATATTATGATTCAGAGCCACTTCTATGTTTATATTTTTGCACTTTATGATACCGACCCAGTAAGATACGCACGGCTTCTATTTTAAGTAATGTTTTTAAAAAAAATTGGCTCGTATTTTCGTTAATCTATTTTTCCAAGTAAAAAGAACCATGACAGTAAGTAATGACTAATATTTGGCCTAAGTACGTACTAGTAGTATTGGGTCGAATATTAGGGTGTTACATGAATGGTGGTAGGGGTGAGAATAAAGGTTATGTTCTTTTGGCTGCTAGTGATGTAGACTTTGAGTAAAGTATTGATGAGATACCTATAGTAAGAAATTATCCCTAAGTGTTTCCAGATGAGATACCTGAGTTACCCCCCAAAAGAAAAATAGAATTTTCTATAGAGCTGCTCCTGAGAACAGGACCCATATCCATAGCCCCATATAGGATACCCCCTTTGGAATTGGCCGAGTTAAAGACTCAGTTGGAAGATCTCTTGGAGAAAAAGTTTGTTAGGCCTAGTGCATCACCATGGGGAGCCCTGGTACTATGTTTGAAGAAAAAGGGCGGAAGTATGAGAATGTGCATCGATTATAGGCAGTTGAATAAAGTGACGGTGAAAAACAAGTACCCCTTGCCTAGGATTGATGACTTGATGAATCAACTGAAAGGTGCGGTACTGTTTTCTAAGATTGATTTGAGGTCAGGTTACCATTAGATTAGGATGAGAGATGAGGATATACTGAGAATGGCCTTTCGCACTCGATACAGCAATTTCGAGTTTGCGGTTATGTCCTTTGGTCTAACCAATACTCCAACCATGTTTATGGATTATATGAATAGGATCTTTATACCCTATTTGGATCAGTTCGTGGTCGTCTTCATAGATGACATACTCATTTATTCAAAGACCTACGAGCAGTATGCACGTCACTTAACCATATTGTTGGAAATCTTGAAGGAGAAGAAACTATATGCCAAGCTATCTAAGTGTGAATTCTGGTTGGATAAGGTAAAGTTTTTAGGGCATGTAGTATCCAAAGGAGCAATTGCTGTAGACCCTAGTAAGGTGGAGGCTTATGAATTAGAAGAGACCAACCACGGTAACCGAAATAAGGAGCTTTTTGGGTTTAACTGGCTATTACCGTAGGTTCATCAAAGGATTTTCCCAGATTTCCTTACCCCTAACCAAGCTGACTAAGAAAAGCACCCCTTTTTCATAGACCTCGGAATGCGAGAAGAGCTTTCAAGAGTTAAAGCACAAGCTAACCTCAACCCTCATCTTGGTTTTACCCGATCCCAATATACCTTTTAAGGTATATTGTGATGCTTCTAGTAAAGGTTTGGGTTGTGTGCTGATTGTAACATCCTAATTTTTAACCCAATACTCTAGAACATATTTAGGTTAATCATTAGTCTGTTACTTCATAGTTCTCGTTTAACTTTGAATTACTTAGCGGAAAATACGGGTAATTTTTTTTTGAAATAAAAGTGAGAGTCTCGTGATGCGATAAGCGGTAAACCATGTATGGTAAACAAATGTCTCACAACATCATAACATAAGGCACACCATGAGTAACACTGAAGATCATCTCATATATATATAATTTGCCCACTTATAAGTGTGGGACTTAGTTTAGTACAAGGAAAGTACAGGAAAGGAAATACAACATAAACATAAACATGATCTACTCCCCTACCCGAGTGCACCTAATGGGATAACCTCTAACCAAAAGAAGGTTTATCCCCATCTTAGTGGTGTGTGCTCTAATCGGGTTCTCCATCGATCAATCGTCACCTCCTACTGACGTCCGTCTCGTGAACGAGGCAAGTATCCGGGAAACTATGCGAGCTCCTCGGGCGTAGAGAGGCGGAACAGGGATCGAGAGTGACCCCCGCGGTGTAGCCGCATCTCCGGTCGTCATGCAAGTCGGGGCTGAGTCACGGTATCCTCACTGCCCTCCCTCATCAATGGTGGAGAGGGGGCAGAGCTCTCGCTATACGGATGAGTAGGCGGGTCCTCGGACGGGTCGATCTCCGAGAAGTAGGTCCGGGGCACGTAATCGGGATAGTCTTGCATGGCTAAGGCGGCGGTGTGCATGCGGAGCACTCTCTCGTCATGCGTACGCGCACGCTCAAAAACCCGCCGCTGCCGCCATAGGGTGCGGTCGGAGAAGCGATGAGTGTGCATGGGATGAGCGGCGGGCGCCCTACGAACATGAAAACCCGCACTGCCCCTCAAAATGGTATGACCCGTGAGCCGGGTCATAGTGCACCTCCCATGTCGGGGTGTCCACGAACACTATGAACGTCGCCATCTGAAGACGTGACGGAAAGGAAGAGATAGAAGGAGTGAGAATCTTGCTAAAGAATCTCAATAGGGCCTCCTACTACCTAGGTGTCATCATCTACGTCCTCAGGAACCTTGGGTTTATTTATACAAAATGGCTGAGCATGTATTAAGCTCATTTTAAACTTTAAAATATATTTTAGCCTAGGTCCATTCATTTTAGGATGATCTTAATGTCATGAATACAACATAATAGAAAATGTATGCATGGCACTACCTAATGCACATACATAAAACATAATATCGAGCATCATCATACTTGGTGGCATAAAGTGGCAGTAGTAACATTCATATGGGACAAAACTTAGTGACATAATCATAATCATGAAACTTCTCTTCCTCATGGGCCACCCTAAAAGACAATCGAACTGGGGGTGCTCGGCCGAACCGGTGTCACCCAGAACGTGTCATACATCTAGGTTATGAGCTCATACCTTAACTAGTCGTCACTAGTTCTTACTTACCACTTAACGATAAGCGTATCATAAATCATAAATCCCGACTATCTGAGTACGGGTTAGGGGGCAAAACTCTTAGGGGTGCTCGGCCGAACCGGTGTCACCTAAGAATGTAAAATGGTACCGATGTCACATGAGTTCTATGGAGGTGCTCAGCCGAACCGGTGTCATCCTAGAACCCATCTTAGTACCTTAATTTTCAAAATCTCTTTAAGTCCCCAAATTTGTCGGAAATTCGGTGGCACAACGGTCATTACACCGAATTTCCTTCCAAATTTGGTTTATGCCACATTAACATATAACCTCATGAATTCCTCATATGAATAACATCATCATCATTTGCATACTACATGCATCATCATAAAACATTCGAACGCTTACCCTTACGGTAGCTTATGCTTTGACCCTTACGGGTCTTAATCTTGAGATATAATTTTCTAACATCCGTTGCTCATATTTTTATGCACCTAAGGGCTCATAATTAATCATCATTCCTAATCCTCATGTTCATACTTAAATCTGAATAGCATAGGGCAAATCCTCTAACTTGTGTTCACGGGGTTCTAGAACTTACGTTTTAAACCCTTTCTTGGTTCCGTCTTCGCCTAAGGCGCTATGAATTAAATCTAAATCAATTACGAGGCATTCCTATGCTTAAGGACTAATTATTAGTCATGTTTATCATGTTGTAAGGGTGCTGGACAGAACCTAGAAAATTAAATGTTCTAAGAGTTCTACATTTGCATTTTTACGGTTTTTCTCGTTACTAGTTTCCCCATAGGTGCTAGAATTCAATTCTAATTCAAATGATACCAAGTTTTTCATGTCTAAACAATCTAAGTCTGATTATGTTCCCATTAAAACAGTTTGGATTAGTTCCATAAACAAATGGGTCAAAACTATGTTAAATTCTAGCTTTACGGTATTTCTAGTTAGCTAGTTTCTTACCTATCGTGCATAGGATCGCTTCTACATCATTACATGATATTTTCACACATTCCAACACATCAAAACATCATCATACAGCATCACACTCATCACATCAGAACCGAAAACATTTAACTTAAATGAGAGAGTTAAATTGACATTTCTAGGTACATAAGTTAACTAGTTTCTCTTGGAATCAATTTAGAATTTCTAAAAACTCTTAGCAAATCATTTTAATTCATCAAAAGGCTAAGAGAAGCCTTAGGTCACTGACCAAAACATATTCCATCCCCTAAAAGATAATAAAATCACAACTTGTGATGACATAACCTTATAAAGATTTGTAAAGCTTTAAGGAAAACTTAAAACATAGACTATTGGTCCTAGTAGCTAGATGAAAACTCATTGCAAGTCCATCATCACTACTTGGCCGAAATTATGCATTCAAGGAATACATTCTCATTTAACTTTATCTTGGAATGAAATGGGCAAGTCTTTGAGCTCTAGGTTCTTAAGTTTCGACATAAACTAAACGTGCTCATGCTTTTCATTTTTAATCTTACTTACAAAGTAATGTGATGACTTAAATTTAAATATGCAAGGCATAAACTTAAACGTGCAAGCTTGAAAGTAAATATGCGAGGCATAAACTTAAACGTGCAAGCTTGAAGGTAAATATACATGGTTCAATTCTTTATTTTAGTGCTCTTGGCCCAACAACAATCGACTTTAAGGCCGAAATAGATAGGCATTTGAGAAATTAATTAGGTGGTAATGCAAGTTCAATTCTTTATTTTAGTGCTCTAGGCCCAACAACAATCGACTTTAAGGCCGAAATAGAAAGGCTTCGAGAATTAAATTAAGTGATGAGACAAGTTCCATTTTAATCTTTATGTTCTTAGGTGATAGCTAGAAAGTAAAGATGCATAGCAAGAACGTAAATATGAATGCAAGCATAAAATAAATTATGCAAGTTCATTTTATCTTTCTAGAGCTCTTAACAAGACTTTAAAGGAATTTAAACCATAATCCAAACTCATCCAAACAAGGTAAAGTCAAGCTTAGAGTTCTTTAAAACTTAACAAAATATTTTTAGGAAATCAAATCATGAAGCTTAGAAAAATTTAAGGAAATGGCCGAAATCTTCAAGAAGAAAAAGGAACATTTTAAAACTCTAGAGTTCATGATCTTGATGATATATTAACATCAACATCATGAGTCCTCATCATTGAGTTCATAGAGCCATTTTAAAACATCATTAAGGCTAAAGTTCTCAAGAGTTCAAGAAAGGAAAAACTAAAAACATTTTTGCTCAAGAACAAAGATCAAGCTCTAGAGTTTGTTTCAAGTGATGAACATCATCATGAAACTCTCATCATCAAGCTCTCATTCCTTCATTCCCAAAGGCCCATGGCCGAAACATAAAAAGGAAGAAGGAGAAGAAAAGAAGTTCTAAAAGGAACCAAGAGAAGCTATGAACATCAAGCTTAAAACAAGAACTTTAAAGAAAAGAATACATGAAAGAAAATCCCTACTTGATGTGATAAACTTGAAGATGGAAGAAGAAGATGAAGAAGATGAAGAACTCCAAGAACTTGAAGAACACAAAAACTTTGAGAGAAAAAGAAAAGCTTTGAGTGTTCCTAAACTTAGCAAATGATCTAAAAGTGGTGCAAGCTCCTCAAGGCATTCTATTTATAGAGAAATGAAACAAATGGAGGGAGCTCATGGGGGAGAGTGGCTTCGGCCATGAGGTGCAGAATGGAGGCTTCCATGAGTTCCATGAGGTGAGATAATGTGTTCTTTGAGGTATGGTGAGGTATGGCTTAAGGTATGGTGAGATATGGTTCAAGGTATGGCCTCAAGCATGATTCTTTGAATGAGAAAACAATTTAATATGTGGTCAAAGGGGGAGGATGTGGCTGAAATGCATCAGCCCATGGGGGAGGTTTCTTTGCATTTTAATTGTGGTTTAGAGTTGTGTTTAGGTGTATCTTTGATTATGCTTAAGATTAGGAATTTGTAAGAAAGTGTTTAGGTAAGGTAAATGGGTAATTAAGGTGGTCTAGACATAATTAAGGAGTGGTCTTACACCATTAGTGAGTTAAATCCTCAATTTAGAGTCTAAACAACTCTAGACACATTTCCTTGATTTAAGGAATTGGAGAGAGAAAACACTATTTAAGATTCCAAGACTAGGAGTCTTGAGTTCTAAAAAGGGATTTAATGTTTAATCTAAGCAATTTTAGGTTCTAATTAACTTTAATAAATTATTTTGACTATAGATTAATTAGGGAAATTAATTAATCTTCGTTTAGAGCCTAATATTGCTTAGGTTTGCTTAATTACGTCATTAAACTCAAAAATACTATTCTAGGGGTAAAATCATAATTTTGCACTAAAACTGCCCGGGGCCACCGGGACTTGAATAGAGACCTCTAGACACATGAAAACATGTTTTTAAGCCTCTGGGGAAAGTTCCGGGCTCAAACGGCACCTTTACCCGCGTAAAACGCTATAGGGGTATTTTGGTCATTTTGACCCGAAACTGCGGAAAACGAGATTTTCGTTTCTGGAAGCATTCAAAGGCCATTCAATCTCCCTCAAGCATTGAGTTGACCCTTCGAGGATGACCGAGTTGGTTACCCTCGAACTTGGGTCAGGAAATGACCTCAGGGGCATTTTGGTCATTTCCCTCGGATAGAAAAATCGGGGTGTTACACTGATGCAAAATAGGCAAGTGGTGGCCTATGCATCTACGCAGCTTAAGCAACATGAGGCAAACTACCCTACCTACAACCTTGAGTTAGCCACCGTCGTGTTTGCTCTGAAGGTTTTGAGACACCATTTGTATGGAGTAAAGTTTGAGGTGTTATCTGATCATAAGAGTTTGAAATACCCCTTTGATCAAAAAGAGCTAAACATGAGGCAAAGGAAATGGATGGAGTTCTTGAAGGATTATGATTTTGGGTTGAACTACCACCCGGGCAAAGCCAATGTTGTAGCCGATGCCCTAAGTAGGAAATCCTTGTATTTATCCCATCTGATGGTTAAGGAGGTTGAATTAATTAAGGAGTTTAGAAACCTGAACCTAGGAGTGACTTTAACCACTAAGGGTATGAAGGTTTGCCATCTTAGCGTAACGAGTGAATTCAAGGAGAAAACCACGCAAGCCCAAAAAGAAGATATAGAGGCGGTACAAATTGATAAGTTAAAAGGTTTTACCTAAGGAAGTAATAGCTTATGGAGGTTTGAAGGGCGTATATGTGTACCCGCTAGTGGTGACCTCTACAAGGAGATCTTGAAGGAGGCCCATAAGAGCTATTTCACTATTCATCCTAGTGCCACCAAGATGTATCAAGACTTAAAGAAGATGTTTTGGAGGCCTGGATTGAAGAAGGATGTATGCACATGGGTGAGTAAGTGCTTAGTTTGTCAGAAGGTGCAGGTTGAGCATCAAAAACCCTCTGGAATATTGCAACCCCTATCGATTCTCGAGTGAAAATGGGACGGTATCTCAATGGATTTTGTAACTGGACTACCGAGGACCCAAGCGAACCATGACGCCATATTGGTGATAGTGGATAGGTTGACCAAGTCAATCCACTTTTTACCTATTAAGGTGACTTATTCCTTGGATAGGTTAGCACAGTTATATATACAAGAGATTGCCAGATTATACGGAATGCCGTCGATGATAATCTCGGATCGGGATCCGCTATTTACATCACAGTTTTGGGGAGCCTTTCAGAAGGCATTTGGTTCAAAGCTGTGTCTAAGCACGGCTTACCACCCACAAATGGATGGTCAATCTAAAAGAACTAGCTAGACCTTAGAGGATATGTTTAGTGCATGTGTTTTGGACCAAAGAGGAAGTTGGGACAAGTACCTACTGCTAATCAAATTGGTGTATAACAATAGTTATCATGCGAGCATTAGCATGGCACCGTATGAGGCCCTTTATGGATGAAAATGTTAATCACCCTTATGTTAGTATGAATCCGGGGAGCAGAGTCTAATCGGACCTGATATTGTGAAGGAAACAATAGAACAAATCAAGAAAATTAGGGACAAAATTCTCACTACTCAAAGTCGACAGAAAAGCTATGCCGACAAATGGCGTAAGCCGCTAGAGTTTCAAGAAGAGGAAAAAGTGTTCCTAAGGATCACCCCTACCACAGGCATAGGTCGAGCAATGAAAGTAAAGAAATTGAGCCCCAGATTTCTTGGCCCATTTGAAATCTTTAGCAAGGTTGGGTCTGTAGCCTACCGTATAGCCCTACCCCTAAATCTCTCCAACCTTCAAGATGTTTTTCATGTCTCTCAGTTAAGAAAGTATCAATCTGATCCGAGTCACGTGCTAGAGTCAGAACATGTACAATTAAGGGACGACCTAACACTTAACTTGCCACCTACAATAATCGTTGACCGAGGAGTTAAACAACTAAGGAATAAGGCTGTATGTTTTGTCAAAGTCACGTGGGGACAACGTTGTACCGAAGAACTCACGTGGGAGCTGGAGTTAGACATGCAAGCACAACATCCAAGCTGTTCTTAGGTAATGAATTTCGAGGGCGGAATTCTTTTTGTAGGAAGGGAGTAATGTAATGCTCTAATGTTTCTCTAAGTGTACAAATGACCAAAATACCCTTGAGGTCATTTTTACCAGAAAAATGAGGATAGCCGGCCCCAACCATCCTCAAAGGGTTGTCAAAATGTCAGAAGGGGATTATATGTAAGTGAATGTTAATAAAGCAGAAAAATCTCATTTTTGGAGTTTCTGTGCAAAAATGACCAAAATACCCTTGCTATGATTAGGTACGTTTTTGAATTTTGATCTGACTCGGACTTTGCCCGGAAGCCTAAAACTATGTTTTCAAGGCATATTTAAGGTTTGTTTAAGTTCCAGATGTCCCGGGCAGTTTTTGAGAAAAATTACCGTTTTGCCCCTAATTAAGCACCAAATGAGCTTAATCATACGATTAACGAAAGCTAGGCAATATTAGACTTTAATTAAAGGTTAGTAAATTCTAATTACTAATCTAGAGTTAGAATAATTAATTGAGATTAATTAGAACCTAAGATTGCTTAGAGAAACCCAAAATTCTTTTCCTAAAATCAAGACATTATGTCATGAATCAATGAATAATGTTCTTCCTTTCAATTCCCATGATTTAAGGAACCTTGGATGTAATTGAGAATCTTAATTAAATATGGTTTGACTCTCCTAATGGGCAAGAATGCTCATTAGCCTTGTCTTGAATAATCTTAATTATCCACTTTCTCATTCAAACACTTAACCGTAAACTCCTAATCTAATACCTAATCAAACCTATCCTCTAAACCACATCATAACACAAAAGAAATGAGAAAAATCTTTCTCCCCCATGGCCTTGAACCCTACGGCCTCCCTCTCCTCAAATTCATAGAAGGCATACCTCTACCCAAACTTGACTATCCCTTGGAATGATACATTGAAAGAGATATTTTTCTCTCTCTCTTCATTCTCCATGGCCGGCCACCTCCCTCCTATTCTCACCCTCTTATGTTTTATTTTTTATAAATAGACATCCAAGGAAGCTTGCAAGAACTTTGCTCATTCTTGCAATTCCAAGCTGTACTTCTTCAATCTCAAAGAGTTCTTCTTCTTCTTCGTCTTCGTCTTCTCCTCTTTCCAAGATCAAACTCTGTTTCAACAAAGAAGCACATCTAAGGTAGGGAGCTGATTCAATGATTTCTATTCTTTTCTTTTGATTGTTTAACTCTTGGTTTGCAAAGATACAAAGTTGATTCTTCTTTTCTTCTCCACTTTCTTTTTCGGTTCTCGCTCTTCCTTTTCCTTCTCTTTGTTTTCAGCCAAATGGCCTACATTTGGAAGAAACCATGGCTTGATGATGAGGATCTTGGGTGTTGGTTGCAAAACCATCATTTATTTGACCTCTAAAGCTTGAAGGTTTCACTTTTAAAAAGGTTTTCAACAAATAAAGAAACTATATTGTTGAAAAGAGTGACCTTGAGCCTAGGACTTAAAGAGATAGGAAATAGATTGCATTCATATTTAATTTCCTAGCCATCACCTAAATAACTAATCTCAAAGCCTACCTATTTCAATCTTTAAGTTGATTATTGATTTAGAGTGAACATTCTAAGGGGCCTAGAGCACTAAAATAAAGAATTGGACTTGCATATCATATTTATTTTCGAAGTCATCACCTAAAGCTCAAAGATAAGAAATGAACTTGCATTTCATGTTTACATTACTTGTCTTGCATGTTTATGTTTCAAGCCATCACCTAAACTTAAAGATTAAGAATGAACTTGCATTCTCATGTTTATTTTCAAGCCTTGCACATTTACTTTTCCTTGCCATCACTTTATAATGATAAGATTAAAGTGAAACTTGTACTAGCATATTTATGTTTAGGTCATCACCTAAATAGCTAAAGCTCAAGACTTAACTCTTTCAACTTATACAAATAATCTTGAATCTATGGGCATTTACCTTTATAAAAATGTTTCGATTTCAAAGTAATTGTTGGAACAAGGTTCAAATTGGTTTGAGAAGGAAGGAATAACTTAGAATATGTTTTAAAACTTGGTTTTTGTATTTTGAAGGAGCTGGTAATCGATTACAATGCTCATGTAATCAATTACCAGAGAGCTTTGCCATACTCGGATATGAACTTTTGAACTAAGTAATCGATTACAACATCATGTAATTGATCAGACATTCTAGACTCAAATAATTGGTTACCATTCTAAGTAATCGATTGCTCGGATGTTCTTGGAACCCCAGAGAGTATTTTCAACAGCGGTAATCGATTACAAGACTCATGTAATCGATCACCAGAACCCAAAGTATGCAATAAACATTCTCCCTACTTGAATGACATAAAACCATGATCTTATGTTACTTAAATCTATGATTTTGTATGATATGAATCCATGATCTTGTTTACTATAAATCTATGAATTTGCCATGATATAAATTGTTGAGATATGTATGACCATTTTTGGATCATGAGCATGTTTATTTCATGAGTAACATGAATTCATGTGATATTAATGCTATGTGAGGCATTGGTCTTTAGAGATAGAATTCATCCTTTGCATGTTGTAGTTTCATTTAGAACGTTAGAGATGCATATGTTAGACATAGATAAAGGATTATGACATTGTGAATTATGTATTGCATCTTGTTGTAACATGCTAAGACTTAAGATGACTTAAAACATGAGAAAATGATCCTTTGGACTCATCAAACTATAGGTGATGAAAAGGTGATTCTTGCCCCCTAACCCATACTTATTAAGTTAGGACTTTAACTTATCAAAAGGGATAAGTATACGCTAGTGATGACTAGTGAGGTATGAGCTCATAACCTAGAAGAACTCTCAAAAGGGAAGAGTAATAGGGTGGCCCCAAGAGTGAAAAGAATTAACTAAAGTCACCTAAAGAATTAAGGATTGTCATTTATGAATCATGTTCTATGAATGTCATGTTTACTATGAAGTTAGATGTATGCTATAAAGTTAAATGTGGCATAAAGTATTGACATGCATATCATAAAGAAGTATGATGCATTCAATACAAGACTCATGATAAAATGAACGGGCCTCAGTAATTGATGTTTTAGAACTTAATAAATGAATCTTTGCATGCTCACTATTTTATAAAAAGCCCAAGGTTCCTCGGGACGTTGATGATGTCACTTAGATAGGAGGATACCCTACTTGGATTCTTTAGTAAGATTCTCACTCCCTCTCTCCCTCTCTCTCTTTCCGTCACGTCTTCAGATTCCGATGGCCATGTTCGTTCTCTTCATTGACACTTCCACCTGGGAAGTTCACTTCAACCCTGACCACCAGTCTTACCATTTTGAGGGACGCTGCCGTGTCTGAGTCTTCATGTGTGTGAGGTGACCATTTGCACACCTCTTACCTAGCTATCGCTTCTCTCCGACTTCCCAGTATGATGATGATATGGTTTTTACGCATGCACATCCGCACAATGAAAGGATCCTTGGTACGTGCACCACCGCATCTGCTATTCGTAATTTTCCAGACTATGTCCCCCACTCGAAGCATTCGGAGACCGACTCGTCAATAGACTCGCCTACCCACGTGTATTCCAAGAGCTCTACCCTTACACCCCCACAGATGAGGGAGGGTAGCAAGGAGACAGTCACCCAGCCGAGATTGGCACGGAGGCCAGCCATGCACCCCTGTCGTGGAGCCCATGTTCAGCCACTTCGTGAGAAAATGGGCTTCATCCATGGATCGATTATGTTTCACCTTTTCCAGGCTTATAGCAGTAGATCTCTTTGAAGATTTTTAGTGCACACACCACCACTAGTTTAAGATAACCTTCTTTTGCTTTAGAGGTTATCTACCTTAGGTGCAGTAGGTAGGCATGTTTTCCATTGTATTTTCCTTTTCCGATGTATTTGTATTTCCATGTTGTATTGAACTTAACTCAGCTTTCATAGGTGGGATATTATCTATTTAACTATGGTGTGCTGATGGTTGTTTATCTGATGAAGCCTATCTGATGTTTCTGTTTTATGCTTTTCTTTTGTGATTACACCTTACGTTAACAATTGGTTATGTTACACACGGCTCGCGTTTTGTTTATGTTTTCAAAAACAAATGGGCTCATATTTTCATTAAGTATTTACAAAGAAAGGAAAACTGAAACAAAGAGTAATATCTAATAATCAACTGGAACACATCCTAGGCGTGTTGAGTTAATTATTAGGGTGTTACAGTGAGACTGAGAACTTGGAGGAAAAAGAGTCTACACAAGTTCCTCTGAACAGAGAAAGGAGAATGAAGATGAAACAGGAAAGAATGGAACATTAAGAACCTCAGAAACCACCTCCTTCTGCAGAAACCAATAATGTTTTTCGTATACAAACAATGGGCAGCAAAAAGGGTAGAAAAAAGATAGAAAAAGATGCCTAATAACCTAGTAGGAACCATTAGAAGAAGAGATATGGAGTTAAGGCTCAAAAGTGTTCTTAAGCATGAAACTAGAATCCTTATGCTTCTAAAAGAGGTTATGAGATATCTACAAGCTAGTTATAAGGTTACCTTGACTGTCTTTAAAGAAGAAAAAAAAGAAGATGCAGGAGAAGTATAACAAATAGAAGAATCATCATCTGATGAAGAGGAGAATCTATTCAGGCATGAGAAGGTAGAATGAGAGATCTCTTTCCTGTAGAGCCAATCATTGAAGAGCCAGCTAAGGAGGCAACTAAACCAGAGACTATTGTTATTTTGATGGTGCCTCAACCTCATCTTTCCATACATATCTCTCCAATGGAAGAGGAAGAGGATAGGACTTCAAAGACTTGTGCTCCTCTTACTGAAGAAGCTGCTACTCCTATCTCGGATGATGTTCCTGATCCTGCTTTTGCTCCTGCTACTACCTTGCTGATATTCCATCTTCTCCACCACCTACTACTCCACATACTATTGCTAAGGCTGAATTGCCAAAGTTTGGGGATACCCTACCCTTAGACATATTTGAGCTTACTCTTAAAGTTGCTCTATCCATAGCAACACTAATCCACCTACCTTACTAGCCTTCAACCAAGACTTCAACAAGTTCCTCGCAGATCTAGCTTCTTATGTGAAATCAGAGAGACATTGCCCCCAGATTGGATTGGGTTGAAGCCACCAACATCGAACATCAAGCTTCAACAAGAATTATTGCTTCAGATTCTTCAAAATATTGAAGAGATCTTTTGTGAAGTAAGGCATAGAGGCTAATGATGGTGTTCTTGGTTTCCAGTACACCTCCTTTTTGTTGAGGTCAAAAAGGGGAGAAGAATAGAAAAGAAAATCTTGTGCAGTAAAATTCAGGGAGAGCACATTAAGGGGGAGTCAATTCAAAGAACTTTTTTTTTGCATTTGGCATATTTCCTTTATTGTTGTGATTTTTTTTTATTTTTACTCTGATACATTTGTTTTTTTATATAGCTCTGATCCTTTTGTTGTTAACTGGTATATTTACTTTCTATTGCTCTGATATATCTATTTTTAGCACATTTTCTATGTTTCTTGTCTTAGCTCTGATAAGACCTTACATGGCACATATATAATCTGCATGCTCTGATAGATATATCTGACTTAGAAAATTAGGTATATTGATGTTGATGTATGCATGCCCATGTTATTAGCTCGATCTAATACGTAGCTATATTAGCTTTCTATTTGTGCTCTGATGCCTAAGTACATCAGTATTCTATCTGTATGATAAGCTCTGAAACATATTGTGGGATATGCTCTGATATATATACCCTTTTATGCACTGATATGTAAGCCAGGTCATATGATTTTAAAAGTTTTCTTTGTCTTCAAAAACATATGCTCTAGTACACATTATATGAAGTTTCTTTTCATATCACAAGCTTGAAAAATGATGCTCTGATACAATTGGAATCAAATCCATGTTGAGCTTCAGAAACCATGTGTCACTTTCATTGATAATTTTTTTGGGTTTCAGAAACTTCACTTGGGTATAAAGTTTGTTTTTGTAAGTTTTCATGCCTAAAAAATTGCATCACATTTCAAAAATAAGTTTGGATAAAAGATGTGCTGAATGAGAAATCTAATCAAGAGTTAATACCACAAGTATTATTCGCTTTATTCAAACACATGGTTTATCAAAAAAGTCATAATGACTAAAAATTAGGCTGTATTTATTCAGGAAGCTTAAACAATCATATTTTTTCCCTCTCTTTGATACATCTCAGAAAGCACTCTAAGTAATTTCAAAAACTTTAAAAGAAATAAAAATGGCTTTAATTTTAGTTACCTAAAGCAATGAAATGTTTTTATTTATCACGCCTTAAGAAAATGACTCTCTGAAAATCACATCATATGGTGTGTTAAAAGAACTTTATTTTATCTATGCTCCATATCATGTTATATTACTTTCAAAACCTCTTCAAAAGATTTTCTTCTATTGGTTTGTCATCAACAAAAAGGGGAGATTATTAGCTCCAGAACCCTTCAGAATGCGTTAATACAAAATGTTTTGAGTCATAACATAATCAATTTAGAGAAAATATTTTGAAGAATGAATAATATTTTTCTTGAGTTTTTAAAATAGCAAACAAGTTCATCCATGTCCATAACATGTTTCTTGAAGTGAAAATAATTTCACTTTATATGTGCAAATATGATTTATCTCATTTAAAGAGATAGGAACTAAATGAAAATGAAAATTATATTGTGAATTGAATGTATACATGCTAAACGGACTAAAGAAAATCATTGTATACAAGAAATTAAGGTACAAATCTTCAGAAAGTAGGATGCGATTTCAGAAAGTACACTTCAAATGTAGATTTCAAACCAGCTCTAAAGCAAGTGTGTTCTATGACCTTCAATCATCATGATCGTTATCATCTCATCATCTACAAGCACTAATTAAATACTAGAAGATCATATATATATATATATATATATATATATCAAGGAACTGATACCGTACTTCAAAAAGTTTACTTCACAATGAAACAGTGCACTTTATAGGAAAAGGAGGGAAATTTAAATTTCAAATTTGAAGTCAAACCCAGTTACAGACTGGTAGGTAATCTCTTCTACCAACTTGGTTAACCACTCCACCTTTGAGAAGGAAGAGTTCAGAAACCTCGTTGAGTAAGTTAAAAGTAGTTTCTGAAGGTGACTTCAAAAATCTCTATTTCACAATAGCTCTGAGACAAGTAAAGTTCTAAGACAAAAATAGTAACAACTAACAATTAACTATTATGCATCCTAAGCGTATTGTGTTGAAAGTTGGGATGTTACAAGGTTAGAGGGGTTTCTTGCATGCTTAATTAAACTGTACTCAATTAATTCAAATTCAAATGCAATATGGTCCCTAATCTCATAGGAAAGTAAGAGTGATAAAGTGACCTTTGTCCCTCACTTTTATTTTTGTGTCTCATAAAGTACTTTTTATCTCTTTCTTACTAATCTTTGATTAAGAATAAGGTTAAACTTCTCTAACCAATCTTAGGCTTAATTAACTCAAAATAATTATTTTAACTTAAAATTAATCGATAAAAATAATTAATCTTTAACTTGATCCTAATATTACCTATATGCCCTTAATTTCTTTAGTTAAGTTTAATTAGCACTAACTAAGGGGAAAATAGTAATTTTACACAAAAACTCCCCAGGACTCACCCAAACATCATATATCCCTTCAAATTAACATACTCAACTCCCAGGTGATGACCGGGTCTGGTCATTACTTAATCCCGCATAAAATTATCAAAATACTCTTGAGGTAATTTATCTGCATGAAAAAATCAAGAATTATAATTTTTACACTGATTGCTATCTAAAACACATACTATTTCCTTTAAACATTAAAGTAAACCTTTGAGGATAGCCAAGATTGGCCATCATCAATTTCCATGCAAAAATAACCTCAAGGGCATTTTGATCATTTTGCACAGAAAGGAAAATCGAGGCATTACATTCCTCCCATCCTAAAAAAGAATTTGGCCCTTGAAATTCGTTACTTGTGAATAGCTCGAGGTATTAGGACTTCATTTCCGACTCCAACTCTCATATTAATTTCTCCGCCTTTTCCCATCCCTAAGCCATTTTAACCAGGGTTAACTGTCTTATTCCTTCAACTCTATCAGGGATTTCAAAGGGACTAAGGAATCTAGGGCTCAACTTTTTGACTCTCATGGCTCGTCCTATGCCTATTGTAAAGTTGATCCTAAGGAATACATGCTCTCCTTCTTGGAACTCCAATGGCTTTCGCCAATTATCTGCATAGCTTTTTTGTTGAGTTTGAGTAGTAAGGATCCTATCCTTAATCCTCTTGATTTGTTCCGTCATTTCCCTTACAACACAGGTCCTAATATGCTTTGTTCATCAGACTCATACTAATACAAAGGGGATTGACATTTCCTCCCATACAAGGCCTTATATGGTGCCATACCTATACTTGCATGATAACTATTATTCTACGCAAATTTGATTAACTGCAAGTATCTATCCCAACTTCCCTTTTGATCCAAAACATATGCCCTCAACATATCCTCCAAGATTTGTTTGGCTCTCTCTGATTGGTCATCTGTTTGAGGGTGGTACGTAGTTGCAACAACAAATGGCCACTACAACTTGAAAAGTTCTTCATATTATCAGCAACCACAATAAAAGTGCAATTATCTCCTTTCTTCAATGAACTTAGTTTCCAGAATACCATCCATTCTCTAAGAATAAAGAAGATAAAAGAAAAGACATAGAATAAATAGAAGTCAGAAACCGCCACAAATAACCATAATTACTAAGACAAACAAAATGAGATGACTGATATAGAATGCAAGGAAAGACATGGAATAAGCGGAAGAAAAAAATTACAAATTAACACAGTTACCAAGACATAGAGTCCAACATACCATGTATTCTATAGCTTGCTCACATATATATAGTCTTCCCTATGAATTTTTCATGGGGAAGGCTATATAGTTGATATAGTATATTTGTGTTTGATTGACAATCATAATATTTGATTGACATTTAATGGGTTGAGATTGTGATTTTTTGATTGACAGTTGATACTAAATTGATAGTTTGATGTAATTAGTAAATTAATTGGTTTTTTATGGGCAAGGAATCAAATGCATAATTGAATGACACATCTGTTATTAGACTGCTCATATATAATATATATGATATGATTAAATTAAATTAAATTTATCAATTATCAAAAACCAAATATTGGCCTTGTTATTGGCAAATCAGAATTATATCAAGGCCAAATATTAACCTTGTTATTTATGTTATTCACATTGAATGATCTTAGTGATAATAAGAAATGTAAATCAGAATAATATTTGATAATAAATCTAATATAAAAAAATTATAAAATCAAATTAGATTAATTCATGCTAGATAATTAAATTATTTTTAATTGAACTAGCAACAATAGTAAACTAAGATAAAATTATGATAATAAAGAATAATTAATCTCTATTATTTTGATTAAATATAATAAAAAGGATAGTGAAACTATTTTAAAATCATTGCAAGTGAGAGTTGTAACAAACATTTGGTAGTGATAATAACTGCTATCAAAATCACTATCCTTAATTGCAAATTAGATCAATTTTGAATATACAGTTGCA
Source organism: Dalbergia cochinchinensis (assembly GCA_031216125.1). Taxonomy (NCBI): domain Eukaryota; kingdom Viridiplantae; phylum Streptophyta; class Magnoliopsida; order Fabales; family Fabaceae; genus Dalbergia; species Dalbergia cochinchinensis. Next base: position 43,354,840 of record CM062372.1, read on the forward strand.
ATAAAACTCAACAAAAAATTTTAACATTATACTAGTCTTAGTTGATTTGAGCAAAAGTGTCTGAAAAAAGATTTGTGCGTTTAAAGAGGGGAAAAAAAAGCACAAAAGGACAAAATCCAACAACATTGATGCGGTGTAGTCCAAATCCACAGGCCACGACATGACCATATCAACCTTATAATTAGAGTATTGAAATTACAGAAACTTCCTCAAAGCCCAACGTTAATTGTAGAAATACCCAGAAAATATGGAAAAAGGACACCATCATCAAATAATACATTCCCACCCGTGAATTCGCCAAGTGTATGGTGATCAATGTTTGGACACAATCAAGGTCAAGGGAAATTTTTTTCACAAATCACACGTTACACCCCCGTACTTGAAACCTTATTTATGTATCATCCCTACCTTTGAAAATTCCTCACTGAGACGAGTGAAATCTTTCCCTTTTCTTTTCTTTTTTTTATTTTGGGAAGAAATCTTTGCCTTTATATTCTAGTTTTAAATCACTCAATCGCTGTTAAGTTTCCCTTATCCTTTCGCCACCTCAGTTTCCGATCAGACTTCGTTTGTGCCCACCATCCCTCTTTCTCTTTCTCTTTCGCTTACACTATATTTACACACATCTGTTCATAATCCTCTTCTCCTCTTACACTGTACACGCGCATCCATTCATAAGCCTCCACGTATTTCCCTTCAATTTACTCATGGAGTTTCCCAGACCTCTCTGCTTCTTGTTGGTTCTCCTCACTATTGTCTCTAGCTCCCAAGCCCACAAATTCTACGTGGGTGGAAGTGTAGGGTGGGTTCCAAACCCTTCCGAGAACTATAATCAATGGGCTGGGAGGAACAGGTTCCAAACCAATGACACTCTAGGTGAGTTATGATTATAATAATTAGCACCTAGTAGTTAATTCCAAGTGCTCATTTCGAAAGATCAAATTTGTTATTCTTGCTATTCTCTCATAAATTTGTGTTCTTTGAATACTGATCATAGACACTCTAGGTAAGTTATTATTACAATTAATTAGCTAGTATATGTAATAGTTCACACCTGGTCCCCATCTCGAAAGGTCAAACTTTTGTTCTTAAATCATAATTTCTGAGTCATAGTATATCCAAATTAAACCTGGGAGTCTCTGCAAATTGTTGTATGCAGTTTTCAAGTACAAGAAGGGCTCAGACTCAGTGTTCGAGGTGAATAAAGAGGGCTACGACAAGTGCAACAAGACCAACCCCATCAAGAAGTTCGAGGATGGTGACACGGAGTTCAAGTTTGATCGATCGGGGCCATTCTACTTCATCAGTGGAAAAGATCAAAACTGTGAGAAAGGTCATCAAAAACTGGTCGTTGTGGTCTTGTCTCCACGAGGACAATCGCAAACACCACCACCACCATCACCAAAATCACCTTCCCCTTCACCTTCACCAAAACCATCACCATCACCGTCACCATCACTTTCACCTTCACACCCGCCGTCGCCATCTCCGGCGGTCTCCCCGGTACCTACACCTTCCGGCCACCCTCCGTCGCCCTCTCCGGCGGTTTCCCCAGCACCTACACCTTCCAGCCACCCTCCATCGCCGTCGCCGGCTATTTCACCAGTACCTGCCAGCGGACCTCCGGCGCCATCTCCGACGACGTCGCCGTCGCCGGCCGGGAAATCACCATCCCCACCTCCGGGGAGTTCACCGGCACCGGCTGGTGGACCTCCGGCACCCTCTGCGGCGACTCCTCCATCTACAGCTGGGTCGCCGCCTTCATCTCCAGCTGGCTCGCCGCCGCCGTCTCATGCGTGGGCTGCAGGTCCTTCGGGCTTCTTGGTGTTTTTGGTTACCATTGCGGTTGGTGCTGTCCTGTTGGGTTGAAATGTTCGAAGGGCCGTTTTGTGTTGAGAATTGAAATTGCTACAGATGAATCAGGAGTTTCTCTGCTTAAAATTTTATGCTATTTGTGGACGCCTTTGAGTTACTGTTTTTTCTGTTTCGTATATCGTCGTTATTTTCTGGTTTCGGTTTTGTTGTTTCACCTTGGATATGATTTATTGTAGGATGATTTTGGGATACTCGGTTATTTTTTTCGGAGTTATCAACTCATTTTAATCCCTTATTTATTTGAGTTTCTAACTTCCGAAATTAGACATTTTACTTCCTGATTCTATAAATATGCGTAACGTTACTCTCTCAGTCCATCCGTTAATAATTCGTCTATTAAATAATAATATATAATGTTAATATAGAATAAGTCATTTTAATTTGAAGACTGCAGCAATCATAACTAATTTTGTGTAGACTTTTAAATACTAAAATGAGTTTTGTAAGTCTTTGTACAAGGTTTGTATTATCCACCTAACAAGTGTTTCATGAGGAAGAAATCTATCAAAAAGATTGGGAAACATCCCCCTCGAAAGCTTAACCTAAAAGGACCTAAGAAAGTCTAGGTACCTATATTAAAAACATTTTTTATTTTAGGTGTGTCTGAGAGTACATGGACAGTGATTGCTCCAGACACATATTTGGATCCAAAAGATGGTTCAGAAATCTAAAGCCAAATAACTCTGGATCAGTAAAATTTGTTGATAGAGGTAAGGCCAAGGTCATAGGTATAGGAAATGTTAGTAAGGATGACTTCCACCAAATTTATGATGTTTTACTTGTTGATGGTCTGGCTCACAATCTGTTGAGCATTAGCCAATTATTGACCAAGACTTTAATATTATATTTAATGCTCAGGCTTACAAAATTGTAAATCCTATTTCGGGACAAGTCATCTTATTTGGAAAAAGGCATGATACTATTTATATGTTATTCTTGAATGACTTTCTAGATCAAGATGTAAAATGTCTCGCATCCTTCATGGATGATAAGTGGCTATGGCATAAGAAGTTTGGACATGCTCATATGAAGCTTATTTATGAGTTATCTCGGAAAGAGCTTGTTAAAGGCCTTCCTAAGATTAGATTTGACAATGATTCAACTTGTGATTTTTGTAAGAAAGGCAAGCAAACCAAAACTTCTTTCCACAATAAAAATGTGGTTTCAACCACTAAGCCACTTGAGCTTTTTGGACTAATCAAGACTACTAGTCTTGTTGAGAAAAGATATTGCCTTGTCATAGTGGATGATTTCTCTAGATTTACATGGGTTATCTTCCTAGCTTCTAAGGATGAGGTGGTTGAAAGATTCATGATTTTCGTAAAATGAGTTTGTATTGAAAAGATTCTCAAATTACCTCTATCAGATTAGATCGTAAAGAAGAATTTGAAAATCATATTTTCAAAGAGTTTTGTGAAAAACATGGCATCTCTCACTAGTTCTTTGTATCTAGAACTCCCCAACAGAATGGGGTTGCAGAAAGGAAAAATAGAAACTTGTAGGAGATGGCCAGAACCATGCTTTTAGAAAGTTGTTTATCAAAAGATTTTTGGGCATTGGCTGTAAACACCTCATGCTATATCCAAAATAGAATCTTTCTAAGGCCTATTCTTAAGAAAACTCCTTATGAGCTATGGAATGGAAGAAAATCTAACATATGTTATTTCCATATTTTTGGTTCATCTTGTTTTATTCTTAACACCAAGGAAAAACTTGCAAAATTTGATCCTAAATCTAATGATAGAATTTTCTTATGATACAATTTAGTTTCCAAAGCCTACAAGGCATACAACAAGAGAATGCTATGCGTAGAAGAGACTATCTACATCAAGTTCAAGGAGCTCAAAAAGGACTTTGCTGATGATCTTAAAGAGCTAGAAGAAAACCTTGAGAAGTTGAACCTCAAGGAACCCTCAAAAAACAAGCAGATGAAAGCACAACCTTAAGAAAGTATGCTCCAGAACATGGACTCTTCAGAAAGCTTACTCAGAACTCCATATCCTTTAGAAAGCAACATTTCTGAGCATGAAGAGGAGCATTTTGATGATGAAAGAAAAGATGAAAGACTTCAAGGTTATAGAAACTACGAAGGAGTTTCTGATCTAAAAGCAGTTTCTCAAAACAAAGTTCTAGAAGACATTTCAAAGGGTGTGAGAATGAGATCTTCTTTTAGAAATACGTCAAACTATTCTTTCATCTCCATTATCAAGCCTGAGTGAATTGAAGATGCTTTGAACAATCAAAGTTAGGTGGAAGCTATGCAAGAGGAACTAAACCAATTCGAGAAAAGCAAAATCTAAACGCTTGTTGAAAAGCCTAAAGGGAAGACCATCATTGGAGCAAAATGGGTGTTCAAAAATAAGCTTGATGAAGTTGGGAACGTCATTAGGAACAAAGCAAGGTTGGTTGTACAAGCTTATAATCAATAAGAAGGAATTGACTATGATGAAATCCTTGCCCCAATAGCTAGGCTTGAAGTCATAAGAATGCCATCTGCTTTTGCTGCCACCAAGGGATTCACTCTTTACTAGATGGATGTGAAATCTGTGTTCCTAAATGGATTCCTTTATGAGGAAGTATATGTGAAGTAACCTCTTGGTTTTGAGAGTGAAACCTTCCCAGCCATATCTTCAAGCTAACGAAGGCACTTTATAGTCTGAAACAAGCTCCCTAAGCTTGGTATGAAAGGCTAAGCACCTTTTTACTGAAGAACAGGTTCAAGAGAGGTAGTGTTGACATAACCCTATTTACTCTTGAGCAAAATAATCACTTTCTAATAGTTCAAATATATGTTAGTAACATTATATTTGGTGCCAATAATCATTTTTTTTATGAAAAGTTTTCAAAATTAATGTAGAGTAAATTTGAGATGAGCATGATGGGTGAACTCAAGTTTTTCCTCAGTCTTCAAATAAAATAACAAAAGGAAGGAACCTTGATCCATCAAAAGAAGTATACAAAAGAACTTTTGGAAAAGTTTAATATAGATCAAGCCAAACCTATGAATACCCGCATGCATCCATCTCAAGTCATCGATGTTGATGAGAATGGTGAAAATGTATTAGAAAGCAGTTATAGAGGAATGATTGTTCACTTATGTATCTTACAACAAGTAGACTAGGCATTTAATTAAGTGTGAGAATTTGTCCAAGATTCCAATCTAACCCAAAGCAATCATAGTTAAATGTTGTCAAAAGAATTTTAAGATACTTATCTAGTACTAGTAATCTTGGCTTATGGTATGAAAAAGGTACATCTTGTGAGATTGTAGGGTACTATGATGCTTTGCTGGAGACAAAGTAGATAGAAAAACAAAACATTTGTGGATGCTACTGTTTCTTTAGAAAGAGCCTCATTAGTTGGTCATGCAAAAAGTAGAATACCATTGCTTTCTCTACAGCTGAAGCTGAATATGTAGCTGTTGCAAATTGCTACATCCAGATACTATAGATAAGGAACCAATTAGGAGATTATCACCTGAGGTATTCCAAAATACCTATCTTTTGTTATAATACTAGTGTTATTAATCTTACTAAGAATGCTATCTAGTATTCTAGATCCAAGCATATTGATGTTAAATATCATTTTATTTGACATCATGTTCAAAAAAGAGATGTTGAGTTAATGTTTGTGAATATTGAAGATCAAGTGTCTGATATACTCACAAAACCATTAGCTGAAGATCATTTTTTGCTGTTTGAAAATGCTTTTGAACCTTAAATTTTTAAATCTGCATAAACATTCTTGCATAAAAATCTTTGGACTCTCCTTATCGTGGCTCTGAACTGAAGTCCAAACAAAGACATCAGTTTACAAGAACAGAATATCTATGTGCAAGAATAGAAGATTAGTTTGTAAGACCTGAAGATCAGTTTGCAAGATCAGAAAGTCAATTTGTGAGCTCAAATAGAATATCAGATGGTTAGAAGATGGGTTATATGGTGGACAAGGTTGATAAAGTGGTTCCAACTTTTAGAAACTACTTTTTCTGGAAGAAATTAGAAAGGCAAGATAATTCGCACTCTTTTTGCGTTTCTCTCCCCCACATCTTCTTACCTTTAGTCTTTACGTCCCATCACCTAAATAACTCCCCACTCCTCATACGTCACACCTTATTCTCTCATCTTCAACCTCAAACACTCTCACCTTCACCCAAAATCGTTTCATAAGCCTTCTTCTCTATAACCGTGCCGTATCTCAAACCCTCACCTCCTTCATTCAATTCTTTTATAACCTTATCATGGTTGAAGGAAGAGAACTCGACCGCTCCATTGCTAAGAGAGTGCCTTTCCAACACTAAGGAAAGAGCTTCATGAAGATGTATCCATTCTTAATGAGGCCTTCTCTTTTTAAGGATAGGAAGAATATATGGAAATTGTAACACCCAAAAAATTAGTTAAAATTAATTTGAGCTTTATTAGTCATAATTTCAAAAATTTGACAGTGCCAATAATGATGAGGATGGTTTAATGGATTTGTAAAAAGAAAAAAGAAAAAAAATGAATAGTAACTTATAGACCTCGCGGGCCTATCAGGACAGCTAAAACCATAGAATTGGGACCCAGAGGTGCCCAAAACTAAGAAATTATAGGATTGAGATTGGAAATGATAAGAAATGAGAATTTTAGACTTGAAATTAATTTTCAGGTAATAATAGATTACTCGAGTACGGTGTTTCACCCGTTCGATGAAATTTCGATGTGCGATTTTTAACACCGAAAGCTAGTTAATCTCTACAAAATAATGAAGTCTATGCCTTTGAATGCCAAATGAATGGCTAAGATTTTATCTTGGATGAAAGATCAAATCTTAGCCATTGATATTAAGTTCCTTTAATGAAAAGAAATTATGCTTTATGATTAACCAATCACATTACTTCTTACAAGATATATATGACCAAATTTCTTCTCCAAGAAGGCATTTCAGCCTTAGCCAGCAACCATACAGCAGAACCTCCATTTCCTTTTTCATCAAAACCTTGATTTCAACCTCAAAAATCCTAAGCCAAACCTTGATAAAATCAAAATCTTCCTTCACAAAAATTGTTCTACACTTTAACCTCTACAAATATAACTAATTAGAATCTTCAAACCTCACCTTATTACCTCAACCATCACTGATTAGAGGAGGGTTTGATTGTGTTTTAAGAGCTTTAGAGTGAAGAATTTCCATTTTGGAGTAAACTAGAGACAAGGATACATTAGCTTTCAAGAGTAGGGTCTTCTTTGGCCTTTTTCTTTCTAAATTTTTCTGACGAATTCTTACTGGTTTTAGTCCAAAATTTCTAGTTAATTTGGTTGATATTACGTTGGTATTAATGTATGAATTTTGGTGAAGTGTTTGGATGAGGTTAGAAAGATCATTTTGTCAAAAGATATTGAGTGATACTTGTTGAATTTTTGGATTTCTTATAGGAAGTGTGTGATCACGAATTTTCTGGGCATGTTGTGAGCATTTTCATGAGCTAAATATATATATATATATATATATATATATATATATATATATATATATATATATATATATATATTGGAGCTAACATCTTCTGGTAGTCCCATGAATTTTCTTGGGTTCTTATTTTGAGTCAAACTGCCTTAGAAAAATCAAGAACCCAAATTAAGCATATGTTGTCTGGATTGTGGGAACTGAAGCTGTAATTTTGTTACAATAGCAAATGAGAATTATCCTTTGAAATTTTTAAAGAATACTTATAACATCTCGAAGTATAACCATAATTTTTATTCTGAATTGATTCAATCACTTGCTAGGGTTAAAATTATGAATTACGGTTCTTGAACTGAGGTGTAGGGGTTTCTGACCACTAAATTTGTAGAATTTTGTTAATATAGTTAGAGAACTCTAATTATCCTAAAATTTTTACAGGACCTTGATGACACATTGAGGTGTCCTTGATAATTTTTATAACCTCTGAAATGATTGTTTTATGTGCAAATAAATTTGTGCCACAATAGTGTGAAATCAACCATTGTACTGAAAATAAATTGATGCTTTGAATTGATGAAATAATGGCATCTTGTACTAGTATAACATGAGTACCTGAATATAAGTATGAATAATTGAGCATGTGAGCTTATTGATGAGGTTAGGTACATAGATATGAATGCTTATTACAATTGCTCATATGCGAAAGAAAAGTATAAGATTATGTTTCTTGGGCTGGAGAAAGTAAATCCAGTTTGTTAGGGAAAGTAAATCTAACTACCAAGAAGAGCATAAGATTTATAATCCTTGGATTGGAGAAAGTAAATCCGGTCTATCAAGGAAAGTAAACTTGACTACCCCTGAATTGAGTTGGGAAAAGTAAACCTAGCTAGGAATAGGTTTGTGTGAGAATTGGAGAAAGTAAATCCAATGATTATGTATAGGAATGAGCTCAGTCCTGAAAAGCAGTCTGTTACCCATTATTGCCATGCTGGGGACGGCGATACGTAACACTTAGATGTGATAGGATTAGTCGAGGGCCAAGGCAAGTTGAAGAAGTAAATTTTCTAAGTAATCCTTTGTCTTATATGCCAAGTGAAGAAGTTTAGTGTTGATATTGATACCAATATGTTTAAGTGGAAAGTTAGCAGTATATGACATTGTGTAGTATAGCACGTGCATATTAAGTGAATATTAAAAGTAACCCACTTCGGAAGTATGATTTGAAACTTTAAAAACAAACCGTTAAATAAACTGAAGTAGCTGGGGCGATGACGATGACACTATGATTGTGTATTTGGGGAGTTACCCTACAGAGAATTGTATAATTCTCACCCCTATATTTTTGTGTTCCCGTGTCATTTTCAAGTTGATGCAGAGAATCGATAGGCTGCTATGCAAAAAGACTCGAAAGTGCAATAGTATAGTAGTTAATGCTTTTATTATGTTGTATTTAGTGGGATAGATATGTGTGTAAATATGTTAGAGAACAAAGGTGTGTTAAAGCTCATAGAAGAGCTTTCCTTGTGTACTTAACTTTGTATTATGCAAATGTTTTGGTTTCCTTGCTATATATTTTAATAGAACTATGACGTAGTTATCTCATGAATCAATTGAGCTTGCTATAGATATTTAAGAAAGGTCTGCTAATCTGTAAGTAACAACTCTTGAGTTCGATGTCATGGCTTAAGATTGATGTTGTACTTGGGAGGATGTTACAGAAATCATTGACATAATTTTTCCAGGGTTGGTAACGGCTTTTTGCTCACAACTAAAGGGCACCCCAAACTCATTGCTGAAGACAGTGATTCAAGACTTTGCAATCGAGGTCAGCCCTACTGGACTATCAAAGGTTATCAAGGCACCTTATAAAGGCCTTGTTTGCTCCTTTTCACTTGTTGTGCTCACTCATTTTCTTGCTCTCCCTGCCGAAAGAAGAGATACCCACCTAACAAATAATTCTTGAGAAAGAATTCAATTAGACAGGTTGAGAAATCTCTTTCTTTGAAACTAACCAAAAGGATCCGAGAAAGTCTAGGTACCAAAATCAAAACCATTCTTTTTACAAGAATTTGTGAAAAGGTTCATGGGTTGAAAGATCAAGGAACAAATAGGTGATGGTCATTCCGGGTACCATGTTCTGAACCTGAGAGTTAATCAAGAATGAGAAAGATAACAACTCAGAATATCTCAAGTACAATGATGAAAGAGCTTAAAGAAGATCTTGTTGATCCCTGAGAAAATGAATCTCAAGGCAATTCCAGAAAACAAGCAGATGAAAGCTAAAATATCAAAAAGAGAGCTCTAGAACATCAATTCTTTGGAAAGTATGCTCAGAATTCCCAAGGCATTAGAAACTAACATTTCTGGACTCGAAGATGCTAATTTGAAATTAAAAGAGAAATTGAGAATTCTCAATGATACAGAAACTGCAAAGAGAGTTTCTAATTCAAAGACAGTCTTTCAAAACAAAGTTCATGGAGACATTTCCAAGGGTATGAAGATCAGGTCATCCCTTAGGAGCATATCAAATCATGCTTTCATCTCCACTATTCAACCTGAATGTATTGAAGAAGTTTTGAGCAATCAAAGTTAGGTGGATGCTATGCAAAGAAAAAGAGTTGACCAAGTTTGAGAAAGGTGAAGTCTGCATGTCAAGTTGAAAAATCATCATTAGTATAAAGTAGATGTTCAAGAACAATCTGGATAAAGATGACATCATCACAAATATTGTTGCTCTCTCCATAGCAAAATCAAAATATGTAGCTGCTGCAATTCATTGCACCCAAATGTTGTGGATAAGGAACAAGCTGGAAGACTATCTCTTGAGGTATTTCATAAATCCTATCTATTGAGAGAATACTAATGCTATTTATCTTATCTAGAATCCTTTCGGCACTTTAAATCCAAAGTTCATGTTGCAAAATCCTTTTATTCTATGTATTGTTCAAAATAGAGATGTTGAGTAAATAGATCTACTGAAGACCAAGTGTCAAACATATTCACAATATCTTTTGCTAAAGATCTCTTATGTGTTTCTCTTTTGAAAAATCTTTTCTTTAAAAGGTTTTACATCTGCACAAGCATTCATACATAAAATATCTCTGGGCATCCTTTCTTCATAACTCCCAACTGAAGACCTAGTAAAGCCATCAAAAGACATTACTTTGCTTGACCAAGAATCTTCTTGAAGATATAAGAATTTCAGTATGCAAGAACAATAAAAGTACAGTTTACAGGATCAATGATTTAACAGAATATCAGAAAGTTTGGATGAAAACATCAGAAGTGCAGTTTGTAAGCTCTGAAAGAAGAGTGGTTGATCAGGAAGAAGATGTATAGTCATAAAGAAGAGATGAGGACTAGAAAATGAGAAATATATGGGGAGACAGAATCTAGTATATAAAGATGAGCATACGATGAGTATGTGAAGACACTTCGATGGGTCAGAAAGTGAATTGTGAGGTTTAGAAAGTAACTCCTTCAGAAAGTGATCTCAAGAGTAAAAAATTTCTTTTTCTGAAAGAAGGATAAAAGGTGGGATAATTTCCACTCTTGTGTTTCTTTCTCCCACCTTCACCTTTAGTCAGGCACGTCACATCACCTAAAAACCCCTATGCCTCACACATCACCTTTACCTTCATCTTCCCAAACATGCTGCCATAAACCATTTCATCATCTTTTTTACCTATTCTCTTTGTGACCCGTATATTTTCTTCTTAAGCCTTTAGCTTTTGCAAATGAAACCACAAAATCTTCTCACAAACCCTATCAAGATTCAACCTTTCTTGCTCTATTCATTTACACAAACAAATGGCTGAAGGAAAGGAACTCGATAGCTCATCAAAGCGAGGAACCTTATTATGTATGATGAACCCCTTATGTTGGAAGTACGAGGAGGAATTCTCTCGTAGAACTATTGTGGTTGGAAAAAGATTAATTAACTCCCTGTTAAAGCAAATCTAGATTCTTAGGGAAGTATTTACCTTCCAAGGATGGGAGCACTTTCTAGACATCTCAGACAGAGTATTTCCAGGGATGGTGACTGCTATCTCGAAACAAAGAACAAAACAACACTTAAAACTACCATTCGGGACACCTACATCTAAATGGGATTGTTTGATTTATCTACAGTGGTTAGGGCTCCTATGGTTAGAGTAAACTGCTTAGCAGATGAAGATTGGTTCAACTCACTTGGGGTGAGTACTGAAGATGTGTCAAAATACCTCATTGATTTAATAAATACAAACCTGGTAACATTACTACTATCTTGATTAGTGCTAGGGTAAGAAAAGTGTTTACTGCGGTTCAATTCATTGTTCTACCCAGACGAGGAAATACAAATGTCTTATTGGGTATAGATTGTATGCTACTTCTGTTTGATGACCAAACAAAAAGTAAATCTGCCTAAGATAATAATGGACTGCATGCTTAGGGCCATTATCAAGGAAAAAAGAAGAACTGCTAGAGTACCCTATAGGATACTACTGATAAAGGTCTTTCAGTACTTCCAATACCCTTTGACTGAAGAGTGGTTTGAATACATTTTGGGTACAGACTACACCAGCAATTCTTTCAAGTCAAAGAAGAAAACCTAATCTATCCCAGTAAAAACCAGCTCTAGAAAGTCAAGTATTCTAATTGATAAGGATAGGAAGAAGAAAAAAGTTGTGAAGAGCAGAAGAAGGAGAAAACTAGGAGAGAGTTTGTCTTTTTTGAAAGTAGCTCAAAGAATTTAGAAGAAACTGAGCAAACTTCTAAAGACACAGAGTCTAAATAGGTCCCAAGATGCTTCAGAAAGGTAAAAAGAAGTCAACCAAGAAGCAGAATTTCATAAGACCTAAAAAAATTCTGAAAGTGAGATTGAGACATCAGAAAGTGATCTTCCTCAAGGAAGAATTGACAAACTTCCCATAATAAAGAAAGCAAATGAGCAGAAGTATCGATCTTTACCAAAAGGGGTTCCAAGAGCTCAACTTATTTTAAAGGATATGAGTGAAGCAAAGCAGACCACAGCTGCATCTAAAGTATCTGAGTTATTAGAAGATGAAGAAAAGACATACCTAATTCTCAAGGAGCAACACATTTTATAGGAGAAAAGGATATTAAAGGAAGCAAGAAAAATGGAAGAGGCTAAGGGAATTAGGGGTTCAAGTAGCAGCAGAGGACATGTTAATCATGAACCCTTCATTGTTATTGAAGATCAGTATTCAAAATCCATGACTCAACAATATGGGTTTACCTCATTTCTAGCTCCTACTGCTCCTGATGAATTGGCTTATGATGACATTGAAGATTTTATGGCTATAAGTCAAGTACCGGATATCATGTCAAAATCACTGGATCCAAAGCTACAATCTAAAGAAAAGGGTCTAGATAGACTAAACTTCTTTGTCAATGAGCTTTTCTCTAACTTAGAGCCCGTTGTTGAGGAGCCAAATAAAGAAGCACATGCATCAGGATCTGCTCTTGTTCTAATGATGCCTCAACTTCCTTCTTCCATCCACATTACTCCAGTGTTCTAATGATGCTCTTGTTGCTTTTGCGTTGGCTCCAATTCTTGGAACTGTGGTTGCTTCAACTCCTACTACCTCTGCTTCTGCTCCTGCCACCTTTGCCACAGACCATGCACCATCCTTTCCTCCTCCTATTGCTACACAAGATGAAACTCAGGCTAAATCGCCTAAGTTAAGGGAGACTATACTCCTAGACATTCCTAAGCCATCTTCCAGAACTATTCCTTCACCTATTAACTTGCCGCCTTCGTCCTCAATCGAGCCTCCAGCAAGCTATCAAATCATCCTGTGAAATTTAAGAGATATTGCTTCTAGACATGATAGACTTTAGGCAACTATCATAGAGCATGGCACCCAGCTCAAACAAGTGAAAGATTTGTAGCTTTAGATTCTGCAGCATTAAGGCTAAAGATAGTGTTTCTGGTTCCAAGCACACCTCTTTTTTGATGATATCAAAAGGGGGAGAAGAGAAGTCTTGAATAAAATCAAGTGCAATAGAATTCAGGGGAAGTGATGCCGAGGAATTCAGGGGGAGCTTATGCTAAGGGGGAGCTTAGAGAAATTTTTTTTGGCATGCATTTTCTTTTTGATGTTTTGATTTTTTTTTTGACAAATAGTTCATCCTGTCTTATACAATTCATTTTTTCTATTTATACATCATTCTATATCTTTATTTCTGATACACATCTGTCTTAAGCTCTATTTCTATTATGCTTTGATATATATATATCGATGCTCAATTATGCTCAGCTAATCATATATCATATTGATATATGTCTGCTTCTTATCTCTTATGCATATGTTCTGCCTTATATAATCATCAGTACACTAGGATATTTAGCTCACATATGTATTTATGATTAGCATTAGCAAGTATCTTTAAAAGCACAAGTTTATTTGTTGCTTTGATACTCATATCTATCTGCTGAGCCTCGACATGTATGATATGCTTAAAAGTTTTCTAAAGCTTTTACAAAATACATTATCTTTGACATACATATGAGATGTCTTTGAAAAGGCTATGTATAACTTGATCAAAATACAATTGTGTATAGTTTCTGACAAGTCTTCAAAAACCCATTCCTACATGTTTTGGTACAACTAAGATTAGTTAACAAGCTTTAGAACTCTCAAGAAGTGTCACAAAATGTGTTATGTTCAGTTTCACATATGTATTAGCAGGCAAACTTATTCGAAAAGCATATGTTTTAAGCTTTGCTTTGCATACTTTGATTCATAATATGTTTCTTATGAGAAAAAGTTTCACAGTTCATACAAAGCTCATCTATGCTTTGCTAATTTTGGGTTTGATCCCTAATGAGCTTTAGAAACCTCAAATAATAATATGTTGATATAATCTTATTAAGGTTTCTCTGAGCATCAGAAACTACATAAGCATTAGTATGTTTTTCTCCAAAAATCATGCATGCTTTGTTACGTTTATCATATATCTTTCATCATTTGTATCAAAAATCATTTGGTTAAAGAAATGCTGAATACGAATTTAATTAAGATAAAATATCACAAGTATTTCTTGTTAGTTATTCAAGTACATCGATCTTCAGAAAATCTCTTTTTATGGCTCAAAATCAAACTGTTTGTATAATCAAGGCTTAAACATTTTTCTCTTTAACATTCTGTTCTGATACTCTTCAGAAAGTACATTAAGCCTATCCAAAGCTTCAAGAAAAATAACAACTATGATTTAAGTCATTTAAGGCTATTAAATGATTTATATCATGCCTTAAAAGAAAGAAACTTCCTAAAAATTATTCTTTGTGATATGTTGAAAGAATATGAATTATTATGTTGTATTTTCAATATTATCTCTTTAAAAGATTTTCTTCAAATTGGTTTGTCATCATCAAAAAGAGAAAGATTGTTAGCTCCAGAACTCTTTCAAGAAGTGTTAACAAGTTTTGAATGACAACAAAGACAATTTAAAGAAAATGCATTGAAGAACAACTAATGGTTGTCTTGAGTTTCTTGTAAGATTAAACACGTTCTATCATTTAGCAAAAGCAAGGCTTACTCCAACGAGGATATATTTTACTTTGCATGTGTAAATGTGTTTTATCTCATGTTAAGAGATATGAACTGAAAATGAAGTAAAATTATACAATTATTCAAGCTTAAAATAGCTAACGATTGGAAGAAGAAATTAGCACTATAAGAAACCAAGATTTGAGACTTTAAAAAGTTACACTAAACATCAAAAAGTATGTTTACAATGAAGATATCAAGCAAACTCTGGAAATCAGGTGCCACACTATCTTCAATCAGCTTAATCACAATCCTTTCATCATCATAAAGTTTGGACTGAAGACCTGAAGATCAAAGAATTATCAAGGATCTGATATCGCACGTCAAAAAGATCACTTCACTGTAGAGCACTGGACGTTGCTAGAAAAGGAGGGAAATTTTGAATTTTGAAATTCAAATTTAGAGTCAAACCCCGTGTCAGAACTAGCGTGTCATCTCTTTTGCCAATTAGATAAACTTTCCCCAGCTTCTTGAAGAAAGAGTTCAGAAACCATGTTCAGAAAGTAAGAGTAGTTTCTAAAGAAATATCAGAAACCTCAACATTACAACGACTTCTGCAACATATTTGATAAACTGTCAGCCTACTCTTCTAAACTGCTTTTCCAAGATACAAATGGATCATCAACAAGTGTCACTTGGAGATCTGATTAAGGGCAACAGTCACTAGGAAGACCTTATGTTGTGCTCAAACATAGCCTAGTAATGCTACGGTTGGCAAGCTAAATTTTCAACTGGGTGTGCTTGAGCTCTCCAAAGTGCAAGGACTAGTAGAGTGATTTAGGCATAACATTAATGCCTACTCCAAGGTTAGTTAAGGTTCTTATGATATGCAAGTTCTCAATGGTACATGGAACATAGAATGTACCGGATCCTTACACTTGGTTAGCAAGTTGCTCAGCTTGACGATAAAGGAAGCATTCACCCTTATGGTCACTTTATCCTCCACATTGTGCAGATCTTTTAAGAATTTTGCGTACTTTGAAATTTTCTTGATTGCATCCAATAGAGGAATATTTACCTCCATATATTTCAAGGTTTCCAAAGTTTTTGGATCCAAATCTACTATAGTTACTTTCTTAGGATAGATCCTTTGGGGGAATAGCAGTGGAAGAGTGTGGTCTGGATCTCTGTAGGCCTCTATTGAGTGCTATAGCACTCTTTGAGCACTATGGTGCTTTACAGAATCTTTCTTGGGTGCTGCGTCACTCACCTGAGAAGTGATCTTGTGCTAATTCCTTAGTTTCATGCTTGGCTGAGCACTGCAACACTGTTTAAGTGCTTTGGTGCTCTCTAGAAATGTCTTCGCGCCCAGTTTTCTCTTTCTGATCTTCCTTTACTAGCTTGGCTACCTTTGAAATTTTTGTCCCAGACCTCAGGGTGATTGCACATATATTTGCCCTCGGATTAGGTATGGTCTGAGAAGGTAACTAGGTAGCTGGGACTTGCTGACTTTAATTTTAGTTCAATTGAGTCATCTCTTTTCTCAGTTAGGCATTTTCTTTTCTTATTTCCTACATTTGCTCCATCACCATCTTCATCATTTCACTCATGGTGGGGTCTGAAGATGGAGGTGTAGGGAAGGCTGGTTGCCTCAGATGAGGTGCCAACTATTTCTGCTGTGAAAGTTGGCCCTGTGGCTAAGAATTATTTCCCTATTTCAGATTAGAGTGATTTTTCAAATTTGGGTTATAAGTGTTCCTAAATGGAAATTGGTCTGCCTGACTCTGAGGTTAATTTTGGAAAGGCTTGTTGCTGCTACCCTAGTGGCTGAGCTATTTTGCAAAGCTGGGTACATGTCAGTATAATGGTCATTTGAAGTACATATGCCATAAATCTTAGGAACCACTGGAGTTGCTGCTTGGCTAGCCACTAGCTGCTACATAAGGCCAGAAAGTTGCTGTAAAGTCTAGGTTAACACTCGATTCTCTAACTGGCTCACTTTACGAAGGCTTCTAATAGTTGGGGCTGCCCTTTAACTAAATTTCTGAAGATTTGCAGCCATATTCCTAATCAAAGCATAGGCCTCTGCCAGAGTCTTATTTATAAGTTCTCTTCCACTAGCAGCATCTATTATACATCTATCAGCAGGTACCAACCCCTCATTAAAATACTGAAGGAAGAGTTGCTCTGGAATCTTATGATTAAGGCAGCTTGCACAAAGGAGCATGAAGGAGCTCCCAATATTCATGTAGAGTCTCATCAGTTTGGCAGATTCTGGAGATCTTTATTTTGATAAAAGTCACTCTAGAGGCAGGAAAATACCTCTCAAGGAACAATTTCTTCATCCCAGTCCAATTGTTTATAGCCCCATCGGCAAATTAAAGAACTACTTTTCTACAGCACCTTCTAAGGAGAAGGGAATGCTCTGAGCTTTACATCATCCACCTCTGTAACACCTTCCACACCATAAAGCTATGCTTAAGCCATAACCTTATAGTGAGTAGTTGTTACTTGTAAACTCTGCTTGATCTTAGAGGAGTGCACATATATTATTACATCTGAGCCTGCTTTTCATGACAAACATAAGGCGCTTCCTCTCTATGATGCTAAGTTTGAACATAAATAATACGTCAAGAATTCATAAATGTATTACCCCCTGTCTAAACAATAGTATCCATAACTATATCAAACCTTTACCCTGGGTCACACAGGAACCCTCTAGTCTTGGTAGGATACTACTCAAAATTTGTCAAAAGTAAATAAAAAGAACTGATTAATTCTCTATCATTGGTTCATAAAAATGCCTGGATCATAGTGCCAATATCAGCTAAGCATCTCCACAAAATAATCACCATCAACGTAAATCTATAAAAAATATGATAACAGCAGGAATGAGAATCAAAGATTCCCAATAGGAAAAATACTAGTCTACTACTCAGTAATGTCTGACATAGTCTTAAAGTGATTAAAGCATTTTAGATATCTTATGAAATGATTGCTTTTGCTTTTGCTCTCTTTGATCTAACATAATATTCTGAGTATGTTTCATCCTCAATTGCATAGTCTCATACCTATACAGTTTTAGGATTTCTCTCATTCTGATTGTTCATATAATACTTATCTGGTTTACTTCATTATTTCTTTATCATAAACTCATGAACAACTTTAGACTTTAGAAAAGAATTACTTATGATTTTCTAATATACTTTTCTTTTGACGTATTGCCTGTGTTGTAACACCTCATGTTACAACCTGATATACTTCACTTGATATAGTATCTCGCACTATATCCTGATATAGATCTCAAAGGAAAAATCAATCATTTGCTATAGTGACAAAAATAGACAAATTTGCAGCTTCAGTTCCAATAGTTCAAGCAGCATAGGTACAATTTTGGTTCTTGATTTTTTAAACATAGAAAAAGTGATTAGAATACCTCAAAATTTTTACTGAAGATACCTTGACACATTAGCTACATCATATAAAATTTTCAGCTCAATCTAAAGCCTCTAACTAGGTTAGAAAATTCGTGAACAAATGCTGCCCTGTTGAAATCCGAAAATCTAGCAAATTAATTCAAAACTCATATCTATTGCATCCTTTATATTCATCCAACTCACATATATATGAATCTTGAAGATAAATTTCAGATTTCATAAAAAAAATTTCAAACATATCTCAAGGATTTATATTAACAAACTAGCCAAACAATCACCAAGTAATAGACATAGATTTTTCCTACCTTTCTTCCAAGCCTTCTGCTAAACTTTCTCTAGCTTTTTCTCCTCTAATCCAAGCCTCAAACCCACTTTCCAGCCTCTATATTAGCTGCTGTTTGGACATATTTAAAAGGGAAAAACAAGGTTTTGGCTTGAATTTGATGTAGATGAAGTGTTCTTGAACTAGTTTATGTGTTCATCTAAGTGTATCTTCCAAGAATATGGAGCTTTTATGGAGTTTGAATAATGAGAACTTGAAGAAGATGGAGGAAGTAAAAAGAAAACGTGAAGCTTAGAGAAACCGAGAAGGAATGATATTTCATTTGTTTTTTTCCTTTCTATAATATCACTAACTTGGAGAGAAAGTGAGGAAATTAATATTTCCAGATCGATTTGCCTTGTATCAGTATTAGAAATATCTATATTTATTTGATTATTGTAATTAAAAATTATATGAGATTTGACAATATCCATTATTTATAGCAGATTCAGTATTTCAATGTACCAGTTATTACCGTTTCGGTGTACCGGTTATTACTATTTCTATATTCGATTGACATAAAATAAACTTTATCTAGTTAAAACATTTATTGACCCTTATCCTTATTTTTATCTAAGTCCTTATACCATTTATAGGGTCTCATCCATATTATCCTATATCTCTGGTTAACGATATTATTATATTGAATTTTTTAATAATATTAAATTAATTTTTGGTTTTTTTTTACCAACTCCTCATATTGTTGTCATCATAACTGTGTCTATTGAAATTTTTAAAATCCTTATAAATTATTTATAATTAATTATTTTATCACAAACAACACTAAAAAAAAAGAGTCGTTACAACCTCAACCCTATTGGGTCTCATGCCAAAGCATAACATGTGTAGTTTCTTTAAGTGCTGGTGAAGATCTTTTCCAAATAGTTCATGGAACTTGGGTAGAGCATGAACCATGTATCCCTTAAGCTCAAAGTCATTGTCAAGCCTAGGATATGTAATGGCCAAAGGCTGTCGGGTAAAATCAAGAGTAGTGGGCTCTCTTAATGTCCTGTTCCAATCCCCAATGTTTGTTGTATCAGTTGAAACACTAAATAAAGGATCAAAATGCTCAAATGGTTATGCTTGTTGGTATGTTGCTTGTCTGAATTTTCGTAAATTTTTTTCAATTTCAGAGTCAAGAGGTATCAAATTTCCAACAGACAAGGAATGCCTTATACAAAGGAATAACCATTTTTTCATTTCTTTTAATAAAATAATAGTAGAAAATAAAAAAAATTGGAATTAAATAAAATAAATTAAAAATAGCCAAATAAACAACTAAGTTTTAATGTCTCCCCGGCAATGGCTCCAAAATTTGACAGAAGCTGTCGTCTACCTCCTCAAATTAGAAATTTATTTTAATGCTAAGTTACATAAAAAATGTAGTAAAGGACACAACCTAAATTGTTTTTCAAGGAGGCTTCAACACTTAATTGTGAAAATTTGGGGTTTTGAAGAATGAGATTTATAGCAATTAGAATTAAAAGTTAATAGCAACGATGAAGAAGGTACTAGTGCAAAGTATTCCTAGGATTAAAAACTAATTATTATTGACCAAATATTAAACCCATTGGTGGCTATTAGTAATAAATTACTGCAATTCTACTAGTGACCAATCGACCTCTAGAATTTGACCAATACAAATAACCGATAAATGAGATCTCAGTTTATTTAAAAGTCACATTGATTTAATGAATCAATTACAATAGCCTAACCGCCAAACGAAAAGTTAATTCTAATATTCTCCGTCAAACATAAACTAATAGATCTATCAATTTATGCCCAAATCATCGATGATCGCCAATTTAGTTATCCCAATAAAGATTATAATAATGACCACAATAATTATAGAAATAGAAACTACAAAACATTAAGAAAACCAATACATTTAATATCAAAAAGGAATCTCAAACATCATCCCAATCCATCCAAAAACCCTTACACTAGTAATAAAATCTACTCCTCCATCTCTGGAGGATTACAATAATGAATCTAAAAGCGTACCTGAAAATAATAGCAATGATCCTTGCTACAATCCACATGAACAAAGGAAATTCACCAATAGAATCCATAAGAGAGAGAAGAATAGAGAAGGAAAAAGGGGAGATGTAGAGAGATGTGAACAAAGAGAATAATAGCAACCTAAAGTTTAGATCTAAAACGATGTCCAAAGCTAAGGTAAACAATTGTGTCAATCCTTTAAATACTAAAATAGCCCCAAGTGGGGCCCAAAAACAGGTAAGTAATTTGTTAACCCGTTTGTTGCACGAGCGCTACAATGGTCACTAGAACGATGAGGCCAAAAAATTAATGGTTGTCAATTTTCCGAGCATGACAGTGCTAAATGAGCATTGAAGCTCTCAGCTGAATATGAGCCTTTACATTTTTTCTTTTTTTTTGGCTCCAAGCTACTTTTAGAGAGTTCCCAACCTTGTTCTTAACATTTTGCACTTGATCCAAAGCTCCTGTACATAAAACCATACTCAAAAAGGCAAGTTAAACGCAATGGGGTTAAATTACAAATTCCAAAAATTCAATGCAACAGTTAATGATTCTATCAAAATTACACAATGAGGAATAAATCAAAATCCTTATTAATTGCATCCATAACACATTAAAACTCATACAAAAAGCTAAGGTTTGGTGGCAAGATAATTGGCATAAATGCCCTTTATTAGTATCGCAATGGTAATATCATTGGGTTTGTGTCTTGGAGAATCAATGACACATTTGAAGACCTCTTCAATGCTCACTCCGAGCGACTTGAACCAATCATTCTGTAGTAGATAGGTTGCTTTAATAGTGGGAGCCCTAACCACTATACATAGCTCAAACAGCCTAATCTCCATGTAGTTGTCACAGATGGTTGTTTTGAGGGTGGTGTGGTTCTTTGCCTCTAGGTGGGAATAGAAAGCATTTACTATTACTGGGAACACCCTGTCTGAGAAGTCCAGGAACTCCTTGTAGGTAGAAAAGCACACGAAAAGGAGGGTTGAATCGTGTTTCACCTTTTCCTTACCTATTTGACTTCTGAAAAACTTTATCAAAAACTATCAAGTTATGAACTTGAAATGCAGCAGAAAATAGTGTTAGTAACTTCAGAAAGTGAAATTTCTGAACTGAATATGTAATGAACAAGTGAATAAAAGTTTTCCAGAATTGACACAATTAATAAAACAGATACAGAAATAAAATGAGAGATGAAAGAAAAGAGAAATGTTGCTCAAAAGTTTTTATACTGGTTCGGGTAACCTGCCTACATCCACTTCTCAATAACCATTGACTTTTACTAAACCTTTCTCACACTAGAGAAAGAACAAGGATAGTATTTCCATAGCCTTCCTAAGCATTCAACAGTGACCAATAGACAACCCCTACTAACACAAACCAAGTAGTTATTCAGTAGCCTCTCTAAGCTAAACCGAGTAGTCTTTAACCAGTCTCTCCAAGCTAAATCATGACCAGTAAAGCACCTTTACTATTGCATTGCAAGTAGTCTTTGACTAGCCTTTCTAAGCTTACTCACATCGATCACTACTGGATCGAGAATACAAAGGTTTGTGTTTGGATTTGCAACTCAAACTAACCTACACTCAAGTTTCCTTAAGATTTATAATGAAAGACTTGGGAAAATACTTGAATGACTTCTTTCTAGTTATTCTTCCTTGGAAGAACATATAAACAATGAAGAACATAGAAAGAAGATTTTGTGGACAAGGAAATGATTACAAGCAATAATGATCTTTACAGGAAGATAAAGGAGAAAATTTTTCATCATTTTTGTTCTTTTGTTTAGCATCGATCACTTTTTAATTTGAAAGCACAACATCTTTATTTATAGAGGCCTTCCTTGTTACTGTTGTCTTGATCAGACTTCCCAGGGACACCTGTTGATCATTCATTTGTGTCTTGAAAAGGTAGTTTAGAAAAGTAGTTTGTCTGTTTGTTAGAATAGTTACAGAAGCCATTGCAATATTGAAGTTTCTGATGTCCCTTCAGAAACTGCTCTACTTTCTGAATCGAGGTTTCTGAACTTTTCTTCTAGGACATGGTGTTATTGACTTCAAAGGGAAAAGAGATGTAAGCCAGTTCTAACACTGGGTTTTGATTTTTATCAAATTCAATTTTGAAATTCAAAATTTCCCTCCTTTTTCTTATAGAGTGCATCGTTACACTGTGAGTGAGCGTTCTGAAGTGTGGTAACATTTTCTCGTTGATTCTTGAGTCTTCTTATCTTCAATCAGCATTTGTTGATGATCTAAACTTTACGAAAGTGATGATTGAAGATAGTAAAACACTTTTGGCTTAATAGATATTTTGATACCTTCCTTTCAGTGTACTTTTTGAACTTTCAAATCTTGGTTTCTGGCAGCGTCGATTTCTCTTTCAAATCGTTAGCTATTTTAAACTTGAATAAGGATATAATTTTACTTCCTTTTAAGTTCATATCTCTTAATAAGACATAAAATATGTTTGCACATGCAAAGTAAATATATCCTCGTTTGATAAAGCCTTGATATGCTAAATGATAAAACCTTTTTAATTCTTCAGAAAACTCAAGACAACCATTAGTCATTTTTTAAAGCATTTTCATTAAATTGGCTTTGTTGTCATTCAAAACTTGTTAGCATTACTTGGAAGGGTTGTGGAGATAACACTCTTCCCAGCCTTGCAAGGTGAAAACTTCCTTGACAATGGAAACTTGGTTCTTAGGTGGTTACTTAATCACTTTCTAAGGGAAATCTTTCTCTAGGAGAAGTTGTCCATATAGAACTCCTACATCAGAGGCTTGTTATACATGAGAAAAAGGTCCTTTCTTTGCAATGGAGCTATCAAGTTGTTTTCCTTTTGCCATTGTAAGGTTGAGTATGAGAAGATTGAGAGAAAATGGTTGAGGTTTGTAAGAAAGCAGTGAGTGTTGCAAAGAGGATAAGTTTGCGAGAGAAGATGAAGCAATTTTGGTTGAAGGTGAGAGTGTTTGAGGTTGAAGATGAAAGATAAGTGTGATGGGACATAAAGTCTAAAAGTGAGCCAATACGGGAGAGATAAACTCAAAAAGAGTAGGAATTATCTCGTCTTTTTCACTCTTCCAAAATAAGTGATTTTTGAACCTTGCAACCACTTTTTGATCCTTAATCCACTTTCTGAGCTAGCTTATACAGTTTATGAACTTTCAGAACAACATTGGTTCCTCATCTATGAATGATCTTCTATATTCAGAGTGTGTATGCATTTCTAACCCATTTTCTGAGCTTCTGACCCTTTTTCTAACCTTGCACACTGACTTTTGGTCTTGCAAATGGATCTTCTAGTGTTTCAAACTGATGTCCTGGTCTTGCAAATTAATGTCTTTGTCTGGGCTTCAGTTTAGAGCCATGATGGGGAATGTCCAAAGATGTTTATACATGAATGCTATGTAGATTTAAAAACTTTTGACGTTCAAAAGCATTTTCAGGTAGCAAAAATATGTTAGCTCTAGAACCCTTGCACTCATGTGTTTTGGATGACAAACAAAACCAATTCAAAGAAAATACTTTGAAGAATGATTGATGTCTCTATTGAGTTTCTTGTAAGATTATAACAAGTATCTATCGTTTAGCAAGGGTAAGGCTTACTCAAATGAGTATACATATTTCACTATGCATGTGTAAACATGTTACAAGATTTGTTATGAAATAGAAGTGAAATTATATTCTTATCCAAGCTGTTGATAGCTACGGATCAGAGGTAGGCTATAATGCTATAAGAAACCAAGGAAATAGACTTCAGAAAATAACACGGGACATCAGAAAGTACTCTCAAATGAAGATATCAAAATATGTCTATATGCAACGTGTTACTTAATTTTCAATCATCATAATCGCAAAGAAATCATCATCAAGAAGATTTGATTGAAGATCAAAAATTGAAAAACTCTTCAAGGAATTGGCTGCGCACATCAGAAAACTCACCTGTGAGTGGAGCAATGAATGCTACAGGAAAGGGAGGGAAATTTGAAATTTGAATTTCAAATTATTAAGTCAAACCTAGTTTTAAACTGGTACGTCATCTCTTCTGCCTTGTTGATCAACTACCCTAGCTTTATGAAGGAGGAGTTTAGAAAGCTTGCTTAGAAAGTAGAAAAGTAGTTTCCGATAGAATATCAAAAAGCTCATATTTACAACGGCTTCTGCAATTGATGCGACAGTTCTATCAACCTCTCTTCTTTCAAGACACAATTGATGTTCAACACGTGTCACTTGAAGAACTGCTCTATGGCAATGGTCATAAAGAAAGACCATTATATAAAGAGATGCTAAGCTCGAATAATGGTGAGAGATTTGAAGAAGAAAGAAAACTCTACAAAAATCTTTTCCCACTTCCTGGAATATTCTATCTTTATCATGTAATCAGTTTTATTCTTGAAGTGTAAAGAAAATCTTCCTTTAACATTCTTAGCTAGATTTAAGCTCTTCCTATGGAAGAAGTAGATGAAAGAAGTCATTCAAGTTTTCCCAGGAACTTTTCTTGTATATGTTAAGGAAACTTAGGTATAGGTTAGTTTGAGTAGCAACCCAAACACTTAACCTTTATACCCCAGATCCGATAATGATTAGTGTGAGATAGCTTGGAAAGGCTACTATAAAACTACTTGCAACACAATAGTAAGATATTCTTGCTTGTCACGGTTTAGCTTGGAGAAACTAGTCAAAGACTACTTATAGCTTGGAGAGGCTAAGGAAAGGCTACTTGCAGTTTGGAGAGGTAGGGAAAGACTACTTGCAACGTTCTAAAGGAGTTACCTGTTAGTCATGGTTGGGCTTGGAGAGTCCAGTGTCAAGACTACTTACAGCTTGGAGAGGCTGGGAAAAGACTACTAATAACATGCTGAAGGAGTTGCCTGTCAGTCATAGGTTAGCTTGTGTAACACCCTTCCAAGTACAACCTCATCCTTAAGTCATGATATCATACTTGAGAGTTGTTACTTATTAACTAGTGGACTTTTCTTAAATATCTATAGCAAGTTCATAGTTCTATTAACATATATAACTTAGAAACAAACATTTATTGATTATAAGGTTGAGTACAAAAGGAAGCTCTTCTAGGAGCTTCAATACACATCTGGTCTCTATTATATATATAGACATAAACATATGACTAAGTATAATCAATACAAGCTTCAGCATTAAACTACTACAAATCCAATTTCCTTTCATAAAACAGCCTCTTTGTTATCTGGATCAACCTGGAGACGACACGGAACAAAAACACATAGGGGTGAGAATTATACAATTCTCAGTAGGGTACATTCTTAAAACATATAACAAAATTAATGTCATCATCATCGTCCCAGCCACTTCTGTTTATTAAGAAAATATGAGCATGCAAAATATATCAAATGTTCATTTTAAAGTTCAAAAACTAATTCTCCGAAGTGGGTCTCTTTTATTATTCAATTCCTTAACATGTGTGTTTCATGACATTCAAGATCCTAATAATTCATTCAAGACAAATAATTTAATGAAAGATGCGTATACATGTGGCAATTGCAATGATCTCTTCATGCCCTTGACATAGTAAAGAAGACTTTTCCGTGCCCTTTTTATATTAAAGGGGATCTTTTCGTGCTCTTTCCATACTAAAGAGGACTTTACCGCGCCCTTTTTGGAGGGGATTTCTCATGCCCTAAAGGGGATTTCATTTTGACTTAGTACATACATCATCCTCAAGCTCACATATACATACATCACATTTCTATATACATTAACATAATTCTCTAATTTCATAATGCTTTAAACCTAGATATGTCATTCACTCATTCCTCATCAAATAATCTTGGAAGTCCATGGCATGCATTTATACACATCAAACTTGAACCAAATATCATTAGGTCACTAATTCAAGGCATTGTCACAATTTCAGCACATTAGCTAATTTTTCACTTAACACACTTTATTTTTCATATCAAATAACCGATTCAAAGGCTACAAAATTTCTCCATGACACCTCAATGTGTCCATAAGGCCTATAAAAATTTCAGAGCAAGAATCATTTATTAACAAAATTTTACAAATTTAGTGGTTAAAGACTGCCTAATCTCAGTTCAGAACCGTAATCTCATAATTTTTAACTCTAGCAAATGATTGAATCAATTTAGAATATAAATAATGGTTAAACTTGAAGATGTTTCCAACACCTTATAAAAACTTCAAAGGAAAAATCAATCATTTGCTATGGTAACAAAATTAGAGAATATCATAGCTTCAAGACTAGAAATCCAAACAGTACATATATAGTCTCAGTGCATGATTTTTTTCAGGAAAATCATGCTCCACGAAAATTCTTAGAGTTGCCTTAGGATGTTAGCTTCAACATATATATTTTATAGCTCATAAAACTACATACAATTGTGCTAGAAAATTCGTGAACAGACACTGTGTGATTTTTCCACAACATATAAGGTTTAACATATCTTCACCAAAAATGATTTTTACATAACAACAAACCAATCCACCAAAGAAATACATCTATAAATATGTGTAATCAAAGAATAGAACCAGAAAATATAAATTTTAAACTATCAAAATTTGCAAGAAATAAAATTTCATTAAATAAGATAACAAACCCTAATTTGGTGGCTTCGGGGATCTTTGCTCCAAAGGATGCTCCAAGAAGGATTTTGCTCACTTCAAGGCCACAAAAATTAGCAGCAATCCTATCCTTAATCAGTGATGTATGAGATATCAAGGTGAGGATTGATAATGAATTGAAATTCCAATTGGTTAGTTTGATAGATTATGAGAAGTAGAACAAGTTTTGTGAAAGGATCTTGGTGTTTTAGTGACTTTGAGCTAGGGCTTCGCAAGCTTTGAATCTTGTCAATGGTGGCTTGAAAGAAAGAAGATGAAGGCGATAACTAAGGATAGTTTGGCTGAAATTGATGGGGTGGAGTGATAAGGTTTGGTGATTTATCATTATCTAGGTGTAAAGATAGTCAAAATGGGTATTTCTTCCTTTTTCAAAATGAAATAATGAAATGGATGGCTAAGATTTGGTTTCTTGGTCAAAGAATGAAGCTTGCCCATCCATTGGCCCAAGATAAGTGGCTTGCATTAATTTGTTAAGCAAGTAGCTTTTTCGGTGTTAAAATTGCACACCAAAATTCCACCAAACGAATGAGATATTGGCACCTGAGTAAAATAATAATAAATGAAAGACCATGATTAAAACTTGCTTTTCAAGTTTCAATCCTTGCCATCTACTTGGCATAAAGTGGTTGGTAAAGGTTATTTGGTCACCAAGTAATTTGTATGGTGTTAAAAATTGCGTATCAAAACTCTACCGAATAGGCGAAACATTGCACCCAAGTAATAAGACATTGCTCAAAAATTAATTCTAAGTATAAAATCCTCATATCTAACTATTTCTAGCCTTAATCCTCTTTTTTCTCAGTTTTGGGCACCTCCGGGTTCCAATTCTAGGGTTTCAGCTATCTCGATGGATGGGCCCATAGGGGCCCCAAGGTTACTATTCACCCGGCCTGAAACTGTCAGAATTTTGAAATTACAACTAATAAAGCTCAAATTAATCTTTAAATATTTATTAGAGTGTTCCAGTTTGGAGAATCTAGAGTCAAGACTACTCATGTTAGCTTAGAAAGGCTAGTACAGAACTACTAAAAATCCTTGGCTACAGGTGATTTCTGAAAACTTTGGATGATAGCTTGGGAAGGCTAATGTAAAAACTATCCATCTTTAATTTCTCAAGATGAGAAAATTATTATTATAGTAGAACCTTAACAGTTGTTGAGTATTGGATGTAGGCAGATTAGCCGAACTAGTATAAAATTCCTTGTGCCCAATCTTTCTTTCTCTAATCTCCTTTATCAATCTCTGTTGGATCTCTCTCTTTTTTACGTTTGTATAAATATATTTATTGCTTTCTGTTAATTCCTTTTTATAATGAGTGCTTTACTTATCAGAGTTTAGAAAGCTACTTTCTGAAGCTACTAACTTATTTCCGTTGCACTTCAAGTTTTGCACTTGATAGTAATTATTTTAGAAGCTTCAAAAAATGAGAAAAAGGATCAATGCATGATTCAACCCTCTTCTCGTGCACATCTTTAACTACAAAATGATCTTCAGCTAATTTTTTTGTGAATATATCAGACACTTAGTCTTCAATATTCACAAACATTAACTCAAATCTCCTTTTTGAACATAATCTCTAATAAAATTATGTTTAACATCAATATGCTTGGATCTAGAATGCTGGATACCATTCTTAGCAAGATTAATAGCACTTGTGCTATCACAAAGTATAGGGATTTTGGAATACCTCAGATAATAATCTTCTAGTTGATTCCTTATCCACAGCATTTGAGTGGAATAGTTTGCAACAGTTACATATTTAGTTTCAACTATAGAGAGAGCAATGGTGTTTTGCTTCTTGCATAACCAAGTGATGAGACTCTTTCTAAAGAAATAGCAACATCCACTAGTGCTTTTCCTCTCTACTCTGTCTTCAGTAAAGTCAGCATCACAGTACCCTATAATCTCACAAGATGTTCCTTTCTCATACCATAAACCAAAATTAGTAGTACTGGATAAATAGTTTAAAATCCTTTTAATAGCATTTAAGTGTGATTTTTTTTTTAGATTAAGATCTAGCAAAAATTTCCATACTTAATTAAATGTCAGGTCTACTTGCTATCAAATATAGAAGTGAACCAATCATTCATCTATACTTACTTTCTAATACATTTTCACCATTTTCATTTGCATCGATGACTTGAGATGGATGCATAGAGGTACTCATGGGTTTAGCTTAATCCATATTAAACTTTTTCAAAAGCTCTTTGATATACTTTTCTTAACGGATCAAGGTTCCTTCTTTTTGTTGTTTTATTTGAAAACCAAGGAAAATCTTGAGTTCACCCATCATTCTCATCTCAAATTCACTTTGCTTTAATTTTGAACACAAAGAGAATGATCAATGGGCCAAATCCACCTTTATTAGCAAAGTGAGCAATTAAAATCTCATTTTAATCTCAACTTCTAAACACACTCATAAACCAACATTAAAATGAGATTTTCTCCTCCTCATTTCTCCTTAATATGACCAACCACTGCCCCTTCATTTTCAGCCGTCACATGTTGAAATTCAATTAAAATACACTTGAAGAACCATACCATGAACCATGCCTTAAGCCATACTTAGCCATACCCAAGCCCATACCATGCAAAGAGATATTTTTCTCTTCCTTTTTTCCTTCCAATGGCCACAGCCTTCCTCCCCCTTTCATCCCCTCATAACTCATTTTCTATAAATATCTCACTCATGGAAGCTTACAAGAACATTTGGTTATTCTTGTAACTTCAGTTTCTTTTCTTTGTCTTCAAGAGTTCTTCTTTTTCTTCTCTATTCTTCAAGAGCCACCACTCTCTATTACTTTTCAACCCCAAACCACAACACAACCACCATCAACCTCCCCTAAAAATACTTAACCTCTCCATTCCCAAGACCAAAACCCAAGACAAACCTTTCTTCCTTCTTTTCTTTCCTTGGCCGAAATCACCTTAAAGCTCCAAGGAAGATTTGTTCTTCTCATCTCATTTCCAAGAGCAGGCTCTTTTCTTTCCAAGAAAAATACCTTTGGTAGGGAGTTGTTTTGAAGTTTGTCATTCTTTTCTTTTGTATTACTCTTGGATTGAGATGTTATAATATTGGTCTTCTCTTTCTCCTTCTCATTTTCATTTTCTTACCTTCCTTTTTCTTTCTCTTCATTTTTGGCCTTGATGGCCTTGGTCTTGAAGAACCATGGCTTGATGATGAGGATCTTGGATCTTAGTTGCAAAACCATCATTTACTTTACCTCTAAAGCTTGAAGGTCCCACTTTTAAGAGTTTTTGCAAATAAAGATGTCACTTGGTTTCTTTTGATAAGTCTTACTTGAGCAAAATAAAATGATATGGTTATGTTGTTATCTAATTAACTTAAGTTCAAGACTTACCCCTTTCAACCTTAAATTTGATCAGTGTTTTAGAATAATTACTCAGATAGGAGTTTTGAGCATAAAACTAAAAAGAAATAATTGGCCATTCTTTCACTTTGCAAACCTTGGAAGTTGATCGGTGTTTTAGAATTATCACTCTAAATAGGAGTCTTGAGCCTAGAACCTAAAGAAATAATAAAAGAAAATGCATTCATGTTTATGCTTCAAGTCTTTGCATTTCATATTTACATTCAAGTCTTGCACCTCATATTTATTTCCAAGTTGTCACCTAAAGCTTGAAGATAAGAAATGAATTTGCATTCCATGTTTATATTTGTCATCTAGCATGTTTATGTTTTAAGCCATCACCTAAACTCAAAGATTAAAAATGAACTTTCATTCTCATATTTAATTTCGACCCTTGCATATCATATTTATATTTCTATCGCCATCACCTTATTATACCAAGATTAAAATGAGACTTGCATTTGCATATTTAAGTTTATGCCATCATTTAAATAATCTAGTGCTCGAGACTTACCCCAATGAAATTTGGTTCTTCAAGAAAATAAGGAATGATATATTATTATCTCAAGAAAATGAAGTTTGTGTCTTACAACCTTTCCTTGAATGTAAGCTTGAATCTTAAGGTGTTAAAGCTTAGTTCACATAACCAAAAATTATTTGGGCTCTCGACCTTTGCTACTAAATTAAGGGTAATATATTTTTTTTATAAGGATAAAATTAACTATAAGTGTATCTCTTGATCTAGAATTAATTTAAAGAAAGACTAGTTACTAGAAATGCCTATTTTGTATTCTGGTATGCTCTTAGGAAATTAAATTTTAGTTTCGATTCCAAACCTTCCAGATTTGATGTATGCTGTATGGAATGTGTTTACCATGGGAAAATTGTTGTTAATGGGTGTGGTAATTAATTTTAGTAACTAAGGAAAGATTAGCACCTAGAAAGAACTCGAAATGTGAATTCTAGAACTCCTTAAGACAAATAACATGTATTCTATCCAGCATGTGGTATTTAAGTAAAAATGATGTTTAACACTTAGGAAATATATAGGAAACACTCATAATTGGTTTAGGAATTAATTCTAGCATCGTAGGAAAAGTTGGTAATGAGAAAGGTTCAAAAATGTAACTTCTAGAAACACCGAAATAATTCATTTTCTTTTCTATTTCAAATCTGTCCAGATTTGTTTAGAGGTGTTCTTGAGGATAATAATTAGTGAGAATCATTGGAATTGATCCCCTAGATGTGTAAAAGAATAAGTATGAAAAGATAGGTCTATCCGATTTAGAGGTTTCATCGATTAAGGAGTTGATAAGAACGCTTGTCCTATGAGAAGTTAAGATTGATGTATAGGTTATGTTTGCATGAAACAAAGATTGTTATGGCATGTTATGATTACACGTGAAATGCTTAAGATGCATATGTTGAAGTAATATGAAAGCATGTGACAATTATGTAAAATGTTTGTATTCTTGCATCTTGATATAACATGCTAATGTTAAGGTGACATAAGACACATGGAAATGATCCTCTAGACTCCCCGAATTAAAGGTTATGAGAGGTGATACTAGCCCCCTACCCTGTACTTAAAGGTCGGGTGTTAACTTATCTTAAAGATAAGAGTATGCTAGTGACGACTACTGAGGTATGAGCTCATAACCTAAAACTCGCAAAAGGTGAAAGTAATAGGGTGGCCCCAAATAAGAGAAAGAAATGGTTTAAGTCATCTAAAAGATAAATTAAGGAAATTCATGCTATAATTACTATGATCGATGAGTATCACTTATGTTTGCACTTAGTATGTTGCACCTTGCATTGACATGCATTTCATGATGAGGCATAATACATTCATGACATCCAAGATACATATTAAAATGAATAGAGCTCGGTAAATGATATTTTGGAAACTTAATAATTGAACCTTATGCATGCTCACTATTTTATAATAAAACCCGAGGTTCTTGAGGATGTAGATGATGAAACCAGGATAGGAGGACACCCTACTTATGATGGCTGTTATGTTATGTGTAACACCTTCCTAATTACCATATTTTACTCGAGTATCAATACAGTAATTAGAAAAGTATTACTTACCTTTACAATCTATACTAGTCGAAAATAATTAAAATAAAATAGTGTAGACGCGTAAGTTGCAAAGCCAATATATACATATATGGACATTATTGTTAATTTTACAATAGGTAATACTGTAAAACAAACTAGTCATTTCCTAAACAATAGGGACTCAGTCCACAAAAGAACATCCCTACCAGCTAGTCTAACCTACTCAAAGTTGAGATCCAGCAAAACTTTATACAAACAGAAAATGAATCTCATCAATATCCAATAAGGTCAAACTACGGTCTGGGGATTCTATTCCTAAACTATTGCTATACATACATCAAAAGTCCCTGAGTTATCCCATGGTCTCCTAAATAAAACCATTTGCCATTGGTGCAATGGCATTGCCCCCAGCTGGGGCATCAGGATCAACTGGCAGATCGGAGTCGGAGGAAGAGGACGAAGGATCGTCTCCAGGAGGGGACATAGGTGGTGCAGGTGGAGCTACAAATACATCAGGGTGTGCCATTTCAAGAGGCACCTCAGCATAAGGAAAACCTGGGTCGAACTCGTGAGAGAAAGCGAAGTACTAAATGAGCGGCTAAAGAACACGTACACTGATCAGGAGTATGCTACAACATATAAAGAGTCTAAGGTTGGATTATAATGCCACTGCCACTAGGGCGAGTTAAGGAAGATTATCACCAACGGCATCCTTAGAATCTGAATACAATATAAAATACATGCAGCGTAGAGATGAGAATATTATAAAATTCTCAGTAGGGTATTCCCTCACCAGTGATCAAAATTAATAAATAAAACATAAATAGGAATATCATTCTTTTTTTTGTCAAGCATTACCAAGTACACTTATATGCAAAAATAACAATAAATTATGCACAGTCCTAGGAATAATTATTAATGTATATGGTTCAGGTAAAGTCAAATGTAACATGATAGTAATTATAAGTTTTTCTCTAGCGATCCATGGAATCCAAGTTAGTGCAGTTGTTTCTCTTTAACATAGGGAAGACTTAGTTTCATATCCAGTAATATCTGTAGTGGATAACTCCACAAAGAACAATAGAGTGCTAGGACATGAGCTCATTCCTATTCGTGATCATCGGACTTCATCTTTTGTTTTTCCATTTCCGAATCACACACAGTTCTATTTCTAGCCGATACATCTACCGACTCATAAAACTTACTGGGAAGTCCTTCTTTTTGCCTCCCTGATATACCCCACATAAGCCTTGTTTCTGTTTTTCCCCCATATGTTGGAATTTGCACAACTGAAGGTCACATTCCCGCTTTCATTAGCATAACAGTCATATGATGTAATTATCTTTTCAAATGCCTACTTATATCACATATGAGCATATAATCATGTTGGAGTCTCATCCATATCTCCTCATCATTTCTATAGAACAATTAACATGCATTCCATATGATATATACCCTAATTCAATGCCATTTCATCGTTAGTTTAAGACATCTTTATCATTTCTAGCAACCAGGAAGATTTATCAATCTATAACTCATAATTATTCTCTATATTAGATGACCAATTTAAGAGCCACAAAAATTCTCTATGACATGTCAACATGTCCAGTAGTCCCTGTAAAAATTTCATAGCAAATAGAGACCTCTAACCATGTTAAATAAATTGTACAAATTTAGTGGTCAGATACCACTTATTCGTAGCCCAAACCAGAGTTCTCTTAATTTTTAACCCTAGCAATCAATAAAATTAACTCAAGAGAAAAATCATAGTAATACTTCAAGAAGTTATAAACACCTTGAAAAAAGTTTCAAAGGAAAAATAAATCATTTGCTATGATAATAAAATCAGACAAATTTACAACTTCAGTCTCAGAAATCTAAGCAGCATGAACATCATTTCTGTCACTGATTTTTTTAAAGTAGAAATTCTTGAAACCAATGCTCAAGAAAATTCGTGAAAATATTTCAAGATGTTAGGGCCAACATATAATTTTTCCAGACCATCATCATGACCAAAATTATGTCCAAAAATTCATGAGATTTTACTGTATTAAGCAAAACCGAAAATCCATCACTCTAACTCAAATTTCATTTGGTAAATTGATGACTCTAACCTCATCCAAATCCTCCACCAAAATTTATTCATCAACAAACATATATCACTAACCAAAATAATCAAAAATTTCGTGCAGCACAAGTCATAAAGTCAGAAACTAAATTTGGCAATAAAAGACTCAATAAAACCCTACTCTTGGAAGCTAAAGGTGCCTTGGTCTCTAGGATGCTCCCAAGTGATGCTCTTCACTCCACAACTCTCAAGATACACCCACGCCCTTCTCCAATCAGTGATGAGTGGGGTAAATAAGATGAGGTTTGGGAATTTTAATCGGTTAGAATTGTAGAGGTTGATGTATAGAACAATTTTAGTGAAGGGAGTTCTTGGTTTTGGTAGCTCTAGCTAGTACATAGGTGATTTGAACACAAAATGGAGCTCTTGGTTATGGAGGAGGTTGCTGGTTTCTTCTCCCTTGGGCTGGCCGAAAATGGCTTTTTAAAGAAGCCAAATCTGTGATGTTTATCCATTAATAAAGTAATGAATATTATAATGTATATTTAGATAATCATCCTCCAATGAAATAAAGTGAATGGTTGTGATTCAATCTTGTAATTCAAGATTGAATCTTGGCCATTCATTTGATTTAAAAAGATAAGTTCATTTGTTTTGTATAGATCTAACTAGTTTTCGGTGTTAGAATTACTTTGCAGAAATTCCACCGAACGGGTGAAATAGTGTACCCGAATAATCAAACATTGCCTGAAAAATATTTTCGGGTATAAAATCTTTATTTCTACCTATTTCTAAACATAATCTTATAATTTTTCAATTTCTAGCATCTCCGGAACCTAATTCTACGGTTTCGACTGTCTCGGCGGACTGTGGGGCCCGCAAAACACTATTCATATTTTTTTTTTTGGGCTGATTTCTTGAATCATTCTCATCATGTCTACATACGTCAAAATCTTAAAATTCTCATTAATAAAACCTCATTTAATTTCCAAAGATGATTAGGGTGTTACATTATGATTTGTGATTTTACTTATGATGTGGATGTTTCCTTGATACTGTTTCACGAAATCAAACGATGTAGTATTCACCTTATGTAGGGCTCACGTTTTCATCTTTTATCACAAAAAAAACATTTACCTGTATTTTTGCTAAGTATTTTCTAAAAGTTAACAATAAGAACTGGAACAAAAGAGTAACGGCTAATAATTAACTTGGATACGTCTTAGGCGTGTTAGGTTAAATATTAGGGTGTTACAAGCTGCTTTACATAAACTTCCTTAGAGAGAAATCCATTTAGGAATATAAACTTAATATCCATTTGATAAAGAGTGAATCCCTTTAAGGCAGAAAAAGCAAGTAACATTCTTATGATTTCAAGTCTAGCTACTGGTGCAATTGATCACCATTCTAGTTTCATCCAGCTTGTTTCTAAACATCCATTTTGTTCCTATGATAGTTTTTCCTTTGGGCTCTTCCACGAGTGATCAAACTTTTTTTACCTCAAACTACTCCAACTCCTTTTACATAGCATCTACCCAACTTTGATTATTCAAAGCATCTTCAATGTAGTTAGGCTCGATAATGGAAATGAAAGCACAGTTGGACACATTTCTAAGGGAAGATCTTGTTCTCACACCCTTGGAAATATCCCCTAGAACTTTGTTCTGAGAAATTGCTTTTAGATCAAAAACTCCTCTGTAGTTCATGTAACCTTGATTTTTTTTAGTTTCTCTTTCATTTTAGCTTACTCTTCTTCATGTTCAAAAATGTCACTTTCTAAGAGCTTTGGAGTTCTGAGTAAGTGTTAAGATTGAAGAGTATCCTAAGAAAATTCCATTATCATATTTAGAATCAAATTTTTTCGAGTTTGTCCTTAGTGCTAAGAATTAAGCAAGATGAGCCAAATATATGAAAATATGATATGTTGAGTTTTTTACCCTTCCATAGCTCATAAGGTGTTTTTCTTGAGGATTAGCCTTAAAAAGATTCTATTTTGAATATAGCATGAGGTGTCTACAGCCTCAGCCCAAAAACCTTTTGATAAATCACTTTCTAAAAGCTTGGTTTTGGCTAGAGCCGCCAAACGGGCCAGTCCACTCTTATTTGGCCCTAGCCCACATGGGTCAGGGCCAAAAGCCCATAATTGCAAAAAGTCCACAAGGCCAAAAGGCCACGTGGGTCAGGGCCAGCCCATGAGCCAGTCCACTTATAAAAATTTTAAAATTCATCAATACTTAAAATGAACTAGCCCAGGGGCTGGCCCATAGATTAGCCCACCTATGAGCTAACCACAACCCACCTATATTATACTATTGATACTATATTGTCATGTCTGAATTCTTTAATTTTTCTTTTCATATCAAATGCGCACATTCTTTTCCTCTTTCTTTTTCTTATATTTGAAATGATGAAAATATTCTACATCAATAAAATATTAAATAAATAAATAGATAAATAAAATCGATTTCGACAAGAACCATCAACAAAGCGAAAAATATAAAAAACTAAGAAATTCGCAAAAAACTGTTTTTCACTTTTGCATGCTAAGTTAATAGATTTTGAAAATATATATATATATATATATATATATATATATATTTGTCATCACGATAAGCACCCTTTTGTAAATAAAATAATTAAATAAATAAATGGATAAATAAAATTGATTTCGACAATGAACCATCAACAAAACGAAAAATATGGAAAAAAAAATCGCAAAAAACCTGTTTTCACTTTTGCATGCCAAGTTATATATATATATATATATTGCACGAAATAATCATTCTCAGTTACTTACTTGTTGCTAAAAAAAAGCACGAATCCAAATTCTGAACTGAAGAATAAACAAAAATATTCAATAGAAAAAAATAAAAATAAATAAATACTCTTATTTGCGATGACGTATAGGATTAAAATAGTCTTGCTAAGGTGATTGGATCGTTCCACTTTCTTTTTTTTAATTTTTTCTTCTAAATGGATTGAAGTTTGCTTCACTTGCTCGGGAAAATCAATTCGAGATGGGGAAACGGTGAGAGAATTCACGACTCCAACATTGACTTTGTTTGGACTCTGATCGGCGAGGAAAGCTTCAGTGAGTCCGAGGATGGGGCCCTTCGGTGACTGCGGGAGTGTGTTTTAATGGGCTGACCTATGACCCATGACGGCTGATCCACTATTTTAATAGGTTTAGTGGGTCAAGGGCTTATTAAGCCCCTTAAGCCGTGGTTAAAATTTTAGTAGGAACGAAATTGTGGGGTTGGAGGCTAGCCCAGAGACCTAGAGCCACTTTGACAGGACTAGTTTTGGCAATTTCTAGCAAGCTTCTATTTTTTCTTTTTACAACAACATTTTGTTAAGGAGTTATAGGTGCAGAAAACTCATGACAAATGCCATATTTTTCATAAAACTATTCAAAAACATGATTTTCAATTTCTCCTCCATAATCTGATCTTATAGAGGTAATTTGATAATCTTTTTCAACACAAACAAGTTTTAAAAAAATTTGAATCTTTCAACCACCTTATCCGTAGAAGTTAAAAAGATAATCCATGTAAATCTAGAGAACTCATCCACAATGACAAGACAATATTTATAGTCTTGGTTGGTCCCAAAAGATCTATTTGTAAAAGCTCAAGTGGCTTTGTAGTTGAAACATCATTTTTGTTATGGAAAGAAGCTTTAGTTTGCTTGCCTTTCTCATAGAAATCACAAGTAGAATCCTTGTTATATCTGATTTTTGGTAGGCCTTTAACAAGCTCTTTTTGAGATAGCTCAAAAATAAGCTTCATATGAGCATGCCTAAGCTTTTTATACCACAGCCACTTACCATCGATGAAGGATGCAAGACATTTTACATCTTAATCTAGAAGGTCATCCAAGAATACACATAAATATTATCATATCTCTTATAAGATAAAATGACTTGTTCAGAAGTGGGATTCACTATTTTACAAGCATATGCATTAATAAAACATCAAAACCATGGTCACAGAATTCACTGATGCTCAATAAATTGTGAGCGAGACCATTAATAAGTAAAATATCAAAAATTTGGTGAGAGTCATCCCTACCAACATTTCCTACACCTATAACCTTGGTTTTACCTCCATCAGCGAATTTTACTGATCTAGAGTTTTGGGCTTTAGATTTCAGAACCATTTTCTGGATCCAGACATGTGTCCAGACATGTGTCCGGAGTAACCATTGTCCATGTATCATTTGTTGTCTTTGTCAACATGCATGCTCAGACGTATGTGCAACAGAATCAGTTTTTAGCTTAGGTACCAAGACTTTCTTGGGTCCTTTTAGGTTAGTTTTCCTTTGGGGGAGGTTTCCCAACCTATTTTACAGATTTCTTTCTCATAAAACATTTGTCAAGTGGGTGTCCCTTCTTGTGGCATAAAGTACAAGAAACTCTATTCTTTACTTTCTTTGATAGGATTACTTTTCCTTTCTCATCCATCTTACTCTCATATCCTAACCTAGTCTTTTGAAAATAAGGCCTTTGGCCACCAAGCATCAGCTTAAGATTCTTTGAGCCATTTACCACTTTTTTCAAGATTAGATTTGAGAATTCTTGAAGTCCTTTCGAGTTCAGAAATTGCTTCTTGAGTTTTCTAATTTTTTTCAGTGACTTCTACATCTAAGGATTTGAACTTAATATTTTCTCCTTTCATTTCTCCCTTCTCAAGTCTTAGATTCTCAACATCTGATTTGGCCTTTTCAAGTTCTAGAACTACTTTCTAATGGTTTTCTTTTTTTCAAGGTTGAGATAGTGAGAGGAAAAGATTCAAGAATTTTCAAGCAACTCACCATATAAAGCAAGTAATTCATCATAAAGAGGTCAAGTTCAGAAGATATCTTTACCTTAGGTCCTCTATCTAAAGTATAGCCAACGATGGAACATAAGTTTGCTACATCTTCAAGCTCATATTGGCTTTCTGAACCTTCCTTTTCTTCCTTAGAATCACTCTAAGTGGCCAAAATTCCTTTCTTCTTTGCTAGGAGGTTATATTATGGACCCTTGAGCTTAGGACAATCAGTCTTGAAGTCTCCTTTCTCTCCATAATTATAGCAAGTAATGTTGTCCAATTTTCCCTTGCCCTTTTTGTCTTTTCTAAAGTTGATGTCTCTTTTTCTCTTTGTTTTGCTTCTCCAAGCTTTAGACATCTTCCTTATGAACATAGAGATCTTCTAATTCTTCTTCCTCATTAGAGGTTTCAGCAATCTTCATTATTTTACCTTTACTCCATTTCTAGTATCATGACTTCAAGGCCATGGACTTGCTCTTCTTTATAGTTTCACCATGAACTTCAAATAGCATAACTTCATGAGTTTTTACAGACCTAATAAGTGCATCTAGGCTAAAGGTCTGAAGGTCCTTAGCTTCTGTAATAGCAGTGATCTTGGGAAGCCATTTTGCAGGGAGACTTCTGAAGATCTTTCTAATCATCCCAGAGTTTGAGTACCTCTTACCTAAACCTTTGAGTTGGTTTATAATGTTCATGAACCTACTGGTCATGTCATCAATACTCTCTTAATCCGTCATTTTGAACATTTGGTATTGATAGACCAACATATTGATCTTTGTCTCCTTGACTTGATTAGTACCTTTATGCATCATACGAAGTCTGTCCCAGATTTCTTTAGCCGTATCACAAGCAATAATCTTATCATATTCAACTTTGCTTAGTGTACACATGAGTAGGTACTAAGCCTTGGAGTTTAACTGAACTCTATCTTTATAATACTCTGTCCACCTACTCCTGAGGACTTCTCTGAATGGAAGGTGCATCTCCAATTTCAGGAACTTCCTTCATAAGAATGTAGTCTCCTTATTGAATGATCTTCCATAAGTCAAGACTTATGTATTTGATGAACAGCTCCATTTTATCTCTCCAATTCATATAGTTTCCATCATCAAAGAATGGTTGTCAGTTTATAGAGCGTCCTTCTGCAATATGAATATTTTGTGCCATTTATCCCTGGGATCTTTGTCCTCTATAGTAGCTAGAATGCTCAACCTCTTAGATGCCTAAGCTCTTATGCCAATTGTAGGTTGAAAAGTGCACGAAAATGGGGATTGAATCATGCCTTAACCTTTCTTTCCCCTTTAGATTCTGAAAAGCTTAAATTGAAACTATCAAGTATGAACTTGAATTGTAGTAGAAATAACATTAGTAAGTGTCAAAAAGTATCTTTTTTCACTAAACAGATGTAAGAAATGCAAGACTAAGTATGCTTTTTAGAAGAATAAATACAATAAGCACAAAACAAAATATAAAGGAGATTAAGGAAAGAAAGAGAATACTGCACAAGAGTTTTTACACTGGTTCAACTAACCTGTCTACATCTAGTTTTCAACAACCATTGAATTCTATAAATCAAACCTTTCTCAACCCAGAGAAAGTTAGATATTCTTTCAATAGCCTTCCCAAGTTATCTCTATGTGACCAGTAGCCCACTCTATTGTCACTTCCAAGTAGTCTTTACTTAGCCTCTTCAAGCTAACTCAGCATGACTATTGGCTCACTCTACTATCACTTTCAAGTAGTCTTTGACTAGCCTTTACAAGCTATCTCATAATGAACACTACCGGATCGGGTTACAAAGATTGTGTTTGGGTTGGATCACTCAAATTATCAAACACTCAAGTTTTCTCATAATAAATAATATTAGAGCTGAAAACTTGAATGATTTCTTTCTATCTATTTTTTCTTAGGAAGAATATGTTATCTAATGAGAACATAGAAAGAAGATTCTTTACAAACATGAAATTGATTACAAGCTATAATAGTTTTACAGAAGATCAGAGGAAATTTCTTCAGCGTTTCAGCACAATTAATTAGCGAAAGTCACTCTATTGTAAACACAATATCTTCTTTTATACTTGATATTCATTTATGACCATTGCCATTAATCTGTTTTCCTAGTAACACATGTTGATCTTTTTTTTTTTTTTTGGTGCCATGGAAATGAAGTCTAAAGGAGTAGCTTTGCATATCAGAGTTACATTCTGCAGTTGTAGAAGCCATTGTCTAATAGAGGTTTCTAAGTCCACCTTTAGAAACTATCTTTTGCTTTTGGAACGAGGTTTCTAAATTTTTCCTTCTAGAAGCTGGGGTAATTGACCAAGTTGAAAAAAGGTGTCATTATCAGCCCCTGACTGAGTTTGACTTTAAATTTAAATTTCAAAACTTTCCCTCCTATTTTTGTAAAGTGCACCGTTTATAGTAAATGTGCTTTTTGAAGTGCTATTTTAGTTTTTGGATAATCCTTAGATCTTCCTTTCTTCAATCAAAGCTTCTTGTAAAGGATATGATCACAATTATGATGACTGAAGATGATAACTACACTTTTCTTCATATTTGGATTGAAATCTTCACTTAAAACTTGCTTTCTGAAGATCTAAACTTTGGTTTCTTGTTCTTGGAAATTTTCTTTCATGCGTTAAGCATAGAAATGTTCATTTCAAGATTTATTTTTCACTTTCATTGAGTTCCAAATCTCTTTAAATGAGATTAAACATGTTTGCACATGTTATTGTGAAAATAATCTCATTTTAGGAACATTTATACTAACATGAATAGTTATGTTTCGTGCTTCAAGAAACTCAAGAACCAGATTAGTTCTTTTTCAAAATATTTTCACAAAATTAGTTTTGTTATCACTCAAAACATTAAGCATCGATACTTTCTGAAGAATTATGGAGCTAGCAACATCTTCCCTAGAAATCATAAAAGTTCAATAACAAAACTTCAATTGCACATGAAGATAAAAACGCAAAACACAATGACTTTCCTAGTCAGAAACATTTAAGATAAATTAAACAAAGAAGCCACAATCACACCAATGACACTACCATCACCATTGTCAATTTTTTTTTTTCATTCTCATTTTAAAAAATAGAGCAACACCCTCAAACAACACTCAACCAACCAACAAAACAAAAACAAACAAATAATAACTAAGCTAGTGATTAGAAAATCTTAAACCCATAATAACAAGAAAAAAAAACTCAACCAACCTGAACACATTGCATTGAAAAAAAACACACACACACCAATGTAGAAACTCTTCACCCTCTTCACCATTACCCTTTTCCTCTTCCTCCTTGTCCTCATGCTGACCCAACCCTACCACCAAATGCGCCACCCTCCTCACCTTCTACTCTGCCGTACACGATAGCTTCAAAGGATGGCATCTTGTGCAACCACAAATCTATGACAAGAGAAGGGTAATATTAAAAATCCAATATTAAAAATAGAGGCTAATACCTTGGTGTCTTATGAGCTGAAAGTGATAGAGACAGGGAGAGAGCTTTGTCCACTCGTTGCTGCTGAGAGTGAGTGTTACCTGAGAATGATTGAAGCTGAGAGTAAAGGAGACAGGGAGATAGCACCGCCAAATAAGGGTGAAGGGCGGACGGAAAGGTCGTCAGAGTAAGGCTGGAGGACAATGGATGAGTGGCGTGAGCTTCCGACGATAGTGATGGGAATTGAGAGCTATTGCCAAGAGTGAGGAGAGTTGAGAGATTCGAGTGTGAGTGAGCAATTGAGATTTTTGACCTAAAGAGGGGTCTACTATGTTACATATTTTTTTACCCCCACAGTGCACCCATAGTTGGATTTTTGATTTTGTTCTACAATGGCATATGATGTGCATTTGTTATTTGGGTTTGTTGTTCGTGTATCATTTCTCTTATCGAAATAATAACTTTACACATCGTGAGAGGGTCATTTTTGATAATTTGCTTTGGTACTTGATCTTGGAACCTTGTTTTAACTTATGTTTCTTTTTGAGGTTGTTTTACCTTAATTTGATGGTCAGGTTTGATGAGAATAATAATTAATATAAAAATTAAATAATTGTAATAACTTGAATTTTAAACATATAGAATATTTAATAATTAAAAATTAAAGTTATTAATATTGATAGACTTAGTAATTGTTTGTATCTTATTAAAGGTGAAGGCTAAATTTAAATAGTTGAGGAAAACAATTTATGAATAATTAATTCAAAATATAAATAAATAATTAAGATTGGCAATTGTCCCAGCTCAAAATTAAATTCCTTTGGAAAAGTGCAATTGAAGGACTCTCCATTTATGAATATTAGTCACTTTGAAAATTAATAGAAACTGGTACAATAAAAAAATTAATATATCTTATTATAATATATTAAAAAATTAATATATTTATCTATAAATTATGACAGAAACGTTAACTTATTAATGAATTTTCAAGGTGACTAGCATTTCTGAATGGAGGGAGATTTTGTTTTTTACCTGAATTAAAGTCTTTTCCATATCACTGGAACAAAGAAAAAAAAAATATTGCTGACTACCGAAGAGTTGTGTGAAGACTTGGAATGGCATTTTGCGGTTGACGGGACTTAGAGATATGATTGACTTTCGACTAATAAGAAAGTGGCATTTCGTGGTTGACGTGTTGGTCAACCTGGAAAGGCGGACCTGTTGCACTCCCACCAAATTTTCCGCGTAATCTATCCACAGTAGTATTACCCATGGAGTACCCGGCATCCACGTCGAATTCCACTTCGAAAGAATCAATGAAACTTCTTTTCTTTTCTTTTTTTCTCCCCTCCTCAAATAATAACACTATTCAAAATTTATTGGGTTCAAATTAATTTGATTTGGAAACAATTGGTTCACTACAGAAATAATTTTCCTAACTAGTAGAAAGAAGAGGCAGAATGAAATCGAAGAATGAGATGTTGCATCAGACCAAATCAACTTAAAACCTCAGAGGGTTTGGTCTAATTGAATAAAATAGGGTCCTTCATATGGTAAGTTGCAAGTT
This sequence comes from Dalbergia cochinchinensis, assembly GCA_031216125.1. Taxonomy (NCBI): domain Eukaryota; kingdom Viridiplantae; phylum Streptophyta; class Magnoliopsida; order Fabales; family Fabaceae; genus Dalbergia; species Dalbergia cochinchinensis. The sequence continues at coordinate 43,399,369 of CM062372.1, forward strand.
TGAGCTCCCATTAATATTTTTGAAGTGAGATAAATTTATATTCCTTTGTAGGTATTCTATAAATTAAAGATTTTCTGTGGTTTGAATTGATGCGTTATCTCTGTACCTTAAATTTTTTCTTTACAATCAATCGGTTGGGTAATTTAGGAGCAAAATCGAGCCACAAACATTCCTATAGAGCCTTAAACTTTTCTAAACTATCTATAAAAAAAGAAAAGAAAAAGAGTTTGTTAATAAATGTCCTAAAACACTTATTACAAAATCAAAAATAGAAAGTTTTGAATGAAAAAGCTCTCCTCCTTAGGTTTTAAGACAATTACATACACAAGATTCAAGTTGAGACCTATGATTATGCTAGAATAGCCTCCAATAAATTGATCTACAAGCTAGTCATTCTTTAATGATGGCCTTGAAGATACTTTTAGCAATAACCTAAATATAAAACTCTCATAAGAGTATTTCTTTTTTTTTCAACTATATTATTCAAAGTCACTTATATAGCGTTTTTTTTATTCTTTATTAAAAAAAAAGGCATTAAATCCAGAACTACTTAAATTAAAATGTTACCTTAACATAGTAACCATATATTGAATTTTGACCACGTCTAAGTACCCAAGTCTATTTCTTCCCTTGCTTCTTGGTTTATAGATATACTCATACCCCATTCGATCTTCAGATTTGACTCTTGCACTGAAAATCTAGCTAATGTATGTTTTTTATTCATGATTTGTTAGTCTTTTCTGCATTCTTTTTCAATTTTATTAGTGAAGTGGAATAGTTAAAGTTTTCTCAAGTTCGCCGGATTCAACTTAGTCATTATAAAATTTCAGTTGGTCAATTGTTCATAACTTAATTATGTGCAAGGGTTAATATTTTTCATAAAATAAAAAGTATGCATTTTTATTTTATAAACTTTTATTTCATTGCACGAGTGTCTTTAGACATGACAAAAATGATAAAGACAATCAGATATGTTTAGTAAAAGAAGCAAAGAATTACAAATATGCCAATGGCTTTATAGAATTATAAAAATACCCTTCACTTATTAAAGGAAATTACAAGAATACCGCTAGCATAATTATTTGAATTTCAAAGTGCATTGTTTGTATAAATAATGAAGTTACTTTTTTAGCACTTTGAGTACTTTGTTCGAAGGGAATATCAAAGGTCCTTATAATAATTGTCTTCTTACTTTTCCCATTTTTATTTCTTTCCTGTAATATCTTTATTTTTTGTTTAATCCCACAAATTTAATATGTCATCTCCACTTTAGGATTTTTATTTACTTTCTTTCAATATTTTGAAATTATATATATATTTTTTAAAATTTTCATTATTTGTGAAATAAAAGTAATTAAATGAATACATGTAAGTAACAATGGACATATACCAAAAGAAGGAAAATAATAACAATGGATAAAATAAACACTCAAATCATATTGTGAACTTTAGCTTCTAAAATAGTTTGAGCTCTTTACAATATATAAGATATTATACGCCAAGACTAATTATTTTAGAAACTAAAGAAAAAAAGATAGAAGTGTTAAATTTTAATATATTTCTTTCTGTAAAATTTAATACACTTTTACTTAATTGGTTTGTATTTATTAAATTAAAATAGAAAAATATAATATCTATAAATTAATTGTTCTAAAAATTTCAATATATTTATATGTTATAACATTCAACTAATTCATTATTTTATTAGGCATTCAATTATTCTTTTAATATATAGTTAACCATATTGTCATATAAATTACATTTATTTTTTATAATTAAACTGTTAACGTTTAAGTTATAAAAAATAAAGGTAATTTATATGACAATTTAGTTAACTGCATATTAAAAGAATAGTTGAATACTTACTAAAATAATAAAATATTTGAAATGATAAAACATATAAATATATTAAAATTTTGAGATCAATTAATTTATAAATATTGTATTTGTCTAGTTTAATTTAACATATAGAATCCAATTAATTGAAAGTGTATTTAATTTTACAAAAAAATCATATTAAAATTTAACATCTCTATTTCTTTGATTAGTTTCTAAAATTACGAGCTTTAAGCTAAAGCTCCAAATATGATTTGAGTGTTTATTTTATCCATTGTTACAGTTTTTTTGTTTTTCTTGATAGAGATCCATTGCTACTTATATGTATTCATTTAGTTACTTTTATTTCGTAATAAAAATTAAAAAATGAAATATATAATTTCAAAATATTGAAAGAAAGTAAATGAAAATCCTAAAATGGAGACGACATATTAAATTTGTTGGATTAAAAAAAAATATTAGAGGAAAGAAATAAAAACGGAAAAACTTAAAAAAATAATCATTATAAGGGAACTTTGCAGTTCGAGCAAAGTACTCAAAGTGCTAAATAAAGTAGCTTCTCTATTTATGCAAGTAAAGCACGTAGAGATTGTCATAACTATGCCGACAGTATTCTTGTAATAAAGTGCTAAATAAACATGCATGATTATGATATTATTATTTGTAATGTCTTAAGATACTCGTCCAATTTCTATTGGTTCTACTTGTAGCACCTAAACTCTTAACCAAATATGCTTGACTTGCATTATAATTAATTATTAGTTGTTAATCTTTGTATTAGAAAACTTAATCTATTTAAAATAACTTGGCAAAAATATGTGAGAAATTTTTTTTTTAGTTTAAAACAAAAATGCAAGCAATGCGTAAAAACGATAAATGTAAAGCAGAACATGCACATAAGATCTAAACTAATCCATACACACAAGAATATCACCACACAACACAAAAAATCAACTATATATATATATTGAAAACATCATCATAACAAGTCAATCCCAATAGAAAGCTAAAACAACATAAAGTAGGTATCCACCGATAAGGTTGGGTGCTACCACCATCTTGAAACATAAACATAATATAACATAAATCTATAAAAGAAACGTAAATGAAGAAACTAAAAAGCAACATGAAATTGTAGCTGGAATTACTTCTTAAGCCTAACTTTAGAACATAAGATAAAACTCTTTTAACAGTTGTGCTCTCAACACAGTGTAGATGGAAATGTGTATGAGAAGGGAGGTTGAATCATGTATAACTTCATTTTATGTTTCTAAAACTTTTAGCAAAGATACCATCAAATGTAAGACTTGTAATGCAGCAGAAACATAGTTAGTGATTTCAGAACGTAGATCTCTGAAACGTTTGTTAATAAACGAACATCATAAGATAAATAATAGAACGATAAGAACATTAGTTCAGAGTATAAACGAATAATAAGGCGCAATAGAGAAATATAAAGGGGATCAGACAGAGAAGGATGAGACACAGTTTTTTTTATATTGGTTTGGCCAAACTGTCCACATCCAGTACTCAACAAATGTTGAGGTTCTACTAAAAACATCTTTCTCAACTTGAGAAAGAACAAATAGATAGTCTTTACATTAGTTTTCCTAAGCTCTCATATATGACTTTTCGAAATCAGCTGCTGCCACAAGTTGAGTAATTCTTCACCAGCCTCTCCAAGCTGAATCTAGTAGTTCTGCACTAGCTTCTCCAAGCTGAAACCCATGACCAATAGCAACCTCTACTGTCACGTTGAAAGTAATTTTGTTCTAGCCTCTCTAAGCTATAAGTAGTCTTGCTCCAACCTCTCCAAGCTATAAGTAGTCTTACCCTAGCCTCTTTAAGCAGCAAATAGTCTGTAACTAGCCTTTCTATGCTAAACCATGATCAACAAGAACACCTTACTATCGTGTTGTAAGTAGCTTTATAGTAGCCTTTCCAAGCTATCTTATAACGATCACTATCGGATCGAGGATACAAAGATTATGTGTTTGGGTTGCCACTTAAACTAACTTACACTTAAGTTTCCTTAACATATATATGAAAAGTTCTTAGGAAAACTTGAATCACTTCCTTCAATCACTTCATCCCTAAGAAGAACATAAATCTAATTAAGAACGTAGAAGGAAGATTTTTACAAGTAAAGAATCTGATTACATAATGATATGAATCTTACTGGAGATTATGAGAGATTTTTCCAGAATTTCTTCACTTTGCATGGAGTTTCTCTCCTTTACAATGAAGCACAACATCTCTATTTAAAAAAGGTCTTCCATATGATCGTTGACTATGATTTGTTCTTCGAAGGACACGTGCTGATCATCCATTTGTGTCTTGAAAAGATAGTCTAAAAGAGTAACCTGTTTGTCAGTTAGATCAGTTTACAGAAGTTGTTGTGGAATAAAGGTTTTTGATATCCTTCAGAAATTACTCTTACTTTCTGAACGGTGGTTTCTAAACTCTTTCTTCTAAGACTTGGAATAGTTGACTTCAAAGGTGTAACGCCTCGATTTTCTGCTAGAGTGAAAATGACCAAAATGCCCCTGAGGTCATTATCAGCCCGGAATTCGAGGAAAGCCAGTCCGCGATACTCGAAGGGCAAACTCAATGTTGGAAGGGGATTGGATGACTTGTGTTTCTTTCCGAGATCGAAAATCTCATTTTTCGAGTTTTCAGGTCAAAATGACCAAAACGCCCCTGTGACGTTTTACCCTTTTGCAAGTGCCGGATGAACCTGAAACCTCTCTAGATGGGTTTAAAAGACATTTTTATGTATTCTGTGGTCTCAGTTTTGGTCCCGGAGGTCCCGGGCAAAATAAGTGCAAAATTACGGTTTTGCCCGTAGTTTCGTATGTTTACACCTAATCACACGGTTAAGCGAAACCTAAGCAATATTAGGCTCTAATCGCAGGTTAATTAATTTCCATAATTAATCTAAGGTCAAAATAATTTAATAAGGATGATTAGAACCTAAAATTGCTTAGATAAACTTAAAACCCTATCTTTAAATTCAAGGACTTTAAGTGTAGGAATCAATGAATAGTGTGCAAATAGTGCACAAATAGTGTTTTCTCTCTCTTTCCTTAAATCATGGGATTGTGATACACATTGTTTATTCACAAATAAGTTTTAAATTCTCTAATGATGTAAGAGCACTCCTAACCTTGTCATAAAATTCCTAATACACATGCTTAGTTACCTAAACTTAAGCTTAATTACTCCTAACCTTGTACCTAAACTAACCTACACTTAATCCTATCATTAGCACCCAATTACATGGAAGATTTTTCCTCTCTCCTTGCTGCCCAAATCTGACCGAAATCATCCCCCCATATCCATCACATGTGCAAATTTTTGACACTCCAAAGACCATGCTTTCATCTCACAAAGAACCATGCTTTGTGTCATAACCTCCATGCTTTCATCCATGCTTCATAGGACATCTTCTAGAAGACTTTTTCTCTCATTTTTGTGGCTCAAAATCAGCCAGCCCTCCCCCATTTTCATGAATTATTTCATTTCAAACTTAAAGGAAAATCACCTCAAATCACCTCACTTGTCATGCCTTGTCATAATTTCAATCAAGCTTGCTTTTCCAAATGAATAACCAAGTAAAATAAATCATTCCCTTCAATTATTTGTGGCTGAAAAACTTCCAGCCATGTTGGTCTTCTAGAAGCCTAATTTCATCCACAATTTAAAGAAAAGATCACTCAAAAACCCATGCTTGAAGCCATACCTTGTGTCATGAGCTCCATGCTTCAAACCATGCTTGTATGACACCATCAAAGAGATATTTTCTCTTTCTTACCATCAGCCATGCTTTCCATTCTCTCACCTATCACTTTGTCTTTCTATAAATAGGGAGCTTGTGTTAGCATTGGATGCACATTGAGCATTTGCTAAAGCTTAGAGTAGTCTTGCTAGTTTCTTTCTTTCTCTCTAGTCCCAAAGAGTTCCTTTCTTTTTCATCTTCATCTTTTTCATCTCTTTACTTCATCATCATCATCTCATAACCTTCACACATCACCCCATAACCTTGAATCACCATCAAACCTCTCAAATATTTCATCTCAAACACAACCTCACCTCAAACACAACTCTAACCTCCTTATCTCCCCTTGGCCGAAAACATCAAGCCTTTTGGAGGAGCTCATCATCTTGTTTTCTTCTCTCAAAGTTCAAGCTCTTTGTCTTCACTCTAGGTAGGAGTGTTTCTTTGCATCTCATTTCCATGAAAAATGAGTTTTTCTCTAGCTATCTCTTGGAATTTCTTTTTAAAACTCTCTTGGTTTCCTTCTTGAGTTTTTGGCCTTCATGACCTTTAAACTCATACATGATGGCTTGATGATGAGGACCTCTAGATGATGACTATGTGTTCATCATAATAAGACCCCTAAAGCTTGAGTTTTCTTTAGTTTTTATTATTATGCTATGAAGTTCACTAAAGTTTTCAACTTAAGAAAATAAGAATGATTTCAAAAAGGAATATGGATTACTTTCTCTTGGCCTCATGATTTCGGCCATAATTCCTTTTCTTGAAAATATGGAGATTTCTTTTAGTTCCATTCTCTTGACTTGATGAGACTATGTTGGGGCTGTGAATATTGGTTCTTTAAAGTCTTGGACGAGCTCTAGTTATTAAACCAAAATGAACTTGCATTCATATTTAGTTTATGCCTTGCATAGCATGATTTATTTTTATGTCATCACTAATGCTCTAAGACTAAAAAATGAACTTGCATATTCATATTTAATTTCCAAGCATTGCATTTCACGTTTATTATTCAAGTCATCACTTAAAATCCAAGATAATAACAAGTTGCATCTCATATTTATTTTGAGCTATTTACTTTTCAAGTTCTCACTTTATTTCCCTAATAAACAATAAAAATGAAGTGCATGACATGTTTATGTTTTGTCATCACCTAAAGCTCTAGAGCTCAAAGATTTGTCCCAAGGTCTCAAATGAGAGTTAGACATGGAAAGCATTCTCTTAGAATGCCCACTTCGGCTATGTGAGATGAATGAACTTAGGATAAGTTTCATTTGATCACAAATGCCCATAAGCTACGCTTTATAATTTTTCTAAGTCTATGTGGATTCAAAGAACATATAGAACTAAGTTTTATGGATTTAGTACCTCTTGAAATAAATTCAACTTAGCTACTGCCTTTATAAATATCTTGATGATTTTAGATGTTAAAAATGTTTACAAAAGAGTTTTGAAGGTTTTAAAAAGGTTCCAAGAGAAACTACTATCCTATGTGCTTTAAAAAGTATGTTTTATGCCTTTGTATGGAGAGTGTTGTTTCAGTTCCGCCTTGCTATGTTTGGCCACTGTATGAGCTGTTTTAACAATGATAACATGCTTATGTTTAAGTATGATCAATGGAAAAACTCATAAGTAAAAGATAAGAAAGGTTAGAAACTAGAAAAGAATTAATTTGAGAGTTCTAGATCCCTTAATGTTAGAATTTTCTGGATTCTGTCCAGCAAGGTTTAGTAATGATAATCATGGTTCTAAATTAGTTTAAATGTGTAGAAATGACTCATAATTGGTTTAGGACTTGATCTTGGTGCCTTAGGAGCAAACCGAACTTAGAAAGGGTCATTGTCGTGACTCCTAGGTACCCGTAAAGTTGAAATTATGAATTCTGCACCTTTGAGATTGAGAGATATTCTTGACCATAGTATGAAGAGAGATATACTTAGTCATAACCTCCTAAGTACCCGAGAGGTTAGCTTTGAATGATTCATAACTTAGACTGTGAGTTAAAGACCATAGCGGTCAATGCATAAGACATTAAGAATATGAGAATGATATTTATATGATACTAAGGTATGTTAAGATGTTTTACGATGATGCATATGTTATGTGAAGGATGATGACATTATTCATATGAGGAATTCATGAGGATATATGTTTATGTGGCATAAAACAAATTTGGAAGAAATTCGGCGTGATGCCATCGTGCCGCCGAATTTTCGACAAATTTGGGGACTTAAAGATTTTGAAAATTAAGGCACTAAGATGGGTTCTAGGATGACACCGGTTTGTCCGAGCACCTCCATAGAACTCATGTGACATCGGTACCCATTTTTTACTCTTAGATGACACCGGTTCGGCCGAGCATCCCTAAGAGATTTCCCCCCTAACCCGTACTCAGATAGTCGGGATTTATGATTTATGATACGCTTATCATTAAATGGTAAGTAAGAACTAGTGACGACTAGTTAAGGTATGAGCTCATAACCTAGAGATGGACACGTTCTGGGTGACACCGGTTCGGCCGAGCACCCCCAGTTCGATTGTCTTTTAGGGTGGCCCATAAGGAAGAGAAGTTTTATGATTATGATTATGTCACTAAGTTTGTCCCATATGAATGTATTCTAATTGCCACTTAATACCACTAAGTATGATGATGATTGATGTATGTGCATTAAGTAGCGCCACGCATACATTCTTTATTATGTTGCATTCATGACATTAAGATCATCCTAAAATGAATGGACCTTGGCTAAAATACACTTTAGAACTTAAAATGAACTTGATGTATGCTCACTTGTCTTTATGAAATAAACCCAAGGTTCTTGGGGATGTGAACGATGTAACCCTAGGATAGGAGACTCCTACTGAGATTCTTTACTAAGAATTCTCACTCCTCTCTCTCTTCTCCTGTCACATCTTCAGAGAGCGATGGCGATGTTCGTTGACTTCATTGACACGCTTGATCTGGGAGGTGCACTATACCCGGTGGAGCTTTCGAGTACACAAGCGTTGCAAGGATATTCCTTTAATTTGTATCTTTTGGGAGGGGTGGTGGATTTATACTCATAGCTTACTAAGAGGGTAGCATTTTGGATTTTTATTGTAGTCGCACCCTACACTTGTGTTTCTTGTTGTATTTTATTTCTTCTTTATCACAAGCTCTGCCTGTACCTATGCGGGTATGACTACCTATGTACTCTAAATATATTATTAATGAAATGTTTCTCTTGTCATGATGATTTCTGCTCCACCATTATATGTTTTCCTTTTTGAGTTCTCTCTATGAGTGTTAATCATGTCTCACGTTTCTATTATTCGAATAGTTAAGTTCGCGGCTCTCACTTTGTTTTATACTTTCAAAAAAAAATTTTTTACCATAATTTCCGCTAAATATTTTTAAGAAAAGGATGAGACTATGAGGTAATAGCCTAATGTATAACCTAATGTGTTCTAGAAAGTTGGGTTAAAATTAGGGTGTTACAAAAGGCAAGAGAGATGATTAGCCGGTTCTGACACCGGGATTTGACTCTTTGAATTTCAAAATTCAAATTCAAATTCCCCCTATTTCCAGTAACTCTTAGAGCTCCACAGTAATCCTGAGCTTTTTGACGTGGTATCAGATCCTTGATGCTATCTTCACTTTCTGATCTTCAATCTAAGCATTTTGATGATGACTGATATGCGATTATGTGATTGAAGATAGTGTAACATCTGGTCTTTAGAGATTGCCTGATATCTTCATGTAAGCATACTTTCTTGTCACGACCCAAAAATCATGACCGGCACATAAGGGATATTATCCCTTATAGAAGCCTTGTGGAACTAATTTCATGTAATCATGCATAGTAAATTACTAAATTAATGCTCATAATAAATTATAAAAATAAATAATTAAATAAATAAATAAATTTCAAAACTTCTTGTAAACTTTATTAATAAAATACATATACTATCTAATTATTATAAAGCATTCCAAAACCCATAACTGAAATAGACAATTTAAATCATGTTTCTGGAAGAAATTACATAAAATATCATAATGGTAAAATAACATAACTTTAAAATAACCATGCATGCTAAATGATGTCCAAGGACCCTGCCTACATACTACTGGAGCACTCTATTATAACATGATCCTAATTTAAACTTCACTACGAAGTGAAGCTCACTAATAGAATAGCTACATGGCTTCTGAGGCTAAAACTGAACTATAATAAGATCTGCAGTTGTAACTGTAAGGGGGAGGAAAAAGGAAAGGTGAGTTCATCAAAACTCAGTAAGCAAGTCTCCACTCACAACCCACATGGGACAACAATAATATACATAACATATACATGCAACTGATAAAAATATTTTATATATTTAGATACATATAACTATACTGAAATAAAAATTTATCCGAATGAAATCATGACAATAACTAGTAAAGAAACATGAATTATTCTGTACATAATATCTAAGCTGAATAGCTGAATCTGAGCTAATGACTAATCTGATGGGCACCTAACTAGATCCTATAAAGGGACACCTCACTAGGTTCCTTACTGTGGGTGAGCTAGTCCTCTAGCAAACCATTTGGTACCAAGGTTAATGATTATTCTTGCAGTCGGTAACTCACTGTTATGTTTCTCACTAATTGTTAAAATAATAATAACTTGCAGTATAATTGAATAAGTCTGAAAGCTCTAAATTTATATAATTCTAACAATATGACTGTAGCATAACTAAGGCTCTAAAATCATGCCTAAGAGATCATCAGCTTGTAGACATAGTGATTTCAAAAGCCAATAGAGTATGTATCTGACAATTGTTATACTATAACAATCCAACTTTAGCATAACTAAAATCATGCTAAAGGGATTACCAGCTTGTAGACATAGTGATTTCAGAGCCAATAGAGTATGTATCCGACAATCGTTCTAAATCATAATTTGTTCAATACTTTCAATAAATCATATCTGATGTTCTAAAATCTTAATAGAGAATTCATAGTCTGAAAATATAGAAATCAATATTGTTGCTATAAACATTAAACTGAGGTCTCATAATTTCAGAAACTAGAAAAAAATATTCTATAATATGCAAGGTATCAAATATGGTCCCATGAGCTTTCTAAAATAAGGTTTTCATGATAACTGTGAAAAATAATTTTCTAAAATTTCTATAATCCATAAAAGCATATTTTCTAGGCATAATTCATTCTAAAATTTCATAAATAATTTATATAATATTGAAAAAATAATAATAATGGCTAAAAGTAAGGCTATGAACTTAAACCCACTCACTGTTCGTTGCCGGGAGTGTTTGACCACTGTCTACATGATACTAGAGAATTGGAATGATACTCTCAACTACCATGGAATTATAGACAAGAATTAGGAATGACTTGGAATTGAACGGGAAGAGAAAACATATCACAATTATCTAAAGATTTGCTAAGCTTATAACCATATAAGGATAAGGATGAGAGAACCTATTGAAAGAGATTATTCAAAGATGACTGAGAGAAATTGCATCTTTCTCTATAGGAAAAATTCCTTGGACAACTAGGGTGCTTAAAAGAATGTTTAGAAGGACTATAATGTGCTGAATTTATACTCGGAGGTGAAAGATATCACTAACAAAATTTATTTTTTTATTTTATTTTTATTTTTTATTTTTCTCTTTTTTTTCGTTATGACTTTTTGTAAGCATTTAACCTTCCCTGCAGTTAGAATTTGGCCTCCAAACTAGAAATAGAATTGTAAATAATTGAGTTAGCTTTCTACTGCCAGAAAAATCATGTCAATCGGATACTTACAACTCAAGATATTTGTAAAATACTAAATAGGGGTCATATTTGATAGCACAAGAATAAAGCTATATTAAAGATCTTTTGTAGATATATCCTAACTAACTAGGTGATATCAACAACAATCAAATAAGGATAATTGCAAGAATAAATCTAATCATATCTTTTATAACTACTTAGATAATTCGAATTCAAACTACTCCAACATATCTCTCAATTATCTTTTGTATCACAGATATATCTACATATATATATATTGAAATAAAACGCCAATGAGGTTTCCAAAAAATATAACATCTATCTTGGTATATTCACATTATGTATTTATTTCTCTTTTGAAATGATAATAATGATAACAACAACAACAACAATAATAATAACAATAATAATGATGATGATGATGATGATGATGATGATGATGATGATGATTTACATGATGAACAAATTTTGTACTCAATTCTAGTAATTAATAACTTCTTGAAAATATCTAATAATTCTCTATAAAATAGTATCTAACAAATTATTTTCATAATACATGTCAGATATAAATAATATCTAATATCTTCAATTAAGTATCATTGTAATTTAGCAATATTTGAAAAATCATTTTCAAATCACAATGGTCATGATTTTGGTCAACTATCAATTATTTTAAAAATTTTCAACTATAGATTTGTCTATATCCAAATTTTCAAGAAACTGATATGCATACACAGAAATATATTTTTCTAACATATTCATTTAATTCTATAATTTGAATTTTTGAAGGTATTTGACTATTTTATAACTACTTTAAAAATTTTATCTATTATCAATATAAAATACTTTATGCTAACATCGTTATTACTAAAATAGTATCTGTGAATACTATATATATGCACTAATATTTAAATCTTTATAGAATAATTATAATCTCTAATGAAAGGTAAAAACCAATCTCAAATTGACACTTCACTTACTCACACACACATACACACACACACACACACTCATATACATATATTCAAATATAAATTGATATTTACATCATAAATATGAATAATATATATCTAAATAAATCCTATCATAATCTTAGAAATGATATAAAAACTAATTTATGAAGAGCATATGTGAAAAAGAGAAAATTTAGTATGCTGTACCTTTTTTAATTTTAGCAATATCTACAATGTTGATACAAATATTAATATCAATGATAATTATAAATAATATTGAATCTAATAAAGTTAACCAGATAATATTTTCAAAGTTTAAAAATTAAACAGTACCAATTATTATAAATAATATTGAATCTATTTTGATAAGATAATCACTTCAAATTTTAAAATCAAACATTATATCATAAACTGAATATTAGCTCTATAAAAAGAATAATTATCAAATTTAAATAATAACTGAATATTAGCATATAAAAACTTTTGTGTACAAAATTCATTATAAATTTATAATTTATTTTTCTCCTTTTGGGAACTATATATATTAGGCTTTTGAATCTCTTTTATGTTTTATCCAACACTTTTATAGCTTAGACTTGACCTTCCTAATGACACTTAATTTTGGGATATTACATTTCTAATATCCAGTGCTACTTTTTGATGTCTCAGGACTTGGTTCTTGTAGTGTTGAAATCTTCTTCTGATCGTTAGCTATTAATTGCTTGAATAAGGATATAATTTCACTTCCATTTTCAGTTCAAATCTCGTAACATGAGATAAATATGTTTACACATGGAGAGTGAAACATATTCTCATTTAACTAAGTCTTGCGCTTGTTAAATGATAGAAATCTGTTATATTCTTACAAGAAACTCAAGAGAAACATCAGTTATTCTTCAAAGTATATTCTTTAAATTGGCTTTGTTGTCATTCAAAATAAATATGTGCACATTGATAGGGTTCTAGAGCACATCATCTTCACTTAATGCCCACGGGATGGAGGGATGCATACTATCACTTTAGCTAGGAATCCAAAAAGGACAACGTGTGCTTAGTGACGTGGAATCGCGAGGGTACGAGACAACTGAATCTTAGGATTTCCACTGCTGCTAGCCTTCCTATGGCTCCTATCGTGTCCATCTCCCATGAAGGGAGATGAATCATCGTATGAATGTTGCAAGGGGAAGAAGATGGTGCAACCCTTGAAAGATGGATAGAGACGGTTGAGAAGATGGTCATTAGGAAAATGGGACTCTGGAGCAAATCAAGTGTTGTTTGTGAGGTAAGCAGAGGGATGCATTAGAAACATGAAACAATGAATCAAGCGCATTGACCAATGACGTGGTATCCTTAAAGCTTGTCACCCTAGTCGACAACTTAACAAAGATGAGGAGGATGTCATCGCCTTCATCTAAAGATGACATAGAAAAAAAGATAAAGAGGATAATCTTATATAAGAATTCTCAGTCGGGTCTCGAACTCTTAAATGAGTGTCATCGTTATTATCGCCACCATTTCAGTCTTATCAATAAAGAGATGAACATATACAAAGTTCAATTTTACTTTTCAAAATACTTATCCAAAGTGGGTGTCTTTTAGTATGAGTCTTAATGTCACGAATGTATCATTCTTCTCATGTATGCATGGCAATATTTCATAGGCATAATTAAACCAAGTAACTAGCATAGGCATATTCCCAATAGAATATAAAACATATGAAATCTATTCACAGCATAAAGTCAAGAGCATAGTATAATACCCTAAAAATTAGTTGAAAATTAATTTGAGCTTTATTAGTCGTAATTTCAAAAATCTGACAATTTTAACAATGATGAGGACGGTCTAACGATTTTATAAAAAAAAAAGTAAATAGTATTTTGTGGGCCTCGCAGGCCCACCGAGATAGCCGAAACTCCTGATTTGAGACCCGAAGATACCCGAAATTGAGAAAATATTCGGTTAAGGTTGGAAATGAATATTTTGTACCTGGAATTAATTTTTGGGCAATGTTTAATTACTCAAGTACACTGTTTTACCTGTTCGGTAAAATTTCGGTGTGTGATTTTTAACACTGAAAGATAATTTAATTATCATAAATGGATAATGTATATCCATTCAATCCAAGTGTAAGGCTAGGATTTAATATTGAATTATAGGATCAAATCCTAGCCATTCATTTTATTTTCTTTTTTGAAAGAATTAGATTTTATATTAAAGAATGTTCATATTGTACACTAAAATAATTTAAGCCAATAAGCTTGTCCTTTAAGTTATCATTCTCGGCCAACTTTCTAAACATACACAGCCACCATTGTTGCTCCTCAATGAGCATCAACATTTGATTTCAAACCTCCATTTTCATAGCCAAATCTTGTTAAAACCACAAACTCCCTTTACAAAACTTGTTCTACTCTTTATAATCTACTAAACTAACTAATTAGAATTTTAATCCATCACTATTTTTCCACTTTGAGCCATCATACATCACTGCCAAAGGGAGGTTTAAGGGCTGTTTGGAAGAATTTTGAAGGAAGAAAAACACTTGGGGAAGATTGTTCTAGACAAGGAGCTGGAGATTCAAGTAGGGTTTTATTTGTTCTCTTTTATTTCCAATTTTGATCTAATGGTTTTTGATTGAATTGGCTGGAACTATTCAGTTATATTGATTGATTTCACATAGATATTGATGCATTAATTTTGGTAGAGAGTTTTGATGAAGTTAGGAAACCCTTTTTGCAAAACCATGTTATGAATGATGCTGTTGAAAATCCAGAATTTAGCAAGTAGGTGAAATGTTTTGATTTTTCTCATTAATTTTGAGACATCATCATGAGCTAAAATTCTTATATGATAAAGCTAACATATGGAAGAGTTTCCAGTAATTTTCTTGGGTGCTGTCTAGCTAGTCCTATTTGTAGTACTGGAAAACCAAACAAGTCAAGGGTGCTGTCTAGCTAGTCCCATTTGTAGTACTGAATTTGTCTAATTTATTACCCTAGCAAATGATCGAATTATTAGATTAAATTTTCACAAGATGTTGAGGACATATTGAGGTCCAACTCTAATTTTTTGTACTGGGTTCATTTGATAGGGTAGAAAAATTGAGACTTCTGGCTATTGGCTGAGAGTGTGTAGTTTCTAACCGCTGAAATTGTGAGATTTTATTAATATAGCTAGAGACCTTTTTATGCTCTGAAATTTTTATGGAACTTTATGGACACATTGAAGTGTCTTAGATAATTTCTATAGCCTTTGAATTAGTTATTTGGTATGAAAAATAAATTGTGTTACTTGAGTGAAAAATCTACCAATGTGCTGAAATTGTGATAATGCCTTGAATTAGTGACCTAATGAGAGTTGGTTCAAGTTTGATGTGTATGAATGCATACCATGGACTTTCAAGATTATGTTATGAGGAATGAATGAATGATATATATAGGTTTGAAGTATTATGAGATCAGAGAATTATGTTCATGCATATAGAAATGTGATGTATGTATATGTGAGCTTGAAGATGATGTATATGCTAAGTGAAAAATTAAGTCCCCTTTAATCTAAAAAGGGCAAGGCAAAGTCCTCTTTATTATATAAAGGGCACGGAAAGGTCCCCACTAGGGCACGAAAAAGTCATCTTCATTATGTCAAGGGCACGAAAAGATCATCAAAATTGCCATTTGTACACGTATATTTTGTTAAATTATTGGTCTTGAAGGAATTTCTATGATCCTGAATGTCATGAAATGCATGTTTTAAGTGATTGAATAATAAAAGAGACCCACTTTGAAAAGATGATTTTATAACTTTAAAATGAACATTTGATATATATATATATATATATATATATATATATATATATATATATATATATTTATATTGCATGTTCACACTTTCTTAATAAACCGAAGTAGTTGGGGCGATGACGATGACATTGTGTGATTGTGTAATTGGGGAGTTTCCCTACTGAGAATTGTATAATTCTCACCCCTATGTTTTGTGTTCCCGTGTCGCCTCCAGGTTGATGCCGAGAACTGAGAGGTTACTATGCAAAAGAACTTGGAAGTGCAGTAGTGTAGTACTTAATGTTTTTATTATGTTGTATATAGTTGTAGGCATATGAGTATATAAATGTAATAGGGATTGTATATCTATTAAGGCTTCATTATGTAACTGACTGGTATCTTTGTTATATATTTTAATCGAATTGTGCTAGTTATTATACGAACCTATCGAATTTGCTATAGTTATTTAAAAAAGGTCTGTTAATTTATAAGTAACAACTCTTGAGTTTGATGTCATGACTTAAGGATAACGTTGTACTTGGGAGGATGTTACACATAGCATACATCATCACATACCATATAACATCAATCAACACATAATCAATACTTTATCATCTTTAACATCATTCTAGTGACTGAAGTTAAAATCTATTACCATGGCCTCCTTGTGTATCCAGTTCAACTACTCTACCTTGCAATACTTCATCGGGATAAAATTGAAAGGTTGAGCTCACACCACCAACATTATTGGTTTAAAATATAATAATCTTAACTACTTAAGAATATAGGAATAAAGGGGCATATGGATCACCTCCATTTAATGAATGATTATTTCCATATGTTTTATGTCATATTTAACTTTCCAATGCTAGGTCTGCAAATCTGGCAGAAATCTAGAAGCATAATGGCTATAAATGGAAATTTTAAAAATCTACTTCCTATTGTGAATACTTAGTTTATGAGGTCCACAAATATGGCAGAAATCTAGCAACATAACAACTATAAATGGAAATTTCCAAAATTTACTTGCTTTTGTTTATATATTAATTTATATCTAAAACTATCATATTCCAGTCGGCAGTCTCGGTTTAATAGCATGCTACATCAATCATACTTAACATAACATAAACATGTGAACATACTAAGATCATTATGCATATTAACTCTCTATACGTTCTTGTGTTCACCAATAATTCTTGTTAAGTTTGTTTATATGCTCTGGATATAATGATTTTTTTGCTTTATTCATTATGATAAAATGTGTTTTATGTGGCTTAAAAAGTTTCTATGTTGCTATGTTGATAAAAACGTTTCTATGTCTCTAATAGTAGAAAATTATTTTCAGAAATTTAACTAAAATTGAACTCGAGAAATTCTTTTTCTTAGATAAAACCTTTTTCATCATAAATTGGTTTGTCATCATCAAAAGGGAGAGATTGATTGCTCCAAAACCCTATCAAAAATCGAGTCAAGTAAAGTTTTGATCACAAAAACAATTTAAGTTAAAAAAAGTTTCTATCCTACACACAAAAGTATTTATCTCATATGTTTTGAAATGACCAACAACTTTTTGATAACACATCTTTTGCTAAGTATTCTTTCTCATGACCAAAAGGGTAGTTTCTAATTAATAAACTTTGTTTTTAAAGCATTTGGATAGTTTTAGTAGTAGTTTTTAGTAAGAAACAAGTAACATTTAAACAAAATCATTTTCGAAATAAAACGCCTTCAAAAACCAAAGCTATATTGTGTTTTTCCTTGAGAAAGTTGTTTCAGGTCCTTACTTAACATGAGAAACATAACCTGCACATAAGAAACCTATGAGAAACCAAGTCTTATCTTCAGAGAGGTGATCATTGTGAAAGAAACAACTTCAAGGATCATGATTTCAAGGGATTGAAGCTCAAGAAAGTTGAAGAACTCTAAAGGTTGCTTTAGAAAGATGAAATAAGCACCCGAAGCTATATCCAGCAAGAATGTACACGAAAAGTTCAGGAACATGCTTCTAGTTTAGAATGTTCATCCATCTCTTGTGAAGGTTCTAACTTCTAGGAGAAAGATGTTTCTCTAATATCTAAGACAAAATACCAAATACCAATGCATATTGACACAAAAGCTGTGATTATTGTCACATGTCCGCACCAAAACCTGTTGAAGAAACAAGGTTATTCTAAAATGTCACTTTCATAGTCAACTATGTCTCTAAACGGATAAATCCTTTCAAATAAATGGCTAAGCCTATATAAAGGATGCATTTCGAATGGGGAAAGTTAATCTTATAAGAAGTCTCTTTGAAGTAAAATCTTTCTTTGCCCTCAAATTTCTGAAGTTTCTAGAAACTTTGCTTAAGTTTCTCTAGAAAAATCTTCTTACAATCTTAAGATCTTAGAACCTTCTTTTCTCTTTGACAGTTTGAATTTGTAATAATTCACTCATGACTTACACTATAATATCCTCAAGATTTGAGTGTTGAGTAATCCAAACCAAAATCATGCTCTTTCATAACCTTAAATCATTAGTGTTCATTTAGCTTGGAGAGGCTAGGTAAAGACTACTTGTCATTGGGAATCAGGTTGTGATTGCTCACTATAATAGCTTAGGAAGGGTAGGCAAAAACTATCCTGTAAAAGCCTACAGAACCTGGGTTAAGAATACTAGTGGGTTGGAAACCTAAGGGTTTGAAACTGGATGTAGGCATTTGTAAGTCAAACCAATATAACTATATATGTGTTTATCTCTTTTAATATCTTTCTAATACTTGTTTCAATTCATATTTAACTTTGATTTGTTTGAAATCTAGTTAACTTGCTTTAACCTCAAAAAAATTAAATTTCTAAACAAACTAACATTGTTTCCACTTTATATATCCAAGTTCAAAGACTTGAGAAAAGTTTGTTTGAAGTTTTAGAAAGAAAAGAAATTTCAGTGAGAAAGAAGAAACATAATTCAACCCTTTTCTTGTTCACATTTCTCACCTACAGTAAGGATTAGTTTTTAGTAGAAGGAAGTTTTGAGAACCTTTGGATTAGTTTAGTTATTCCCTTTCCTTCGTAAGATGCTTTATCTTCATATCTTCAATTTTATTAAGGAAATTTGTTTGGCTTTTATAAGAGAAAATGACAATTTGAAAGCAACCAAATTCAATTACGCTTTGCTTTCTTGTTTCCAAGATTTCATCTTTAAATATTTCATCTTCAACCTCTAGTTCTTTGGAGCTTTATCCTTTTTCTTGTTGGGTTTCTTTCCTAAGGTATGATTTCATCATCTTCTAAAGATTATTTCTATTGGTTTCTTCCATTTTCATTTGATTTTAACGCCACTCTTGTGGTATGTCATTTTTGTTGGTATTGATATGTTGTTATTGTTTCATCTTTTTCATTCTTATATTGTTACTGTTTGTTCTTCACAAGGTATGTTTTTGATTTTCTTCAAATTATATGTTCATTACATGATTCTGGAACCTTAGGATAGGTGATTGTAGTTGCTAGTTGTTCCATTATCTTTTGCACTTTATTCTTCTCTTTTTGTGTTCTTATTATTTTGTTCTTTAGCCCTGTTGGTTTTCTTATTTTAGATGTCTTAAGAAAGTTCAGCTAATACTAGTGTTACGGAGGGTTCCTTAGCCAAGGATAAGCATAAGGCCAATTATCGTTTCTATGCTCATGCTTAAGTAAAGAATGCCTATTCCATGTATACTGACCATGGGTTAATTGACTATTTTGTTAGAGGGTACCACCTTACTGCTCTAAGCCAAAGGGGGATATCCAAAGTCGTATCTTGTACTCATCAAGATACGGTTTGTCATATCCCTAGTACTCCTGACAAAGAGTCAACCTATTTCTTTGTTTACGATGTTCTTTTACAACTTTAGGTATTAGGCTACCCTTTTTAGATTTTACCTGCAAATGTCTAAACTTTATTAATATAGCTCTTTCTTAGCTTTATCCTAATGGTTGGCATATATTTGAGCTTTGAGATATTAATGGAATATCTTGAGGTCAAGCCTTCCTTAGTTGTTTTCTTTTGCTTTTTTCAACTAAAAGATGTTGATAAAGGGACATGGATTTCGATTAGTAGTGCTCTAAAAAAAAGGTATTCCGACCTCTAACCTTTAGTTTCAAGAACTTCAAAGACATATTTTTTAGGTTAGAGATTTTAGGTTTGGATACCCCTTCATTTTAGATTTCAAGGTGCTCTATTCCCTTTATACTAGAACAAGTTTGCAAAGCAAGTCCTAGGTGTAGAGTTGAGTAGTTTGTTTGTTGATGAAAAGGCCACTTTAGAGTTGGTGAAGTTGATCTTTAAAAAAGCTAGGGTTATGCATGACATTAATAAGTTTTTGTAGGCTTTACCATTTGTTTTCACTTTATTTGTGGTCGAGCATATCTTACTGGCATTTTTCTCTATTTCTTTTGTAGACTCTATGGCTCCTAAGATAGAAGTACTTCTATTTAGGCTGCATTTAATTACTGCCTAGCTCTAAAGAATGCTAGGGAACCTTTGGCTGAGGAAAAGGGTTCTTCTGAGAAGTAAGTTGCCATAGAGTCTCCTCAGGCAAAAAGGGATAAGTTTGGTCCTCAGAAAGTTTTTCCCCCTGACCATTTTAAAGAGAACCTTCCTTCCTCTTCTTTTTTGAATGTTGACTACCCATTCATCTTGAAGGGTGATGAACTCCTTCACACCACTGAAGACAAAAATACTTTTGAGAATGTTGGTACTATGAGGGTGCTGAAGTGGCTAGAAGTGTATGCCCTTCGTTCTTAAGCTATGGCTCAACACTTAGAGTTGAAAGACAGATCAAAAAGGAAGATGGTGGCCGAGCTTAGGGAGGAATTGGAAAAGCTTAAGTACAACCATATTGAGGAGATCTTCCTTATGAAAGAGAAAATGAGAGGCATGGAGGAATCTCAATCCTCAGAGCTTAAAACATTTGGTGAAGAGAAGAAGGAACTCCTTGTGAAGATTGCTCGATCCTCCAATATGTAAACAGTTTTGATATTGCCTTAAGGCAAGTAATGATCATTTGTTTGGGATTGGATGCTTTTGCTTATGCCCTTTTTCCTATTGATGTGCATATTGCCGTTTGGGTGTCCATTAATCAAGTTCATGAGGTCACTGAGCCTATTGATTAGGCTCCTATTTTCGTGGTTCTTCTTACTGATTTTCCTAATGCCTCTAATCTAATCAATCTCACGGAGACACTACCGTTGTTGATGTTTGAACTATTTATGTTCTTGTCTATTACACTCTTTCAAGTTTTGTTATGATTTTGGCTACCACCCTTAGTGGTTTTTGGACAGTTTTAGGTTTGAAATATTGCTACCAATGTTGGTAGTATTTGAACAAGTACTTTGCCCTGCAAACCCCTTTAGAAAACTTGTAATTCTTATGTTTGATTTTTCTTATATTTGCTCTTCATTCTTATGTAATTTTAGATCATTGGCCTTTTCTTTATGTTTACTTCTATCAACACTTTATTTCTAGGTTACTGAGTTTACTCCCTAGGATCTAGGCTAGCATGTGTTCCAATTGTTCTGTTTAGAATGTTCTGAGCTCTTTAGCTCTTCTTTTTTATGCTTGACCTTTTCAAGTGGGATTTATCCCTTAGTTTATGTAAAGACAATTTAGGTTTCTAGCTTGTGCCCATAATCTATAGATAAAAGGACTTGAGCTACTTATTTAGGTTTCAAAATATGGGTCTTTGCTTTTATACCCTCAACCTACAGGTGGGGATTTTATTACTCTTTTAGATTTCCAAATAGGGGTTCCTATCCTATGCTTTTAATCTACAGAAGGGAACTTAAAAGCTACTCATTTATACTTCTAAAAATAGGTCTTTATGCTTATACCTTCATCCTACATGTGGGAATTTGTTACTGCTCATTTAGATTTCTAATCATGGGTTCCTACCTTGTGCCCTTAATCTATATATGAGGACTTAAAAATGACTTATTTAGACTTCTAAAAGTAGGTCTTTGCATAAGCCCTTCACCTACAGGTGAGGACTTAGAACTACTCATTTAGGTTTCTGAACTTAGGTTTTTACCTTATAATTTTGGCTTCACCTCCATTTCTCTAATGAGATCATATTAAATTTTTGACATGGAAATAGCACGACTGTTCAACTAGAGGTTTGATTTTATCTGAGATAGCATATATATATATATAATGTATTTGGATGATGTGCAGCAAATGAATAGCTTTATTTGAATAGTGCCAATGATTACAAAAGTGCAATGAATTTTAAACTAATTTCCATCAAGCTTATTTCATGCTTCGCTTATATAGATCATGCCTTGCTAAAACCTCTTCCATATAAAAACCTTATAGAAAAACCATGTAACGGGGAAAATGAGTGCACCCACCTATACAATTTAAGGGCTTTTCTAGCTATAATGCTTGAATGAGGATATATTTCATGCACTTGGCAGCTTCTTGTCCATGAGCTTAGTGATCTTGTAAGTTCCTTTTCGTATTTTCTGCATAACACATAATGGGTCTTCCCAAGTGGGTGCCAATTTCCCTTCTCCTTGAGGCTTTCTTTAAGGCTCAATATTTCTAAGCAATAGATCCCCTTTATCAAATTCTTGAAGGTTCACTTTTTTATTCTATTTTTTGGCTATTTGTTGTTTGATGGCTTCTTCCCCCGCACAGGCTTTTTCTTTGACT
The DNA here is from genome assembly GCA_031216125.1 of Dalbergia cochinchinensis. NCBI lineage: Eukaryota > Viridiplantae > Streptophyta > Magnoliopsida > Fabales > Fabaceae > Dalbergia > Dalbergia cochinchinensis. The sequence continues at coordinate 43,422,151 of CM062372.1, forward strand.
TCCTTAACCAAATCTAGCTCGACTCTCCAAGCTTCGTTCCCTAAGTTAGTAGCACTAGCTAAGATCCATAGGTTGGCTCTGTGAGCTCAATAAGGATGACGGCATCGCTTCTATACATTAGCCTATGACGAGTTCCCCCATAAAGGAGTAAGGCGTTAAGTGGTTGACCTATAGTCCTATTGGCAACTCCTTGGCTAAAAGGCCTTTTGCATTGTCTAGCCTTTTCTTGAGTCTGAAAAGGATGATTTTATTGGCTGTTTTGGGTAATCCATTAGTCTGAGGATGCTCCATAGATGAAAATTCTTAGTGATTTTGTGCTCCTTGCAGAAATCTTTAAATCTCTAACCCATGAATTGTGTATCGTTGTTACTGATGAGGTATTTGGAAATTCCAAACTTGGATACTATTTTCCTCTATTCAAACTTCCTTACTTTTTCACTTGTGATCTTGTGATACCCGAGGTATACGGGTCAGCAGTAAGGTTCTGTATAGCCTCAAGGGTTCCTTGGGAACCACCGTCGGGTCCTGAATTTTACTAAGTCTGGATCCTACACCTCCTTGGAGGGCTATATGACAGAACCATATTCTTATGATCAAAAGTCCCGGTAATTGTTCCTTGGGGGAAAATAAGTTGAAGAGTGATTTTTAATGAATTTTATGAAGCCTGCAAATGTTTCGTTGTTAGCCCACAAGTTTAGAAAATCTCAGAAATTCCCGGATTTGAACTAAAACCCAAAATTTGGATTCTGATTTGATGGAGTTTTGATTTTTGTGATATTTTATTTGAATCCAAATGGGGGGTATTTCCTTATTTACATTTATGTTTTAAAGTTAATGGAGAGTAAAATAAATGAGGACATTAACTTGTGCTGGAATGACTGAAAAACACAGAAGTTGGGGATTTCTGTCACCGCTATAGCGGTCACCAGCACTTGTTCCAGCGGTATAGCGGATTGAGGTACCGCTATAGCGGTCCAAGACCGCTATAGCGGTGTCAGTAGACCAGAAACAGTATAGAACGACGTCGTTTCACTTATTGAGAGTATAAATCATTCGCCACTCTCTTCCTCCCCTAATTTCGACGATCAGAAACCCTTCCCCCTCCATTTTTCTCTCTTTCTCTCAAATTCACTCCAATCCATCATTCCAAGCTTCAAGGTAAGTTCAAGTTATTAGATTATGTCTTTATTTATTCATAATCTTGGATTTGGACCGATTGTTTTTCTCATTTTTGTCAAGTGGGGGTGTTTTCCCAATTTTAGTAGAGTTAGAATAGAGCTCTCTAGAGATTTTTAGATGTTAATCTAGTGTTGTGGTTGCTCCATGGCAGTTGTTGGTGCCATTCCAAGCTCTTCAGGTCAAGTTGGTAGGGCCCACATACTCCCGGCTTTAAACGGTGAGTGGATTCAGATCCTATGATCCTTATATTGATCATTAGAGTTAATTTTAATAAATTATAGCATGAGATATATATGTTTTTCTGAAAACTCATGGGACCATTATTGTTAAAGTGGTTTTTTATCAAAAAGCTAGAGTATATATTTAGAGATTTGTTAAATACTGTGATGATTTCCAGAATAGAGAATATTTATATGCTAGAGCTTGTGAACTCTAGGGTAGAAGACTTATGAGATATAGAGAAAAGATTTAGATTTCTAATTGAACTGGACAATATCTATAGAGAAACAGACTGTGAGTTAACGACAGTCATTCCGTTAACCTTGGTACACCAAGTTGCCTTCGGGCCAGAGAAATAACGAACGGGACCTATTTAGGTGCCCCAGAGATTAGAGACTTTGTTATGCTATGCATAACCAGAGATTTGTTATGTCACATGAATTGGGCATAACCAGAGATTCCTGTTTCTTTATTAGTATACTATGATTTATAATTTCTACAGAGTAATGATTTTAGAACTATTTGTTATTCCTACGAATATGAACTTTGAAGTTATTGCATTAACTGGTTTGATGAATATATATATATTATTATTTATTTCCCTCGGCTGTCCCATGAGAGGGTTATGGGTGAGGACTTACTCACTGAGTTTAAGATGAAACTAACCCCTCTCCCTTCCTTCATTACAAGTGCAGTAGACGCTGTGGGTTCTTCTCTTCCATCTCCTCCCCTGCAGTAGAGAACTCCCAGTTGGTGAGCTTCACTTTGTGAGTGAAGTACTTATGGTATTCTGTTTAGAGATAGAGTGCTCCAGTGTGCATGACGGGCAGGGTCCCGGACCATAGAGATAGACTGTCATATTTTTATCATGAATATTTTGTATTTTCATGGTTATGAGTTCTATGGTTTATTTTGTATAAACAGCAACTCGTGTGTTTTGTATCAGAAATATATATATATTAGAGCTTGATTATGAAGGTATTTATTATGTTTTATTTTTCAAAGAGTTAGATATATATGTCAGAGACGAATTTATGATTTGGAAAAAGGATTTTATATTAAATTATGCATATAGAGGGACTCAGAGATCACGAGGCTTACGTGGGAATGAGGATTCCTCACGTGCCGGTCATGTGCCCAAGTCAGGCCGTGACAGATTTGAGCCAAAGGCTTAGCCTTTATCCATTTGGAGAAGTTGTCAACAAATACTATTAAAAACTTTAACTGGCTTGGAGCTAAAGTGTAACACCTTCCTAACTACTATGTGTTACTTGAGTATTAACACAATACAAGAGTGTCACTTACTTTCATAACCTCTACTAGTCATCGGGCATAAAAATAAATTCAAATAAAATAAAATAAACATAGTGTTGGCGATCTAAAGTACTAATGTACGCCATTAGTAGCCTACTGATATATTTACATCATGTGGATCATTAGTAGCAGTAAATCATTGCAAAAGAAACAGTCATATATAGTCATCTTGAAATCTAAGCTAAACTACTAGTAGAACTACTCAAGAATCAACTTTATAGTACTAGAAAATGTCATGATATAACCTGGTCTACCCTAAGACCCAACAATAAAAGCATAAGTATATAAAGGGCCTTAACAACAATAAACAAAGCTATCAGTAGGTGCATAAGTCACTAGACTAGGTCATGCTAATACATAGGCAGTAAGGGTTTTTGAGTATCTCCAAAACTAGGTAATGGAAACCGTTTGCCATCAAGATGATGGCATTGCCTCTAGATGGAGCACCGAAGTAGGTAGTAGAGTCGGAGTCAGAAAAAGATGACTATGATGGTGCATTCTATACTAGGGGTGCTGGCGATGAAGGTGAGGGTACAAATAGAATTGCATGTGCCAAGTGCAGAGGCACACAATCATATGGAAACTCGAAGTCAAAAAAGTTGCTAAAAAGTGACTGGGCAAACAAGCAGCTAAGAAATATATACACATAGATATGGGAGTAGGCTATGAGAAAGAACGAGTCCAAAACTGGATCATAATGCCACTCCAATTGTGGCGAGTTAATGAAGGTCACAAGAGATGTTATCTTCATAATCTGAAAAAAAAAACATAAGGCACAAAAAAATGTAGGGATACGATTATTACATAATTCTCCAATAGGGCACTCCCTTATATATGAACATAGCATAAAAATTAATTGCAATCATTAAAATATATGCAAAACCAATGCAATGTCAATAATCATCATATAATTCTCTCTTGACTAAAGAACTTAACTCTGTGATTTTCTTTTTCCTTTGATATAGGGAAGACTTAGTGTATACCAATTTGTATAAGTGGATAATACTACACCTGGGCAATAGACTGCTCATTGGGATTGAGCTCATTCATATACATAATCATTAGATTTTCTTTTTCCCCATGTCTGAATCTTACACAAATCTATTCCTAATCGATGACATCTATCGATTCACATTATCTCAGGGGTAGTTCTTCTTTTTGGCTACTCCTTTATCTAGCATAAGTTTTTCTCCTTTTATCCAATGTCAGAACATACATAATTAAAACTCATACATTCTCCTTTATCACATGTATGCACATGTTCTTTTCTTTTTTTCCATGCATGCATAGGTCACATATAGGCATTCATTCATAAACAATTTCATTCATGCTCATAAACCAATCCTTACATTATCTAGTATGCATTAATACATATTACAAGTCTCATACTCAAGTATTTACATCACATTAGAGCCAAAATACCATCATAACATCAATTTAAAGGCATTTGGAAAATGTTTTTCACACATCAAGTGATGGAAAACAAAGCCACAAAGATTCACCAAGACATTTCAATATGTCCACAAGGTCTTATAAAAAATTCAGGGCAAAACAAGGTTTCTAAACATATTAACAACGTTTGCAAATTCAATGGTCAGTAACTACCTATACTCAACTAATAATCTGAATTCCTAATTTTTCTACCATAGAAAGCGAACATAAAAATTCCTAGAAAAATTCATGACTAGATCTCAAGGTGCCTAAAACAATAAAATTTCAAAGCTATATTCGATCATTTGATATATTAACAAAATTTGACAAATTTAGAGCTTCAAAACCAGTATTTTAGACAACAACCACAATAGTCTTTGTTTTTTATTTTCTGAAAATAGTAAAATATCTCAAATGAGCTTAAGAAAAATCAAGGAGTTATCTTGATATATTAGCTTCTCCATTAAAAAAATTCCAGCTCAAAAATATGTTTCCTAATTCTTGAGAAAAACCATGAAACACCTACTACTTGTGAAAAATGTAATACCCTAAAAATTAGTTAAAAATTAATTTGAGTTTTGTTAGTCATAATTTCAAAAATTTAATAGACATAATAATGATGAGGACGACCCAAGGGATTTGGAAAAAAAAGGATGAATAGTAACATATGGGCCCACAGGCTCGCCGAGACAGCCGAAACCCCAGATTTTGGACCCGAAGGTGCTGGAAATTGGGACAACTTGTAAATAAGGTTAGAAATAGTTAGAAATAAAAGTCTTATACTTAGAATTAAATGTTGAGTAATATTTGATTTTTCAGGTGCGATATTTTACCCGTTCGATAAAATTTTGGTGTGTAATTTTTAATACCGAAGGATAGTTTAATCTTACAAAATAATAATGTTTATCCCTTTTAATGTCAAGTGTAAGGCTGAGATTTAATCTTGTAAAATACAAGATTAAATCTTAGCCATTCATTCCTTTTTATTGTTATAAACATATACATCTTTGACTACATCATTAATACATCTTAGAATATATTATAAAAAGGCCACCATGCTTCTTTTTGAAGCTCACATTCTCGGCCATGAGAAAGGAACACAGCCATCTCCATTTTTGTTCCTTCAAAGGGCATGAAACTTGATTCAAACCTCCATTTTCGTAGCCTAAAATTGTTGAAACCCCAAATCTCCTTCATAAAACTTGTTCTACTCCTCAATATCTACCAAACTAACCGATTAGAATTTTAAATAATCTCCAAACTGAACCCTGAGCTATCATTTTCTACTATTTAAGGAAGGGTTAGGTGCTGTTTGGAAGGCTTGAAGTGAGGAAAAATCATTTTTGAAAGAGTCTTCGGAGTTAGAATCCTTAAAGCTTCACAAGTAGGGCATTTTAAACCTCTTTTACTTTAACTCTGTTTTTATGATTTTCTTATTGATTTCACTGAATATTTTTTCGTTGACTTGGTTGATAATATATTGATGGTGATGTGTTAATTTTGGTGGAGTGGTTTGATGTTGTTAAAAATCATTTTTGTGAAAAGGGATTTTCAACCATGTTGTTGGATTTTCGGATTTCAACAGGGTAAGATTTGTTCATGAATTTTTGGGTACAACTGTAGTCATTTTTATGAGCTACAAAAATTATATGTTGAAGTTAACATCCTAAGGCAAATCTGAGAATTTTCATGGAGCATGATAAAGACTCTAACTACCTGCAAAAAATCATGAACCGAAAGTGTACCAATGCTGCCTGAATTATTGGAACTGAAATTGTAAAATCAAATTTTCTGGATTCATTTGCTAGGGTTAAAAATTATTCATTTCTAGCTCTGAGCTGAGTATAAGTGGTCTCTGACCATCAAAATTGTTGAATTTTGTTATCATACTTACAGAACTTTGTTTACTCCGAAATTTTTACCCAACCTTAGGGACATATTGAAGTGTCCTTGAAATTTTTTATAGCTTTGGATTTCATGGTTTGAAATGCAGAATAATTTGTGCTATGGATATGTGAAATTTGCCATTGTGCTAAAAATGAATTAATGCTTTGAGTTGATGAAATAATGACATTGGGTTCAAGTATGACATATATGAATGCATGCTAGTAACTTTAAGGAATGTTATGAGGCATGATTGGAATCATATTATGAATGAATGCGTATATGTGCCTCATGCATGCATTTGAAAAAGAAAAGTGAATAATATGTATATGCAAGCTTGATGATGGTGTATATGCCAAGTAGATGAAAGGTCCCTTTTTATTTATAAAGGGCACGGGAAGGTCCTCTACAATGTGTAAAGGGCACGAAAAGGTCCCCTTTTGTTTATAATAGGCACGGAAAAGGTCCTTTTTGTTTATAAAAGGCACAGGAAGGTCTTCTTTAGCACACGCAAAGTCCCCTTTAATATGACAAGGGCACGGGAAAGTCCCTTTTTATTATGTCAAGGGCACAGAAAGATTATTGCAATTGCCATATATACACGCACATTCTATTAAATACTTGTCTTGAATGAATTACTATGATCTTGAATGTTATGAGACACACGTTTTAAGTGATTGAATAATAAAAGAGACCCACTTTGAAGAATTAGTTTTGAAACTTTAAAATGAACCTTTGATATATGTTGCATGCTTACACTTTCTTAATAAACTGAAGTGGCTGGGACGATAACGATGACATGAGTTTTGTTATATGTTTTGGGGATACCCTACTGAGAATTTTAGAATTCTCACCCCTATGTGTTTATTTCTGTGTCGTCTCCAGGTTGATTCTAGAGAACAGTGAAGCCATTATGAGGAAGACTAAATTGGAATTTCTATAGTTAGTAGTGGACACTTGTATTTGTTGTACCTGGTTATATATATATGTGTGTGTGTGTGTGTGTGTGTGTCTGTAAACATAGTAAAGAATAGATATGTATTAAAGCATATAGAAGAGCTTCCTTTTGTATTTGAGTTGTATTAAACAAATACCTTGTTTCTATGCTAGATATTTTGATAGAACCATGAATTAGTTATTATACGATTTGACCCATTCTTGCTATAAATAATTAAGGCAGGTCCGCAAATTTTTAAGTAATAACACTCGAGTATGATGTCATGACTTAAGGATGACGTTGTACTTGGGAGGATGTAACAAAAAACCCCAAATTTCCAGCAGCCTATTTGAAAACTTGTTTTGATAAAAATGATTTTCTAACAATATCAAACTACTCCACCTATGCAAACATACCAAGATTTATACATAAAAATGCAATGATCACAACACCTCTGTATTTTTCATAAATAAAATTTGGAAAGGTAAAGGCCAAAACAACCATACTCTTGACTTTTTTAAGGCTTTTTGCCTAAGATAATCTCCCTAAATGATTTTCTTCACTCCAAGCTTTTCTAAATAGCCTATAACCTTTTTTCAGCTATGGTGATGGTTCATGGTGAAAAATAGTGATGAATCAAAATTCTAATTGGTTATTTTTAAGGTTATGAAGAGTATATGATGTTTAGTGAAGGAGGCTTGTTGTTTTAGAGATTTAAGCTAGGGTTTTGAGGGGAAAAAATAAACATAAAGGGCTATGTTTTTACAGGCTAGCTGAAAATGATGAAAAAGGAATAAGTTGGTTGTTTTTAATATTATCTTTAAATTAAGTGTCGGTATTTATCTTTATTTTTTTCTTTTTGATTTCTTTATTTGAAAAAAAACTGAAGTGGATGGTTAGGATTAGTCTTGTTAGCCAATATTGAATCTTGGCCATCTACTTGGCTCAAGATAAGTGGCATTATCTGAACTTAGAGAATAAGCTATCTTTTGATGTTGAAAATCGCACACAAAAAAATTACCAAATGGTCAAAACACCATGCTTAGAAAATCAAAATATTACTTGAAATTACACTCGGACCTAATACTCTATCCTAACCTTTTTTCTGTCTTCCCTTAGCTCTGGGCATCTCTTGCTTCCAAGGTTATTATTTCACTTATAGGCCTATAAAGTTACTATTCATGCCTGACCTAGAATTTTTTCCTACTCATCTATTAGGTCATCCTCATTATCACTAAGTCTACTTGTGATCATTTTTAGCACCTTTGACAAAGTAAATTACTTTTCAAAGAGTGTTAGAAGTTATCTTAAGTATAAAGTTTAGTTACTTGAAATGCCTTATTTTGTGCTCATGAGACATGTTACTTTTCAACATTGCCTTTAGATTTCCAGAACCTTTAAATTCTGTTTTAGATTATTTAAATATGTTAGATACCTTGTTACTTGATGTGATAATTGTTCTTGACACTTTGGGCAAGCCTAGTAACTAAAAAGAATTGAAAATGTGAATTCTTGAACTCCTAAGGAAATGAATTATAAATTCTGTTCCAGCACCTTTGAATGATTGTAAAACCATGTTATACCATGTTTACTTAAGTGAAATTGACTTATAAATGGTTTAGGAACTTATTTTAGCATCATAAGAAAAGCCGGTAACAAGAAAAAGTAAAACGCAACTTCTAGAACACCTTAAATCATAGAAATTCATTTACTGCCTATGCTGTCCAACTTTGATTGATGGTGTTCTAATAATTAGTGGTAATGATGATGATTAGTCCCTTAGATGCATAAGAAAATAATTTGACAATTTGAGTTACCCAATTTAAGTGTTTGGCCATTTAAGGGAATGTTTATGTGATGATGATTTGAGATAATGAATTCTTGTGATATTTAATGCTATGTGAGATATTAATCTCTAGAGATAGGATTCATTATTTGCATGTTATAGTTCATTTGGAACATTAGAGATGCATCTGTGAAGAGTTATGACATTTATGAGTTATGTATTACATCTTGTTACAACATGCTAAGGCTTAAGGTGATGTAAAATATGAGAAAATGATCCTTTGGACTCATCAAACCATAGGTGGTGAAAAGGTGATTTTTGCCCCCTAACTCGTACTTATCAAGTCGGGACTTCAACTTATCAAAAGGGAATAAGTTTATGCTAGTGAGGTATGAGCTCAAAACCTAGAAGTACTCTCAAAAGGGAAGAGTAATAGGGTGGCCCCAAGAATGAAAAGAGACTTAAGTCACCTAAAGAAACAAGGAATGTCATTCATGAACCATGTTCTATGTACATCATGTTTGCTATGAAGTTAGATGTATACTTTAGAGTAATGTTGCACAAAGTATTGACATGCATATCATAAAGAAGTATGATGCATTCATTACAAGACTCATGATAAAATGAATGGGCCTCGGTAATGGATGCTTTAGAACTTAATAAATGAATCTTTGCATGCTCACTATTTCATATTTAAACCTAAGGTTCCTGAGGATGATGATGATGACAAGTGTGTGAAAAAGGAAGCCCTACTGAGATTCTTGTATAAGTTTCTCACTCCCCCTATCTTTCTTTTCCATCTTCGTCTTCAGACAAGGTTGGCAACGACATCCATGGATTGCCCTGAGGTGCCGATATGGAAGTAGCTTGATGGTCGAGAATAGAGTGGCGCAGCAGAAGCAGGGACATAGTCTTAGCTTATTTACATCATAGTTATGTGTGGTTTTTTTGAATTGTTGTATGCTCATCCTTTACAGGTGGGCTTAATATATTTAATGTGGTATTATTGTGGAATGTTCCTATATCATTAATACTATTAATGTTGTTTGACTCAATATTTGAATTTAATGTTATATGATGATGTGCTGATGTTTCTGATTATGTCATCCTTTTTATGTTTACGCTTTATGTTAATGACCTTTTACGTTACGTGAGGCTCACATTTGTTTATGTTTTCAAAAAAAATTTCTACCTGTATTTTCCGCTAAGTATTTTAAAGAAAGGTTTTAAAGAATGAGACTAAAAGGGTAATAGACTAATGGCTAACCTAAATATGTTCTAGGAGTATTGGGTTAAAAATTAGGATGTTCCACTACTGCTGGCCTTGGAAGGGTGGAACATAACCGATCCATGGGCGAAGCTTGTTAGGAGTGGGCTCATGAAGTGGCTGAACATGGGCTTCACATTGGGGGTGCATGGCTGGCCTCTATGCTAACCTCGGCTGGGTTACCGTCTCCTCACTACCCTCCCTCATCCGTGCAGGAATAGGGGCAGAACTCTCGGAATACACCGTGGGTAGGCAAGTCCTCTGATGGGTCGGTTTCCGAAAGCCTCGAGAGGGGGACATAATCTGAAAAATCACGAACGGCAGACGCAGTGGTGTACGTGCAAAGAATCCTCTTGTTGTACGTATGCGCATGCTCAAAAACCATATCATCACCGTACGGGGAGGTTGGGGAGAAACAGTAGCTAAGTACGGGGTATGCAAATGGTCATCCCACGAACAAAAAGACTTTGACAGAGCAACAACCCTCAAAATGGTAAGACTGATGGTCGGGGTCGAAGTGGATCTCCCAAGTGGGGATGTCAATGAAGAGGATGAACATTGCCATCGAAATCTGAAGACGTGATGGAAAGAAAGAGAGAGGGAGTGAGAATCTTACTAAAGAATCTCAGTAGGGTATCCTCCTAGTGACATGATCAACGTCTCCAAGAACCTTGAGTTTATTGTGGAATGGCGAGCATGTAAAGGTTCATTTATTAAGTTCTAAAACATCAATTATCGAGGCCTGTTCATTTTATCGTGAGTCTTGTAATGAATGCATCATACTTTATTATGATATGCATGTCAAAACCTTATGCAACATTTAACTTTATAGTATACATCGAACTTCATGGCAATCATGATGTGCATTGAACATGGTTCATGGATGACATTCCTTAGTTCTTTAGGTGACTTAAGTTAGTTCTTTTCACTCTTGGGGCCACCCTATTACTCTTTCCTTTTGAGAGTACTTCTCGGTTATGAGCTTATACCTCACTAGTCGTCGCTTGCGTATACTTATCCCTTTTGATAAGTTATAGTCCCAACTTAATAAGTATGGGTTAGGGGACAAGAATCACCTTTTCATCACCTATAGTTTGATGAGTTCAAAGCATCATTTTCTCATGTTTTAAGTCACCTTAAGTCTTAGCATGTTATAACAAGATGCAATACATAACTCATAAATGTCACAATTTTTCATATATTTCTAGCATATGCATCTCTAACGTTCTAAATCCAACTATATCATGCAAATGATGAATTCTATTTCTAGAGATCAATATCTCACATAGCATCAAATATCACATGAATTCATCATCTCAAGTCATCACCACATAATTATTCCCTTAAATAGCCAAACCCCTAAATTAGGTAACTCTAATTATCAAATTATTTTCTTATGCACATAAGGGATTGATTATCATCATTACCACTAATTATTAACCTCAAGAACATCATTAATCAAAGTTGGACAACATAGGCAATAAGTGAATTTCTATGACTTATGGTGTTCTAGAAGTTACGTTTTACACCCTTTCTCATTACCGGCTTTCCCTATAATACCAAAATTAATTCCTGAACCATTTATGAGTCATTCTCACTCAAGCAAACATGGTCTAACATGATTTTACAACCTTCAAGGGTGCTGGAACAGAATGCATAATTCGCTTCCTTAAGAGTGCTACAAATCACATTTTCCATTCCTTTTGGTTATTAGGTTTGCCTAAAATGCCAAGAATAATTATCATATCAAGTAGTAGGGTATCTAACACATTTAGATCATCCAAAATAGAATTTAAAGGTGCTAAAAAATTAAAGGTAGGACTGAGGTGACAAGTTCCATGAGCACAAAATAAGGCATTTCTAGTAACTAAACTTCATACTTAAAATAACTTCTAAATCAAGAGATATAATAAATATGCTAGACAAGGAAGTGTAAACATGAATGCAAGCCCAATTCTTTATTTTAGTGCTCTAGGCCCCTTAGAGTATTCACTCTAAATCAACAATCAACTTTAAGGTTGAAATAGGTAGGCTTCGAGATTAATTAATTAGGTGATATAGAAATGCAAGCTCTTTGAAAAACCAAATGACATATTATCTTAAGTAATACCTTTAATGAGCTACCTATCATTTTCATCAAACTTTGTAAAAAGTAAAACTCAAGCTATAGGGGTCTCATTGTAATGAACTCATAATCATTATCTAGAAACATTCATCATCGAGCTATCATGGGAAACCAACCAAGCCTTGAAGGCCGAAATGCATAAGAAAAGAGAAAGGAAGAAGCCGAAATGTTAAAGCACCAAAACATCATTTCAAAACAAGAACAAAGCTTAACAAAGCGCAAGGAAATAATTTTCAAAACAACTCCCTACCAAAAGTATGTTTTCTTGGAGGTGAAAAGGACTTGATCTTGAAAAATCTTTCTTGGAGCTTGAAGGGGAGATCTTTGGAAAGGTAAGGCTAAGTCTCTAAGAGGTAGTGTATGGTTGAGAGGTGGTGGTCTTTGTGAGTAAGAAGAAGATGAAGAATGATAAAAAGAACTCTTGAACTTTGAGAGGAAAAGAAAGAACTTAGAATTTCTTTTTGAAGCAAATGTGTAACACCCCGATTTTTCTGTCCGAGGGAAATGACCAAAATGCCCCTGAGGTCATTTCCTGACCCGAGCTCGAGGGTAACCAACTCGGTCATCCTCGAAGGGTCAACTCAATGTTTGAAGGGGATTGAATGGCCTTTGAATGCTTTCGGAAGCGAAAATTTCGTTTTCAGCTTTGGTCAAAATGACCAAAATACCCCTATAGCGTTTTTACGCGGGTAAAGGTGCCGTTTGAGCCCGGAACTTTCCCCAGAGGTTTAAAAACATGTTTTCATGTGTCTAGAGGTCTCTGTTCAAGTCCCGGTGGTCCCGGGCAGTTTTAGTGCAAAATTACGATTTTGCCCCTAGAATAGTGTTTTTGAGCTTAATGACGTAATTAAGCAAACCTAAGCAATATTAGGCTCTAAACGAAGATTAATTTATTTCCCTAATTAATCTAGAGCCAAAATAATTTATTAAAGTTAATTAGAACCTAAAATTGTTTAGATTAAACTTAAATCCCTTTTTAGAACTCAAGACTCCTAGTCTTGGAATCTTGAATAGTGTTTTCTCTTTCCAATTCCTTAAATCAAGGAAATGTGTCTAGAGTTGTTTAGACTCTAAATTGAGGATTTAACTCACTAATGGTGCAAGACCACTCCTTAATTATGTCTAGACCACCTTAATTACCCATTTACCTTACCTAAACACTTTCTTACAAATTCCTAATCTTAAGCATAATCAAAGATACACCTAAACACAACTCTAAACCACAATTAAAATGCAAGAAATTCTCCTCCCTTGGCTGATGCATTTCGGCCAGCACACTCCTCTTTGGCCACATGTTTAATTGTTTTCTCACTCAAAGAACCATGCTTGAAGCCATACCTTGAACCATACCTCACTATACCTTAAGCCATACCTCACCATACCTCAAGAACACATTATCTCACCTCATGGAACTCATGGAAAGCCTCCAATCTGCACCTCATGGCCGAAGCTCTTCATCACCATGAGCTCCCTCCATTTGTTTCATTTCTCTATAAATAGAATGCCTTGAGGAGCTTGCACCACTTTTAGATCATTTGCTAAGTTTAGGAAACACTCAAAGCTTTTCTTTTCTCTCAAAGTTCTAGTGTTCTTCAAGTTCTTCAAGCTCTTCAAAGTTCTTCATCATCTTCATCTTCTTCTTCCATCTTCAAGTTCATCACATCAAGTAGGGATTTTCTTTCATGTATTCTTTTCTTTAAAGTTCTTGTTTCAAGCTTGATGTTCATAGTTTCTCTTGTTTCTCTTTAGAACTTCATTTCCACTCCTTTTTCCTTTTCATTTTCGGCCATAGGCCTTGGAGAACAAAGGAATGAGAGCTTGATGATGAGAGTTTCATGATGATGTTCATCACTTGAAACAAACTCTAGAGCTTGATCTTTGTTCTTGAGCAAAAATGTTTTTAGTTTTTCTTTTCTTGAACTCTTAAGAACTTTAGCTTTGATGATATTTTAAAATGACTCTATGAACTCAATGAAGAGGTCTCATGATGTTGGTGTTAATATATCACCAAGATCATGGATTCTAGAGTTTCAAATATTTCTTTTCTTTCCTTGAAGTTTCGGCCATTACCTTTCCTCTTACATGCAAAATGTTTGATTTTCTAAATATGTTATGTTGAGTTCTAAGAACTCTAGACTTTTACTTTGTCTCGGTTTGATGAGTTTGGGTTGAGGTTTAAATTCCTTTAAAGTCTTGTTAAGAGCTCTAGAAAGATAAAATGAACTTGCATAATTTATTTTATGCTTACATCCATATTTACATTCTTGCTATGCACCTTTACTTTCAAGCTATCACCTAAGAACATAAAGATTAAAATGGAACTTGTCTCATCACTTAATTTAATTCTCAAAGCCTTTCTATTTCGGCCTTAAAGTCGATTGTTGTTGGGCCTAGAGCACTAAAATAAAGAATTGAACTTGCATTATCACTTAATTAATTCCTCGAATGCCTATCTATTTCGGCCTTAAAGTTGATTGTTGTTGGGCTAAGAGCACTAAAATAAAGAATTGAACCATGCATATTTACCTTCAAGCTTGCACGTTTAAGTTTATGCCTCGCATATTTACTTTCGAGCTTGCACGTTTAAGTTATGCCTTGCATATTTAATTTTAAGTCATCACTTTACTTTGTAAGTAAGATTAAAAACGAAAAGCATGAGCACGTTTAGTTTATGTCATAACTTAAGAACCTAGAGCTCAAAGACTTGCCCATTTCATTCCAAGTTAAAGTTATATGTGAATGTATTCCTTGAATGAATAATTTCGGCCAAGTAGTGATGATGGACTTGCAATGAGTTTTCATCTAGCTACTAGGACCAATAGTCTATGTTTTAAGTTTTCCTTAAAGCTTTACAAATCTTTATAAGGTTTTGTCATCACAAGTTGTGATTTTATTATCTTTTAGGGGATGGAATATGTTTTGGTCAGTGACCTAAGGCTTCACTTAGCCTCTTGATGAATTAAAATGTTTTGCAAAAAGTTTTAGAAGTTCTAGATCGATTCCAAGAGAAACTAGTTAACTTATGTACCTAGAAATGTCAATTTAACTCTCTCATTTAAGTTAAATGTTTTCGGTTTTGATGTGATGAGTGTGATGCTGTATGATGATGTTTTGATATGTTGGAATGTGTAAAAATATCATATGATGATGTAGAAGCGATCCTATGCATGATAGGTAAGAAACTAGCTAACTAGAAATACCGTAAAGCTAGAATTTAACATAGCTTGACCCATTTGTTTATGGAAATTTTCCAAACTGTTTTAATGGGGACATAATCAGATTTAGATTGTTTAGACATGAAAAACTTGGTATCATTTGAGTTAGAATTGAATTCTAGCACCTATGGGGAAACTAGTAACTAGAAAACCGTAAAAATGCAAATGTAGAACTCTTAGAACATTTAATTTTCTGGATTCTGTCCAGCACCCTTACAACATGGTAAACATGATTAATAATTAGTCCTTAAGCATAGGAATGCCTCATAATTGATTTAGATTTAATATATAGCGCCTTCGGCGAAAACAGAACCAAGAAAGGGTCTAAAACGTAAGTTCTAGAACCCCGTATTCACATGTTAGGATTTCCACCCTATGCTATTCAGATTTAAAAGTAAAATGAGAGGATTATGAATGATGTTTAATTATGAGCCTTAGGTGCTTAAAATATGAACGACGGATGTAGAGAACTATATTTCAAGATTTAGACCCGTAAGGGTCAAAGCATAAGCTACCGTAAGGGTAAGCGTTTGGATGTTTTATGATGATGCATGAAGTATGCCAATGATGATGATGTTATTCATATGAGGAATTTATGAGGTTATATGTTTATGTGGCATAAAGCAAATTTGGAAGGAAATTCGGTGTAATGACCGTTGGGCCGCCGAATTTCCGACAAATTTGGGGACTTAAAGAAATTTTGAAAATTAAGGTACTAAGATGGGTTCTAGGATGACACCGGTTCGGCCGAGCACCTCCATAGAACTCATGTGACATCGGTACCATTTTATACTCTTAGGTGACACCGGTTCGGCTGAGCACCCCTAAGAGTTTTGCCCCCTAACCCGTACTCAGATAGTCGGGATTTATGATTTATGATACGCTTATCGTTAAGTGGTAAGTAAGAACTAGTGACGACTAGTTAAGGTATGAGCTCATAACCTAGATGTATGACACGTTCTGGGTGACACCGGTTCGACCGAGCACCCCCAGTTCGATTGTCTTTTAGGGTGGCCCATGAGGAAGAGAAGTTTCATGATTATGATTATGTCACTAAGTTTTGTCCCATATGAATATTACTATTGCCACTTTATGCCACCAAGAATGATGATGCTTGATGTTATGTTTTATGTATGTGCATTAGGTAGTGCCATGCATACATTTTCTATTATGTGCATTCATGACATTAAGATCATCCTAAAATGAATGGACCTTGGCTAAAATATATTTTTAAGTCTAAAATGAACTTGATACATGCTCAGTCGTTTTGTATAAATAAACCCAAGGTTCCTGAGGACGTAGATGATGACACCTAGGTAGTAGGAGGCCCTACTGAGATTCTTTAGTAAGATTCTCACTCCCTCTATCTCCTTCTTTCCGTCACGTCTTCAGATGGCGACGTTCGTGATGTTTGTGGACACGCCGACATAGGAGGTGTAACATGACCCGGACCACGGATCATACCATTTTGTGGGTCGATGCACAGTCAGAGTATTCATGTTCATGGGTCGACCCTTCACTCCCCTTGTACATTCCCATCGTATCTCCCCCGTCTCACCTTTTGGCGATGGCCTGGTGTTCGAGCGCGCACGTCCCCGAGTTAGAGCACACACCACTTAGATGGGGATGAACCTTCTTTTGTTTAAAGGTTATCCTATTAGTTGCACTCGGGTAGGGGAGTAGATTATGTTTATGTTTATGTTGTATTTTCTTTCATGTACCAAATCAAGTCCCACGCTTATAAGTGGGCAAATTATAATTATATATGAGATGTTATTCAGTGTCTCTCATGATGTGCCCTTCTATGCTTTATGCTATGACGTTATGAGATGTATGTTTTGTCCGTTGCAAGTTATATCGCATCACGCAACTCTCACTTTGTATTTCAAAAAAAAATTACCCGTATTTTCCGCTAAGTAATTCAAAGATAAATGAGAACTATGAAGTAACAGACTAACGATTAACCTAAATATGTTCCAGAGTATTGGGTTAAAAATTAGGATGTTACAAAATGAACAAAGTGTAACCAAGTCCATCTAAGCATGGTATTTATAGAGGAATGAAGCAATTGATGGTGCATTGAGGGGGAGGAGCTGCAGCCTCATGGAGCATGAGGTGAGAGAATTTGCTTCATGAGGGCATGGTAAGATATGGTGGTAAGTATGGCAAGCATGGCTTCAAGTATGGCTCCAAGCATGGCCAAGTATAGCCTTTGAGTGTTCATTTTGATTTGAAATCAAATCTTTTGAATGGAGGAGGAGTAGTCGACGGCCTTCTTCTCAGTTAGGGGAAGGAAATCTCAATTTAAGGTGTACTTAGAGATTGGTGGCTAAGTGTTTAGATAAGTAAGTATGTAATTAGGACCATGTAAGACTAGATTAGGAGATGGTCATTTCTAAATTAATGAAGTCAAGCTTCATTAACTTGGAATCCAATGTCAACAATATTCCTTGATTTAGGAAAATTGGTGAGAGAAAACACTATTCTTAGATACCTTTCTTAAAGAATTAAAACTAGAAAAGGGTTTGAGTTTCCATAAGTAATTTTAGGTGCTAATTAACTTTAAATTATTATTTTGGCCCTAGATTAATTATCAAAATTAATTAACCTTTAATTAGAGTTTAAAATTGCTTAGGTTTTGCTAATAACATCATTAAGCCCAAAATATACTATGCAGGGAAAAATCGTAATTTTCCTCAAAAACTGCCCGGGGTCTCCGGGGCTTAAACAAACCCTAAACGTGCCTTGGAAACATAGTTTTAGACTTCCGGGCAAAGTTTGGGTCAAAACAGAAAGCAAAATAGTACTTAAGCATAGCAAAGGTATTTTGGTCATTTTTGCATAGAAACCCCAAAAATGAGATTTTTCTGCTCCATTAACCCTTGTACATATAATCCCCTTCTAACATTTCAACAACCATTTGAGGATGGCGGGGGCTGCTTATCCTCATTTTTCTGGTAAAAATGACCTCAGGGGGCATTTTGGTTATTTGTACACTTAGAGAAAAATTATGGCGTTATATCTGGCGATGACACAGAAGAAAGAAAAGGGATGAAAAACTTATTCAAGATTCTCAGTAGGGCTTCTCGACTCTAATACAAGTATCATTGTAACCATCCTTAGGAACCTCAGGTTTAATAAAGAAAATGTGAGCACATATAAGGTTCATTTATTAAGTTCCAAATACCATTAGCTGAGGCTCGTATCTTTTACCATGAATCTTAATGTTATAGATGCAATATACTATATCATGAATGCATGTCAATACCATATGCAAAATATCATAGGAATCACGACCAATACATATGACATAAAGAACATAAATTCTTCTAACACGATTTTTCCTCATTGTTCCTTTAGGTGACTTAAATTTCTAATTCTCTTTTCCTTGGAGGCCACCCTATATTTTCTCTCCTCTTGAGAATTCTAGGTTATGAGCTCATACCTAACTAGTCGTCACTGGTCTATACTTATCCTCTTGATAAGCTAAATTCCCAACTCCCAGAGTGCGGGATAGGAGGCATTGGATTACTTTTTGTTGAGCTCGGTCCATTATGAAAAGATCACCTCCTTGGATTACCTTACGTCGGGCCCGGCCCGTTACGAAAGGATCATCTTCCTAGATCACCTTATTAGATCACCTCTTAGATGTACCAAGGTAACCCAGACGAGTACTGGAAGTGTATCAAGTATGAGTCCGGGCTGAAGGCTGGGCTTAATGTTGCGGTCGTACATTTGGAGATTAGGGACTTCCCTAACCTAGTCAACAAATACCGCATCATCAAGGATGGGCAAAGGAAGTTGAATGCCACGAAGTCCGAGAACACCACGAAGAAGCCTGCACCCCAAGGCCAGAAGTTCAAGAAGCAGAACCGACCCCCATTCCAATTTCAACAAAAGTCACAATCCGGACCTTCACCTAAGCCACAAGGACCCCAAAGGAATTCCAATCAAGGTGGGCCAAACAACAACAACAATAAAAAAGGCACCTCAAAGAGGCCCAGCTACACCTCCGAGATCCTCACCATCCACTGAATGCCCCAAGTTTGGTAAAAACCATGGGAGCTTACCATGCCAAGCCAGAATGAATGTCTGTTACCGGTACGGAAAGCTTAGGCACATCTCTCGAGATTGCACGAAGAGGAACTAGTCAAACCCCAATCCCAAACCATGACGCCAAGGAAGGGTCTTCACCCTCAATGCCGAGGAAGCGACGGAGTCACATAACCTCATAGAAGGTAAGTTTGAAATGTATGGTAAAAACTTAATTGTAATATTTGATTCTGGCGCCTCCCATTCATTTATATCTTATTCTTGTGTTGAGACCCTTAAATTGCATGTGTCAGAACTTCCTTTTGATCTCACTATTTCTAATCCTACTAGAAAACCTGTTAGGACCTGTAAATGTTGTTTAGACTGTAGTTTTATTGTTGAAAACAAATCCTTCATTCTAGATTTCATTTGCTTACTTATGCAAGGCCTAGATGTAATTCTTAGCATGGATTGGCTTGAGGCTAATCATGTATTGTTGAGCTGTTACGAGAAAACTATCACCTTTTTTCCTATTCCTTGTGAACCTAGGAAACTTGTAAGTTTGTACATAAACGCTGTAGAAATAAACTATGGTAAGGGTGAGAATAAAGGTTATGTTCTTTTGGTTGCTAGTGATGTAGACATTGGGCAAGGTATCGATGAGATACCTATAGTGAGAAATTATCTCGAAGTGTTTCCAAATGAGATACCTGAGTTTCCTCCCAAGAGAGAAATAGAATTTTCTATAGAGCTACTCCCAGCAACAGGACCCATATCCAGAATCCTATATAGAATGCCCCCTTTGGAGCTAGCCAAATTAAAAAATCCAGTTGGAAGATTTATTGGAGAAAAAGTTTGTTAGGCTTAGTGCATCACCGTGGGGAGCCTTGGTATTGTTTGTGAAGAAAAAAGATGGAAGTATGAGAATGTGCATCGATTATAGGCAGTTGAACAAAGTGACAGTGAAAAACAAGTACCCCTTGCCTAGGATCAATGACTTGATGGACTAATTGAAAGGTGCAGTAATGTTTTCTAAGATTGATTTGAGGTCAGGTTACCATCAGATTAGGGTGAGATATGATGATATACCAAAAATGGCCTTTCGCACTCGATATGGCCATTTCGAGTTTGCGGTTATGTCCTTTGGTTTAACCAATGCTCCAGCCATGTTTATGGATTATATGAATAGGATCTTTAGACCCTATTTGGATCAGTTCATGGTCGTCTTTATAGATGACATACTCATTTATTCAAAGACCCACGAGGAGCATGTAGGTTGGAAACCTTGAAGGAGAAGAAATTATATGCCAAGTTATCTAAATGTGAATTTTGGTTGGATGAAGTAAAGTTTTTAGGGCATGTAGTATCCAAAGGAGGAATCATTGTAGACCCTAGTAAGGTGGAAGCTGTTATGAATTGGGAGAGACTAACCACGGTGACCGAAATAAGGAGCTTTTTGGGTTTAGCTGGCTATTACCGTAGGTTCATCAAAGGATTTTCCCAGATTTCCCTTCCCTTAACTAAGCTAACTAGGAAAAACACCACTTTTACATGGACCCCAGAGTACGAGAAGAGCTTTCAGGAGCTAAAACACAAGCTAACCTCAATCTTTGTCTTGGTTCTGCCTGACCCCAATGTAGCTTTTGAGGTATATTGTGATGCTTCTGGTAAAGGATTGGGTTGCATGCTGATGCAAAATAGGCAAGTGGTGACCTATGTGTCCATGCAACTCAAGCTACATGAGGCAAACTACCCCACCCATGACCTTGAATTAGCTGCCATCGTGTTTGCTCTAAAAGTTTAGAGACACCATTTGTATGGAGTAAAGTTTGAGGTGTTCTCCGATCATAAAAGTTTGAAATATCTCTTTGATAAAAAAAAGCTAAACATGAGACAAAGGAGATGGATGGAGTTCTTGAAAGATTACAATTTTGGGTTGAACTAGCATCCGGGCAAAACCAATGTTGTAGCCAATGCCCTAAGTAGGAAATTCTTGCATTTATCCTGTTTGATGGTTAAGGAGGTTAAATTGATTGAGGAGTTTAGAAACCTAAACCTAAGAATGACTTTGACCACTAAGGGCATGAAGATTTGCCATCTTAGTGTGACAATTGAATTCAAGGAGAGAATCACTCAAGCCTAAAGAGAAGATGCAGAATTTCAGGAGATTCTAAAGGCAGTATGAGCTAATAAGTTAAAAGGTTTTGCCCAAGGGAGTAATAGCTTATGGAGGTTTGAAGGGCGTGTATGTGTACCCGCTAGTGGTGACCTCCACAAGGAAATTTTGAAGGAAGCCCATAAGAGCCATTTCACCATTCATTCTAGTACCACCAAGATGTATCAAGACTTAAAGAAGATGTTTTGGTGGTGGATTGAAAAAAGAAGTATGCACATGGTTGAGTAAGTGCTTAGTTTGTCAGAAGGTGAAGATTGAGCACCAAAAGCCCTCTGGAATGTTGCAACCCCTATCGATTCCTGGATGGAAATGGGACAATATCTCGATGGATTTTGTAATTGGATTACCGAGGACCCAAGCAAACCATGATGCCATATGGGTGATAGTGGATAGGTTAACCAAGTCAGCCCAATTTTTACCTATTAAGGTGACTTATTCCTTGGATAGGTTAGCACAGTTATATATTCAAGAGATTGTAAGATTGCACGGAGTACTGTCGACGATAATCTTGGACCGGGATCCACGGTTTATGTCACGATTTTGGGGAGCCTTTTAGAAGGCATTTGGTTCAAAGCTATGTCTAAGCACGGCTTACCACCTACAAACAGATGGTCAATCTGAGAGAACTATCCAAACCTTAGAGGATATGTTAAGGGCGTGTGTTTTGGACCAAAGAGGAAGTTGGGACAAGTACCTGCCGCTAATTGAATTCACATATAACGATAGTTATCATGCAAGCATTGGCATGGCACCGTATGAGGCCCTTTATGGATGAAAATGTCAATCACCGTTATGTTGGTACGAATCCAGGGAGCAGAGTCTAATCGAACCTGATATTGTGAGGGAAATAACGGAACAAATCAAGAAAATTAGGGATAAAATTCTCATTGCTCAAAGTCAACAGAAAAGCTATGCGAACAAACGGCATAAGCCGCTAGAGTTTCAAGAAGGGGAACATGTGTTCCTAAGGATCACCCCTACTACAGGCATAGGTCGAGCGATGAAAGTAAAGAAATTGAGCCCCAGATTTCTTGGCCCATTTGAAATCTTTAGCAAGGTTGGGTTTGTAGCCTACCGTATGGCCCTACCCCCAAGTCTGTCCAACCTTCACAATGTTTTTCATGTCTCTCAGTTGAGAAAGTATTAATCCGACCCAAGTCATGTACTAGAGCCAGAACATGTATAATTAAGGGACAACCTAACATTTAACCTGCCACCCACGAGAATCATTGACCGAGAAGTTAAAAAACTAAGGAAGAAAGCTGTACATTTGGTCAAAGTCGCATGGGGACAAGGTAGAACCAAAGCACTCACATGGGAGCTGGAGTCAGATATGCAAGCATAGTATCCTAAGCTGTTCTCAGGTAACGAATTTCGAGGGCGAAATTCTTTCTAAAAAGGGTAGTAATGTAACGCTTTAAATTTTCTCTAAGTGTACAAATAACCAAAATGCCCCTGAGATCATTTTTACCAGAAGAATGAAGATAGCCGGCCCCGGCCATCCTCAAGGGGCTATTGAAATGTTAAAAAGGGAATTGTATGTGAATGATTGTTAATAAAGCAGAAAAATCTCATTTTTGGGGTTTCTGCACAAAAATGATCAAAATACCTTTGCTATGATTAAGTACGTTTTTGAATTCTAATTTGACCCGGACTTTGCCTGGAAGTCTAAAACTATGTTTTCAAGGCATATTTAAGGTTTGTTTAAGTCCTGGAGGTCCCGGGCAGTTTTTGAGAAAAATTATGATTTTGTCCCTACATAGTGCATTTTGGGTCTAATGATGTAATTAGCGAAACCTAAGCAATATTAGGCTCTAATTAAATATTAGTAAATTCTAATTACTAATTTATAGTCAAAATAATTATTTGAGGTTAATTAGCACCTAAGATTGCTTATGAAAACTCAAACCCTTTTCTAGCTTTAATTCTTTAAGAAAGGTATCTATGAATAGTATGTTCTCTCACTAATCTCTCTAAATCAAGGAATGTTGTTGGCATTGGATTCCAAGTTAATGAAGCTTGACTTCATTAATTTAGAAATGAGCATCTCCTAATTTAGTCTTACATGGTCCTAATTAACTATTTGCTTACCTAAAACACTTAGCCACCAATCTCTAATCTTTGACCTAATTAAATACTACCCCTAAGCTCACTCTAAGTACACCTTGAATTGAGATTTCCTTCCCCTAATTAAGAAGAAGGCTACGGGCCACCCCTCCTTCATTCAAAAAGAATGTGAGTTATTTCAAATCAAAATGAACACTCAAAGGCCATAGTTGGCCATGTTTGAAGCCAAGCTTGCCATACTCACCACCATACCTCACCATACTTCCATGAAGCAGATTCTCTCACCTCATGCTCCATGAGACCACCACTCTCCCTCCCCCTCAATGCATCTTCATTTGCTTCATTTCTCTATAAATACTATGCCTAGATGGACTTGGTTAAATTTTGATTCATTTGCTAAGCTTAGCTTCAAAGAGTAGTTCTAAGTTCTTTCTTTTTCTCTCAAAGTTCAAGAATTCTCTTCATCTTCTTCTTACTCACAAAGAACCACCACCTCTTAACCATACACTACCTCCTAAACACTTGGCCTCACCATTCCAAAGATCAAGCTCAAAGGAAACATAACTTTCTCTCCTCCTTGGCCGAAATCTTCTTCAAACTCCAAGGAAGATTTTTCTTTCATCCTTCCCTCAAGATCAAGTCTCTTTCATCCCCAAGAAAACATACCTTGGTAGGGAGTTGATTCAATGATTTCTTTCCTTTTGTTGTTTTAACTCTTGGTTTGTAAAGATACAATGTTGATTTTTCTTTCCTTCTTCACTTTCTTTTTGGTTTTTGCTTTTCCCTCTCCTTCTCTTTCTTTTCAACCAAATGGCCTATATTGGAAGAAACCATGGCTTGATGATGAGGATCTTGAGTGGTGGTTGCAAAACCATCATTTATTTGACCTCTAAAACTTGAAGGTTTCATTTTTAAAAAGGTTTTTAGCAAATAATGAAACTATATCATTGTAAAGAGTAATCTTGAGCCTAGGACTCAAAAATAAGAAATGGGTTGCATTCATATTTATTTTTCCTTGCTATCACTTAAATAATTAATCTCAATGCCTACTTATTTCAACCTTAAAGTTGATTGTTGATTTAGAGTAAATACTCTAAGGGGTCTAGAGCACTAAAATAAAGAATTGGACTTGCATATCATATTTATTTTCAAGTTATCACCTAAAGCTCAAAGATGAGAAATGAACTTGCATTTCAAGTTTACGTTTCTTGTCTTGCATGTTTACATTTCAAGCCATCACCTAAACTTAAAGATTAAGAATGAACTTGCATTCTCATGTTTATTTTCAAGCCTTGCATATTTAATTTTTCTTGCCATCACTTTACAATGATAAGATTAAAATGAAACTTGCATTAGCATGTTTATGTTTAGGTCATCACCTAAATATCTAAGGCTCAAGACCTAACTCTTTTAACTTAACCTTGGATCTATGGGCATTTACCTTTACAAAAATGTTTTGATTTCAAAGTAAGTGTTGGAATAAGGTCCAAAATGGTTTGAGAAAGAAGAAATAACTTAGAAGATGTTTTAAGCTTAAATTTTCATATTTTGAAGGTACTGGTAATCAATTACAAGGCTCATGTAATCAATTACCAGAGAGTTTTGCCATACTCGGATATGAACTTTTGGCCTGAGTAATCGATTACAAATTCTGGACTCAAGTAATCGATTACCATTCCGTGTAATCGATTACTCCGATGTTCTTAGGGCCCAAGAGAGTATTTTCAACAGTGGTAATCGGTTATAAGGCTTATGTAATTGATTACCAGAGCCCTCAACTCTTTTTTTTTTTTAAACTCGAAGCTATGTAATCAATTACAAGGCTCATGTAATCGATTACTAGAACCCAAAGTATGCAGTAAACATTTTTCCTACTTGAACGACATAAAGCCATGATCTTATGTTACTTAAATCTATGATTTTGTATGATATGAATCCATGATCTTGTTTACCATAGATCTATGAATTTTGCATGATATAAACTGTTGAGATATGTATGACCATTCTTGGATCATGAGCATGTTTATTTTATGAGTAACATGAATTCATGTGATATTAATGCTATGTGAGGCCTTGGTCTCTAGAGATAGGATTCATCCTTTGCATGTTGTAGTTCGTTTGGAACGTTAGAGATGTATGTGATTAGAAATATACTAAGAACTATGACATTTTATGAGTTATGTGTTGCATCTTGTTATAACATGCCAATACTTAAGGTGACTTAAAACACAAGAAAGTGATCCTTTGGACTCATCAAACTATAGGTGATTCTTGCCCCCTAACCCATACTTATTAAGTCGGGACTTTAACTTATCAAAAGGGATAAGTATGCACTAGTGATGACTAGTGAGGTATGAACTCATAACTTAGAAGTACTCTCAAAAAGGAAGAGTAATAGGGTGGCCCCAAGAATGAAAAGAACTTGCTTAAGTCACCTAAAGAACTAAGGAATGTCATTCATGAACCATGTTCTATGCACATCATGTTTGTTGTGGAATTTGATGTATGCTATAAAGTTAAATGTTGCACAAGGTATTGACATGCATTTCATAATGAAGTATGATGCATTCATTACAAGACTCATCATAAAATGAACAGGCCTCGGTAATTGACGTCTTAGAACTTAATAAATGAATCTTTGTATACTCACTATTTCATAAAAAGCCCGAGGTTCCTAGGGACGTTGATGATGTCACTTAGATAGGAGGATACCCTACTGAGATTCTTTAGTAAGATTCTCACACTCTCTCTCATTTTCTTTCGTTCTCTTCATTGACACCCCTACCTAGGAGGTTCTATTCGATCCCGACCACCAGTCTTGCCATTTTGAGGGACGCTGCTCCATCCGAGTTTTCATGTTTATGGGACGACCATTTGCACACCTCGTACCTAGCTACTGCTTCTATCCAACTTCACCATACGGAGATGATATGGTTTTTGAGCGTGCGTGTAGGTACAACGAGAGGATTCTTTGTACGTATCCCACCGTATTTGCCGTTCGCGATTTTTCGAACTATGTCCCCCGCTCGAGGCATTCAGAGACCGACCCGTCGGAGGACTCGCCTACCCATGTGTATTCCGAGAGTTTAGCCCTTACTCCTCCACTGATGAGGGAGGGTAGCAAAGAGACAGTCACCTAGCCGAGGTTGGCACGGAGGCCGACTATGCGCCCCCGGTGTGGAGCCCATGTTCAACCACTTTGCGAGCTCACTCCTAATGGGCTTTGCCCATGGATCGGTCATGTTCCACCCTTTCCGGGCCTGCAGCAGTAGGTCTCTTGGAAGGTTTTTAGTGCACATACCACTACTAGTTTAGGATAACCTTCTTTTGCTTTAGAGGTTATCTACCTTAGGTGCACTAAGTAGGCATGTTTCCCTTCGTATTATCCTTTCTTATTGTATTTGTATTTTCATGTTGTACCAAACTTAACTCACCTTTCATGGGTAGGTAGGTAGTTATGTATTCAACTATGGTGTGCTAATGGATGTTCTTTTATGGAACCTAACTGATGTTCTGTTTCATGTTATTCTTTTTACATGCTATCCTTTACGTTAACAATCACTTATGTTATGTGTGGCTCACGTTTTGTTTACATTTTCAAAAAAAAAATTTGGCTCATATTTTCATTAAGTATTTACAAAGAAAAGAAAACTGAAATAAAGAGTAATATCTAATAATCAACTGGAATACGTCTTAGGCATATTGAGTTAATTATTAGGGTGTTACATGTTTACTTCCTATCTTGAATGCGTATGTTTTGTCATGCTTAATCATATATGCTGGATACTAGCTTACATGCTTTTTCTATGATATTAGTCTTGGCCAAGATCTGTAGGAGTACAAAATGGTTGTTGCTCTGATACTGTTTTATAAGCTGAGTATTTGTACACATGATGGGCCTAATCATTTTTTTTTCTATCATCATCTTTAGAGATGCTTTTCTAAAGTTCTATGCTGAACTTGATCAAAGTCTGGATGAATATAATTTCTAACTTGTCTTCAGAAACCTGTGCTTGAATGTGTTAAAAAGACCAAGATTAGTTAGCAAGCTTCAGAAATCTCTCATAGAGTAATGTGCTCTTGCTTTCATAAAACCTTTTTTTTAAAAAAAAAAGAGGGGATTGTACATCTTCTGTTTTTGAAACATCATTTTCATAATTTGTTTCTTATGGGAAAAGTTTCATAGCTCAATTCAAAAACTCCTTCTTGATAATTTAGGGATCGATCCCTATATGAACTTTGGAAACCTAGATAACAGTATGTTAATCTTATCTTTCTTATGGTTTCTCTGAACATCAGAAACTACATAAGCTTCAGTTTACTTTTCAAAAAAGTACGAATGCTCTGCTTCGTTTTCTTGCATACCTCTGAGCATTCTTTTCAAATCTTTTTCTTGAATTAAGACTTGATAAAAATGGATCCTACTAAGATAAAGAATCACAGGTTTTACTTGTTAAGCTTTCAAGAATAAGAATCTTTAAAAAGTTCCTTCTTTTGACAAATGATCAAGCTGGTTGTTTACCCGAAGGTTAACAATATTTCTCCTTAACATCTGCTCTCACAATAATCAGAAAGTACGCTTAAGTCTGTCATATGATAAAAATGAAACAACAGCAGTCTTGATTAAGTGTCACTTGAGGTAGAAAATGTTTTAAAGATTCACATCTTGATTAAGTGCCCCTTAAGGCAAAAAAAAATTTTATGATTCACATCATGCCTTAAGAAAAAGAACTTCCTGAAAATCTGTGGTTTTGATATTTTGAAAGAATATGCTTATCTTGTTTACTTTTCTGCAACATTTCTTTCAATTATCTCTTCAAAAGATTTTCTTCAAATTGGTTTGTCATCATCAAAAAGGGGGAGATTGTTAGCTCTAGAACCCTTGCACTCATGTGTTTTGAATGACAACAAAACTAATTCAAAGAAAATACTTTGAAGAATAAACGATGTCTCTATTGAGTTTCTTGGAAGTTTATAACAGGTTTCTATCATTTAGCAAGAGCAACGTTTACTCAAATAAGTATATATATTTCACTATGCATGTGTAAACATGTTACAAGATTTGTATATTAAAGAAGTGAAATTATATTCTTATCGAAGCTGTTGATAGCTAACGATCAGAAGGAGGCTGCAACGCTACAAGAAACTAAGGAAAGAGATTTTAGAAAGTAGTACGAGACATTACAAAGTACTCTCAAGAAAGTGAAAAACTCTTCAATGAACTAGTTGCACACATCAAAAAGCTCACTTGTGCATGGAGCAATGAATGCTACAGGACAAGGAGGGAAATTTGAAATTTGAATTTCAAATTATCAAATCAAACCCAGTTTCAAATTAGTACGTAATCTCTTAGCCAACTTAATCAATCAACCTAGCTTTATGAAGGAGGAGTTCAGAAAGCTTGCTCAGAAAGTAGAAAAGTAGTTTCTAATGAGAGATCAGAAAGCTCATATTTACAATGGCTTCTGCAACTGATGTGACAGTTCTATCAACTTCTCTTCTAGCTGTTTCTTTCAAGACACAACTGATGATTGTAACATCCTCCTAAGTACAACGTCATCCTTAAGCCATGACATCGAACTCGAAGTTGTTACTTATAAATTAGCGGACCTTTCTTAAATAACTATAGCAAATTCGATGGGTTCATGTAATAACTAGCGTAATTCGATTAAAATATATAACAAAGATACAAGTCAATTACATAATGAAGCCTTAATAGATATACAATCCCTATTACATTTATATACTCATATGCCTGCAACTATATATAACATAATAAAAGCATTAAGTACTATACTACTGCACTTCCAAGTTCCTTTGCATAGCAGCCTCTTAGTTCTCTGCATCAACCTAGAGGTGACACGGGAACACAAAACATAGGGGTAAGAATTATACAATTCTCAATAGGGTAACTCCCCAAATACACAATCATAATGTCATCGTCATCGCCCCAGCCACTTCAGTTTATTAAGAAAAAGTGGTCATGCAATATATAACAACGGTTTATTTTTAAAGTTCCAAATCATACTTCCGAAATGGGTTACTTTTAACATTCAATCATTTAATAGTGTACACCATACTACTCAACATCATATACTACTAACTTTCTACTTAAATATATTGGTCGTAATATCGATACTAAACTTCTTCACTTGGCATATAAGACAAAGGATTTCTTAGAAAATTTACTTCTTAAACTTGCCTTGGCTCTTGACTAATCTTGTCACGTCTGGGCGTTATGTATATCTGTCCCTAGTGTGACAATAATGGGTAATAGAATACTTTTCAGGACTGAGCTCATTCTTATACATGATCATTGAATTTACTTTCTCTAATTCTCACAGAAGCCTATTCCTAATCAGGTTTACTTTCCCCGACTCAATTCAAGGGTAGTCAGGTTTACTTTCCCCAACAGACTGGATTTACTTTCTCCAACCCAAGAATCATAAATCTTACATTCTTCTTGGTAGTCGGGTTTAGTTTCCCTATCAAACTGGATTTACTTTCTCCAGCCCAAGATTTATAAACCTTATGCTTTTCTTGGAAAGTGAAGCTAACAAACTAGATTTACTTTCTCCAGCCTAAGATTTATAAACCTTATGCTTTTCTTGGTAGTCAGGTTTACTTTCCCTAACCAACTGGATTTACTTTCTCTAGTCCAAGAAATGCAATCTTATGCTTTTCTCTCACATGCATACAACTATAAGGAGTAACCTTATTAATAAATTCACATGCTCAATTATTCATATTCACATTCATTTGCTTATGTCATATTAGTACAAGATGCCATTATTTTATCAATTCAAAGTAACAATTCAATTTCAGCATAATAGCAGATTCCACATATTTGTAGCACAATTTATTCTGTATTCCAAACCATCAAATCCAAGGCTATAAAAAATTATCTAAGACACGTCAATGTGTCCATAAAGTTCCATAAAAACTTTAGAGCATAAAAATGTCTCTAACTATATTAATAAAATCTCACAATTTTAGAGATTAGAAACTACACACTCTCAGTCAATAGCCAGAAGTATCAATTTTTCTACCCTATCAAATGAACCCAGAACTTGGTACAAAAAATTAGATTTTGACCTCAATGTGTCCTCAAAATCTTGTGAAAATTTTCAGCTAATAATTCAATCATTTTCTAGGGTAATAAAATTAGCCAAATTTAGTACTACAAATTGGACTGGCTGGATAGCACCCCTGACCTGTTTGGTTTTCCATTTTTTAAAAATAGTAAAAGTGATAAAGAAGACCAAGAAAATTACTGGAAACTC
Organism: Dalbergia cochinchinensis; assembly: GCA_031216125.1. Lineage (NCBI taxonomy): Eukaryota > Viridiplantae > Streptophyta > Magnoliopsida > Fabales > Fabaceae > Dalbergia > Dalbergia cochinchinensis. Next base: position 43,453,066 of record CM062372.1, read on the forward strand.
TTCCACATGTTAGCTTTATCATATAAAAATTTTAGCTCATGATGATGTCTCAAAATCAGTGAGAAAAATCAAAACATTTCACCTACTTGCTGAATTCGGGATTTTCAGCAGCATCATTCATAACATGGTTTTGCAAAAAGGGTTTCCTAACTTCATCAAAACTCTGTACCAAAATTAATACATCAAATATCTATGTGAAATCAACCAATATAACTGAATAGTTCCTTGCCTAGAATTCAATTAAAAACCATTAGATCAAAATTGGAAAGAAAAGAGAACAAATAAAACCCTACTTGAATCTCCATAGCTCCTTGCCTAGAATAATCTTCCCCAAGTGTTTTTCTTTATTCAAAATTCTTCCAAACAGTCCTTAAACCTCCCTTTGGCAGTGATGTATGATGGCTCAAAGTGGGAAAATAGTGATGGATTAAAATTCTAACTGGTTAGTTTGGTAGATTATAAAGAGTAGAACAAGTTTTGTGAAAGGAGTTTATGGTTTTAACAAGATTTGGCTATGAAAATGGAGGTTTGAAATCAAATATTGATGCTCATTGAGGAGCAACAATGGTGGCTGTGTTTGTTCAAAAAGTTGGCCGAGAATGAAACTTCTTAAAGTAGCCAAATGTTAAGATTTTCTTGTATTTAATGAATGAATATAATATATTATATTTAGATAATTACAAATCCAATAAAATAAAATGAATGGTTATGATTCAATCTTGTAATTCAAGATTGAATCTTAGCCATTCATTTGATTTAAAGAGATAGGTTCATTTGTTTTGTAGAAATCCAATTACTTTTCGGTGTTAAAATTCGCACACCAAAATTTCACCGAACTAGTGAAACAGTATACCTAGGAAATCAAACATTACTCAATATTTAATTCTAAGTATAAAATTTTCATTTCTAACTATTTCTAACCTTATTTCCATGTTTTCTCAATTTCGGGCACCTCTAGGTCCAAATCTAGGGTTTCGACTGTCCCGGCGGGCCTACGGGGCCCATAAAATACTATTCATATTTTTTTCTGTTTTTTTTTTTACAAGTCCCTTAGATGTCCTTATCATTACTGACACTATCAGATTTTTGAAATTACAACTAGTAAAGCCCAAATTAATTTTTAAATAATTTTTAGGGTGTTACAATGATCAACACGTGTCACTTGAAGAACTAATCTAAGGCAACGGTCACAAAGAAAGACTATTATATAATGAGATGCTAAGCTTGAAGAATGTTGAGAGATATTTGAAGATTCAAGAGAGGAAACTCTGTAAAAATCTCTTCCCACTTCCTAGAACATTCTATCTTTGTTATGTAATCAGTTTTATCCTTGAAGTGTAAAGAAAATCTCCCTTCTATATTCTTAGTTAGATTTATACTCTTTTCATGGAAGAAGTAGAAGAAGGAAGTCATTTAAGTTTATCCAGGAACTTATTAAATGTATCATCTTTAAGGAAACTTGAGTGTATGCTAGTTTGAGTGGCAACCCAAACACTTAACCTTTGTATCCTTGATCCGTTAGTGATCAATGTGAGACATAACTTGGAGAGGCTAAGGTAAAACTACTTGCAACGCGATAATAAGATGTTCTTACTTATCACAGTTTAGCTTGAAGAGGCTAGTCAAAGACTACTTATAGCTTGGAGAGGCTAGGGAAAGACTACTTGCAACTTAGAGAGGCTAGGGCAAGACTACTTTTAACGTGTCAGTAGAAGTTGCTGCTGCACACGATTAAGCTTGGAGAGGCCGGAGTCAAGACTATTTAGTTAGGCTTGGAGAAGTTAGAGTCAAGACTATTCAGTTAAGCTTAAAGAGGCTAGAGTCAAGACTACTTAGTTGGGCTTGGAGAGGCTGGAGTCAAGACTACTCAGTTAATCTTGGAGAGGCCGGTGTCAAGACTACTCAGTTGAGCTTGGAGAGGCCAGTGTCAAGACTACTTACAGCTTAGAGAAGCTGGAGAAAGACTACTAACAATGTGCTGAAGGAGTTGCCTGTCAGTCACGGGTTGGCTTGGAGAGGCCAAAGTCAAGACTATTCATGTTAGCTTGGAGAATCTAGTACAAAACTACTCAAAATCCTTGGTTACAGGTAATTTCTGAAATCTTTTGATGATAACTTGGGAATGCTAATAAAAAGACTATCCATCTTTACTTTCTCAGGTTGAGAAAGTTGTTGTTTTAGTGAAACCTTGACAATTGTTGATTACTAGATGTAGCCAGTTTGGCTGAAGTAGTATAAAATATTTTGTGTTCTACTCTCTTTCTCTTTTCATCTCTTTTATTTACCTTTGTTACATCATTAACTTTTTTTTAGTCTTATATACATCCTGCTTCTTTTATGTTATCTTCTTTAATGGCTAGCATTTTATTTGATAGGGTTTAGAAAACTACTTTATGAAGTTACTAACTTATTTTCGCTGCACTCAAGTTTTATACTTGATAGTAATCTTCCTAAGAAGCTTCAGAATATGAAAAAGAATCAATACATGATTCAACCCCCCTCTCGTGCACATCTCCACCTATAGTATTGCTTGTTTTTTATTCAAGCACATGTATTTTCAAAAAGGTTTTTTTACTGACTAAAACTCAAGCTATTCTGGTGAAATGGGCTTAAACAATGATATTTTTTTCTATATTGCTATAATACCTCTCAAAAAGTACACTAAGATATTTCAAAATATTCATGAACAATCAAAACCCCTATGCTTTAAGACACTTAAGGCTATAAATTTTTTTTAATCTTATCAATATCATGCCTTAAGAAAAGGACTTCTTGAAAATCATATCCTATGATAAATTGAAAGAATATTGTTTTTTATGCTACAATTTCTGTAATATTTCTTTCAATATCTCTTCAAAATACTTTCTTCAAATTGGTTTATCATCATCATAAAAGGGGATATTAGTAGCTCCAGAACCTTTCTAAAAGAATTAACGTAATATATTTTGAATGACAATAAAGCCAATTTAGGAAAAATATTTTGAAGAATGACTAATGTCTATCATGAGTTTCTTGAATTAGCAAATAGGTTTTCTCATTAGCATAACATGGCTCCTTTAAAGTGAGATTAACTTCATTTTAGATGTGTAAACATGTTTCATCTCTTTTTAAGAGATAGGAACCAAATGGAAGTGATAATTCTATCATAAATCGAGCATAAATATGTCTAACGGATTGTAGAAATACAATTAGTTCAAGAAGCCCAGACTTGGGACTTCAAAAAGTACACTTGGAATGAAGCTATCAATCAAACTCTGAAGCCAATGTGTTCTACAATCTTCAATCATCACATTAACAATATTTTTATCAACAAATTCTAATTGAAGACTAGAAAACTGAAGTTTCATAAGAAAATGATACCGTATATCATAAAGCTCACTTAACAGCAAAACAATGCACTCTACAAGAAAAAGAGGAAAATTTGAAATTCAAAAGTCAAGCCCAGTAACAAACTAGCATGTTATCACTTCTACCAACTTGGTCAACTACCCTAGCTTTTAGAAGAAAGAGTTCGAAAACCATATTCAAAAAGTAGAAGTTGTTTCAGAAAGGACATCAGAAATCTCAATTTTACAACGGCTTCTGCAACAGCTATGACAAACAGACAAGCTACTCTTCTAGATTACTTTTCCAATATGATCAACACAGTTTAATTGGAGAACTGATCACTGTCATAAGTGAAGGTCATTTATAAATAGAGATGTTGTTCTTTCAAAGACAAGAGGCAGACACTATAAAAGAGTAAAAACGCCCTAAAAATTTCTTGTCATCTTCTTGTAAATTACATCTTGTAATCAGTTTCCTTGTTTGTAAAATTCTTCTTTCTATACTCCTTCATTGTTTATATGCTCTTCCAAGGAAGAATAGCTAAAAAGAAATCATTCAAGGTATCCCAGGTCATTCACAATATATCTTAAGGAAACTTGAGTTTAGGTTAGTTTGAGTTGCAAACCCAAACACAAACCTTTGTATCCTTAGTCAAAGACTACTTGCAATGTGATCATAAAAGTGTTTTACTGGTCACAGTTTAGCTTGGAGAGACTGGTTAAAAATTACTCGGTTTTGTAACACCCTAATATTTAACCTAACACGTCTCAGATGTATTCAAGTTAATTATTAGTTATTAATCTTTTGTTCTAGTTCTTAACTCTAATTTTTAGAAAATACTTAATGAAAATATGGATAATTTTTTTTTGAAATTAAAGATGAAAATGTAAGCCACACATAAATAAAACTACATCATTTGTTTCGCATATAATAAAGAGTAGGCATTCATATAATAAATGAAACACAAGATATATAACAAACCATCATGGATATATATATATATATATATAAGAAGTTTTACCGTACACCATGATCAAATAGTAGCATTAGTACAGTCATCTGTACGAATACATAAACTAAGAACCTTGCCTACTCAAGTGCATCTAAAGTAGATAACCTCTAAAAGCAAAAGAAGGCTATTCTATATAAGATATGCGCACATGCACTACTACACCCTCTGCCAACCACTACTGTTGCCTGTCCTAAGAAAGAGGAACATAACCAACCCACTGGGCCAGTTCGGCCGCGGTGGCCAAACGGTGAGAGGGTCGAGCATGAGCTCTGTGATGGGGTATCATCCTTACTCTACCTCCTCGCATTGGCTAAGTCACCATAGCCTCACTGCCTCCACCGATCTCCATAGGCACGGTGGAGGAAGAGCAAATGGACGGGATCTCCATGGCTGAGTCCTCGGATGGGTCAGTCTCCGAATGAGCAGAGGGAGAACAGGGGACGTACTCCGGATAGTCTCGAACAGCCGAGATAATAGTAGGGGTGCGACGAGTCTACTCTCCGTGGGGGCGCATATGCTCGAAGAGAAGCTCATCGGCAAAGGGCAAGGTAGGAGAAAAACAAAAACTAGTAATTGGATGAGCAAATGGGCAATCCAAGAACACGAATAGACGGATGGAATAATGGCCCACAAAATGGTATGACTGGTGGATGGCATCAAAACAGAGCTCCCACATCGGCGTGTCAACATAGATCACGAATGCTGCCATCGTCCTCTAAAGACGCAATGGAAAGAAAATATAGAGGGAGTGAGAAACTTGAAAAAGAATCTCAGTAAGGCATCCTCCTATCCTAATGTCATTATCTACATCCTCAAGAACCTCGGGTTTCATTATGAAATAGTGAGCATGCATAAGGTTCAATTATTAAGTTCTAAAATACCAATTACCGAGGCTCGTTCATTTTAGTATGAGTCTTGGATGTTATGAATGCATCATACCTCATCATGAAATGCATGTCAATACAGGTGCAACATACTATGTAGAAACATAAGTAATGCATGTAGAACATGGTAAACATAGCATGAATTACTTCATTTTATTGTTTAGGTGACTTAGTCTATTCTTTCTCTTATTGGGGGCCACCCTATTACTCTCTCCTCTTGAGAATTCTAGGTTATGATCTCATACCTCACTAGTTATCACTAGCATACTCTTATCCTCATGATAAGTTAACACTTGACTCTTAAAGTATGGAATAAGGGGCAGGGATCACTTTTCATAACCTTTAATTCAGGGAGCCTAGAGGATCATTTCCATGTGTTTTATGTCACTTGAACCTTAGCATGTTATCTTAAGATGCAAGACCACAAACATATCATATAATGTCACATGCTTTCCTATTACTTCATCACATGCATCTTAAACATTCCAAATGTAATCATTCCACAACAATTCTTGTAACTAGTAACCAAGTATGCAAACATAATCATCACATAAATTCTCAAGTATATTAAATCATAACATCTGATAAAGCAAGCACTTTCATTATCTCTTAATTGATTAAACTTCTAAATCGGGTAAACTCAACTTTTGTATTTATTCATTTATCCATCTAAGAGATTAATTCCAATGACTTCCACTAATTATTGACCTAAAGAACATTATTTAACAAAGCTGGACAGATTTGAATAGAAATGAAAATGAGCAATTTCGGTGTTCTAGAAGTTATGTTTTTTACCCTTTCTCATTACCGACTTTTCCTATGATGCTATAATTAATTCTTAAACCGATTATGAGTGATTCCTAGACATTTACTATGTGTTAAACATCCTTTTTAGCAAATTATAACATGCTGGACTTCAACTTTAAGAGTTTTAGAAATCACATTTTTTATCTTTTCTATTACGAGTCTTTCCTTAAGTACTAAAAATAATTATAACACTAATTATTAACAAATTTTACACATTAATTCACCTCAAACAACATACCTCAGATCTGGAAATATTAGAACAGAATCTAAAATTTAATTTGCCAAGAGCATGCAAAGTCACAATATTAAGCATTTCTAGCATACTAGTCCTTCTAGAATTAATTCTAGGTCAAGGAAAACTCTTGTAATTGATTTATCCTTTTAGAAACACAAGTAAATGTCCTTAGATTAGTAGTAAAATCAGAGGGCTTATTATTAAGATTTTAGTTATGTAAATCATATTTTGACACTTTAGGAGTTAACATATTTCTCAAGGAAAAATTTCAAGACACAAACTTTGAATCCTCAAGATAATAATACTCCAAACCTTAATACTTTATTCCTTTTAAAAACAAAACCTTTTTATAAATGCAAATGCCCATGGAACCGAAATTCCCATGTAAGTTGAAAGAGATAAGTCTTGAGCTCTAGATTATTTAAGTGATAGCATAAACTTAAATGTGTAAATGCAAGCCTCATTTTAATCTTGGTATTATAAGGTGATGGAAATAGAAATATAAATATGATAATGCAAGCTTCATTTTTAGTCTTTAAAGTTTAGGTGATGGCTTGAAATATAAATATGCTAGACAAGAAATATTAACATGAAATGCAAATTCATTTTCTTATCTTGAAGCTTTAGGTGATAACTTGGAAATAAATATGATATGCAAGGGTCAAATATAAATATGAAATGTAAAGACTTGAAATATAAGTATGAATGCATTTCCATTTGTTATTTCTTTAAGTCCTAAGCTCAAGACACCTATTTAGAGTAACAACTTTAAAACACCGATCAATCTTACAAATTGGACATGAACTTTAGAGTCTCTCATTATTATGGTTCCAAGAACCTTATTTCCTTAGACTCACTATCAAGCTCAAAGAAAAATCCATTAAAGAAAACCAAATAACATTTTCATTTGCTAAGAACTCTTAAAACAAAAAAATGAAATCTCAAGCTTTAGAGGTCAAACAAATGATGGTTGTGCAACCAACATCAAAGATCCTCATCATGAATCCATGACTCTTGAACAATAAAGCCATCAAGGCCAAAAAATAAAAGAAAGAAAAGGAAAGCATGAAACCAAAAGGAAGAAGAAAAGGAAGGAACCAACATTTCAACATTCCAATCCAAAAATGATGAAAACTTTAAAACAACTCCCTATCAAAGATGTTTTTCTAGTTGAATGAAAAGAGCTTGATCTTGAAAAGGAATGACAAGAAAATTCTTCCTTTGAGTCCAATGTAGTTTCGGCCAAGAAGAAAAAGAGAAGGAAGGAAGACGTGTCTTAAGTTTTGATCTTGGAAATGGAAAGGTTAAGTGTCTTAGGGAAGGTTTATGGTGGTTGAGTGGTGGTTTCTTTGAGGAATGAAGAAAAAGGAGAAGAAGAACTCTTGAGAGCAAAAAGAGAAAACTAAAGTTGCAAGAATGAGCAAAAGGTATTGCAAGCTTCCTTGAATGTCTATTTATAGAGAAAATGCAATATGAGAGGATGAATAGGGGAGGGAGGCCGTGGCACATATGGAGGGAAAAGGAAGAGAAAAATATCTCATTTGTGTGTATCATTTCATGGAATGGCTAGATATGGGCTTGGGTATGGCTAAGTATGGCTTTCCTTGTGTTGTGTAAGTAAATAAATTAAAATGTGATGAATTGACTGGAAGGGGGAGTGGCTGCCAGTGTCATGAAAGAAATAGGGAGGAAATGTTTCTTTTTAATATGGGTTAGAAGTGCGTTTAGGAGTACCTTTAATTAGGAGTTTGTAATCAAGTGTTTAGGTGAGAAAGTGAGTGATTAAGGCCACTCAAGACATGGTTAAGAAGTGTTCTTGTTCATTTAGTGGGGTCAAATCTCATTCAACAAGAATTGCAATCACATCTTTGATTCCTTAATTTAAGGAATTAGAGAGAGAAAACACTACAATGAAATATGACATAAAGTCATGAATTAAGAAAGGGATTTTGAGTTCCTTTAAGCAATCTTAGGCCCTAATTAACCTTAATTAATTATTTTGACTCTAGATTAATTATTAAAGTTAATTAATCTTTAATTAGAGCCTAATATTGCTTAGGCTTTGTTAATTATGTGATTAAGTTCATTATGCCCTTAATTAGGGGTAAAACAGTAATTTTTCTCAGAAACTCCTCGGGGCCACTCGGGCTTAGACAGACATTAAAAATCCCTTAAAAATGACATTTCAAACCCCCGAGTAAGGTCCAAGTCCACTTAGCAGTTAATTTCACGTTAAATTGCCGTATTTTGGTAATTTTGCGCGCAGAAACCCAAAAATGATATTCTTCTACTCTATTAACACACACATAGCCCCCGTTCAATATCACAACAGCCCTTTGAGGATGGCTGGGGCTGGCTATCCTCATTCTCCCAGTAAAAATGACCTTAGGGGCATTTTGGTCATTTGTACATAAGAAAAATCGGGGTGTTACAGGTTTAGCTTAGATAGGCTGGTCAAAGACAACTCAATTCAGCTTGAAAAGGCTGGTGAATAACTACTTGGTTTGCAACAGTAGGGATTGTCTACTAGTCATAGGTTAGAGCTTGGGAAGGCTATTATAAAGACTATCTGGTTTCTTTCTTGGGTTGAGAAAGGTTTTAGTGAAACTCAATGGTAGTTGAGAACTGGATGTATGCAGGTTAGCTGAACCAATATAAAAATACATGTGTAGTATCTTCTTCTTCCTTATCTTTTTTATATTCACTATTCTGTTATCATTCGTTTATTTCTGCTTAAAGCTTTTCTTTTTAGTTGTTCTGTTACTAACACTGTACTTTAGAAAGTAACCTTTTGAAACCTCTAATATTGTCTAAAAGCTTGATAGTATCTTGTTTAAGTTTTTAGAAGTTAAAAAGATCAAGAGATGTAAAGCACAAATCAACCCCTCCTTCTCGTGTGCTTTTCTACCTACAATGAGAGCCTTGTTTGATAGCATTCAGGAAATTTTCTATCTTCTTATAAATTCATCTAAATGAAAATTGATTTATAAAAGCCCTCAAGAGATCATCAAAGTTGTGAATGGATCATACAATCAATGAAGAAAACTAGAGCAAAGCAACTTTCTCCAAAAAAGAAAGCAATGTTCGACATAAGCAAAGGTCACTTGCCCCGTTAATCAACATCATTGATTTAAACATTTTTACGTATACCTAGTGGTCTCTAGTGTCAGATAGGGTCAGAATGTGATTAGTAGTTTGAGTTTACTGAGAGAGGAACTGATATGACAGGCTCAAAAAAGGGCCCTGAGTAAGCTAGGGGGTCTCTCAGGGTTGTTCAATAGATGTTATTATTGGTAGGTGTCAATTGAGTATTATTACCAGCATCAATCTTCATCATCCCATGTTCATTATCAACACTTCTAGATTTTCATTCTTCTCTTAAAGTTCCCTTATCACCTAATATTAGGTATCCACTGTGAATGGTGGAGGTAGGGATGGGCCATTGTGGCCCCTGTTGTCATTATTGTTAGGCTGGCCATTTTCACAGCCATTGTTGGGTATGGTTGCACTCTTGCTTTGTGTGCTTACCATTTGTAAGATTGTTAGGCTTCACAGCAAAGGGTTCCCACAGTGGATGCTAAATGTTTTGACTTGTTTCCTAAAGGAGAGTCTCAAATGATCCTAGCTTATGCTGATAGGTCTTCAAGTTTACACACCAACTGTGAAGGACCTGCGAGGACTCTAACGTTCAAGTCAGAAGAAGTATTACACGAGAAAGTGATAATTAAGATGTTACTTGTATGGTTATAAGCTAGAGTTGTTCTTATATAGAGGAGTTTGCTAAGATCTTATCTCCTAGTCTTAGGGTAACAAATTATCTCTTAGGATATCTTAGGAAGAGATCTCTCATTTGGCTATAACTAAATTATCTTCTCAGGTCCTTTAACTTTGAGGTGGTCTAGCTGTCACATATTCATGATCCTACTATGTGTTCTTAGTCATGAGCTCAAGCAGATCTTGGGTTGGACCTTATGTCTTTTTTGGATCTCTTAATTTAGGAGCCCCTAACTAGTTCTGATGCTGATCTATAGGTAGCCCGAGACACTGCTCAATCCATTAAGAATGCTAAAGTCCTCCAATGTTGCTTGGAGAAATTTCAGTCAACCCTATCATACATTTTCAAGATCGATCTTAAAAGCAACCACAACGTTTTTAGTAGTGGTTTTCCATGAATCCAATGACAAAAACTCCTAGGCCATGATAATGTTATCCAAAGCACCTTGCCCAGGAATAAAACTACCTTAGAGGGGGCCAATAATTCTATGTAGGAATGTGTTTAACCAACAGCTTAGTAACAATTTTATAAATAACATTACACAAGACTATTGGTCTAAAATTTTTGAGATGACTACGATTATCAACCTTAGGAATTAGAACCAACAACATATAAGCTAAGGAAGGATCAAACTCACTTGCGGTAAAGGCAGAGTGTACAATGCAAGGCACCAAACATCATCACCAACCATGAGCCAAAACCATTTATAAGAAGGCATGGAAACCATCATATCTAAAAGCTTTGAAAGAGTTCATGTGCATGAATGCATCTCTAACTTCCCTTTTTTTCCATAGCAGTAGTCAAGGTCCCTCTCTCATCCTCTGCAAGCAAAAGCATAGTAATGTCATGGCACCCACTAAGCTTAGGCACATTTCCTGCTATAAAGGGGCTTTTAAAGAAACTATTAACTTCCATTTCCAAAGTTTCAAGTTCATTACTCTACACTCCACCCTTTAAAAATAGACCATGGACTTTATTTCTCTTCGTTCTCACAAAAGTCTGTGTATGAAAGAATTTCGTGTTTCTGTCTCCAAATTTCACTAATTTTCATGCAATTTTTGGAACCACAACAATTATTCCTGATCAAGGACCTCATCATATTCCTTACGAACTGTATGGGTTATTATTATTATTATTATTTTCAATAAGTTTCTTTAAAAATACTAAAAAAAATTAGCTTGATTATACTTTTTTAGCCTCTTTGCAACATTGTATAAAGCATGATAAAATGAGCCAATACAATATGTAATGTCTTTATCTATTATTTCATGTGAGCAATGTTCTATATAAATTTATCTATCAAATATTATTTTATAGATTAAAATGATGGATAACTTAATCAATCCAATAAAGATAGGATATGGCATGATTAGCTTTTACCATATAATGTTCATTTTATTCTTAATTAAGTAATAATAAACTTTGAAAATATTAAATAATAAATAAATATATAACAAATAAGAAATAAAATAATTATTGAATAAATAAATAATATTTAATATAAAATTAACACATAATATTGTCATGTAAAATTTACAATTGAGAGGATGTACTTTCATCAAATTGTGGCACTTTTATTACTTAAAAAAAGAATTGTTTTTGACCCAAAAAAAAAGAAATATAACAATTGCACATTTAATTTTTACTTGATCACATTGTTTTTGATTTAATTAATTCGCTAGTCCTTATAGTTTCATTGAATTTTCAATTAGATCCTTGTAACACCCTAAAAATTATTTAAAAATTCATTTGAACTTTATTAGTCATAGTTTCAAAAATCTGACAGTTTTAGCAACAATGAGGATGGCCAAATGGATATGTTAAAAAAAATTCGTGCTAGGGTGAATAGTAACCTTGAGGGCCCCACGAGCCCATTAGGACAACCGAAACCCTAGAATTGAGACCCGAAAGTGCCCAAAACTGAGACAAGAAGGGATTAAGGTAAGAAATAGTTAAAAATGCAGATTTTATACCTGGAAAATAATTTCGGGTAATGTTTGATTTCTCGGGTACGGTGTTGTACCAGTCCAATAGAATTTCGGTGTCCAATTTTAACACCGAAAAATCTACTTGCTCCCCAAGTTAAATTGAGCCACTTATCTTGAGCCAAGTACATGGCCAAGATTCATTCTTTGACTAACAAAACAAATCCTAGCCATCTATTTTACTATCTTTAAGAATTCACCTTTTACATTATCATAATTAAGCTTCCTTACAAGATGAATACAAAACCATTCTTCTCTATTAAGCCTCCCATATTTTTGGCCAGCCTAAGAAAAGAGTAGTAGCCACCATTTTTATTTCTTCAAAAGCTTACAACTTGCTTTAAATCACCTAAACACTTGCCTAAAGTTGCTAAAACCATAAACTTCCTTCACAAAACTTGTTCTACTCCTCATAATCTGTCAAACTAACCGATTAAAATTTGAATCAATAACCTTTTGATACTTTGAGAGCTCACGATCTATTGCCTAAGGAAGGGTTTGGTGTAGGTTTGAAGGATTTGAAGTAAAGGAAACCATTATTGGATCATCCTTGGATCCAAGACCCTTAAAGCCGCCAAAGTAGGGCATTTTTAACCTTTTTTACTTCAACTTTGTTTTTGTAATTTTATTACTAATTTCACTAAATTTTTTTGGGTTGAATTGGTTGATAATATGTTGATAGTGGTGTGTTAATTTTGGTGGAGTGGTTTGATGTTGTGAAAAATCATTTTTGTGGAAAGAGATTTTGAAACATGCATGCTGGATTTTCATTTCTATTCCATGCAGCAAGTAATCATGAATTTTTTAGCACCATTGTAGGAATTTTTGAGCTAGAAAAAATATATGTTGAAGATAATATCATCGGCTAGTTCCATGAATTTTCTTGGTTTCTGATTGAGTTTAACTGGCTGAAAAAATCATGAACCGAGACTATATAGGTGCTGTCCGAATTTCTGGTCTTGAAACTGTGAATTTTGCTAATTTTGTTACCACATCAAATGAGTGAAATATCTCTTGAAATTTTTATAGGGTGTAGAGGACATATTGAAGTCCAACTTGAATTTTTGTATGATTTGATATGATCATTTGATAGGGTAATAAAATCGGGGACTATAGCTATTAGCTGTAAATAGGTTATTTCTGACCTTAGAATTTGTCTAATTTTGTTATCATAGTTAGAGAGCTCTTTTTGCTCTGAAATTTTTATAGGACCTTATGGACACATTGAAGTGTTATGGAGAATTTTTATAGACTTTGAATTGGTTATTTGGTGTGAAAAATAAATTTTTACTTGAGGAAAAAATCTATCAATGTGCTGAAATTGTGACAATGCCTTGAATTAGTGACCTAATGACATTTGGTTCAAGTTTGATGTCTATGAATGCATGCCATGGACTTCAAAGATTATTTTGTGAAGGAGGAATGAATGATATATATATATATATATATATGTTTGAAATCAGAGAATTATGTTAATGCATACAAAAATATGATGCATGTATATGTGATTTTGAGGATGATGTATATGCTAAGTGAAAAATAAAGTCCCTTTAATGTTAAAAGGGCATGGCAAAGTCCCCTTTAATATCAAAAGGGCACGACAAAGTCCTCTTTAATATAAAAAGAGTATGGCAAAGTCTCATTTATTATGTTGAGGGCACGAAAAGATCATTGCAATTGCCATATGTATATGTATATTTTAATAACTTACTGGTCTTGCAGGAATTTCTATGATCTTGAATGTCATGAAATACATGTTTTAAGTGATTGAATAATAAAAGAGACCCACTTCAAAGAATTGGTTTTTAAACTTTAAAATGAACCTTTGATATATTTTGCATGCTCGTATTTTCTTAATAAACCGAAGTGGCTAGGACGATGACAATGACATTATGATTATGTATTTTGGAGTTGCCTTACTGAGAATTGTATAATTCTCACCTCTATATGTTTATGTTTCTGTGTCGTCTCCAAGTTAACCTAGAGAACTAAGGAGCTGCTACATAGAAGGAAATCAGATTTCAGTAGTTTAGTAATTGATGTTTTTATTATGTTGCACTTAGTTGTGTATGTATATATACATATGATTGTAATTGTAACAGAGAATAGATATGTATTAGCACTCATAAAAGAGCTTATTCTTCTACTTGACTGTGTATTAAACGAATGTTTTGATTTCCTTGTTATATATTTTAATAGAATTACGAATTAGTTACTTCACGATTCTATTGATTTTGCTATAGATAATTAAGAAAGGTCCGTTAATCTATAAGTAACAACTCTCGAGTCCAATGTCATGACTTAAGACTAATGTTGTACTTGGGAGGATGTTACAGTCCCTACATTTTAAAAGTTTTCGATTGAGTCCCTATACTGAAAATAAATATTTAATTGGATCCCTAACCCTATCATCCGTTACAAAAATGTTAGAATTAATAGAATATTCTCATAATATTCTTTTTCTATAGTTTTATATTAAAAAAAACCACCCCTTCCCTTTTTCCCTCATGTTCCTCTTCTCTACTACCACCATCAACCCTAACATTGTAACATCCTAATTTTTAACCCAATACTCTAGAACATACTTAGGTTAATCATTAGTCTGTTACTTCATAGTTCTCATTTTTACTTACAAATACTTAGCGGAAAATACGGGTAAAATTTTTTTTTGAAAAACAAAGTGAGAGCCGCGTGATGCGATATATCATGTAACGAACAAAACATACATCTCATAACGTCATAGCATAAGGCACACCATGAATAATACTGAATATCATCTCATATATATATAACTTGCCCACTTATAAGTGTGGGACTTAATTTAGTACAAGGGAAATACATGAAAGGAAATACAACATAAACATAAACATGATCTACTCCCCTACCCGAGTGCATCTAATGGGATAACCTCTAAACAAAAGAAAGTTTATCCCCATCTAAGTGGTGTGTGCTCTAACCGGGTACTCCATCGGTCGATTGTCACCTCCTACTGACGTCCATCTCGCGAAAGAGGCAAGTATCCGGGAAACTGGGCGAGCTCCTTGGGCGTAGAGAGGCGGAACGGGGATCGAGAGTGACCCCCGCGGTGTGGCCGCATCTCCGGTCGCCGTGCAAGTCGTGGCTGAGTCACGGTATCCTCACTGCCCTCCCCCATCAATGGTGGAGAGGGGGCAGAGCTCTCGCTATACGGATGGGTAGGCGGGTCCTCGGACGGGTCGGTCTCCGAGAAGTAGGTACGGGGCACGTAATCGAGATAGTCTCGCATGGCTGAGGCGGCGGTGTGCATGCGGAGCACTCTCTCGTCATGCGTCTGAGAGCTCAAAAACCGCTCATCATCGCCATAGGGTGCGATCGGGAGAAGCGATGGGTGTGCGGGATGAGCGAAAGGCGTCCTACGAACATGAAAACTCGCACCGTGCACTGCCCCTCAAAATGGTATGACCCGTGAGCCGGGTCATAGTGCACCTTCCATGTCGGGGTGTCCACGAACACTACGAACGTCGCCATCTGAAGACGTGACGGAAAGAAAGAGATAGAGGGAGTGAGAATCTTGCTAAAGAATCTCAGTAGGGCCTCCTACTACCTAGGTGTCATCATCTACGTCCTCAGGAACCTTGGGTTTAATTATACAAAATGACTGAACATGTATTAAGTTCATTTTAAACTTTAAAATATACTTTAGCCAAGGTCCATTCATTTTAGGATGATCTTAATGTCATGAATGCAACATAATAGAAGATGTATGCATGGCACTACCTAATGCACATACATAAAACATAACATCAAGCATCATCATACTTAGTGGCATAAAGTGGCAATAGTAATGTTCATATGGGACAAACTTAGTGACATAACCATAATCATGAAACATCTCTTCCTCATGGGCCACCCTAAAAGACAATCGAACTGGGGGTGCTCGGCCGAACTGGTGTCACCCAGAACGTGTCACATATCTAGGTTATGAGCTCATACCTTAACTAGTCGTCACTTGTTCTTACTTACCACTTAACGATAAGCGTATCATAAATCATAAATCCTGACTATCTGAGTACGGGTTAGGGGGCAATTCTCTTAGGGGTGCTCGGCCGAACCGGTGTCACCTAAGAGTATAAATTGGTACCGATGTCACATGAGTTCTATGGAGGCGCTCGGCCGAACCGGTGTCATCCTAGAACCCATCTTAGTACCTTAATTTTCAAAATCTCTTTAAGTCCCCAAATTTGTCGGGAATTTGGCGGCACAAAGGCATTACGCCGAATTCCTTCCAAATTTGCTTTATGCCACATAAACATATATCCTCATGAATTCCTCATATGAATAACATCATCATCATTTACATACCACATGCATTATCATGGAATATTCAATCGTTTATCCTTATGGTAGCTTATGCTTTGACCCTTACAGGTCTTAATCATGAGATATAGTTCTCTAACATCCGTCGCTCATTTTTTATGCACCTGAGGGCTCATAATTAAACATCATTCATAATCCTCATGTTCACACTTAAATCTGAATAGCATAGGACAAAATTCCTAACTTGTGATTACGGGGTTCTAGAACTTACGTTTTAGACCCTTTCTTGGTTCCGTCTTCGCCTAAGGCGCTATGAATTAAATCTAAATCAATTATGAGGCATTCCTATGCTTAAGGACTAATTATTAATCACGTTTATCATGTTGTAAGGGTGCTGGACAGAATCCAGAAAAATAAATGTTCTAAACTTGCACTTTTACGGTTTTCTAGTTACTAGTTTCCCTATAGGTGCTAGAATTCGATTCTAATCCAAATGTTACCAAGTTTTTCATGTTTAAACAATCCTAATCTGATTATGCTCCCATTAAAACAGTTTGGATAAGTTCCATAAACAAATGGGTCAAAACTATGTTAAATTCTAGCTTTATGGTATTTCTAGTTAGCTCGTTTCTTACCTATTATGCATAGAATCATTTCTATATCATCATATGATATTTTCACACATTCTAACACATCAAAACATCATCATACAGCATCGCACTCATCATATCAGAACCGAAAACATTTAGCTTCAGTAAAGGATTTAAATTGACATTTCTAGGTACATAAGTTAACTAGTTTCTCTTGGAATCGATTTAGAATTTCTAAAACTCTTTGCAAATCATTTTAATTCATCAAGAGGCTAAGAGAGGCCTTAGGTCAATGACCAAAATATATTTCATCTTCTAAAAGGGAATAGAGTCATATCTCATGATAACATAACCTTGAAAAGATTTGTAAAGCTTTAAGAAAAACTTAGAACATAGACTATTGATCCTTGTAGCTAGATGAAAACTCATTGCAAGTCCATCATCACTACTTGGCCGAAAACATGCATTCAAAGAATGCATTCTCATCAAACTTTAACTTGAAATGAAATGGGCAAGTCTTTGAGCTCTAGGTTCTTAAGTTATGACATGGAATAAACATGCTCATGCTTTTCATTCTTAATCTTGCTTACAAAATAAAGTGATGACTTAAATTAAATATGCAAGGCATAAACTTAAACGTGCAAGCTTGAAAGTAAAGATGCAAGGTTCAATTCTTCATTTTAGTGCTCTTGGCCCAACAACAATCGACTTTTAGGCCGAAATAGATAGGCATTCGAGAAATTAATTAGGTGATAATGCGAGTTCAATTCTTTATTTTAGTGCTCTTGGCCCAACAACAATCGACTTTAAGGCCGAAATAGAAAGGCTTTGAGAATTAAATTGAGTGATGATGCAAGTTCCATTTTAATCTTTATGTTCTTAGGTGATAGCTTGAAAGTAAAGGTGCATAGCAAGAATGCAAATATGAGTGCAAGCATAAGATAAATTATGCAAGTTCATTTTATCTCTCTAGAGCTCTTAACAAGACTTTAAAGGAACTTAAACCTCAACCCAAACTCATCAAACCAAGATAAAGTAAAGTCTAGAGTTCTTAGAACTCCACATAACATCTTTAGAAAATCAAAACATTTTGCATGTAAAAGAAAAGGAAATGGCCGAAATCTCAAGGAACAAAAGAACATTTTGAAGCTCTAGAGTCCATGATCTTCATGGTATATTAACACCAACATCATGAGACCTCATCATTGAGTCCTTAGAACCATTTTAAAACATCATCAAAGTTAAAGATTCCAAAAGTTGGAGAAAGGAAGAACTAGAAGTATTTTACTCAAGAACAAAGATCAAGCTCTAGAGTTTGTTTCAAGTGATGAGCATCATCATGAAACTCTCATCATCAAGCTCTTATTCCTCTGTTCTCCAAGGCCTATGGCCGAAAATGATAAGGAAAAAGGAGTAGAAGGGAAGTTCTAAAAAGAAACAAGAGAAACTATGAACATCAAGCTTGAAACAAGAACTTTAAAGAAAAGAATACATGAAAGGAAATCCCTACTTGGTGTGATGAACTTGAAGATGGAAGAAGAAGATGAAGATGATGAAGAACTTTGAAGAACTTGAAGAACACTAGAACTTTGAGAGAAAAGAAAAGCTTTGTGTAACACCCCGATTTTTCTGTCCGAGGGAAATGACCAAAATGCCCCTGAGGTCATTTCCTGACCCGAACTCGAGGGTAACCAACTCGGTCATCCTCGAAGGGTCAACTCAATGTTTGAAGGGGATTGAATGGCCTTTGAATGCTTCGAAGCGAAAATTTCGTTTTCATGATTTAGTCAAAATGACCAAAATACCCCTATAGCGTTTTTACGCGGGTAAAGGTGCCGTTTGAGCCCGGAACTTTCCCCAGAGGTTTAAAAACATGATTTCATGTGTCTAGAGGTATCTGTTCAAGTCCCGGTGGTCCCGGGCAGTTTTAGTGCAAAATTACGATTTTGCCCCTGGAATAGTGTTTTTAAGCTTAATGACGTAATTAAGCAAACCTAAGCAATATTAGGCTCTAAA
Organism: Dalbergia cochinchinensis; assembly: GCA_031216125.1. Classification (NCBI taxonomy): domain Eukaryota; kingdom Viridiplantae; phylum Streptophyta; class Magnoliopsida; order Fabales; family Fabaceae; genus Dalbergia; species Dalbergia cochinchinensis. The sequence goes on from CM062372.1 coordinate 43,471,993, forward strand.
CGAAGATTAATTTATTTCCCTAATTAATCTAGAGTCAAAATAATTTATTAAAGTTAATTAGAACCTAAAATTGCTTAGATTAAACTTAAATCCCTTTTTAGAACTCAAGATTCCTAGTCTTGGAATCATGAATAGTGTTTTCTCTCTCCAATTCCTTAAATCAAGGAAATGAGTCTAGAGTTGTTTAAACTCTAAATTGAGGATTTAACCCTCTAATGGTGCAAGACCACTCCTTAATTATGTCTAGACTACCTTAATTACCCATTTACCTTACCTAAACACTTTCTTACAAATTCCTAATCTTAAGCATAACCAAAGATACACCTAAACACAACTCTAAACCACAATTAAAATGCAAGAAACTCTCCTCCCTTGGCTGATGCATTTCGCCAGCCCACTCCCCATTGACCACATGTTTAATTATTTTCTCACTCAAAGAACCATGCTTGAGGCCATACCTTGAACCATACCTCACCATACCTTAAGCCATACCTCACCATGCCTCAAGAACACATTATCTCACCTCATGGAACTCATGGATGTCCCTAATTCTGCACCTCATGGCCGAAACACATCAGCCCACATACACACTTCATTTGTTTCAATTCTCTATAAATAGAATGCCTTGAGGAGCTTGCACCACTTTTAGATCATTTGCTAAGTTTAGGAAACACTCAAAGCTTTCCTTTTTCTCTCAAAGTCTTTGTGTTCTTCAAGTTCTTGGAGTTCTTCAAGTTCTTCATCATCTTCATCTTCTTCTTCCATCTTCAAGTTCATCACACCAAGTAGGGATTTTCTTTCATGTGTTCTTTCTTTAAAGTTCTTGTTCTAAGCTTAAAGTTCATAGTTTCTCTTGATTCTTTTTAGAACTTCTTTTTCTTCCCTTTACCTTTTCATTTTCGGCCATGGGCCTTGGAGAACAAAGGAATGAGAGCTTGATGATGAGAGTTTCATGATGATGTTCATCACTTGAGACAAACTCTAGAGCTTGATTTTTGTTCTTGAGCAAAAGTGTTTCTAGATTTTTTCCTTTCTTGAACTTTTGAGAACCTTAACTTTGATGTTGTTTCAAAATGGTTCTAATGACTCAATGATGAGGTCTCATGATGTTGGAGTTTGTATATCACCAAGATCATGGATTCTAGAGTTTCAAACATTTCTTTTCTTTCCTTGAAGTTTCGGCCATTACCTTTTCCTTTTCATGCTAGATGTTTGATTTTTAAATATGTTATGTTGGGATCTAAGAACTCTAGACTTTTACCTTGTCTTGGTTTGATGAGTTTGGGTTGAGGTTTAAGTTCCTTTAAAGTCTTGTTAAGAGCTCTAGAAAGATAAAATGAACTTGCATAATTTATTTTATGCTTGCATTCATATTTACATTCTTGCTATGCATCTTTACTTTCAAGCCATCACCTAAGAACATAAAGATTAAAATGGAACTTGTATCATCACTTAACTTAATTCTCAAAGCCTTTCTATTTCGGCCTTAAAGTCGATTGTTGTTGGGCCTAGAGCACTAAAATAAAGAATTGAACTTGCATTATCACCTAATTAATTTCTCGAATGCCTATCTATTTCGGCCTTAAAGTCGATTGTTGTTGGGCCAAGAGCACTAAAATAAAGAATTGAATCTTGCATCTTTACTTTCAAGCTTGCACGTTTAAGATTATGCTTATATTTACTTTCAAGTTTACGTTTAAATTATGCCTTGCATATTTAATTTCAAGTCATCACTTTACCTTGAAAGCAAGATTAAAAATGAAGAGCATGAGCACGTTTAGTTTATGTCGTAACTTAAGAACCTAGAGCTCAAAGACTTGCCCATTCCATTCCAAGTTAAAGTTTAATGCAAACCACACTTTGAATGTATGTTTTTCGGCCAAGTAGTGAAGATGGACTTGCAATGAGTTTTCATCTAGCTACTAGGACCAATAGCCTATGTTTTGAGTTTTCCTTAAAGTTTGACAATTCTTTATAAGGTTATGTCGTTACAAGTTGTGATTCCAATCTCTTTTAGGGGATGGAATATGTTTTGGTCAGTGACCTAAGGCTTCACTTAGCCTCTTGACGATTTAAAATGTCTTGCAAAGAGTTTTAGAAATTCTAAACTGATTCCAAGAGAAACTAGTTAACTTATGTACCTAGAAATGTCAATTTAATTCTCTTATTGAGGCAAGATGTTTTCGGTTCTGATGTGATGAATGTGATGCTGTATGATGATGTTTTAATGTGTTGGAATGTGTGAAAATATCAGGTGATGATGTAGAAGCGAACCTATGCATGATAGGTAAGAAACTAGCTAACTAGAAATACCGTAAAGCTAGAGTTTAACATAGTTTTGACCCATTTGTTTATGGAACCAATCCAAACTGTTTTAATGGGAACATAATCAGATTTAGATTGTTTAGGCATGAAAAACTTGGTATCATTTGAGTTAGAATCGAATTCTAGCACCTATGGGGAAACTAGTAGCTAGAAAACCGTAAAAATGCAAATGTAGAACTCTTAGAACATTTAATTTTCTGGAATCTGTCCAGCACCCTTACAACATGATAAACATGATTAATAATTAGTCCTTAAGCATAGGAATGTCTCATAATTGATTTAGATTTAATGTATAGCGCCTCAAAGTAAGACGGAACCGAGCAGAAAGGGTCTAAAACGTAAGTTCTAGAACCCGTAAAAACGAGTTAGAGATTCTGTCCTATGCTATTCAGATTTAAGTATGAACATGAGAATGAAGAATGATGTTTAATATGAGCCTTAGGGGCATAAAATATGAGCGACGGATATTAGAGAGCTATATCTCAAGATTAAGACCCGTAAGGGTCAAAGCATACGCTACCGTGAGGGTAAGCGTTTGAATGATGTATGATGATGCATGAAGAACGCTAATGATGATGATGTTATTCATATGAGGAATATATGAAGTTATATGTTTATCTGGCATAAAGCTAATTTGGAAGGAAATTGATTGTAATGACCGTTTTGGCGCCAATTTCCGACAAATTTGGAAGGAAACTTCGGTGTAATGACCGTTTTGGCCTGAATTTCTGGCAAATTTGGGGACTTAAAGAGATTTTGAAAATTAAGGTACTAAGATGGGTTCTAGGATGACACCGGTTCGGCCGAGCACCTCCATAGAACTCATGTGACATCGGTACCATTTTATACTCTTAGGTGACAGTTCGTGAGCACCCCAAGAGATTTGCCCCCTAACCCGTACTCAGATAGTCGGGATTTATGATACGCTTATCGTTAAGTGGTAAGTAAGAACTAGTGACGACTAGTTAAGGTATGAGCTCATAACCTAGATGTATGACACGCTGGGTGACAGGTTCGGCCGAGCACCCCATTCGATTGTCTTTTAGGGTGGCCCATGAGGAAGAAAAGTTCATGATTATGATTATGTCACTAAGTTTTGTCCCATATGAATGTTACTATTGCCACTTTATGCCACCAACGATGATGATACTTGATGTTATGCTTTATGTATGTGCATTAGGTAGTGCCATGCATACATTTTCCATTATGTTGCATTCATGACATTAAGATCATCCTAAAATGAACGGACCTTGGCTAAAGTATATTTTTGAAGTTTAAAATGAACTAAATGCATGTTCAGTCATTTCATATAATTAAACCCAAGGTTCCTGAGGACGTAGATGATGACACCTAGGTAGTAGGAGGCCCTACTGAGATTCTTTAGTAAGATTCTCACTCCTCTATCTCTTTCTTTCCGTCCACGTCTTCAGATGGCGACGTTCGTAGCATTCATGGACACCCCGACATGGGAGGTGCACTATGACCCGACTCTCGGGTCATACCATTTTGAGGGGCAGTGCACGGTGCGGATTTTCATGTTTGTAGGACGCCCCTTCGCTCATCCCGTGCACACCCATCACTTCTCCCCGACTGCACCCTATGGCGACGACGAGCGGGTTTTTGAGCGTGCGCGTACGCATGACGAGAGTACTCCGTAGGCACACCGCCGCCTTAGCCATGCGAGATTATCCCGACTATGTGGCCCGGACCTATTTCACGGAGACCGACCCATCCGAGGACCCGCCTACCCATCCGTATAGCGAGGACTCTGCCCCCTCTCCACCACGGATAAGGGAGGGGAGTGACGATACCGTGACTCACCACGGCTACGCGACGGCGGAGATGCGACCATACCGTGGGGGTCACCCTCGATCCCCATTCCGCCTTTTCACGCCCGAGGAGCTCGCCCGATTTCGGATATCCGCCTCGTTCGCGAGATGGGCGCTTGATGAGAGGTGACGATCGTCCGATGGAGTACCCGGTTAGAGCACACACACCACTTAGATGGGGATAAACCTTCTTTTGTTTAGAGGTTATCCTATTAGATGCACTCGGGTAGGGGAGTAGATTATGTTTATGTTTTAGGTTGTATTCCCCTTGTACTGAATTAAGTCCCACACTTATAAGTGGGCAAGTTATATATATATGAGATTATATTCAGTGATGTTCATGATGTGCCTTATGTTATGATGATTGTGAGACGATTGTTTTACTTTGCATGGTTTACCGCTTATCGCATCACGCGGCTCTCACTTTTATTTCAAAAAAATTTCCCGTATTTTCCGCTAAGTAATTCAAAGCTAAATGAGAACTATGAAGTAACAGACTAATGATTAACCTAAATATGTTCTAGAGTATTGGGTTAAAAATTAGGATGTTACACTTTGAGTGTTCCTAAACTTAGCAAATGATCTAAAAGTGGTGCAAGCTTCCCAAGACCATCTATTTATAGAAGAATGAAGCAAATAGAGTGTGTGTGTGGCTGAAGGGGTTTCGGCCATGAGGGTGCAGAAATGGGAGGAAAATATCTCTTACAAAGCATGGTTGAAGGCATGGTTGGAAGCATGGTCAAGCATGGGCTCAAGTATGGTGCAAGCATGGGTTAAGCATGGTTCTTTGAGTGGGAAAACAATTCAACATGTGGTCAATGGGGAGGTGTGCTGGCCGAAATGCATCAGCCCATGTGGGGTTGTGTTTGCATTTTAATTGTGGTTTAGAGTTGTGTTTAGGTGTATCTTTTGATTATGCTTAAGATTAGGAATTTGTAAGAAAGTGTTTAGGTAAGAAAAATGGATAATTAGGGTGGTCTAGACATAATTAAGGAGTGGTCTTGTACCATTAGTGAGTTAGATCCTCAATTTAGAATTTAAACAACTCTAGACACACTTCCTTGATTTAAGGAATTGGAGAGAGAAAACACTATTCAAGATTCCAAGACTAGGAATCTTGAGTTCTAAAAAAGGGATTTAAGTTTAATCTAAGCAATTTTAGGTTCTAATTAACCTTAATAAATTATTTTGGTTCTAGATTAATTAGGGAAATTAATTAACCTTCGATTAGAGCCTAATATTGCTTAGGTTAGCTTAATTACGTCATTAGGCGTAAAAATACTATTCTAGGGGCAAAATCGTAATTTTGCACAAAACTGCCTGGGACCACCGGGACTTGAACAGAGACCTCTAGACACATGAAAACATGTTTTTAAACCTCTGAGGAAAGTTTCGGGCCCAAACGGAACTTCTACCCGCATAAAAACGCTATAGGGGTATTTTGGTCATTTTACCCCGAAACTGCGGAAAATGAGATTTTCACTTCCGAAAGCATTCAAAGGTCATTCAATCCCTTTCAAACATTGAGTTGACCCTTCGAGGACGACCGAGTTGGTTATCCTCGAATTCGGGTCAGGAAATGACCTCAGGGACATTTTGGTCATTTCTCTCAAACAGAAAAAAATCAGGGTGTTACAAACATCATCATCATCCAAACGCCTCTCAAAAGTCTGAGAAAAGTATCAAAATCGCAATCATTGGTTGTCATTTCGTCTTCCAACTCCACCTCTTCCTTCTCTTTCTCGTGTTATACACTCTTAGTTTTGGTATCCATGTTAGCAAATCTATATTTGAAGACAAAACAAAGAAAAGAATGAATAGAGAATTCTAAATATTATTGATTCAAGAGAATAGAAAGTACCAGTTGAGTTTACATCATTGAGAGGGTTCATATATATATACACTGAGTGGTCAAATCCTTAAGAGGTGGAAGTGGTGACTAAGGTTAATAGAACCAATTAGATAAGATTAATTGTAACAAACTAACAGACCTACAAAATTAATCAAGCATTAGCATTAGTGTTAGTTAATATATGTAACACCCCAAAAAAATTATTTAAAAATTAATTTGACCTTTATTAGACACAATTTCAAAAATCTAACAGTTTCACTAACGATGAGGACAGTTTAATGGATTTGTAAAAAAAAAATGAATAGTAATCTATGGGCCCCACAGGCTCACTGGAACAGCCGAAAACTAATTTGATCTCTATATGAATGAGGTTATCTCTTTAAATCAAATGAATGGCTAAGATTCAATCTTGAATTACAAGATTGAATCATAACCATCCATCTTAATTTATTAGATTTGATATTATCTAATTATAATATATGATAATCATGCATTTATTACTTGATAAACTTAAAACCAAGCTTGTCATTGAAGCTTGCATATTCTCGGCCAGCAATATTAAGACAGCCAACTCCATTGTTGCTTCGTGAACAACCTCAAAACTTGATTTCAAACCTCCATTTTCCTAACCTAAACTTACTAAAACCACAAACTCTCTTCACTAAACTTGTTCTACACTTCAACTTCTACAAGTATAACCGATTAGAATTTCCAAACCTCACCTTATCACCTCACACATCACTGATTAGAGGAGGGTTTGAGGATGTTTTAAGAGCCTTGGAGTGAAGAACTTCCATCTTGGAGCAAACTAAAGATAATGATACATTAGCTTCAAGAGTAGAGTTTTCTTTGGCCTTTTTCTTTCAAAATTTTTCTGAGAAATTCTGACTAGTTTCAATAAAAAATTTCTTGTTAATTTGGTTGATATTATTTTGATATTGAGGTATTAATTTTAGTGGAGTATTTGGATAAGATTAGAAAATTATTTTTGTCAAAAGAATTTTGGACTAGACTGCTAGATTTTCAGTTTGGCTACAGACAGAGAAATTTTATGAATTTTTAGACATATTTGTGGTTATTTTTATAAGCTATAAAAATTATATGTGGAAGATAACATCTCACAATAACTACATAAATTTTCTTGAGCACTATTTTTAAGGGATACTATCTTAAAAAAAATCAGAGACTGAAATGGTACTTATGCTATCAAAATTATTGAAACTAAAGCTGTAAAATTGTATAATTTTGTTACCATAGCAAATAATTGACTCATCCTTTGAAAATTTTATAGGAAGTTAATAACATATGGAGTGTAACTATGAATTTTATTTTGTAATGGTTCAATTATTTGCTAGGATTAAAAATTATGAGAATACTGGTCTGAGCTGTGAATAAGTGGTCTCTGACCACCAAACTTGTATAATTTAATTAACATGGTTAGAGAACTCTGTTTGCTATGAAATTTTAATAGGGTCTTGACAGATATTGTCGCCTACCTCCTCAAATTAGAAATTTATTTTAATGATAAGTTAAACCAAAAATGTAGTAAAGGGGCACAACCTAGGTCGTCTTTCAAGGAGGCTTCAATAATTAGTTGTGAAAATTGGGAGTTTGAAAGAACAAAATTATAGTAATTGAAAATTAAAAGATAATAGCAACAATAGAGAAAGGCAATAGTGCAAGGTATTCCTAGGATTGAAAATCAATTATCATTAACTAAATATTAAACCCATTGATAGCTATTAGTAATTAATTACTGGCAATTCTATTAGTGATTAATCAATCCATAGAGTTGATCAATGAAATCAACAAATAAATGAAATCTCAATTTAATTAGTAATTACATGATCCAAGGTACCAATTGCTATAGCCTAATTGCCAATGAAAATTAATTCCAATGTTCTTCTTCAGACATAAGCTAATAAATCTATCAATTTATGCCCAAAGGGTTTTTCTAAACGACGATCACCAATTTAGTTATTCCAATAAAGATTATAGTAATCACAACAATAATTAAAGGAATAGGAACTGCAGAACATTAAGAAAACCAATGCATTCAATATAAACAAAGGGTCTCAAATGTCATCCCAATCCATCTAGAAATCTTTACACCAATAAAGAAATCTACGCCTCCATCTCTAGAGGATTACAACAATGAAGATAAAAGAATCTGAAAATAATAGTAATAATCCTTGCACAATCTCCAAGATAAAGCACCTTCACCGATGGAACCCTTAAAGAGAAAGGGGTAAAGAAAAAGAAGATGTAGAGAGAGATGTAAAGAGAGAACAATAGCAACTAACAATGGCGGCCTAAAACTGAGTGAAAAGCTAGGGTAAACATCTATAACAATCCTTTAAATATTGCACTCTAAAATAGTCCAAAATTGGGCCCAAAAATAGGTTAAATGAGCTGTTCTATGTCATTGCATGACCGCTACAATGCTCTTTGACCGCTGCAGCGAACAGCAGTGAGCTATGCTGATGAACGTCATTTTTCTGGTTGCTGTTGACTGCTGCAGCGATAAAAGAGATTTTTAACAGTGGAAAGAATTGAATTTGGCCTTGCCACTAGAAATAGTAATTGTAGCCCTTTGAATAAGCTTTCCAACACCATCAAAATCACCTCAATCGGACATCTGTAGCTCCAGATATTACAAAAATACTAACTGGAGGTCAAGTTGGACAGCATTAGAACATCAGCAACCTTTAATGTTGCAACCCAATTTTCACTAAGATACTCTTAGAACTGGGTTTTCGGCTAAACATGAAAGTTGTAAAGGACTTCTTGAACTTTTCAAAATATCTTTATTTGTCTTAATCTGATCTCTTTAGAAAGTGATACAAATTTTCTCTTACAATGTTTTTTGTAATTTTGCTCAAATGAACTCAAGAACTCTTCTATTTTGCTTCCAAATTCTTCCCAACAGTTTCCAACCTTATTCTTGATATTTGCACTTAATTCAAAGCTTTCGTATATAAAAACCATACTCAAAGAGACAGGTTAAATACAACAGGCTCTAATCCAATAATTACTATCAATTCCATCAAAATCACATAATGAGGAATAAATCAAAATCCTTATTAATTGTGTCAACAACACATTAAAACTCATGTAAAAAGCTAAGGTTTAGAAGTAAAATAAGTGCCACAAATGCCCCTTATCAAACTCCCCCACACTTAAGCCTTTACATATCCTCATGTGGAACTAAGATCAAACCAAGGCATGGATGAGAAGCAGTAAATAAGGATTACATTAGACTCCTAACCTAAAATGCATGATGCATGAAATTAAATGACAATACACCAATCTAATGAACCTAGAGGCACAACAGTATGCTTCCACACCAACAGTCAAGATAAGTACAACAAGCAAGGCATGATCAATAACATAACACATAAGGTAGAATTCATATATGATGCATGAATCAAGTACAAAAATCCTTCCAAGGTCTGTGTTTGCCCCTCATTCACTCAAGTGTTTTGGGTTATGATGCACACTCAATTACCTTAACTGAAAATGCATTACCATAAGCCTGCTACGGGTCTCATTCTCCATTTCATTTTACACATATGCATATTGAATCAAGAGGACTTACTTTTAGTTGTATGGGGCTTGGATGAAGGTGAATAAAAATATAGGCCAATGGGGCCAAACCTTAAGTCAAAGGAGAGCAAATGCATACACCAATAGCATAAGTACCTAAGGGTACACTTTGTCTAAAATAACACAATTACAGGCCTTTCTTTTACAATGTGGCACACCTTCAACTGAAGCTTTTCCTAAAATTTTCTTTTTTTCAATCAATTTTTTTTTCTTCTTGGTGTGCCATTTGCTGAATTTATTTTTGTACACATTGTTCCTCCTCCACACTTAAATTGAGGCATGTCCTCATGCTCTCCCCCACACTTATGCTCAAGTACATATAAGAAATGCACAAATGCTCTCCTAAGCCTAAAAGGTTAGGAATTTTCATGGCTTTTCACTTTTGGCTAAGGATGTGCTAAAACAAAAGAATGGGCAACAAGGCTCAAAGGGGTTAAACAATGGTAACATGAAAAGGTTGGCTATATGGGCAAGTGGCTAAAAATAGGAAAAATGCCTCAATCATATTCAAGCTTGCACATGGAAACATATTTTCAAGCAAGACCCTAAGCAAATTCTAGAATACAAATCCAAAGAGGGAAACATACATGAACAAATAAGGATGGCGTATTATAATCTAATCAAAGAGGCCCAAAACCTCACAGGTAAAAGTGCATGTACTCAATCCAAACAACACAATGAATCCACAAAGCATGCAACACAAGATTAAGTCAATGCCAAGCAATTCAATAAGGTGCATGCGGTGTAAGCCTATACATGTAACCTCTAAGGTACCAAAAGAATGGTGTAAAATGCAAATGAAAATAAATATGATGTAAGAATTAAAACTAAAAATAAAATGCAGAAAAATAAAAGGAAATGGTAAAGAAAAACCTCACGGTGGGTTGTCTCCCACCCAACACTTTGCTTTAACGTCCCTAAGTTGGATGGTCAGGACCCTCATGGAGGGTGAGCAGCTTCAACCCATAGATAGGCCCTTAGATCTGTGGGGTCCTCGAGATGTATCAGTCAGTGCCTTTCAATATCACACTGAATCATTTTGAGTTTTCCAACTCAATTGCACTATCAGGGTGCACATGGGTGACCAAAAGTGGTCCCTTCCATCTAGACTTTGGCCTTCTAGCCATTAGTTTTGCCCAGGACTCATGCAGCAAGATCCACTGCCTCATACAACACTTCTTGCCCAATATGGGCTGGTCATGGAGCACCTGGCAAACTGATGACTGCTACCTGGATGGTGTATTTGTATCTGAAAACTTTGGACACTCTTAAACAACAGGTGCATCATATCCCATAGAAGAAGAAAAAGTAGAAAAGGGGGGATCTGGGTCCTTACAGAGCATATTTCCACAAGCATCATTCACTAAAGAGTCAATGACATCAATGCCAAACATAGAGTGTTCCTCATGGGGATATTTCATAGCATCAGATAAATTAAATTGGCTTTTCATGTCACCACACTCCATGGATTATGTGCCAGCATGAACATCAATCATGGTTCTAGCAGTTTTCAAAAATGGTCTACTCAAGATTAATGTATGCTGGCGGGCATTCGTGTCATTCTCTATCTCAAACATATAAAAATCAGCAGGGAATATTAAATTATTTACCAGGACAAGGACATCTTCCAATACTCCCTCTAGTCTTGTGATGTTGTGATTAGCCAGCTAAATTTGTAACCCAGTTGGCTTGAGCTCTCCAAATTGCAAGGGCCGGTAAAGTGATTTGGGCATAACATTAATGCCTGCCCTAAGGTCAGCTAGGGCTTTTGTGATATGCAAGTTCTTAATGGTACAAGCAACAAAAAATATGCCCGGGTCCTTGCACTTGGTTGGTAGGTTGTTTGGCTTGATAATGGAGGAAACATTAACCCCCATGGTCATTTTATCCTCACTACTGCCCTTGATCTTCCTTTTATTAGTGTAAAGATCTTTCAAGAATTTCGAAATCCAATTCTGATGCAGCAAATTTTCTAGGTTGGTTCCTTTGTGGGAATGGCAATGGGGGGAGGGATTTTTGCTTTTTTCAACTTCTGGACACCACTGCAGTACTGGATGACTGCTGCAGCGGTTAGCAGTGGGTTCTTCTTCAGTAGCTGGTGATGCATTACTCTCGGTGGACCGTTACAACGGTGATGGAGCGCTGCAGCGGTCATCAGAATCTCTTTCGGGCCTCTTTGTCTCCTTATTTTGATTTTCTTCAGATATAATCACTTTTGAAAATTTTGTTCCAGACCTCAGAATGATTGTATAGACATTTCTGCTTGGATTGGGCATGGTTTGAAAGGGCAACTGGGCAGTTGGGGCTTGCTGGCTCTGATTATTTTTTATCTGAGTCACCTCCTCTCTCAACTGGGCATTTTTTCTTCTAATTTCCTACATTTGCTCCATCATCATCTCAGTCATGGTGTGATCTAAATTTGGAGGTGCAGGAAGGGCCCGTTGCCTCTGATAAGGTACCAAATACTTTTGCTGTGAAGGTTGGCCCTATGGTTGAGAATTATTTCCCCACTTCAAATTGGGGTGATTTTTCAAGCTAGAGTTATAAGTATTCCCAAATGGGAACTGGCCTACCTAATTCTGAGGTTGACTCTGGAAGGGGTTTGTTGTTGCTACCCTGGTGGTTGAGTCATCTTGCAATGCTGGGCACATTTTAGTATGATGATCATTGGAAGTACATATGCCACAGATCTTGAAAACCACTGGAGTTGCTACCTGGCTAGCCATCAGTTGCTACATAAGGCCAGAAAGCTGCTGTAAAACCTAGGTTAACAATGGATTCTCTGGCTGACTTATTCCATGAAGGCCTCTAGTAGTTGTGGCTGCCTTAACACCAAATTGCTGAAAATTGGTAACCGTATTCTCTATCAAAGCATGGGCCTCTGTCAAGGTCTCATCCAAAAGCACCCCTCCACTAGCAGCATCTATCATGCATCCATCAGCAGGTACCAACCCCTCATAAAAGTATTGAAGGAGGAGTTGCTCTTGAATCTGATGGTTGGGGCAGCTTGCACAAAGGAGCTTGAAATGTTCCCAATACTCATGAAAAGTCTCATCTGACTGGCGAATTCCAGAGATCTCCTTCTGATAGAAGCCACTCTAGAGGTAGGAAAATACCTCTCTAAGAAAACCCTCTTCATTCCAGTCCAGCTATTAACAACCCCATCAGGAAGGTTGAAGAACCAATTTTTTGCTGCACCCTTAGAGGAAAAGGGGAATGCTCTCAGTTTAACATTATCCACCTCTACCCTATTGGGTCTTATGCCAGAACACACCATATAAAGCTTCTTCAAATGTTGATGGGGGTCTTCTCTAGACAACCCATGGAATTTAGGCAAAGCATGTACCATATACCCTTTAAGCTCAAAATCATTGTCTAGCTTAGGGTAAGTAATGGCCAAGGGCTGCTGGGTGAAGTTAGGAGTAGTAAGCTCCCTAAGTGTTCTATTCTGATCTGCCATATTACCTGAACTTCTTGAAACACTAAACAAAGGATTAGAATGCTCAAATGGTTCCACTTGTTGACACTTTGCCTGTTCGATTTTTCTCAAAGTTTTCTCAATTTCAGAATCAAGAAGTATCAAATTTCCAACAGATAGGGAACGCCTCAAACAAGGGAGCAAAAAATTTTTGTGTGTGTAGAAAATAGAAACAATAATTAAATAAATAAAAAAATAAAATAAAAACTGGAACAAAATAAAAAATAAAATTAAAAATAAACAAAAATAAATAACTAAGTTTTAGTGCCTCCCTGGCAACGGCGCCAAAATTTGATAGAGATTGTCACCTATTTCCTCAAATTAGAAATTTATTTTAATACTAAGTTGAACAAAAAATGTAGCAAAGAGGCACAACCTAGGTCATCTTGTAACGCCCCGATTTTCTGTCTAAGTGGAAAATGACCGAAATGCCCCTGAGGTCATTTTCGGCCCGGAATTCGAGGATGGCCGACCCGGCAGTCCTCGAAGGGCCAACTCAATGTTTGAAGGGGATTGAATGACCCTTGAGTGGTTCCAGAGGCGAAAGTCTCATTTTCCGCAGTTTCGGGTCAAAATGACCAAAATACCCCTATAGCGTTTTACGAGGGTAAAGGGGTCGTTTGAGCCCGAAACTTTCCCCAGAGGTTTAAAACCATGTTTTTACATGTTTCAAAACCTCTGTTTGAGTCCCGGTGGTCCCGGGCAGTTTTAGTGCAAAATTACGATTTTGCCCCTAGAATAGTGTTTTTGAGCTTAATGACGTAATTAAGCAAACCTAAGCAATATTAGGCTCTAAACGAAGATTAATTAATTTTCCTAATTAATCTAGAGTCAAAATAAATTATTAAAATTAATTAGAATCTAAAATTGCTTAGATTAGATTTAAATACCTTTTCTAAAACTCAAGATTTCACTCTTAGAATCTTGAATAGTGTTTTCTCTCTCCAATTCCTTAAATCAAGGAATTGTGTCTAGAATTGTTTATACACTAAAATGAATTTATAACTCACTAATGATGCAAGAACACTCTTTAATTATGTCTTGACAACCTTAATTACCCATTTTCTCACCTAAACACTTTCTTACAAACTCCTAACCTTAATCCTAATCAAAGATACACCTAAACACAACTCTAAACCACAATTAAAATGCAAGAAATCCTCCCCCTATGGCTGATGCACATTCAGCCACCTCTCTCTCTTTTACCTCACATGTTGAATTGTTTCTCACTCAAAGAACCATGCTTGAGGCCATACCTTGAACCATACCTCACCATACTTTGAACCATACCTCACCATGCCTCAAGACCACATTATCTCACCTCATGGAACTCATGGGCTGCACTCCCCTTGGTCGAAAATACATCAGCCCCTCACCCCCTCCATTTGCTTCATTTCTCTATAAATAGAATGCCTTGAGGAGCTTGCACCACTTTTAGATCATTTGCTAAGTTTAGGAACACTCAAAGCTTTTCTTTTCTCTCAAAGCTCTTGTATTCTTCAAGTTCTTGGAGTTCTTCATCATCTTCATCTTCTTCTTCAATCTTCAAGTTCATCACATCAAGTAGGGATTTTCTTTCAAGTATTCCTTTCTTTAAAGATCTTGTTCTAAGCTTTATATTCATAGTTTCTCTTGATTCTTTTTAGAACTTCTTTTCTTCTCCTTTTTCTTTCCCATTTTCGGCCATGGGCCTTGGAGTTCAAAGAAATTAGAGCTTGATGATGAGAGTTTCATGATGATGTTCATCACTTGAAACAAACTCTAGAGCTTGATCTTTGTTCTTGAGCAAAAATGTTTCTAGTTTTTCCTTTCTTGAACTCTTGAGAACTTTAGTTTTGATGGTGTTTTAGAATGATTCTAAGGACTCAATGATGAGGTCTCATGATGTTGGTGTTAATATATCATCAAGATCATGGACTCTAGAGTTTCAAAATGTTCTTTTTGTTCCATGAAGTTTCGGCCATTTCCTTTTCTTTTACAAGCTAAATGTCTTGATTTCTAAAAATGTTATGTTGAGTTCTAAGAACTCTAGACTTTACTTTGTCTTGGTTTGATGAGTTTGGGTTAAGGTTCATGTTCCTTTAAAGTCTTGTTAAGAGCTCTAGAAAGATAAAATGAACTTGTATAATTTATTTTATGCTTGCATTTATATTTACATTCTTGCAATACATCTTTACTTCCAAGCTATCACCTAAGAACATAAAGATTAAAATGGAACTTGCATCACCACTTAATTTAATTCTCAAAGCCTTTCTATTTCAGCCTTAAAGTCGATTGTTGTTGGGCCTAGAGCACTAAAATAAAGAATTGAACTTGCATCATCACCTAATTAATATCTCGAATGCCTATCTATTTCGACCTTAAAGTCGATTGTTGTTGGGCCAAAAGCACTAAAATAAGGAATTGAACCTTGCATATTTACTTTCAAGCTTGCACGTTTAAAGTTTATGCCTCGCATATCTACTCTCAAGCTTGCACGTTTAAGTTTATGCCTTGCATATTTAATTTATGTCATCACTTTATTTTGTAAGCAAGATTAAAAACAAAAAGCATGAGCACGTTTATTTTATGTTATAACTTAAAGAACCTAGAGCTCAAAGACTTGCCCATTTCATTCCAAGTTAAAGTTTAATGTGAAACCATTCTTTGAATGCATATTTTCGGCCAAGTAGTGATGATGGACTAGCAATGAGCTTTCATCTAGCTACAAGGACCAATAGTCTATGTTCTAAGTTTTTCTTAAAAGCTTTACAACCCTTTTCAAGGTTATGTTGTCATGAGATATGACTTTATTCCCTTTTAGGAGATGAAATATATTTTGGTCATTGACCTAAGGCTTCTCTTAGCCTCTTGATGAATTAAAATGATTTGCAAAGAGTTTTAGAAATTCTAAATTGATCCCAAGAGAAACTAGTTAACTTATGTACCTAGAAATGTCAATTTAAATCCTTTACTAAAGTTAAATGTTTTCGGTTCTGATTTGATGAATGTGATGCTGTATGGTGATGTTTTGATGTGTTAGAATGTGTGAAAATATCATATGATGATGTGGAAACGATTCTATGCACAATAGGTAAGAAACTAGCTAACTAGAAATACCGTAAAGCTAGAATTTAACATAGTTTTGACCCATTTGTTTTTGGAACTTATCCAAACTATTTTAATGGAAGCATAATCAGATTAGGATTGTTTAGACATGAAAAACTTGGTAACATTTGGATTAGAATCGAAGTCTAGCACCTATAGGGAAACTAGTAACTAGAAAACCGTAAAAATGCAAATGTAGAACTCTTAGAACATTTCGTTTTCTGGATTCTGTCCAACAACATTACAACATGATAAATGTGAATTATAATTAGTTCTTAAGTATGGGAATGTCTCATAATTGATTTAGATTTAATTTATAGCGCCTTAGGCGAAGACGGAACCGAGAAAGGGTCTAAAACGTAAGTTCTAGAACCCCGTGATCACAAGTTAAGAATTCTACCCTATGCTTTTCAGATTTAAATGTAGATATGAGGATTATGAGTGATGTTTAATTATGAGCCCTTAGGTGCATAAAATATGAGCGACGGATGTTAGAGAACCAAATCTCAAGATTTAGACCCGTAAGGGTCAAAGCATAAGCTACCGTAAGGGTAAACATTTGAATGTTCTATGATGATGCATGTGGTATGTAAATGATGATGATGTTATTCATATGAGGAATTCATGAGGTTGTATGTTTATGAGAGTATATAGTGTCGATATGATGATGCTCACGCCATGATGCGTTATGCAAAATTATGATATTATGATGCTTATGATGCACACGATGATTATGATGCCTTATGTTGGTATTGAATGGCTATGCATGCTCTATATGTTTGGTGGCATAAAGCAAGTTTGATGGAAATCCAGTGTACGCCGTCTGTAACATCCTAATTTTTAACCCAATACTCTAGAACATATTCAGGTTAATCATTAGTCTGTTACCTCATAGTTCTCATTTTTACTTTGAAATACTTAGCGGAAAATACGGGTAAATTTTTTTTTGAAATACAAAGTGAGAGCCGCGTGATGCGATAAGCGGTAAACCGTGCAAAGTAAAACAATTGTCTCACAACATCATAACATAAGGCACAACATGAACATCACTTAATGACACCTCATATATGTATATATATAACTTGCCCACTTATAAGTGTGGGACTTAATTTAGTACAAGGGAAATACAAGAAAGAAGATACAACATAACATAAACATAGTCTACTCCCCTACCCGAGTGCATCTAATGGGAAACCTCTAAACAAAAGAAGGTTTATCCCCATCTAAGTGGTGTGTGCTCTAACTCGGGCCATCCATGGCCTCCTACTGGCGACTATCTCGTGATCGAGACAGATATCCGGGAAACTGGGCGAGCTCCTCAGGCGTGAAGAGGCAGAGCGGGGATCGAGTGCGAGCCCCGGGGTATGGCCGCATCTCCGGTCGTCGTGCACGCCTCGGCTGAGTCACGGTGGGCTCGCTATCCTCTCCAAAGTCCATAGGTATGGAGGGGGAAGATCCCTCGGAGGGTACCTGGGTGGCCGAATCCTCGGAAGGATCCGTCTCCGAGAAAGACGACGGGCAACGGGGCACATACTGGGGGTAGTCTCGAACGGCGGATGCGGATGGTGGAGTACGGCGTAGCCTCTCCTCTCGGGGACGTGCGCGCTCGAACACTAGGTCATCGCCAAAAGGTGAGACGGGGGAGAAACGATGGGAATGTACAGGGGGAGTGAAGGGTCGACCCATGAACATGAATACTCTGACTGTGCATCGACCCACAAAATGGAATGACCCGTGGTCCGGGTCATGGTGCACCTCCCATGTCGGCGTGTCCACGAACACTACGAACGTCGCCATCTGAAGACGTGACGGAAAGAAAGAGATAGAGGGAGTGAGAATCTTGCTAAAGAATCTCAGTAGGGCCTCCTACTACCTAGGTGTCATCATCTACGTCCTCAGGAACCTTGGGTTTAATTATACAAATGAGTGAGCATGCATTATATCCATTTTTAAGTTCTAAACATAGTTTAGCGTCCATTCATTTTAAAATGATCTTAATGTCATGAATGCAACATAATAGAGGATGTATGCATGGCACTATCTAATGCACATACATAGACATAACATCAAGCATCATCATACTTAGTGGCTTAAAGTGGCAATAGAAACATTCATATGGGACAAACTTAGTGACATAATCATAATCATGAAACATCTCTTCCTCATGGGCCACCCTAAAAGAAAATCGAACTAGGGGTGCTCGGCCGAACCGGTGTCACCCAGAACGTGTCATACATCTAGGTTATGAGGTCATACCTTAACTAGTCGTCACTAGTTCTTACTTACCACTTAACGATAAGCGTATCATAAATCATAAATCCTGACTATCTGAGTACGGGTTAAGGGGCAAACCTCTTAGGGGTGCTCGGCCGAACCGGTGTCACCTAAGAGTATAAAATGGTACCGATGTCACATGAGTTCTATGGAGGTGCTTGGCCGAACCGGTGTCATCCTAGAACCCATCTTAGTACCTTAATTTTCAAAATCTCTTTAAGTCCCCAAATTTGTCGGAAATTAGCAGACAACGGTCATTACACCGAATTTCCTTCCAAATTTGCTTTATGCCACATAAACTTATAACCTTATAAATTTCTCATATGAATAACATCATCATCATTAGCATACTTCATGCATCATCATAAAACATCCAAACGCTTACCCTTACGGTAGCTTATGCTTTGACCCTTACGGGTCTTAATCTTGAGATATAGTTCTCTACATCCGTCGCTCATATCTTTATGCACCTAAGGGCTCATGTTTAATCATCATTCCTAATCCTCATGTTCATACTTAAATCTGAAAAGCATAGGGCGGAATCTCTAACTTGTATTTACGGGGTTCTAGAACTTACGTTTTAGGCCCTTTCTCGGTTCTGTTACTTGAAAGCTATATATTAAATCTAAATCAATTATGAGGCATTCCTATGCTTAAGGACTAATTATTAATCATGTTTACCATGTTGTAGGGGTGCTGGACAGAATCTAGAAAATTACATGTTCTAAGAGTTCTACATTTGCATTTTTACGGTTTTCTAGTTACTAGTTTCCCCATAGGTGCTAGAATTCAATTCTAATTCAAATGAAACCAAGTTTTTCATGTCTAAACAATCTAAATCTGATTATGTTCCCATTAAAAAATTTTGGATTAGTTCCATAAACAAATGGGTCAAAACTGTGTTAAATTCTAGCTTTACGGTATTTCTAGTTAGCTAGTTCCTTACCTATCATGCATAGGATCGCTTCTACATCATTACATGATATTTTCACACATTCCAACACATCAAAACATCATCATACAGCATCACACTCATCACATCAGAACCGAAAACATTTAACTTAAATGAGAGAGTTAAATTGACATTTCTAGGTACATAAGTTAACTAGTTTCTCTCTGAATCGATCTAGAACTTCTAAAACTCTTTGCAAAACATTTTAATTCATCAAGAGGCTAAGTGAAGCCTTAGGTCACTGACCAAAACATATTCCATCCCCTAAAAGATAATAAAATCACAACTTGCAATGACGTAACCTTATAAAGATTTGTAAAGCTTTGAGGAAAACTTAAGCATAGACTATTGGTCCTAGTAGCTAGATGAAAACTCATTGTGAGTCCATCATCACTACTTTGGCCGAAAATATGCATTCAAAGAATGGTTTCACATTAAACTTTAACTTGGAATGAAATGGGCAAGTCTTTGAGCTCTAGGTTCTTAAGTTTCGACATAAACTAAACGTGCTCATGCTTTTCATTTTTAATCTTGCTTACAAAGTAATGTGATGACTTAAATTTAAATATGCAAGGCATAAACTTAAACGTGCAAGCTTGAAAGTAAATATGCGAGGCGTGAACTTAAACGTGCAAGCTTGAAGGTAAATATACATGGTTCAATTCTTTATTTTAGTGCTCTTGGCCCAACAACAATCGACTTTAAGGCCGAAATAGATAGGCATTCGAGAAATTAATTAGGTGGTAATGCAAGTTCAATTCTTTATTTTAGTGCTCTAGGCCCAACAACAATCGACTTTAAGGCCGAAATAGAAAGGCTTCGAGAATTAAATTAAGTGATGAGACAAGTTCCATTTTAATCTTTATGTTCTTAGGTGATAGCTAGAAAGTAAAGATGCATAGCAAGAACGTAAATATGAATGCAAGCATAAAATAAATTATGCAAGTTCATTTTATCTTTCTAGAGCTCTTAACAAGACTTTAAAGGAATTTAAACTATAACCCAAACTCATCCAAACAAGGTAAAGTCAAGCTTAGAGTTCTTTAAAACTTAACATAATATTTTTAGGAAATCAAACCATGAAGCTTAGAAAAATTTAAGGAAATGGCCGAAATCTTCAAGAAGAAAAAGGAACATTTTAAAACTCTAGAGTTCATGATCTTGGTGATATCTTAACACCAACATCATGAGTCCTCATCATTGAGTTCATAGAGCCATTTTAAAACATCATTAAAGCTAAAGTTCTCAAGAGTTCAAGAAGGGAAAAACTAAAAACATTTTTGCTCAAGAACAAAGATCAAGCTCTAGAGTTTGTTTCAAGTGATGAACATCATCATGAAACTCTCATCATCAAGCTCTCATGTCTTTGTTCTCCAAGGCCTATGGCCGAAAATGAAAAGGAAAAAGGAGTGGAAATGAAGTTCTAAAGAGAGACAAGAGAAACCATGAACATCAAGCTTGAAACAAGAACTTTAAAGAAAAGAATACATGAAAGAAAATCCCTACTTGGTGTGATGAACTTGAAGATGGAAGAAGAAGATGAAGATGATGAAGAACTTTGAAGAGCTTGAAGAACTTGAAGAACACTAGAACTTTGAGAGAAAAGAAAAGCTTTGAGTGTTTCCTAAACTTAGCAAATGATCTAAAAGTGGTGCAAGCTCCTCAAGGCATTCTATTTATAGAGAAATGAAACAAATGGAGGGAGCTCATGGGGGAGGATGGCTTTGGCCATGAGGTGCAGATTGGAGGCATTCCATGAGTTCCATGAGGTGAGATAATGTGTTCTTGAGGTATGGTGAGGTATGGCTTAAGGTATGGTGAGGTATGGTTCAAGGTATGGCCTCAAGCATGGTTCTTTGAGTGAGAAAACAATTTAATATGAGGTCAAAGGGGATGAGGTCTGGCCGAAATGCATCAGCCCATGGGGAGGATTAGTTTGCATTTTAATTGTGGTTTAGAGTTGTGTTTAGGTGTATCTTTGATTATGCTTAAGATTAGGAATTTGTAAGAAAGTGTTTAGGTAAGGGAAATGGGTAATTAAGGTGGTCTAGACATAATTAAGGAGTGGTCTTGCACCATTAGTGAGTTAAATCCTCAATTTAGAGTTTAAACAACTCTAGACACATTTCCTTGATTTAAGGAATTGGAGAGAAAACACTATTCAAGATTCCAAGACTAGGAGTCTTGAGTTCTAAAAAAGGATTTAAGTTTAATCTAAGCAATTTTAGGTTCTAATTAACTTTAATAAATTATTTTGACTCTAGATTAATTAGGGAAATAAATTAATCTTCGTTTAGAGCCTAATATTGCTTAGGTTTGCTTAATTACGTCATTAAGCTCAAAAACACTATTCTAGGGGCAAAATCGTAATTTTGCACTAAAACTGCCCGGGACCACCGGACTTGAACAGAGACCTCTAAACACATGAAAACATGTTTTTAAACCTCTAGGGAAAGTTCCAGGCTCAAACGGCACCTTTACCCGCGTAAAAACGCTATAGGGGTATTTTGGTCATTTTGACCCGAAACTGCGAAAAACGAAATTTTCACTTCCGAAAGCATTCAAAGGCCATTCAATCCCCCTCAAGCATTGAGTTGACCCTTCGAGGATGACCGAGTTGGTTACCCTCGAACTCGGGTCAGGAAATGACCTCAGGGGCATTTTGGTCATTTCCCTCGGACAGAAAAATCGGGGTGTTACACCGTCACGCTGCCGAATTTCCCATCAAACTTGAGTACTTGAGAAAAAGATTGCGAAAACTCCTGGGTGACACCGGTTCGGCCGAGCACCCCCAGAACAGATGTGACATAGTACTGAGACGCATTTCTCCCGCTACGGTGGGGAGGAAACAAATCCGTGAGGGTATTGACATTGAGCTTGCCAAAGCGGACAATTCGCTGTGTACTTGATACCAGTAGAGCGTTTCAAAGAAGGAAATGATCCTAAGATAGGTGATCCAAGAAAGTTATGTATACCCCCTCAATTAGCCCATATTAAATCTAGTGACGACTAGTTAGGATTGAGCTCATTCCTAGGCGATAGGTGAGATGTAGTTTGGTGACCAGATTATCGCCGGGCCGGTGAATCGGTTGGACTTTTGGTGGATATGTTAAGAGGGTGGTCTTTAAGAAAAAGAACTTAAGAGTTTTACCTATGAGAAAGATGTCACATGAAAAGTACTATGCCTTTTTATGCCGCGTATACGATTTATGTTCCTTTATGATGTGCCCAAGTATTACGATTTTCGTGTTAATGTGCATATGGTATTGTCATGCATTCATCAAATATCTGTTGCATTCATGTCATTAAGACACATACTAAAAGACACCCACTTCGGATAAATAGATTTGTAAAGCCTAAAACCAATCCTTATGCTTGTACACCTTTTTCATAATTAAAACCGAGGTGGCTGGGGACGACGACGATGACACTAGTGTTAGAGTTGGGAATCCCTACTGAGAATCTCGAATGAGTTTCTCATCCCTTCCTTTTCTTCCGTGTCGTCTCTAGACGAGGATTACAACGAGGCTCATGACTTCTTTTGAGGCGCGCGCTTAAGGGACACATTAGCAGATGGAGCAGAGGGTCGCTGCGGAGGCATAGATAGCTTAGCTTTTGGGTTGACACTTATCTAACCTCATAGGTGGATAAGGATGACTTCACTTATATGGGCATGTTTTGATGTAAATGATGGTACAATGATGTTAGTAGTCTATGTATCTACGAAGATGTGATGATATTATGATTGTTATGTATAATACTATGTTTCATGATTATCAATGGTGTGGTTACTTTTTCTTGCACGTGATGGTTATGACGAACGTTAGGTTAGTGCGCGGCTCGCATTTTGCTTTCAAGTTTCAAAAAGAAAAATTTATTCGTATTTTCCGCTAAGTATTTTAATGAAAGGTTGTAAGGAATGAGACTAAAAGAGTAATAGACTAATGATTAACCTAAATATGTTCTGGAGTATTGGGTTAAAAATTAGGATGTTACACGTCTCTCAAGGAGGCTTCAATACTTAGTTGTGAAAATTGGGAGTTTCGAAGAATGAAATTATAATAATTGAAAATTAAAAGATGATAGCAACAATAGAGAAAGAAACTAGTGCAAGGTATTTCTAGGATTGGAAATCAATTATCATTGACCAAATATTAAACCCATTGATGGCTATTAGTAATAAATTATTGGCAATTGTACTAGTGATTAATCAATCCCTAGAGTTGAGCAATGAAATTAACAAATAAATGAAATCTCAATTCAATTGGTAATTACAATGATCCAAGGTACCAATTGCTATAGCTTAACCGCCAATCGGAAAGTTAATTCCAATGTTCTCCCTCAAGCATAAACCAATAGATCTATCAATTTATGCCCAAAGGGTTTCCTTAAACGATGATCGCCAATTTAGTTATTTCAATAAAGATTATAGTAATCACCACAATAATTAAAGGAATAGAAACTGTAGAATATTAAGAAAACCAATATATTCAATATAAACAAAGGGTCTCAAATGTCATTCTAATCCATCTGGAAATTCTTACACTAGTAAAGAAATCTATGCCTCCATCTCTGGAGGATTACAACAATAAAGATAAAAGAATCTAAAAATAATAACAATAATCCATGCACAATCTCCAAGATAAAGCAACTTCACCAATGGAACCCTTAGAGAGAGAGGGTTAAAGAAGAAGATGTAAAGAGAAATGTAGAGAGAGAACAATAACAACTGAAAGTGGCGGCCTAAAAGTGAGTGAAAAGCTAGGGTAAAAGTCTATAACAATCCTTTAAATATTGCTATCTAAAATAGCCCAAAGTGGGGCCCAAAAATAGGTTAAATGAGCTATTCTATGTCATCGCATGACTGCTGTAGTGCTCTTTGACCGCTACAGTGGTTAGCAGTGAGCTATGCTGATGAACGTTAATTTTCTATTTGCTGTGGACTACTTCAGCAGTAAAAGAGCGCTACAGCGGTGGAAAGAATTGAATGTGGCCTCGGCACTAGAAATAGTAATTGTAGCACTTTGAACAAGCTTTTCAACGCCACCAAAATCACCTCAATTGGACATCTGTAGCTCTATATATTAAGAAAATACTAAGTGGAAGTCATGTTGGACAGCATCAGAACATCAACAACCTTTAATCTTGGAACCCAATTTTGACCAAGATACTCTTAGAATTGGGTTTTGGGCTAAACATAAAAGTTGTAGAGGACTTCTTGAGCTTTCCAAAACATCTTTATTTGTCTTAATCCAATCCCTGTATAAAGCGATACAGATTTTTTCTTACAATACTTTTTGCAATTTTGCTCAAATGAACTTAAGAACTCTTCTATTTTGCTTCCAAATTCTTTCCAATAGTTTCCAACCTTGTTCTTGACATTTGCACTTAATTCAAAGCTCCTGTATATAAAAACCATACTCAAAGAGACAGGTTAAATGTTATAGCCTCTAATCCAATCATTATCCCAAAATCAAAGCCAAAGCCATAATTCTATCAAAATCACACAATGCGGAATAAATCAAAATCCTTATTAATTGTGTCAACAACACATTAAAAGTCATGTAAAAAGCTAAGGTTTAAAAGTAAAATAAGTGGTACAAATTTCCCTTATCAGGTCTCTTAGACACATTGAGGTGTCATGGAGAATTTTTGTGGCTCTTGAATTAGCCATTTGATATGGAAATTAAATGTTGTTACTGGAATGGTAAATCTGCTAGGGTGTTGGAATGGTGAGAATGTTTTCAATTAATGATATGATGGCATTTAGTCCAAGTATATGGCATACGAATGCATGTTAATTGTTTCAAATAATTGCTTATGAGGCATGATTGAAATCATAATGTGAATGAATGCCTATATGTGTTTTATGCATACATTGGAAAAAGAAAAGTGAATGATATATTGAATTAAGTTCTATAGCTATAAATAAAAACGAGATCCTCTTTGGCTTGTCAAGGGCAAATAAGAAACATGAGATCCTCTTTGACTTGTCAAAGGAAAATAAAGAAACATAAGATCCTTTTCAACTTATCGAGGGCAAATAGAGAGAGATGAGATCCTTTCGACCTGTCAAGGGCAAATAGGGAGGGATGATATCTTTTCAACTTGTCAAGAGATCTTTTCAACTTGTCAAGGGAAAATAAAGATAGATGAGGTCATTTTCGATTTGTCAAGGGCAATTAAAGATAATTTCTCTATAATTGGCATATACATGTTTGTATCATATTGAATCATTTTGATTGGCACTATTTACTATGATTATGAGCTTATGATAAATGTGTACAAAGTGATTGATTTTTAAAAGCAACCCACTTTAGAAGTATGGTTTGGAACTTTCAAAATGAACCGTTATTATAAACTGCATGATCACCTTTTTCCTAATAAACCGAAGTGATTAAGACAATGACAATAACATTACGATTGTGTATTTGGGAAAATACCCTATTGAGAATTGTATAATTCGCATCCTATGTGTTTGTGTTTCCGTGTCGTCTCTAGGTTGATCCAGAAAACTATGGGGTTGCTACACAAAAGGAATCAGATGGCAGTAATTTAGTAGTTAGTGTTTTTATTATGTTGTATGTAGTTGTATGTATATGCCTGTTGTAACACCCTAATATTTAACTCAACACACCTAGGACGCATTTAAGTTAATTATTAGTCATTACTCTTTTGTTCCAATTTTTAACTCAAAACATCTTTAAAATACTTTAGTGAAAATATGGGTAAAATTTTTTTTTGAACTTAAATACCAAATTGTAAGCCACGCATACTAAATATCTAACGTCATTATCTTGTCTGCGTAAGAGAGATGTTAGAAACGAATAACAGGTAAATACATAATACAACCATGACATAACATAACTCAAATAATAATAACATATCAATAACTGTATCATAATAGTGATGTCTTGTAAACTTAAGGACATCAATATATATCCATCAATAGAATACAAACAGATAACTGAGATACGATCACTCTAAAGGCAAATATCCAAAAGGAAGTTATCTCCATAGCTCCTCGTCCAGTCTCAAGACAAATCACGAACTACACCATCATTCATGTCTGGAGACGACATGGAAAAGAAAAGGGATGAGAAACTTATACAAAAATCTCAGTAGGGCTTCCCGACTATAACACAAGTGTCATCGTCATCGTCCCCAGGAACCTCGGGTTTAATTATGAAAATGGTGAACATATATATAAGGTTCATTTATTAAGTTCTAAATATCATTAGCCGAGGTTCGTATCTTTTAGCATGAATCTTAATGTCATGAATGCAACATATTAGTCATGGATGCATGTCAATATCATATACATAATATCATAAAATCCATAAAACAATGCATATGATATAAAGAACATCATGATCATCATTCTTACAGGTGACTTAAACTTCTTTATTCTCTTTTCCTTGGGGGCCGCCCTATAATTCTCTCTTTTCTTGAGAGTTCTAGGTTATGAGCTCATACCTCACTAGTCGTCACTAGCGTAATCTTATCCCTTTTGATAAGTTAAATTCCCGACTCTTAAGGTACAGGATAGGGGGCATTAGGATCTCCTTTCATAACCTTTAATTCGGGGAGTCCAAAGGATCACTTCCTATTCGGATCACCTCTCATAACCTTTAATTCGGGGAGTCTAGAGGATCATTTCCATGTGTTTTATGTTACCTTAAATCTTGGCATGATATATATAGATGCAAACATGAATAACTTCATTATTTCAATATTTCATGCTCATAAACTTCATGAACTTATGCATCTCAATGAATCAAACATAACCATAACATGTCGTAATTTAAATCATATAAACATGCATCATATTTCATTGCATATATCCATAAGCCATATAAATTTCAACACATGAACATAGCCTTCACGAGATATCAATCACATTCATCTCATCAAATTTATCAATATTTACGCTTAAGCCCCAAAGGGGTCAAATCGCAATTTCTCAAAGACTTTGGGTCTAAAATGTAAATACCTCTTTTTAACACATTCTCACAAACTAGAGATCTTTAACATTAACCAATACTTTCAAAAGACATAGAACTACTAGAACCATATAAAACTCATCATAGAAACTTTTTAGGGCTATAGACCAAATTTTAACATACTTTAGGGATCAAAGTGCAGAATCTCTTATTTTTAATATTTAACAATAACCAAAATTTCTAAAACTTTATCTAAACTTTATAAATGGTATTCTAAACACATATACACATCAAATATCATTATTTACTCTAATTAAAATCCTTTGAATCAAAAAATTACATAATTGATAGTTTACAAGACAACTTTCCGCATTTTATGAATCGGTCAAAATTAATACTTGTAATTATTCTTTTTAACCTCTAAGATACCAAAAACAATTTATACATCAAATATTAATAATTCTAATGTATATAAACCATAAGATCAGTATCAAATTAGTGAGGAATTAATCCAGAAAATTCATTGTCTAAAGCTTTATAAAATTACAATTTTGATCTTTTCTAATTATTAGTTTATCTCAAAAATGCTAAGAAACAATTCTTACATCAATTATAAGTAATTTATACACATTCAAACCTTATAAAATAGTATTCTAACCATTTTATTTAAGTCAAGTCAGTAACATAATTTTTAAATAAAAAAACTTGAGAAAAGCACAATCTTTAACATCTTTGGATTTCTAACTCTAACAAGAATTATTTAAGTAATTTAAAGACAAGATCAAAGCCTTAAAAAAATAAAATAAATGAATCTTAATACCAAGAACATCAAGAGGATGAAATTAACTTAATTTAAGTATAAGAATTCCTATTTAAGATTAAAGAGGTAAGTTTTGAATTTTTAGAGATTTAGGTGAGAGCAAGAATCATAGATATGCTATGCAATCCATTTTTAATCTTTATCATTATAAGGTGATAACTTGGAAATATAAATATGATATGTAATACTTCAAATATAAATATGAAGATGCAAGTTTATTTTTAGATCTTCAAAGTTTAGTGAAAACTTGAAACATAAAATGCATTACTTGAAATTTAAACATGAGAATGCAAATTCATATTATTATCTTCAAGATTTTAAGATGATGAACTTGAAATTAAATATGATTATGCAAGGCTTGCAATTTAAATATGATGTGCAAGAACTTGAAACATAAATAAGGATGCTAGTTCATTTTTATATCTTGTTAAGCTTAAAACTCAAAACTTAGTAATTCCTTTATTAATCTTTTAACATCAAGAATTAAACCTTGGGCTTTAGAGTTCATTTAAATGATGGATTCACAACCACCACCATGATTCCTCATCATCAAGCCATGGTCATAATCAAATCATAAAAATCGAAAATATAAAGAAAGAACATGAAATAAAATCTCTACCAAGTTGTTTCTTGTTATCAAAAGATAATGCTTGATCTTTAGAGAAGTTAGGAGAAGAAAATATGTCCTTGATATGTCCTTGAAATTCAGCCAAGATTAGAGCAAATGGAGGAAGGATTTTTCTTGTGTTTTTGTGTTTGATAATGGAAAGGTTATGTGTTTAGGAGTTGATTTATGGTTGGAATGTGTATGCTTGAGGTTCAGAGCTTGGTTAGAGGTTGGGGATGGAGTCTCTTGAGTATGAATGAGGAAGAAGAAGAAAGCTTGAAGTATTGAGAGAATTAGAGAACTTTGAGCAAACTTTGAGTAAGAAAACTATCAAGTAAGAAAATGCTAAGGCTAGGAATGTTTGTGTGTGCATTTAGGCAATGGAAGAGCTCATATTTATAGGCCAAGGAGGGCTGTATGGCAGCTACCTTGTGGCTAGAAAAATGGAGTTTTTAGTTCATTTTCAATTAAAGGAAAACATGGAAAAAGAATGCTTTTATTCTTGTAATAATTTGGTTCATGCATAATGGATGAAAACACTAAAATATGATGCTAATGGGAGACATTGTTGCTGATCACATCATGGCTGAAATGGGTGGGTTTTCTTTTGAATAAACATAGCCAAAAATAATGCAAAAGAAAGCTAAAGGTATGGTGTTATGGTTGGAAATGTTTCTTTGTTGGAAAAACACTTAAAATATGGTGAAAAGGAGACAAGTTGGCCACTAGTTTTTGATTCCTTTAGGATCAGATTGGTGATGTTTTACAAGTGGTAAATCATGTATTAGATGTGTATTTACCTAGGTAAAAGATTAGGAGTTGATAGATTAGTGAAAATGATAAAAGGTTAAGTGTTTAGGACAATACAAGACAAGGTAAAAAGAGAAATTATACACTAGTAAATGAGGTTAATTTCAAATGAGTAAAAATCACTTTGTAACATAGGTTCTAAACTTAGGATAAGAAAATGTAAATGTACAATATTTTACCTAAACCGAAATCTTAACTTTGATCTCAATTATCACTAATTTTATGAGGTTTCATAATTAACGAAAGATAATTTAATTTTACCTTAGGTGATTTTAGACTCTAACTATCTCAGTAATTATTTTTAACCTTGGGTAATTAATTTTAAACTCAAGGTTAATGAATAAAATTAATTTGAGTTCAAATAGAGTTTTAATGCTATCTTAATTACACAAGTAAACCAATTTACCACAACTAGGGGTAAAAAGGTAATTTCACGTAAAAACTCCCTGTAAATATTGGACAATCTCAAATCATACTTAAAATAGTCATTTTGAACCTTTGGGTGAAAACCGAATTCAAAGATTATATAATTTCATGAAAAATTACTGCAGGGGTAAAACGGTAATTTTACTTACGGTAAAAATTGAGAATTGAGATTTTTACCTCTAAGGCACATATAATCCCCATTAGGCATAAAATTAACCCCTCAAAGATAATTTAGATTGGTTATCCTGGATTTCTAGGTAAAAATGACCTCAAGGGCATTTTGGTAATTTTACACATACACAAAAATCGAGGTTTGCGACTTTCGCACGAATCGCTAATCAAGTCTCCTATGATATTTCTCTAATGTCATATTCCTTTATTGAGGATTATTTGACCTCAAATTACGTGTAAAAATTACCTAGGGGCATTTTGGTAATTTTTACATAGCAGTAAAAATTGAGACGTTACACCTGTAAACATAGTAGAAAACATATATGCATTAAAGCTCATAGAAGAGTTTCCTTTTGTACTTAACTATGTATTCAATAAGTATTATGTTACTTTGCTATATATTTTAATAGAATTACGCTTAGTTATTTCACACGCTAATCGAGCTTGCTATAGATATTTAAGAAAGGTCCGTTAATTTATAAGTAATAACTCTCGAGTCCAATGTCATGACTTAAGACTAATGTTGTACTTTGGAGGATGTTACAAAACCCAACTTCAAACACCATGACCACTACCAACAATGGCTTCTTCACTTTCTCAACTCAACAAAATCCGCTGCAAGACCCTCTCCCTCACCCCTATCAGCTCCCGCCTCACTCCTCTTCCTACTCCTTCAACTTTGCCCCTCGAGATTTCGACCAAACATGTCAAAAAACCGATGAGGATTTTTTTTATCGGATGTTCTGAGGCCGGTGTTTTGCGTGAGAGCCATGACGAACAACGACAAGTGGTGCCCCAAGAAGGAGGAACCGTATTTTAGTGGCGTGGCCATGGCGGAGGAGACCAAAGTTGGGAAACCAAAGAAGGCACTAGTGGATTCGTTCTAGGGGACCAATCATGGACTGAAAGCAAGCAATGAAACGAAGGCTAAGATAGTAGAGCTTATCACTCAGCTTAAGCCAAGAATCCTACACCTGCTCCCACTAATGCTTTGACTTTGCTCAATGGAAAATGGTGGCACTGGGGTTGGTTTTAGATGATGATGATGTTGGGATTGATGGTAATGGTGAGGAAGGGGAACGAGAGGGAAAAGGAAAGGGGTGGATTTTTTTTAATGTAAAATTATAAAAAAAAAAATTCTAAGAGTATTCTATTAATTCTAACATTTTTGTAATAGATGATAGAGTCAGGGACCCAATCAAATATTTATTTTTAGTATAGGGACCCAATTGAAAACTTTTAAAATTTAAGGATCCAATTGAAAACCCAGTAAAACTATAGCCACTGGCAGATTAGTTAAACCTTTTTTATTTAAAAGGAAAAGGCAAAACTTTACTAGCCCTTCTCTATTTTTTTATTTTTTTTAATAACAAATTTTTAATTTATATATTATTTATCTATATTTGTAGCAATGGACATTAATAATTTATAAATGAGAATTTCTCCAATTTCCTTATAAAATTCAAAGATATTGCATCTTGTAGTTTCTTATGACTAAAATCATTCTGTGTCCCCTTAATTCAATTTATTAAAATATAAAAGAATAAATATTTAATTACAACTATTGAAAATACGTAGAATACGGTATCCATAAAATATCCAAGCAAAAACCTTTATAAATTTATTATAAAAGAAGATGGCGGTAGCGTAGAACGGGTACATTGGTAATAAGATGACAATCTGGCACTTTGCATGCCACATCAGCCTCTGTCAAGGACTAAATCGAATTACGAAATACATCTTCAAGGACTGAATCATTATTATCTTAATTTCGATGGCAAAATTGTAACAGATCAAAATGAAGCTATACCCGAATTTCAACATACAAGTTTATTAAGTATATTATAGTACCATCATTCCCCTAAACAATTAACTTGCTAGGGTTAAAAAAAAAAAAAGGCTCCGAGTAACATGAAATCTGAACAAAATTTGGAATATGGTCAGACTACTGCACGCAGGTTCTCCCCACAAAAAGAGCAAAGTAAAAAATGTTGGATTTGATCCATTACCCCTAAAGAGGATGTGCATAGAACAGAAGCCGCATAGCCCGCAGAAAATTGGTTCACCAACCTCTAGATCTAAGCTTTTCAGGGTAGTTGGCTGTATGCAAGCACCAGCAAGAACAGAGCTAACAAAGCAGAAGATGCAATCCATACCCAGTAATTGTTAGACCTTTTCCTCTTGAGAATAGCCTTTGGAATTGCATCAGGAACCTTTGTTTTGCTCCTGTATCTAGCACCACTCTCCTTTGGGACCTTTTCCTTCACCGGCACGGTAGCTTCAACGTTAGCATTAACCCTCTGCTGTTCTGTACCCTCGACCGCTTCATCTGCAAGTCCCTCAGGAATGGGAACGGTTGCAGAGCCAACAGCCGCCTTCTTCGCTTTCTTCAGACGCTCCTAAAACAAATCAAGAGCCAATTTCATATTTCAATACCGAATCATTTATTCCCAAGATCTATTAAATAAAGAAAGAATTGCATCAATAATTACCTTGTCCTTCTTCTTATCTTCTTCCTTCTGTGCTCTGATTGCTGCTTTGGCTGCAGCTTTCCCTGCTAACTTCCTCTTCCTTTCCAAGGCCTGTTTTGCTTTTGTGATTTCCTCTTCTCTTCTGATCTCTTTCAACTTTTCTGGATCAATAATCGCAGGCTCTTTGACAGGAGGCTCATTTTGTGGCTTGCCAACTTCATATTCATCAGTGTCTTCTAAAACCTTGTTAGTCAGATTCAATTTCGTATCTCTTCCTTTGTTTTTGGTTTCTTTCTGAACCTTCTGTGTGGACAGATTTTTTTGTAGGGAATCCTTAGGCACTTCCTTCAGCTGTTTTACACTGCTTTTTGGTGATAATGTATCAGTTTCAGCAGGTTTTGGTTCTTCCAGCAGTGGCTTCTCATCTGGGTTCCTCATCCGCCCATCCCTACTCAACTGCCGAATATCCAATGAGGGCAAAAGTCTTTTTTCATAGTCATTCCTAAAAGCTTTGTCACTGCTCCAAAGTGACATAAATTTCTCGACCTGGAAACAAGGAAAAGGTTCAAAAGAAATAAGATTACAACCACCGCCCATCATAGCTACCAAAGCAGGATAAAGTGCAATTCCATCATGAATTAATAGCACAGACAAACCTCTGTTTGGGCAAGCTCTTCAAGAGCATTAATATATTTCTTTGCAGCGAGCTCCCGTGCTTTGTTCAAAATTGCACGACTTTGGTAGAAATGGGAGTTCTGAAAAAAGTAATGTCAATTCAAATTCAGAAATTATTCTCCAGTTCAACAAAAGAGAAATGGAAAATACAGCACATTTTGGAAACAAGAAATTGAAAAGCAGAGTCTAATAGCATGCCCATATGTCCCTACTGGAGCAGCAGAAAAGGGGATGGGGAGCTTTGTGTAAGTCAACTAAATTTGGATCAGAAGAGTACATCTTAATACCTCATCAAGAATAAGAATATAACAATACGATGCGTGTGTGTCAAAAGGCAAAACATACCCCCTCATCACGCTGTTTTCGAAGTTGCTGAAGGCTCTCAAAAGCTTTTTCTCTCTTCTGAGTAACACCTGCAAGTTCTTCCTGTAAAGACTGGATATCCTTGTCTATGGCTTTCAGTGCATCATCAAGTTGCTTGATTTTGGATCGAATTGCTTGCCTCTCTTTTTTCATTCCATCCAAATCCCCTCCTATAATCTGCAATTGAAACTAATTGCTAAAGGACATTTCAAATAAGACAATTTCAAATTCATAACATACAGCAAAACAAGAAGTTCTACAGCCAAAATGAAAACAAAACTGTTACCTTAACCTGATCTTGAATGGCTTCTTTCTGCCCAATAGAATCTTGTAATTTGGTCCTCATGGCAGCATTGGCAATAACCTTCTCCCTTGTTCCCTCAAGTTGTTTGATTTCTCGAAGAATATGTTTTTCCTCTGCCAATGGAATGCTCTCATGCTGGATGCGGTATTGCAAGCTATATATCTGCATCCATCAAAGCATATATGGGAGTAGTGGGTGAATCAAGGATTGATTTTTGGATAAACTACAATACAGACAAAGTGATGCAATCTGCACTAAAAAAAAACTTGGACTCATAACATACAATATCATTAAGTTCCTCCTCAGATGAGCATAATCCACCTCGACCTGCATTGTTAGCAGTACGCAGCTTGCCCAGTGCCTGCTGAAGAGGTTCGATCTCTTTTATTTTCTCATCTACTATACTCTGAAATTGCCTATAGTGATCCCTTAGAGACTTAATCTGAGAAATCAACTCTGCTCGTTCTGACTGCATGAAGAACAAATATACAGTTACAAATAGATGTTTGTCATGATGAAGCCAGTAATGTCATGTCAATACAAATTATAAAACTTTCATGGAAAAATAGCTCATTGATATGTGGCATGCAATCATCATCAATCTTTGCTTAAATTAAATATCAGAATAATTTCCTGATATGAAATTTTTCAGTAGATCTCATTTTTCAATACTAGTTGTGTCTATTTTTGTGAACAAATTGCAGGATCTGTTATGGGAAATCTGCTAAACCTCATCCCATCAGGTGGAATCAACTACATGGATCAATTAACATTATTGGTTTCTGTTCTGTAAGAGACTAAATTTTCAGTGAGACAATTTACAGCACATGAAGATCACGTTCAGCATATAGATATAAACTTCAATTGATCAAACACAGAAGAAAGTCCTTGTCCTAGAATTCATATTTCTTGTTTCAACGAATGCAGCTTTCTCACAGCAGGTGCTTAGACTAGGCAATGAAATATTGGACCAACAGAAAATGATAAAGGCTTAACAACTAGGTATTTCAATATTTATGATAAGAGTGTAAGCGGATGAGTACTGCTGCAATATAATAATGAGATTAATGAGAGTACCGTAGTCTAGCAATTAGTGGCTAATATTTTGCCACTTTTTCCACTGAGTTTAAACACCGGAAAAAAAAATTACTGGACTTATATTCAAATACTTGCATCTTCATTTTCTGTTTATTTTTGTTTTTTTTTTTCAATCTGTTCATTTTAACCTCAATGTACAAATTGCATCCATTGTTGTCCTTAAGGTGATCCTGCATCCAAATTATTTTGGTCAATGGTGATGTATCAAACAGTTATTCATGCAGCGGACTTCAAAAATACCACACAAGTAGTCACCATTTAACAGAGCAACTTAAATGTAGATTCATCATATTATTAGAAATGGAAAACTGAGAGACACAAGTGAAACAACAAAAACCAACACAAATCTTATCAAGTATCCATGACAAAAGCATTCTTGACTCACCCGCTTTGCCCTTAGGGCTTCGGTGAGCTTAATCCGGGCTTGATTTTTCTGATTTATCTCCTTGTCAAGCTTATCAACTTTAAATCTAATGTTGGGATCATCATAAGGCCGGCACCTCACAAAATAAAAAGAATGTATCTGCTTTGGTGCAGGCCACTCTTCAACTGCCCCTTTGGGGTCATTGGAATCTGAAACACCGTTCCCCTCTGCTTTCGCAGATTCATCTCCATGGGAAACAAATTTTATGGGCTCTGAAACTCGCGGATCTTGATCCAATTTCCCATTTTCTTTTTCAAGTGACACGGATTTGTCTTTTTCTGCTTCGGCCGCATTTTCCACTTGCCCTCGAACCATCTCAAATCCTGCAACCTCAACCGCCATGCCCAGTACAAGACAGCCTCACGAAACCCAAGAAACCTAATTCCATGGCAGAATACTTCATATGAATAAAGGGAAAATTCAAAAGCATGAATAATTCAACAGTTTGATCAGCAGGCCTAACGAGCAGACACACAAACCTATTAATAAAAAAATAAAAATATGACAATTCTTGACCATAATTATCTATTAACCAATAAAAAAACACATGCAGGGCAAGGCCTATATGAACGATCATTTGGTCAACTAACACGTGCATTCTATCAATTTGATCACAACCAGTCAATTTCAACGGTTCATGTCAAATGGACAATGGGATCTATAGGCTATTATCATCATATCAAACATGCAAAACAAATGACCAAAAGAAAGAAAAAAAAAAATCTGAATTTTAGGCAAACGTTAGGCCTTGTTCTATGAACAAACTGAGCATGCCAATCCAAACCCCAGATATATGAGAAAATTACAAGAAGAAAGAAAAGAAAAGGATAAAAAATCAAAAGGGCATGATCCAAGTGCCTTGAATGAACACAACCACGATTGATACAGCCAAAAAGACACAAACTACGAAATGACAAGCTTCAGAAAATGAGAATTGCACAAGCAACAATAAATACCAGTATGATGGAGTGAGATATAAGCACGAAGAGGATTGCTACATTATCCGAAAGAGATCGACAGAGAGAAAAAGTGATTGAAAAAGAAGACCCTTTTGACAAAAGAGGACCTCTAAAATCCAACTCCAAAGTTAGGAAAAATCAAGAGAGAGAGAGAGAGAGAGAGAGAGAATTGAGAGCATCAATGGGTCAGATCTCTCCCTCCATGCGAATTGTGAAGGCTTAATCTAAACCAATGCGTGACAGAGAAACGGAAGGGAGCGAGCTAGCGAGCGGATTAGTACAGGTGACTCTACATATGCAGTGGCCCTATTTATGCATACGAAGATGAGATTTTCACGTAAAAAAAAAAAAAAGATGATATCTTAATTTCTACAAACACTGAAAAAGGTTCGACTAGCATTTTTCTCTTTAAAGTTGACACATTATTTTAAGGATATTTTATATTTTATTTATTATTTAAAAATTTTGCGGGAATTTTTCTCTTTTTTATAAAGCACAAATTCACTGATCCGGGGAAATTTTTTTTTCTTTTTTCTGCATTTGGTTCGATTTAGCAGTTGGATTTTGCTATTTTAACTTCTTTAAACACTGAAAAAGGTTGGACTAGCATTTTTCTCTTGGTAGTTGACATTGTTATTTTAAGGATATTTTATATTTTATTTTAAAATCTTTTGCTAGGAGTTTTCTCCCTTTTATAAAGAGTAAATTACACTGCTTTTCTTAAATTTTGTGAAATTTATTTTGATTATCTTTGATTTGTTAAATTTATAAAATTGTTACACCATTTTTTTTCTCTATCATATAATGAACAGTACATTTTAGGAGATATTAATACCACTCAAACAAATAAAAATAAAAATAAAAACAAAATGTGTGTTTAGAGAAATGTCATGATCTAAAAGATGAGAAGATAAGAAAAGTTGAAAATGGGGTGTAGTCTATTCTAAATTATTTTTAAAAAAGGAAAAAGATAAACAGATGGATTATATTCACTAAGGTTAAAAAAGAGTGACAAGATAAGGGAAAACTGAAAATGGTTTTACGAGGTTACACTTGCATATAAGACAAAACTTAAGAAGATTCATTATCATTTTATTTAAATTAGGATTAACTCTTACATTTTTTTCAAAGAGATTGTAACACCCTAATATTTAACCCAACACACCTAGAACGTATTGAAATTAATTATTAATTATTACTTTTTTGTTCCGATTTTTAATTTTTAAACGATTTAAAATACTTAGCGAAAATATGAGTAAATTTTTTTTTTGAACACCTAAAACAAAAACGTGAGCCGCGCATCCATGAAAGAGCTATGTCATCCGTTTGCATACGAGATAAAAAGAAACTAAAGCATATCATAGTTATACATGGAGTAAGAATGACCACAAAGCCATAAACATATCACACCATCATGGTTTCATATGTCAATATCAAATAGTCGTTCCTCATCACATACCAAATATAAATAGTTATAAAGGGTAATATCATGCCCATCGTAGACGGTTGGAATAGTATAGTCATCCATAATATCATGAAAATAAAACTAATGCAACTAACTAAAGCAACCTCTCCTCCCTACTCCTACTTGGGTGCACTACAGTAGATAACCTCTA
Source organism: Dalbergia cochinchinensis (assembly GCA_031216125.1). Lineage (NCBI taxonomy): Eukaryota > Viridiplantae > Streptophyta > Magnoliopsida > Fabales > Fabaceae > Dalbergia > Dalbergia cochinchinensis. Next base: position 43,510,083 of record CM062372.1, read on the forward strand.
AACTACAAAAAGCAAAAGAAGGCTACTATCTCCATGTCCTAAGCACAGGCGCTTTGTGGTCCACTACTAGCTCCTACTGTGGTCCCCTCTGATGGGGAGGAAGGTAACCAATCCACTGAGCCAACTCATCATGTGTGGCCAAACAATGAGCAAAGCGGACGAGGGCACCTCGGCAAGGTCGCATAGCTACCCTAGCCCTTCTCACGGGCTGGGTCACGGTAGCCTTATTGCTGGGCCCCCTTCCCATGGGCATAGTAGGCGCGTAACCAACCGAAGGGCGCTGGGTGTCGGGATCCTCAGACAGGTCAGACTCCGTCGGGTGAGGAGGTGAGCGAGGGACGTACTCAGTGTAACATCCTAATTTTTAACCCAATACTCTAGAACATACTTAGGTTAATCATTAGTCTGTTACTTCATAGTTCTCATTTTTACTTTGAAATACTTAGCGAAAAATATGAGTAAATTTTTTTTTGAAATACAAAGTGAGAGCTGCGTGATGCGATATGTAACGCCCCAGTTTTTACTGTTATGTTAAGATTACCAAAATGCCCCTAGGTAATTTTTACACGTAATTCAAGGTCAAATAATTCTCAATAAAGGAATATAACATTAGAGAAACATCATAGGAGACTTGTTTAGCGATTCCTGCGAAAGTCGCAAACCCTGATTTTTCTATACATGTAAAATGACCAAAATGCCCCTAAGGTCATTTTTACCTAGAAAATCAAAGATAACCAATCTAGATTATCTTTGAGGGGGTTAGTTTAAGGCTTGATGGGGATTATATGTGCCTTAGAGGTAAAAATCTCAAATTCTCAATTTTTACCGTAAGTAAAATTACCGTTTTACCCCTGTAGTAATTTTTCATAAACTTATATAATTTTTTAATTCGATTTTCACCCAAAGATTCAAAATAGCTATTTCAAGTATGATTTGAGGTTGTCCAATATTTACAGAGAATTTTTATGTGAAATTACCTTTTTACCCCTAATTGTGGTAAAATAGGTTTACTTGTGTAATTAAGATAGTATTAAAACTCTATTGGGACTCAAATTGATTTTATTCATTAACCTTGAGTTTAAAATTAATTACCCAAGGTTAAAAATAATTACTTGAGGTAATTAGAGTCAAGATTTACCTAAGATAAATTTAAATTACCTTTCCTTGATTTTAGAAGCTCATAAATTTAGTAATGTTTTAGGTCAAAGTTAAATTTACGGTTTCGGTAAAATCTTGTACATTTATATTTTCTTATCCTAAGATTCGAACCTAAGTTACAAATTGGTTTTTACTCATTTGAAATTAACCTCATTTTCTAGTGTAAGATTTCTATTTTTACCTTGTCTTGATTTGTCCTAAACACTTGACCTTTTACCATTTTCACTAACCTATTAATTCCTAATCTTTTACCTAAGTAAATACACATCTAATACATGATTTATCACTTATAAAATAACACCAATCTGATCATGAAAGCATCAGAAACCAGCGCCCATGATCAGCCCAAATAACCATATTTTATTGCTTTTCTTCCAACATGAAACATATCCAACATGACACCATACCTTTGGCTTTCTTTTTCATTATTTTTTTGGCTAAATTTAATCAAAAGAAATCCATCCATGTTCAGCCTCATCAGCCATGATTCCTTGCCTCCCATTTACATAATATTTTATGCATCTTCAAGCCATGATACATGAACACAATTATGACTACACATTATGCTTTCTTTCCCTATGTTTCTTTAATTGAAAAATGAAATTAAAATCCCATTTTTCCAGCCTTGGTTGCACGGTAATATGGCCTTCCTTGGCCTATAAATAAGAGCTCTTCCATTGCTAAAATGTTCACACAAACATCCATAGCCTTGGTGCTTAGCTACTTGATAGTTTTCTTGATCAAAGTTTGCTCAAAGTTCTCAAATTCTCTCAATACTTCAAGCTTTCTTCTTCTTCCTTATTCACATTCAAGAGCCTCCATTCCCAACCTCTAACCAAGCTCTAAACCTCAAGCATACACATTCCAACCATAAACTAACTCCTAGACACATAACCTTTCCATTATCAAACACAAAATCACAAGAAAAATCCTTCCTCCATTAGTTCTTGTCTTGGCCGAAGCCATCATCATCATCTAGAGGAGATTTTCTTCTTTTCACTTCTTAAGACATCAAGCTTTAACATTTGAGAACAAGAAACAACTTGGTAGGGATTTTATTTCATGTTCTTTCCTTTATTTCCTCCTAATGACTTCTAATTTATGGCTTAATGATAAGACTATGGAATATGGTTCTTGGGATCTTGATAATAAGGACTCTAATGCTAACTTCCTTTATTTAAGATTGATTGAGGTTAAAGAGTTTAATTCTCTAAAAGTTTTGAGCTTAACAAGATAATCAAATGAACCTATATCCATTGTTTATGTTTCAAGCTCTTGCATATCATATTTAAATTTCAAGCTTTGCATAACCATATTTAATTTCAAGTCATCACCTTAAATCTTGAAGATAATAATATAAACCTGCATTCTCATGTTTAAATTCAAGTAATGCATTTTATGATTCAAGTTATCACTAAACTTTAAAGATCTAAAAATAAGCTTGCATATTCATATTTATATTTCAAGCTTTGCACAATTATATTTATATTTCAAGTTTTGCATCTTCATATTTATATTTCAAGTTATCATTTTAATTCTTGAAGATAATAAAATGGACTTGCATATTCATATTTACTTTCAAGTTATCACATAAATTATAAAGACCTAAGAATGAATTGCATCTTCATATTTATACTTCAAGCTTTGCATAATCATATTTATATTTCAAGTATTGTACATCATATTTATATTTCCAAGATATCACTTTATAATGATAAAAATGGATTGCATAGCATGTTTATGATTCTTGCCATCACCTAAACCTTTAAAGCTCAAAACTTACCTCTCTAATCTTAAATAGGAATTTTATTTTTTTGTGGATATATTTAAATTATGTTATTTCTATCCTCTTGATGCTCTTGATATTAAGGTTGGCTTATTTTATTTCTAAGGCTTTGATATTGTCTTTAAGCTACTTAAATAATTTTGTTAGAGTTAGAAATCTAAAGATGTTTGAATTTATGCTTTTCTCAAGCTTTATGATTTGAAAATTATGCTACTGACCTGATTTAAATAAAATAGTTAGGATATTGATTTAAAGGCTTTGAATGTTTATAAATTACTTATAATTGATGTAAGAATTGTTTTTAGCATTTTTGTGATAAACTAGTAGATAAAAAGGATCAAAATTGTAATTCTACAAAGCTTTAGACAATGAATTTTCTGAATTAATTCCTCACTGATTAGATACTGATCATATATTTTATACACCTTAGAATTATTAGTATTAGATGTAAAAATTGTTTCTGGTATCTTAGAGGTTGAAAAGGATAATTATAAGTGTTAGTTTTGACCGTTTTGTAAAATGTAGAAAGTTGTGTTTCTAAACTATCAATTATGTAATTTTGATGAAAGGATTTTAATTAGGGTTAGTAATAATATCTGATGTTATTATATGTTCAAAATACTATTTATAATACTTAGAAAAAGTTTTACAAGTATTGGTTTTTGATAAGTGTCAAAATAAGTAACTTTGTACTTTGACCCTTATAATGTGTTAAATTTAGTCTATGGCCCTAAAAGATTTTCATGATGAGTTTTTATGGTTTCTAGTAGTTATATGCCTCTTGAATTGCATTGGTTAATGTTAGAGATCTTTAATTTTTGAGTAAATGTTAAAAAGGGGTAATTATGTTTTGACCCGTAATCTTTGAGAAATTGTGATTTGACCCTTTGGGGCTTAAACATAAATATTGACAATATGATGAGATGAATGTGAATGATGTTTTGTGAAGGATGAGTTGATGTGCTGAAATTTATATGGCTTATGGATATTTGCAATGACATATGATGCATGTTTATGCGATATACATTATGGCATGTTATAATTATGTTTGATTCATTTAGATGCACATGAAATGTTGAATTGATGAGTTATAATTGTGATATTCATGTTTGCATCTTCATATAATATGCCAAGATTAAAGGTGACATAAGACACATGGAAATGATCCTGTAGACTCCCCGAATTAAAGGTTATGAGAGGTGATCCGAATGAGAAGTGATCCTTTAGACTCCCCGAATTAAAGGTTATGAAAGGTGATCCTAATGCCCCCTATCTCGTACTTTAAAAGTTAGGAATTTAACTTATCAAAAGGGATAAGATTACGCTAGTGACGACTAGTGAGGTATGAGCTCATAACCTAGAACTCTCGAGAAAAGAGAGAATTATAGGGTGACCCCCAAGGAAAAGAGAAGTTTAAGTCACCTGTAAGAATGATGAATCATGATGTTCTTTATATCATATGCATTGTTTTATGGATTTTATGATATTACGCATATTGATATTGACATGCATCCATGACTAATATGTTGCATTCATGACATTAAGATTCATGCTAAAAGATACGGGCCTCGGCTAATGATATTTAGAACTTAATAAATGAACCTTATATATATGTTCACCGTTTTCATAATTAAACCCGAGGTTCCTGGGGATGATGACGATGACACCTTTGTTATAGTCGGGAAGCCCTACTGAGATTCTTGTATAAGTTTCTCATCCCTTTTCTTTTCCGTGTCATCTCTAGACATGAATGAAGGTGTAGTTCGTGATTTATCTTGAGAGTGGACGAGGAGCTACGGAGATAACTTCCTTTTGGATAATTGCCTTTAGAGTGATCGTATCTCAGTTATCAGTTTGTATACTATTGATGGATATATATTGATGTCCTTAAGATTACAAAATATCACTATTATGATACAGTTATTGATATGTCATTATTATTTGAGTTATGTTATGTTATGGTTGTACTATGTATTTACCTGTTGTTCGTTTCTAACATCTCTCTTACGCAGGCAAGGTAATGACGTTAGATATTTAGTATGCGCGGCTCACGATTTGGTATTTAAAGTTTTAAAAAAAATTTACCCATATTTTCACTATAGTATTTTAAAGAAGTTTTGAGTTAAAAACTGGAACAAAAGAGTAATGACTAATAATTAACTTAAATGCGTCCTAGGCGTGTTGAGTTAAATATTAGGGTGTTACACGATATAACATGTAACGGACAAAACATTCATCTCATAACGTCATAGCATAAAGCACATAAAGGCACATCATGAGAAACACTGAATATCACCTCATATATATATATATATATATATATAACTTGCCTACTTATAAATGTGGGACTTAATTTGGTACAAAGGAATACATGAAAGGTAATACAACATAAACATAAACATAAACTACTCCTCTACCCGAGTGCATCTAATGAGATAACCTCTAAACAAAAGAAGGTTTATCTCATCTAAGTGGTGTGTGCTCTAACCCGGGCCATCCACAGCCTCCTACTGGCGACTATCCCTCGAGCGTGGCACGTAACCAGGAAATTGAGCAAGCTCCTCCGGCGAGAATAGGCGAAACAGGGCTCAGAAGTGACCTCCACGGCGGGGCCTCATCTCCGGTCGTCGTGCAAGCCTCGACTGAGTCACGGAGGGCTCGCTACCCTCCCCAAGGTCCATGGGTATGGTGGGGGAAGATCCCTCGGAGGGTACTTGGGTTGCCGAATCCTCGGAAGGATTCGTCTCCGAAAAAGACGACGGGCAACGGGGCACATACTGGGGGTATTCACGAGCGGCGGATGCGGATGGTGGAGTACGGCGAAGCCGCTCCTCTCGGGGACGTGCACCCTCGAACACCAGGTCATCGCCAGAAGGTGAGACATGGGAGAGACGATGGGAATGTACAAGGGGAGTGAAGGGTCGACCCATGAACATAAATACTCTAACCATGCATCGGCCACAAAATGGTATGACCCGTAGTCCGGGTCATGGTGCACCTCCCATGTCGGCGTGTCCACGAACACCACGAACGTCGCCATCTGAAGACGTGATAGAAAGAAGAGATAGAGGGAGTGAGAATCTTACTAAAGAATCTCAGTAGGGCCTCCTACTACCTAGGTGTCATCATCTACGTCCTCAGGAACCTTGGGTTTATTTTCGTAGAAGTAAGTGAGCATGCGTCGAGTTTATTTTAAACTTTAAAATACACTTTAACCAAGGTCCTTTCATTTTAGGATGATCTTAATGTCATGAATGCAAGCATATTAAAGAATGTATGCATGGCTCTACTTAAATGCAAGAATAATCATCATACACATAGAACATCATAATAGTAGTGGTGGCATAAAGTGGCAAATAAATTCTCTTGTGACATAATCATCATAACTTCCTCATGGACCACCCTAAAAGACAAGCGCTTTAGGGGTGCTCGGCCGAATCGGTGTCACCCAGAACGTGTCACATCTCTAGGTTACGAGCTCATACCTTAACTAGTCGTCACTAGTTCTTACTTACCACTTAACGATAAGCGTATCATAAATCATAAATCCCGACTATCTGAGTACGGGTTAGGGGGCAATTCTCTTAGGGGTGCTCGGCCGAACCGATGTCACCTAAGAGTATAAATTGATACCGATGTCACATGAGTTCTATGGAGGTGCTCGGCCGAACCGGTGTCATCCTAGAACCCATCTTAGTACCTTAATTTTCAAAATCTCTTTAAGTCCCCAAATTTGTCGGGAATTTGGCGGCACAAAGGCATTACGCCGAATTCCTTCCAAATTTGCTTTATGCCACATAAACATATATCCTAATGAATTCCTCATATGAATAACATTATCATTCTTCACATAATACATGTATCATCATAGAACATTCAAATGCTTACCCTTACGGTAGCTTATGCTTTGACCTTTACGGGTCTTAATCTTGAGATATAATTTTCTAACATCCATCGCTCATATGTTATGCACCTAAGGGCTCATAATTAATCATCATTCCTAATCCTCATGTTCATACTCAAATCTGAAAAGCATAGGGCATAATTTCTATCTTGTGGTTACGGGGTTCTAGAACTTACGTTTTAGACCCTTTCTCGGTTCCGTCTTCGCCTAAGGCGCTAAAAATTAAATCTAGATCAATTATGAGACATTCCTATGCTTAAGAACTAATTATAAATCACATTTATCATGTTGAAACGTTGCTGGACAGAATCCAGAAAACTAAAAGTTCTACATTTGCATTTTTACGATTTTCTAGTTACTAGTTTCCTTATAGGTGCTAAAATTCAATTCTAATCCAAATGTTACCAAGTTTTTCATATCTAAACAATCCTAATCTGATTATGTTGCCATTAAAACAGTTTGGGTAAGTTCCAAAAATAAATGGGTCTAAACTATGTTAAATTCTAGCTTTACGGTATTTCTAGTTAGCTAGTTCTTTACCTATCATGCATAGAATCTTTTCTACATCATCATGTGATAATTTCACACATTCTAACACATCAAAGCATCATCATACAGCCATAAGCTCATCATGATAGTACCGAAAACACCTAACTTCAATAAGAGAACTAAATTGACATTTCTAGGTACATAAGTTAACTAGTTTCTCTTGGAATCGATTTAGAATTTCTAAAACTCCTTGCAAATCATTTTAATTCATCAAGAGGCTAAGAGAAGCCTTAGGTCAGTGACCAAAATATATTTCATCTTCTAAAAGGGAATAAAGTCATATCTCATGATAACATAACCTTGTAAAGATTTGTAAAGCTTTAAGAAATACTTAGAACATAGACTATTAGTCCTTGTAGCTAGATGAAAACTCATTGCACGTCCATCATCACTACTTGGCCGAAAACATGCATTCAAAGAATGCTTCCACATTAAGCTTTAACTTGAAATGAAATGGGCAAGTCTTTGAGCTCTAGGCCCTTAAGTTATGACATAAAGTAAATGTGCTATACTTTTCATTTTTAATCTTGCTTACAAATAAAGTGATGACTTAAAATAAATATGCAAGACTTGGAATGTAAATATGCAAGGCATAAACTTAAACGTGCAAGATTGAAAGTAAATATGCAAGGTTCAATTCTTTATTTTAGTGCTCTTGGCCCAGCAACAATCGACTTTAAGGCCGAAATAGAAAGGCATTCGAGAAATTAATTAGGTGATAATGCAAGTTCAATTCTTTATTTTAGTGCTCTCGGCCCAACAACAATCGACTTTAAGGCCGAAATAGAAAGGCTTTGAGAATTAAATTAAGTGATGATGCAAGTTCCATTTTAATCTTTATGTTCTTAGGTGATAGCTTGAAAATAAAGGTGCATAGCAAGAATGTAAATATACATGCAAGCATAAAATAAATTATGCAAGTTCATTTTATCTTTCTAGAGCTCTTAACAAGACTTTAAAGGAACTTAAACCTTAACCCAAACTCATCAAGCCAAGATCAAGTAAAGTCTAGAGTCCTTAGAACTCAACATAACATTTTAGAAAATCAAAACATTTAGCTTGTAGAAGAAAAGGAAGTGGCCGAAACATTCTAGGCAAGAAAAGGAATATTTGAAAACTCTAGAGTCCATGATCTTGGTGATATATTAACACCAACACCATGAGTCCTCATCATTGAGTTCATAGAACCATTTTAAAACACCATCAAAGCTAAAGTTCTCAAGAGTTCAAGAAAGGAAGAACTAGAAACATTTTTGCTCAAGAACAAAGATCAAGCTCTAGAGTTTGTTTCAAGTGATGAACATCATCATGAAACTCTCATCATCAAGCTCTCATTTCTTTGAACTTCAAGGCCCATGGCTGAAAATGAGAAAGAAAAAGGAGAAGAAAAGAAGTTCTAAAAAGAATCAAGAAAAACTATGAAAATAAAGCTAGAACAAGAACTTTAAAGAAAGAAGTACTTGAAAGAAAATCCCTACTTGGTGTGATGATCTTGAAGATGAGAGAAGAAGATGAAGAAGATGAAGAACTTGAAGAACTTTGAAGACTTGAACTTGAGAGAAAAGGAAGCTTTGAAGTGCTTCTTTGAGAACTTACACTTTGCAAATGAACCCAAAATGATACAAGTTCACCCAAGCAAGCTATTTATATAGAGAAATGAAACAAATGAAGGGTGCAAATGGAGAGGAAGGCTTCGGCCATCAGATGGGGAGGGAACCCATGAGTTCCATGAGGTGAGATAATGTGGTCTTGAGACATGGTGAGGTATGGTTCAAAGTATGGTGAGGTATGGTTCAAGGTATGGCCTCAAGCATGGTTCTTTGAGTGAGAAAACAAATCAACATGTGGTCAAATGGGGGAGAGGTAGCCGAAATGCATCAGCCAAGGAAGGAGGGTTTCTTGCATTTTAATTGTGGTTTAGAGTTGTGTTTAGGTGTATCTTTGATTATGCTTAAGATTAGGAATTTGTAAGAAAGTGTTTAGGTGAGAAAATGGGTAATTAAGGTTGTCAAGACATAATTAGAGAGTGTTATTGCATCATTAGTGAGTTATAAATTTATTTTAGTGTATAAACAATCCTAGACACAATTCCTTGATTTAAGGAATTGGAGAGAGAAAACACTATTCAAGATTCCAAGACTAGGAATCTTGAGTTCTAAAAAGGGATTTAAGTTTAATCTAAGCAATTTTAGATTTTAATTAACTTTAATAAATTATTTTGACTCTAGATTAATTAGGAAAATTAATTAATCTTCGTTTAGAGTCTAATATTGCTTAGGTTTGCTTAATTACATCATTAAGCTCAAAAATACTATTCCAGGGGCAAAATCGTAATTTTGCACTAAAACTGCCCGAGACTGCTGGGACTCAAACAGATGTTTTGAAACATGTAAAAACATGGTTTTAAACCTCTGGGGAAAGCTCCGGGCTCAAACGGCACCTCTACCCGCGTAAAATGCTACAGGGGTATTTTGGTCATTTTGACCCGAAATTGCAGAAAATGAGACTTTCGCCTCCGGAACCACTCAAGGGTCATTCAATCCCCTTCAAACATTGAGTTGGCCCTTCGAGGACTGCCGAGTCGGCCATCCTCGAATTCCGGGCCGAAAATGACCTCAGGGCATTTCGGTCATTTTCCACTCGGACAAAAAATCGGGGTGTTACACTCAGGGTAGTCATGGACAGCCGACGCAGTAGGGCGAGTATGACGGAGTTGCTCTCCGTGCGGACACGCACGCTAAAAAATGAGGTCATCACTGTACGGGGAAGCGGGAGTAAACCTATAGCTAAAGACTGGGTATGTGAAAGGACGCTCTATGAAGATGAACAGGCGCACGACACAAAGACCCAAAAAATGGTATGACTGATGCTCGGCATAAAAGTGCAACTCCCAGGTAGGGGCGTCAACGAAGATCACGAACGAAGCCATTGTTCCCTAAAGACGTGATGGAAGGAAAGGAAGAGGGGATGAGAGTCTTATATAAGAAATTAAGTAGGGTGTACACCTCATAACATGTGTCATCATCATCAACGTCCTTAGGAACCTCAGGTTTAATCATGAAATAATGAGCATGCATATCAGGTTCAATTATTAAGTTTCCAAATGTTATTACTCCGAGGTCTATCCATTTTAACATGATTCTTAATGCATGTCAATGCCACAAGCCATACATCATAACATAAAGAATGCAAACTCTTCTAGCATGCTTATTCCCTTATTAATCTCTTAGGTGACTTAAGACTCTCATCTCTTTCACTTGGGGGCCGCCCTATAATCTCTCCTTTGAGAGTTCTAGCTAATGAGCTCATACTTCACTAGTCGTCACTAGTCTACCACTTATCCTCTCGATAAGCTAATTCCCGACTCCCGGAGTATGGGATAGGGGGCATAGGATCACCTTTCATAACCTTTAATTCAGGGAGTCTAAAGGATCATTCCCATTGGATCACCTCTCATAACCTTTAATTTGGAGAGTCTAAAGGATCATTTCTATATGTTTTATGTCACCTTAGCCTTGGCATGTTATTTTTAGAGATATAAACATAAGCTTATGACCATATTATTACAACTTATCAATTAGCATTTGGTGCTCATAGTACACAACTAATATGCATTTCAAATATCTCACATAAGCATGCTATTATCAATATCTTATTGAAAAGTAAACATGCTCCTATCCAGTATGCCAGAATCAAGGACCGGACTCAGCTAAGGCAAATGCTATGTTCAGCATGGTATACATGTGTATCGCAAAGCAGTAAAGATCACCACTACTTTTAAACCTTATGGACATTATCAAACAATGCTGAAACGCACAAATTTCGAGTTCTAGAAGTAACGTTTTTTACCCTTTCTAATTACTGGCTTTTTCCAAGATGTTAAAATTAATTCCTAAACTAATTATTAGTGGTTCATACACATATACTCAGTAATTGAACATCTTTTTATAGAAGAGCTCATGCTAAAACAAAATCCATATTTCCAGTTTTTAAGTATTCTAGAAATCACATTTTTGATCCTTTTTAGTTACCAATTTTTCCTCAAGTGCTAAAAATAATTTTTACAATATCCAATAGTAATTTTCGCATATCCAAACCCTTCCAAACTGCCCCTTACAGATTTAGAAAGATCAAAAAAATGCTAAAGTTTTAATTCCCAAAAGCATTGAAAATTGCAAAATTATTCATTCCTAGCTACTAGTTTTTCTCCAAAATTTGATCCTAGTCAAAGAAAACACTTAAGACCAATTTATTCCTTTGAAAACCTAAACAATATCCTTTACGGCAGTAGCAAAAACAAGAATCTCATTGGCAAGGTTTCATCCATGAGATCTCATTCTTAATGCCTCTAAAATTTTCAATTTTTTTCAAAACAAACAAAGAATTATAGGACACAAATTTTCGGCCTAAACATGAAATAAGATGAACTAAAATTTCACCTCATGCTCATCATCATCATGAAGCCAAAAATACATTCTCGAGGCATGTCTAATGTAACATCCTCCCAAGTACAATGTCATCCTTAAGTCATAACATCATACTCGATAGTTGTTACTTATAAATTAGCGGACCTTTCTTAAATATCTATAGCCATTTTGATTGATTCACGAGATAACAAGGTCATAATTCTACTAAAATATATAGCAATGAAACCAAAATATTTATTTAATACAAAGTTCAGTACATAAAGGAAGCTCTTTTATGAGCTTTAACACACCTTTGTCCTCTAACATATTTACATACATATCCATTCCACTAAATACAACATAATAAAAGCATTAAATACTACACTATTGCACTTCCGAGTTCTTTTGTATAGCAGTCTCTTGATTTTCTGCATCAACCTAGAGACGACACGGGAACACAAAAACATACAGGTGAGAATTATAGAATTCTTAGTAGGGTAACTCCCCCAAATACACAATCATAATGTCATCATCATCGCCCTCGCCACTTCGGTGTATTAAGAAAAAGTGGTCATGCATTATATAATAACGGTTTATTTTTAAAGTTCCAAATCATACTTCTGAAGTGGGTTACTTTTAACATTCAATCACTTAATGTACATATACCATACTACTCAGCATCATATACTATTGACTTTCCACTTAAATATATTAATCTCAATATTGATACTAAACTTCTTCACTCGGCATATAAGACAAAGGATTTCTTAGAAAATTTACTTCTTAAACTTGCCTTGGCCCTTGACTAATCTTCTCACGCCTGGGCATTATGTACCGCCGTTCCCAGTGTGGCAATAATGGGTAACAAACTGTTTTTCAAGACTGAGCTCATTCCTATATATGATCATTGGATTTACTTTCTCCAATTCTCACACAGACCTATTCCTAGCCAGGTTTACTTTCCCCTACTCAATTCAAAGGTAGTCAGATTTACTTTCCCTGATAGACCGGATTTACTTTCTCCAGCCCATGGATTATAAATCTTATGCTCTTCTTGGTAGTTAGGTTTACTTTCCCTAACAAACTGGATTTACTTTCTTCAGCCCAAGGAACATAATCTTATGCTTTTCTTTCGCATGTAAGCAATTGTAATAATCATTCATATCTATACGTGCCTAACCTTATCAATAAGCTGACATGCTCAATTATTCATATTCATATTCATGTACTCATGTCATACTAGTATAAGATGCCATTATTTCATCAATTCAAAACATCAATTTATTTTTAGCACAATGGCAGATTTCATATATTTGTAGCACAATTTAATATGCAATTCAAACCATCAAATCGGAGGCTACAAAAATTCTCAATAACACCTCAATGTGTCTACAATGTTCCATAAAAATTTCATAGTGAAAAGGGTTCTCTAAATATGTTAATAAAATTAGACAAATTTGGTAGTCAGAGACCACTGATTCTCAGCTAAATTCCTAAATTCCCTAATTTTTAATCCTAGCAAATGAAACCAGAAAATTGGGAATAAAAATCCTGGTAAAACCTTAAGATGTCTTGAATTCCCTGTAAAACTTTCAAAGGAAAAATCAATCGTTTGCTATAGTGACAAAAATAGACAAATTCTCAGCTTTAGTTCCAATAGTTCAGGCAGCTTAGGTACAATTTGGTTCTTGATTTTTTAGACATAGCAAAAGAGACCAAAATACCTCAAAAGTTTTACTGAAGATGCCATAACATGTTAGCTACATCATACAAAATTTTCAGCTCAATCTAAAACCTCTAACTAGGTCAGAAAATTCATGATTAGTGGCTAGCTATACAAAAATTGAAAATCCAGCAAGTATCACTTAACATTTTTTTAACAAAATTGATTTTTCCCCTACACCAAACTAATCCACCTATGCAAATACATCAATATCTAAGTGTAACATCACATAAGAACCATATTTTACACATTGAAACAAGCCAAAATCAGCAAGAATAGAAATCACAAGAATAAGTCACAAAAACCCTACTTGTGAAGCTTTAAGGCTTCTAATTCCAAAGGATCTTTCAGAAATGATTTTTCCTCACTCCAAGTCTTCCAAATAGCACCTAACCCTTCCTTAAACAATAGATAATGATAGCTCAGGGTTTAGCTTGGAGATTATTTAAAATTCTAATTGGTTGGTTTGGTAGATATCGAAGTGTAGAACAAGTTTAGTAAAAGAACTTTGAAGTTTCAATAATTCTAGGCTAGTGTTTATAGGCTTTGAAAGCTTGAGCTCTTTGAAAATGGAAGATGGAGCTGTTGCCTGGTTATGGCCGAAGGTGTGGCTTCTTTTTGAAGCTTGGAGTTGTGTTAATCTTGTAATAAATAGCTATATATTATATATTATAAGTAGATAAGCTTTAATCTAAGAAAGAAAAATGGATGGCTAGGATTTAATCTTGTAAAGCAAGACTAGATCTTAGCCATTCACTAAGTCAAAATGGATATACATTACCCTTTTGTAGAGACTAAACTATCTTTCGGTGTTAAAAATCGCACACCAAAATCTTACCGAATGGATAAAACAGTATACCCGGGTAATCAAACATTGCCCGAAAAATAATTTTGGCTATAAAATCTTTATTTCTACCTATTTCTAACCATAATCTTATAATTTCTAAATTTCAGACATCTCTGGGGCCTGCAAGTTACTATTCACCTTTTTTTTTACACAACCGTTGGACCATCCTCATCATTGTTAAAACTATCAAATTTTTGAAATTATGACTAATAAAGCTCAAATTAATTTTTAACTACTTTTTAGGGTGTTACATCCAATATCAAAAATTCCATTTGAGATACAAGGGGCAAGTCTTGAGCTCTAGAGATTTAGGTGGTGGCAAGAAAATAAACATGATATGTAACCTCATTTTAGTCTTTATCATTAGGAGGTAATGGCTTAGAAAAGTAAATATGATGCATAAGACTTGAAATATAAATATGATAATGCAAGTTTATTTTTAAGTCTTTGAAGCTTTAGGTGATAACTTGAAATATAAATATGAAATGCAAAACTTGAACTTTAAACATGAGAATGCAAGTCCATTTCTTTAGTCTTCAAGAGTTAAAGTGATAACTTGAAATAAATATGAGGTGCAAGGCATTGACACATAAACATAAGATGCAAGAACTTGAAATATAAATATGACGCAAGTCCATTTTACATTTTACTCGAGCTCATTTCAAGACTTTAAAGAATAACACTCTCAAGCCCGAATCAATCTTAGCAAAATGGAAGTGAGCTTTAGAGTCCTTCAAGCCATGGTTCCAAGAACCTCATTCTTTAGACTCACCATCAAGCTCAAAGAAAATGGACAAAGAGAAACTAACCAACATCTTACTCATTGTTCCTTTTTGAAAACCAAAAATGAGTTCAAGCTTTAGAGGTCACAAATATGATGATTTCACAATCATCATCTAGAAAACCCTCATCATTAAGCCATGGTCTCAAATATCAAAGAAAATATTTTCAAAGAAACTACCAAGTACTCTATGTTCTTCATTCTTTAAAACCGAAAATGGAAACAAAACTTTAGGCTTTAGAGGTCTATCACATGGTGGTTTCACAATCACCACTAAAATCCATCATCATCAAGACATAACTTCAACATCCCATTAACAAACCACAATCGAAATCTAAAAGAAAAGAAAGATGACTAAACCAAAATGAAAGGAAACTAAGGAACCAAACCATAGGCTTTAGAGGTCATGAACATGGTGATATCAAAACCACCATCAAGAGCTCTCATCATTAAGCCATGGTTCCAACCATTTATTTACAATAGACAAGAAGAAATAGGAAGATCAAAACTGAAAACATGGAGCTAAAGAGGAAGACCAAAACCGAAATAAAAGAAAGGAAAACAAGGAGAAATTGTTCATTCATCCAACATTCAAATCCAAAAATGGAGCAAGGAAAAGAAAACAAAAGAACTCAACAAAATCCTACCAAAGTTGTCTTCTTGAAGGAAAAGAGAGAGAGCTTGGTCTTGTGGGTTGAAATGAGAAGACAAAATCTTCTCTTGAGGCCATACAAGGATTCAGCCAAGGCTAGGTGAGGAGGGTGAGGGTTTGTCTTGAGTTCTAGTGTGTTGATGTAGAATGGTTATGTGTACTGGGGCTGGTTTATGGTGGTTTGTGGTTGAGAGGTGGTGGAGGATGGTAGTTCTTGGTGGTGGAAGAAGAAGAGAAAGCTTTGAGGTTGAGAGAAAATGAGAACTCTTTTTTGACACAAAGCTTTGGTGAAAAAAAAGAAGTGTAAAAGTGAGAGTGTTTGTGAGTGTTGGTGTATATGAAAGATAAAATATGAGAGTGAATTTTTTTTGGGGGGGGGGGAAAGGAGGGAATGGCCACGGCCTTCTTGGGCATTTGGGAAGGAGTTTTTATTTTTTCATGTAGGTTAGGATGTGTAATAAAGATAGATTTAATTAGGAAAATGGTTAAGAATGGATAATTAGGTGTTTAGGTTGATAATCATGTATTTAGGAATTTCAAGACCATGATTAAAGAGTAGTCATAAACATTCAGAGAAGTTAAGTTCATTTAGTTTGAAATTCAAAAACCAACATTTTCCTAATTTTAAGGAGAAAGAGAGAGAAAATATTATTCACCTTTTTTTTACTAAGTCATGCCATGTGAATCCCTTTGATTAAGAAAGAGATTTAATTTGTTCTAAGAAATCTTAAGCCTAATTAACCTCAATTAAATATTTTGACTCAAGATTAATGATTAAAATTATTTTACCTTTAATTATAGCCTAATATTGCATGCATTTGCCTAATCACTTAATTAAGCTCATTATGCACGTAAGTAGGGGCAAAATGATAATTTTACCCAAAAACTCCTCGGGGCCACCCGGACTCATACCGATATCATGCATCCCTTTAAAACAACATTCCAAACTCCCAATTAAAGTCTGGGTCCAATCAGCAATTAATTTCGCGTTAATTTGTAGCACGGGTATTTTGGTAATTTCGTGTGGAAAAACCAAAAACTGATATCTTCACCTCTAACAAAAAGCACAACATTAATAATCCCATTCAATCATTAAAACATCCCTTTGAGGATAGCCTAGACTGGCCGTCCTCAATTCCGGGCATAAATGACCTTAGGGGCATCTTGGTCATTTTGCACACGGGAAGAAAAATCAGGGCGTTACATTACTCCCCTCCTTAAAAAGAATTTTGCCCTCGAAATTCGCTACTTGCGAAAAGCTCGGGGTATAGCATCAGGATCTCTAATTCCAACTCCCACGTGAATTTCTCCGCTTTTCCCCGTCCCCACGCTACTTTGACCAAAGGCATAGTTTTATTCCGCAATTGCTTGACTCCTTTGTCCACGATCCTCGTAGATGGTAGGTTAAAGGTTAGGTCCTCCCTCAATTGTACTTGTTCTGGCTCTATTACATGGCTAGGGTCGGACTGATACTTTCCTAATTGAGAGACATGAAAGACATCGTGAAGGTTGGACAAATTGGATGGCAAGGCTATTCAGTATACTACTGACCCGACTCAACTAAGGATTTTGAAGGGACCAAGAAATCTGGGGCTCAACTTTTTGACTGTCATGGCTCACCCTATGCCTATCGTAAGGAACACATGTTCTCTTTCTTGGAACTCCAATGGTTTTTGGTATTTATCAGCATAGCTTTTCTGTCGACTTTGAGCAGTAAGGATTCTATCCCTAATCCTCTTGATTTGATCAGTTGTTTCCCTCACAATCTCAGGCCCTAACAAACTTTGCTTTCTGGGTTCATAACAACATAGAAGGGATTACTACTTCCTCCCATATAGGGCCTCATACAGTGCCATACTGATACTTGTGTGATAACTATTGTTATATGCAAATTCGATTAATGGCAGGTATTTATCCCAGCTTCCCCTTTGATCCAACATACACACCCTCAACATATCTTCTAGAGTCTGAATGGTTCTCTCGGATTGACTGTCCATTTGAGGGTGGTAGGCCGTGCTTAGGCACAGCTTTGAACTAAATGCCTTCTAAAAGGCTCCCCAAAAGCACAATGTAAATTGCGCATCTCGGTTCGAGATTATCATCGATGGTATTCTATGCAACTTTACAATCTCTTAGATGTACAACTAGGCTAGCCTATCCAAGGAGTAAGTTACCTTGATAGGTAAGAAGTGGGCCGAGTTGGTCAGTCGATTCACTATCACCCATATGGCGTCATGACCTGCTTGGGTTCTAGGTAACCTTGTCATGAAATCCATAGAGATGCTATCCCATTTCCATTCAGGAATTGATAGGGGTTGCAACATTCTAGAGGGTTTTTGGTGCTCAATCTTCACCTTTTGATAGACTAAACATTTACTTACCCATGTCCCCACGTCTCTCTTTAATCCGGGCCACCAAAACATCTTCTTCAAGTCCTGGTACATCTTGGTAGTGTGACTGGTAAAATGGCTTTTGTAGGTATCCTCTAAAATCTCTTTTTGGAGGTTACCACTCATCGGCATACAAATCTGGCCCCCAAACCTCCACAACTTATCGGTTCCTTGTGTGAATCCCTTCAATTTTCCTAACTTCATTACCTCTAAGGTCTTCTTGAAGTCCTTGTCCCCCTATTGAGCTAGAGCGATCCTTTCTTTGAAGTCGCTTGTTACACTGAGATGACACATTTTCATGTTCTCAGTGGTCAACGTCATCCCCAAAAGTTCCTAAACTGCTCAATCAGTTCTGCCTCTTTTACCATCACACGTGACAGGTGCAATGACTTCCAACTTAAGGTGTCAGCTACCACATTGGCCTTACTGGGGTGATAGTTCAACCCAAAGTTGTAGTCTTTCAGAAATTCCATCCATACAAGTGGTGCCTTCACATCTTCAATGCAAACACTACGGCAGCTAACTCAAGGTCATGGGTGGGGTAGTTTGCCTCATGAGGCTTGAGTTGCCTAGATACATAGGCTACCACTTGCCTATTTTGCATCAAAACACAACCCAAACCCTTCCTCGAAGTGTCACAGTATACCTCGAAAGGCATATTGGGGTCAGGTAATACTAATACTAGGGTTGTGGTTAACTTCACCTTCAGCTCTTGGAAACTCTTTTCATATTCTGGGGTCCAAACAAAAGGGGCATTCTTCCTAGTAAGCTTAGTCAAGGGTAAGGAAATATAAGAAAATCCCTTGATAAACCTATGGTAATAGCCGACCAGCCCTAAAAAGCTCTGTATCTTAGTTACCATGGTAGGTCTTTCCCAGCTCATCACAGCCTCTATCTCACTAGATCCTATCGTAATACCTCCTTTTGACACTACATGCCCTAAGAATTTTACTTTCTCTAACCAGAATTCAAACTTAGACAAATTGGCATATAGTTTCTTTTCTTTTAGAATTTCCAGAACTATCTTTAAATGATGCTCATGCTCTTCGTAGGTCTTCGAATAGATGAGTATATCATCTATGAAATCTACCACAAACTGGTCTAGATAGGGTCTAAAAATCCTATTCATGTAATCTATAAATACTACAGGGGAATTGGATAGTCCAAACAACATCACTGTGAACTCAAAGTGCCCATATCGAGTTCTAAAAGTAGTCTTGGGTATGTCCTCATCTCTCACTCTAATTTGGTGGTATCTTGACCTCAAATCAGCCTTCGAGAACACTATTGCCCTTTTCAATTTGTCCATCAAATCATTGATCCTGAGCAAAGGGTACTTATTCTTCACCGTCACTTGGTTCAATTGCCTATAGTCAACACATAACCTTATACTGCCATCTTTCTTTTTAACAAACAAAACTAGGGTTCCCTAAGGTGATGCCCTAGGCCTCACAAACTTTTTCTCTAGAAGCTCTTCCAACTGGGTTTTCAACTCGGTTAGCTCCGGGGGTGACATTCTATAAGGTGCTATGGATATGGGCCCAGTTCCCGGAACCAACTCTATAGAGAACTCCATTTCTCTCACAAAAGGGAATTCAAGTATTTTGTCCGGAAATACCTCGGAATAGTTTATTACTATTGGTATCTCATCAATATTCTGCTCAAAGTCTACATCACTAGCAACAAGGAGAACATATCCCTTATTCTTTTCCCTATAATAGTTGACCTCTATAGTGTTTATGTAAAGACTTAGGGATTTGCTAGGTTCACTAGGAATAGGAAGAAAGGTGACGGACTTGGTATAACAATTCAACGTTACACGGTTAATGTAAAGCCAATCCATGCTAAGAATCATGTCTAGATCATGCATGGGTAAACAAACTAGATATAGAACAAAAGGTCTATTTTTGATAATGAAATAACAATTCAGGCAACACCTACAAGTTCTAACAGGTTTCCTAGTGGGGGTAGAAATAGTAAGATCAAAAGGTACTTCTGACATAGGCAAATTTAAAGACTCAACACTAGCATGTGATATACATGAATGGGTTGCGCCAGAATCAAACAGTAAATTAAGGTCTTACTGTTTATTTCATACTTACCTTCCATGAGGTTTCTGGACTTTGTCGAGTCTTCAGCATTGAGAGTTGGGGGCAGTCGGGCTTAGGGTTGGGGGTAGTCGGGTTCCTCTCCCGGTATTCCCGTACATAGTGGCCAGTTTTTCCACACTTGTAGCAAACCCCCTGGCCTAACCAGTAGGGTTGATCTTTGTATAGTTTCCCACACTTGGGGCATACAGTAGCAAGTGCAGGTCTTGGAGGTACAGTCAGAGCCCTCTGGGGCACCTTGCCTTTGGGACCACTCGATCTTCCTTGATGATACTCCCTCCTAGGGCCTTGTGGTTTGAACTGCGACCTAAACTACAACCTGGGCTATGGTCTGATTGGCGGCTTAAACCTTGGAGCTTGCGATGCTAGATTCTTGGTGAAGTTATCTGCTCTTGGTGTACTCAGCTTCTTCTGGCTATCCTCGATAATGCGGCACTTATTGATTAGGGTTAGGAAATCCCTAATCTCCAAGTGCGCGATGGCGATGTTAATCTTTGACTTCAATCTGACTTCATACTTGATATACTTCCAAATCTCGTCGGGGTTCCCTTGAAATACTCTGGAAAACTTGCTCAATTCCTCAAACTTTGCGGTGTATTGTGCGATGTTCATGCCCCCTTGCGCCAGTTGCATAAACTCAATGTCCTCAGCGTTCCTTACGGACTCGAGGAAGTACTTCTCGTAGAAGTGGGGTTTGAACAGCTCCCAGTCAATTGGCGTGCCAGATGCCTTTAGCAACCTTCTGGTGCTGGTCCAGCAAAACTCGGTGTTTGCCTCTAACATGTAGGTGACGAAGGTCACCTTCTGTTCCTCTGTACATGTGATCACTGAGAAGATATTTTCCATGTGCTTGATCCACTCATCGGCGATGTTTGGGTTTAGAGCTTCTCAGAACATTGGAGGGTTCACCCTTCGGGACTCCCCAAATCTAGCATGCTCGAGGTCCTCAGCAACATTAGGACTGCGGCCAGCATTGCCTTGCTAATCCATCCTTTCAAACATCATCTGCATGGCCTTAGCCATGTCTCGAAGAGATTCAGCCTTTTCATTACTTTGATTGCTCGTATTAGATATACTAGTTTACCGTGGTCGCACTATTGGTTCCTAAGCACACAAACAGTAAACACTGAGGTGATCAGGCTCAATACTTTACGTAAAGTGAGCTAGTTGCCATGGCATGTACACATATATAGTAGTCATGCATCTCTATCCCTAAGCTTATCCTATTGATAAGGCAACTACACATGACATAATAATCACGTCACGCTTAAGAAGCATAGTCAGTCCAATCCTCAGGTTTTGTGAGAACCAAACTGCTCTGATACCAAAATATAACACCTTAATATTTAACCCAACAAGCCTAAGATGCATTTAAGTTAATTATTAGTTATTACTCTTTTGTTCTAGTTCTTAATTTTTAAATGATTAAAATACTTACCAAAATATGGGTAATTTTTATGTTGAAAACCTAAAACAAAAACATGAGCCACGCATACATGAAAGAGCTACGTCATCCATTTGCATACAAGATAAAAAGAAACTAAAACATATCATAGTTATACATGGAGTAAGAATGATCACAAAGCCATAAACATATCACACAATCATGGTTTCATATGTCAATATGAAATAGTCGTTCCTCATCACATACCAAATATAAATAGTTATAAAGGGTAATACATGCCCACCATAGACAGTTGGAATATTACAATCATCCATAATATCATGAAAATAAAACTAATGCAACTAGCTAAAGCAACCTCTCCTCCCTACTCCTACTAGGGTGCGCCAAAGTAGATAACCTCTAAACCACAAAAAGTAAAAGAAGGCTATCATCTTCATGTTCTAAGCACAGGCACTCTGCGGTCCATTACTAGCCCCTACTGCGGTCCCCTCTGATGGGAAGGAAGGTAACTAATCCACTGAGCCAACTCTTCAGGTGTGGCTAGACAATGAGCAAAGTAGATGTGGGTACCTCGACGAGGTCGCATGGCTACGCTAGCTCCTCTCACGGGCTAAGTCATGGTAGCCTCATTGCTGGGTCCCCCTCCCATGGGTACAATAGGCACAATATAATATCCCCTGCTGCTTTATGGATTAATGACTATCCCCACAAACCAATACGGGTCTTTTCAGTATGCTTTGTCTTCATTCACATGCTTCTTGGAAAATCTTCCCAGGAGGTCACCCATCCCAAAATCACTCTAAGTCAAGCATGCTTAACTGTAGAGTTCTTTAGTGATAGGCTACCAAAAAGAAGATGCATCTTGTTGGTATAGGTAGTACAAATCAATTCATATAAACCCTTCTTAACTGTATAGTCCCATACCTATACAGTCTTAGGATCCCTCTTATTCGAGTGTATAATCGGTTCATTTATGTACCCCTCTACTTTCGAAGTCTGCCAGGGGCCACTCTTTGTCCGTGCCTCCTTACACCAGTGATTACTCCCCGACTTCGCAATTCCCAAGCGTTACATGCCCACTAGATTCGGCTTAGTTTGTCCCTGAATCACACCGTACTGGGAGAGATACAAGCTCTGATACCATTTAAAACATCTTCTGTTGCTTTATGGATTGACGACTGTCCCACAAACCAACACGGGTCTTTTCAGTGTGCTTTGTCCTCACTCACACGCTTTCTGGGAAAACTTCCCAGAAGGTTACCCATCCCAGAATTGCTCTAAGTCAAGCATGCTTAACTGTGGAAGTCTTTAGTGATGGGCTACCAAAAAGAAGATGAAAACTTCCTAAGAGGTCACCCATCCCAAAATTGCTCCAAGTCAAACACGCTTAAATATGGAGTTCTTTAGTGAAAGAGTAGTTCAGAAAGCATGCTCAGGAAGTAGAAAATTAGTTTATGAAGGAAAATCATATAAACTAAACTTTACAATGGCTTCTGCAACCGATGTGACAAATCTGTCAACCTTTCTTCTAGCTATTTCTTTCAAGACACAATTGATGATCAACACGTGTCACTTGCAAAACTAATCAATGGCAACAGTCACAAGGAAAGACCACTATCTAAGGAGATGCTATGCTTAAAGGTTGACAAGAGTTTTGAAGATTCAAGAGAAGAAACTTTGCAAAAATCTCTTCCTACTTCTTGGAATATTGAGTATTTATCATGTAATTAGTTTTATCCTTGAACTGTAAGAACATCTTCCTTTTATATTCTTAGTTAGATTTATGCTCATCTTATGGAAGAAGTAAATGAAGAAAGTGATTCAAGTTTTCCAAGAAACTTTTCATATATATATTAAGGAAACTTGAGTATAAGTTAGTTTGAGTAGCAACCCAAACATTTAAACTTTGCATCCTCGATCCAGTAGTGATTGCTGTGAGATTGCTGGGAAAGGCTACTGTAAAACTACTTGCAACGCAACAGTAGTGGTTGCTACTGCTCACGATTTGGCTTAAAGGCTAGTGTCAAGACTATGTTCAACGTGACTGTAGAAGTTGCTACTAATCACAGGTTAGCTTGGAAAGGTTAGTACAATACTACTCATGTTAGCTTGGAGAGGCTAGTACAATACTACTTGGTTTAGCCTGGAGAGGGTTGTAAAAGAACACTCAACTTGTGACAGTCTCTGAGTTGGTTTGTTGGTATAAGTGAGAGCTTAGGAAGACTAATGTAAAGATTATTCAATCTTACTTTCTCAGGTTGAGAAAGTTGTTTTGAATGGAACCTCAACAGTTGTTGAGTACTGAATATAGGTAGATTGGCCAAACTAGTATTTTTTTTTCTCTTTCTCTAAATTTTTTTATATTTCTCTATTGTGCCTTCTATTTATTCGTAAGCTAATATATCCCTCTTGTTATTCTGTCATCAAAGTTCAAAAATCTACTTTTTGAAGCTACTAACTGTGTTTTTGTTGCACTACAAGTTTTACACTTGATAGTAATTATTTTTAGAAGTTTCAGAAAACGTGAAAAGAATAAATGCATGATTCAACTCCTCTTCTCGTGCACATCTTCACCTACCCATGTCCCTTAAGGAACTGATCAAGGGCAACGATCATAAAGGAAGACTACTATATATGGAGATGCTATGCTTAAAGGCCAATGAGTGATTTGAAAATTCAAGAGAGGAAACTCTACAAAAATCTCTTCCCACTTCCTGGACCATTTAGTATTTATCATGTAATTAGTTTTATCCTTGAAGTGTAAGAAAATCTTCCTTCTATATTCTTAGTTAGATTTATACTCTTCCTAGGGAAGAAGTAATAGAAGGAAGGCATTTAACTTTTCCTAGGAACTTTTCATGTATATGTTAAGAAAACTTGAGTGGAGGTTAGTTTGAGTGGCAACCTAAACACTTAACCTTTGTATCCTTGATCATGTAGTGATCATTGTGAGATAGCTTAGAGGGGCTACTGCTCACGATTTACCTTAGAGAGGCTAGTAAAGGCCTACTTTTAACATGATTGTAGAGGTTGCTACTGGTCACAGTTTGGGCTTGGAGAGGCCAGTGTCAAGACTACTTTCAACTTGACAGTAGAGGTTGCTACTGATTACGAGTTAGCTTGAAAGGCTAGTACAATACTACTTATATTAGTATGGAGAGACTAGTACAATACTACTCAATTTAGCCTGGAGAGACTAGTAAAAGAATAATCAACTTATGATAGTTTCTGAGTTTGTCTACTGGCACAAGCGAGAGTTTGGGAAGGCTAATGTAAAGACTATCTAGTTTACTTTCTTAGGTTGAGAAAGTTGTTTTATTGGAACCTCAACAGTTGTTGAGTACTGGATGTAGGCAGGTTAGCCGAACCAATATAAAATCCTTTATATCTATTCTTTCTTTCTCTAATCTTGTTTATATTTCTCTGTTGTGCCTTCTATCTAATCAAACATTGTTATATCCTTCTTGTTATTCTGTTATTCTTTTTAATTATGAACGTTTTATTTGACAAGGTTCAGGAATCTACTTTCTGAAATTACTAGCTGTGTTTCCACTACACTACAAGTTTTAGACAATATGAAATGAAGCAATGCACGATTCAACCCCCTTTCTTGTGCATATTTCCAGCTAAAGTGGTATCAGAGCTAGGCCTCTGAGGGTTTGAGTTATCCAACAATTGTAGAAGATAAAGATCTGGGGGAAATAATGGCTTACATCGTCTTCACAAGACTAATCTATCAACTGATCATCCTTTGTTGATAAGACTCTAGGATATGGCATAGTTCATTCAAATGATGAAAGGGATTTCTGTAACGCCCCAATTTTTACTGTAATTTTTACTGTTATTAGAAATTACTCAATTACCGAATTACCGTAGGTAATTATTACATAAGATTTGAGGCCGAACAATCCTCAATAAAGGAATATAACATTAGAAGAGAGGTTAGGAACGATTCATGCGAGAGTTGCAAATCCCGAATTTCTGTACGTATAAAATGACCAAAATGCCCCTGAAGTTATTTTACTCAGAAAATGAGGATCGTGGGCCCCACCTATTCTCAAGGGGATATTTTGAGGATAATAAGGGATTGTTTGTGTTATGTGTGTTAATAGAGCAGAAGGATCTCAATTTTGAGTTCCGACGCACGAAATGACCAAAACGCCCATGCGGCTGTTTTAACTCCGATGTGCGTGCCGACTGAGCCCGAACCTCACTAAAATGTTTTAAAATGTGTTTTTAAGCCATGATTAACCATTGGTTAAGCTCGGGTGGCCTCGGGCAATTTTTAAGTGAAAGTACGATTTTGCCCTGTTTTTGGCGCTTTGCGAATTTCGGGATTTTTGATTCGTATACCGAAACCTAAGCAATATTAGGCTCAAATTAAAGCTTATTAAATTCTAAATATTAATCTAGAGTCAAAATTATGTATTTAGATTGATTAGAACCCAAAATTGCTCAAAAACACCCAAATTGCTTACTAATTCACTTAAACCCTTAACCGTAAATTCTCTAAATTACATGAATACCTTGCCTACACCTAAATAATGCATGGAACACACAAATTTCACTTCTTTGGGCTGTAATGGACGAAATTATTGATGCCATTATGCAGCTGAATTATTGCCAAAAGTTGCACTAAAACAAAATGCCAAAATGTCACCATAAGAGACATAATTCCTTAATTTCATACAACTTTGTCTAAAATGATTTTTCCTCCCTTATTTCTCCTGCAAAATTCCGTCCACTACCTCATCATTTTGGCCAATTAGAAGCCTCAAAATCTTCTATAAATAGGCTTGCTTGAGTGGTCTTGGAATGCTTGGTTCATAACTAGTTTTTAGGAGCACCAAAAACTTTCTTTCTTCCTCCTCTTTGGCTGAATTCTTTCTTCAATTTTTCAAAGAGATTTTGTTTCATTTCACTTCAAGAAACCAAGTTCTCTTCCTCTTCTTCAACTCAGATTAGGTAGGGAGTAGTTGCTAAATTTATTTCTATGCTTTGAGGAGTTGTGTTTTTAGCTCAAAATGATGAAATTATGAACTTGCCTTAGCTTTTCATTTTGGTTTTCCTCTTCAATTTTTCTTTAACCAATTCAACCATATGGCCTAGGTGGAACTAAGATGATGGCTTGATGATGAGGACCTTGAGGGTGGGTTGTAAATCCATCACAAGTTAGGCCTCTAAAGCTTGAAAATTCCACTTGATGCAAAACTTTAAAGAATAATGCTTTATGATGCTAAAACAAAGATTTTTAGTTTAGAACTTGAAAGATGTATTTTTCCTTTTATGTTTTATTTCTTGTTAAGATATGTATTGGGTTGAATTTATAATTCTTTTAAAGTCTTGAAGGAGCTCTAGTAAAGAAACAAAATGAATTTGCATCCATGATTAAGTTTATGCTTTGCATAACCATGTTTACCTTCTATGTCATCACTAAATTTTCAAGAATGAATAAATGAACTTGCATTTCTCATGTTTAAATTCCAAGCTTGTATCTCATGTTTATGTTTCAAGTCATCACTTAATCTTTCAAGATAATAAAGAGGTTGCATCTCATATTTAATTTATGCTCTCACTATATTTTATAATGGCTAAAAGAATCAATGCATGGCATGTTTATTTTATGCCATCACCTAAAGATCCTAGAGCTCAAAGACTTGCCCATGTATCACAAGCAAAGAAATATGATTATTGGAGTTAAAGAATTTATTCTTTAAAAAGTCTTGAGATTGGAGCTTAAAAAGATGTAATAATAATATTCTCTTCTCCCTCTCTGGTCTGTGCGGACTACCGCCTCTCGGTTTCTTAATATTCTCTTCTCCTCTATCTGGTCCATGCGGACTACTACCGCTCCGGTTTCTTAATATTCTCTTCTCCCTCTCTGGTCCATGCGGATTACCGCCGCTCAGCTTTCTTGTATCATGTTTATATTTCAAGTTCTTGCATCATGTTTAATTTTCAAGTCATCACCTTAAATCTTAAAGATAAAGAAATGGAATTGCATATCATGTTTATAATTCCAAGCTATCACCTTATAAAGATAAGATTAAAATAAGGTTGCATAGCATGTTTATAATTCTAAGATGTCACCTAAATCTCTAAAGCTCAAGACTTACTCCTTTTATCTTAAGTGAGAATTTTAATTGTGAAGATCCTCCCAAATTTGACAAAAGAACTAGTTTCTAAATGAGTTTTAAGGCTTTGCAAGGATTTTACTGGGAACTAGTATTTTATATGCACTTAAAATATGATTCTATGTAATTGCATGAGGTTCATGATTCGCCATCGATCTGAGTTTAGTATCAATGTGTGATAATGATTTGATATGATTGAAGTTGTGATAATTATGGTTTATTGTTAAGAGAATGATTCATAATTGGTTTAGCAACTAATTAGTTCTATAATTGATAATTCTATGTAAGGATTGGATGCTTATTAAGTACTTGATATCATTGAATGATTTCCTGGCTTGCATGTTATAGTTCTTTGTTGCAAATAATGAGAATGCTTGTACATGAAATGTTCTTTATTATGTAAAATTTACCTTTGTTGCTAGAAGAAAGTGTATCATTGTAAAAGTGTAATTTGGAAAGGTTCTGGCTAAGGAAAGACTTGGTATTTAAGCGTGTCCATTGTGACCCACCTCTCTTTCCTGGGAATCTCCCATATGCATGATTACTGATTGATATATATTATTCTAGCTTAAGACTATAAATGAGAAAATGTTATGATGTTTATGAATTGTATTATGATATAACATGCAAAGATTTAATGATGACTTAAACTTATAAGAAAATGATCCTTTGGAACCATCGGACTATAGGTGGTGAAAAGGTGATTTTAGCCCCTAACCCGTTCTCTCAAAAGGGTAGAGTCGGGACTTTAGCTTATCAAAAGGGATAAGTATATGCTAGTGACGACTAGTAAAGTATGAGCTCATAACCTAAATTACTCCCAAAAGGGTGGAGTATAGGGTGGCCCAAGGAAAATAATGATGATGATAAGATTTTAAGTCATCAAAGGCACTAAAGGAATGAAATATGTGCACTGTGTGTCCATGTGTAGCTAATATTATATGACGTTCTTTTATGCATGTTATTTTGATAATGATGATGAGGAATATGATGTAATGATAAAGGAAATGTTCATTGTAAATATGACATGTTAAGAATAAGATGCATTATAAGACGCATGATTAAAAATTGACGAACCTCGGTTAAGTATTTGTCCGAACTTAAAATGAATCTTTGCATGCTCACTATTTTAGAATAATCCCGAGGTTCCTCGGGACTTTGATGATGGCATCAGAGAAGGAGGTACCCTCATCGAGAATTCTTTAGCAAGATTCTCACTCCTTTTCTTTATTTCCGTCATTGTCTCCAGATTCAAATGGCGACATTCGTCCTGTTCGTTGATACCCCTACTTGGGAATTCCACTATGATCTGGTGCATCGCTCGTATCATTTTGAAGAGAGGTGCGCAGTTCGAGTTTTTATTTACATAGGTCGTCCATTTGCACTTCCTGTCCCTAGTTATCGATTTTCTCCTACTTCTCCCTATGGCGATGAAATGGTTTTCGAACATGCACGTCCACTTGATGAAAGGATGTTACGTTCTTATCCCGCTTCATCTGCTGTCCATGGATTTCCAGAGTATGTTCCCGAGACGAGATATTCTAAAACTGATCCTTCAGAGGACACTCCTACTCATGTATATTCTGAGAGCTCTGCTCCTACTCCCACACGTGCAAGAGAGGGTAGTGAGGAAACAGTTGTTCAGCCGAGGTTAGCGAGAAGGCCGTCCATGCGACCCCAGCCTGGTGCATCTCGTGTGTCCCATCCCGAGGGAGCTCATCAGTGGATCGGATTTATTCCCCCATTTCGGGACAGTGGCCATAGAAGGTTCTTAGTAGATTTATGTGTGATCATGCACCCTAGTTTTAGGATAACCTTCCCGGCTTATGGAGTTATCTAGTTTAGGGGCATGTATTTCCTTAAGTATATTTTCTTTGATGGGTTTGCATAAGATAATGATGTATGAACATAACCCAACCTTTGAGTGAGGTTATTGTATGTAAATATATGCTATAATGTGCTTATGGATGTTATATGATGGAGCCTAAGTGATATGATGTGATATATTCTTAAACGTCTTATTATACCCCGCTTACTCGTTCACGTTGTACTCGGCTCACGTTTTCAATTATGTGTTTAAAAAAAAAAATGGCTCGTAATTTCACTAAGTATTTTCAAATTATGAAGAAAGAACCAAAGCAAGGAGTAAAGTCTAGTCATTAATCAGATTCAACCTAGGTGTATCTGGTTAATTACTAGGGTGTTTCAATTTCAAAGAGACTCATGGACAAAATCATTATAAAGGAGAAAAGTTTAGTGGTTCCACTAAGTCAAGTCTTTGTTCATATATGCCCTAAGCTAAAGCTGTATATGCTACCTATGTATTGCTTGTCACATATGAAAGGCTACATGAAACAAACTGTACATGATGTTGGAAGATCATAAATAGTTTCAAGATATCTTTGATCCTGAGATTGTTATATCAAATGCATAAAATGCTAAGGCAATGAAAATTCCTTGAACTTCTTTTGAAGTAGAAAGATTTGATATTGTCATATGAGATTGAATATGGAGATAAGTTTTCTGTCTGTGAAATGTGTCAGAAGTCTGTAATGACTATATCAAGAGAACATCAAACCCATGAATGAAAAACAAAGATCATCTTAAGAAAGAAAATCTGCTTATAGTAGTAATGACATACATCATATATCTATTCTGTGTTTGATCGTCATATCCCTATACAAAGAAGAAGAATGTGCCAGAAAGCTAGAAAGATTTATCAGTAAGTAGTCGTTACTCATAACTTATCTTCCTGATTTTTAATCTCTTAACTATATGAATTATACACGTAAAAGATGTAATAAATAAGAGCCTTGCACTAAAGCTATACTAGTTTTTCGCGTTTCGTAGTCCTTTTAACATAATAATCAACGTATAGAAATATCGAAAATATAAAGCGCATTCTAGGAAGTCAGCCACATAATTTACATCCATAGTAAGTTAAGCCATACAGTTATACTATATGCATTCACACCTAATTACATTTATAGTATAAATAACCCTACCCTGGTCCTCACAGTGACTACCTAATCCGGGTTAGGGCATAACAAATTACAACCAACTCTATACATATACACCTAACTCCCTTGATCAATGGCTCATCAAAAGGTCAAATGTAAGAGCCAATGATAAACAGATAATATGAGGGACTCTAAGTCATACTATGTCCATAAACAAACTGGATACACCATAATCAGTCAAGCAAGTGGAGAGTTGTGCCTATTAGGCACATCAACTAGGTAACTCCGCTAGTCTCCATTACCTCCGGAAAGGGTAGAGGAACCAGAAGATGTCTCCTCTAAAGGATTAGACTCAGCATCGATGGCAAGTTGTAGTGGTTATGGTGGATGAGTCATATACAGTGACAAAGTAGAAAACGGGGACTTTAGGGCAAAGGAAGGACTCATAACAGTAGTAGTGAATGAGCGATCAAATAGTACATAAACACGGATACGAGACTCAGCGACTAGGTACAGTGACCCTAACTTCGGGTCATAATACCACTACAATTCAGGCATCTTAAGAAAAAGCATGATCGAGGTCATCTATATAAAATACATCATACAACAGGGATGAGAATCAATGATTCCCAGTAGGAAATACACCAATTTATTATTCAATAATATTCAACTTAATGCAAGATAAGCATAGTAACTTCAATTATTTATATAATGGTCTCGTTAGTTAGAGTCATTATTTCTTATGACTTAATTTTATTAGATAATTTTAAACTTAATAGTAGAACTCATAGGACTCTTCTGATATACTTCTCTTTGGATCATACTGTCAATGATGTAACATTGTCATGTTACAACCTGATATAGTTCACTAGATGGAGTACGTTTACTATATCTCATCTCAATAGCCTTTTTATTCTTAGTACATCCCTTTACTCAAAATGTTGTAATGCCGTTGCGATTACAACCTGATATAGTTCTAAGGGCGTAGCACGTCTACTACTACCTGTGAATCCATAAGCTTACCACTAAGAAATTTTACATTGAATAAGATTCATTTTCTCAAGTCTCCTTTCTTTGTGTGCACTTTCATCATTTGTAGAAAAATTCTCATAGTTACTGGATAAGATTTATTCTTTAAGAATTCTATTTTTCATACTTTCCCTTGATATTTTTCCTTGGAATCTACTTTAACTCTTATGAAATATTCTCTTCAAATCTCTTGAATATGGATAATATCTTTATTTAACTTTTATGAGATATTTCCTGTAACATTTAGTATACTATTGTGATGGTTTTTTTGCATAGTCTACTAGGCTTTTAATAGATTTTATACCATCAAAATTTTTGTTACATCTCTTGGTTAGCAATAATTCTTATCAATTTTTCCAATAATTAAACCAAGTTCCCTGCGATGGATTTCAAGCTAATTCTACTATAAATCAACATTCCTTGAACAATCAATGCCCCTAAATTTTTGAAGATACAAGCCAAGTCTTGCTACCATTTGTTTTTCAAGCTTTGATTATTATGTATAGCAAGATCATACAACCCAAGAATTAATGCTGTAAAGTTCCAGCACAAAAATTCTAACACATACCCACTTAGAGCTCCTATTATATCATACAAACCAAGAATTAATGCTGTAAAATTCCATCACACAAAAATTCCAGCACATACGCACTTAGAGCACCTATTATATCATACAAACCAAGAATTAATGCTGTAAAATTCCAGTACACAAAAATTCTAATACACAAGATTTCATCATAGTCCAAGCACTTGTAAATTTTGCAATAAAAATTCAGGTTCCAATATACATAATCTCATCACAACTCAATCCATCATGAATTCTAAAATTTGGTTTCAGATTTTCAACAAGCATAACCACAACAAAATTCAAGCACTTATCTTGGCAAAATAGCTGAACATCATGAAGTAAAAGACTAGAATAATTTCCTACCTTCCTCCAAGCTTTTTCTCTAGTTCTTTTTATTTATCAAGCCTCAAACCCCTTTCTTTTTAGCCCCTATTTGTGTTGCCATATGAACCAAGTGCAAGAAAAAAAACAAAGTTTTCAATTGATCTTGATGTAGAGAAGATATTCTTGAAGTAGTTTAGATGTTTACCTAAGAGTGTCTTTTGTAGATATGGTGGTTTGATGGAGTTTTTCAAAGCGAAAAATTTAGAAAATGGAGAAGTGAAAAAGAAAGAAAGCAATGGAGAAGAAGGAGGTGAAAACGTTAGTTATGTGCCTATCTGAGAAGAAAAGGAAATTTCTTTGCCTTTTTCCTTTCTATAAACTTACTAACTTGGAGAGAAAGTAAGGGAATTGATATTTCCAGATCAATTTTGCCTTGTATTAGTATTAGAAATATCTATATTTATTTGATTATTCTAAGTAAAGATTTATTTAAGATATGATAATGTCCATTAATTGGGCTAACCTCGATATTTCGGTATACCAGTTATTACCATTTCGGTGTACCGTTTCTTATCATTTCAATACTCGATTGGCATAGAAAACTTTACTGGGTAAAATTATCATTTTAACCTTATTCCTAATTTTTTATTCTGTCCTAATATTATTTATAAGAAGTCATCCTATATTACTGATTAAAATATTATTATTCTAAATTTTTAATAATGATTTAATTAATTTTCATTTTTTTATAGAATCCTTATATTGTTCTGATCTTAACTGTATCGGTTGAAAGTTTTAAAATCCTTACTGATTATGCACAATTAATTATTTTATCGGAGAAAATACAAATAGGCGAGTTGTTACAATCTACCCCCCTTAGAAAAATTTTGCCCTCAAAATTTAGTACCTGTGAAAAGTATGGGATAATCTTCTCACATACTAGATTCTAACTCCCATGTATACTCCTTGGATCCTTCTCTTCCCCATACAACCTTGACAAGAGACACGGATTTCCCTCGAAGTTGCTTCATGCTTTTATCTACTCTTTGTGCTGGTGGTAACTCGAAAGTTAAGTCATCCCTTAGCTGTAGTGATTCAGGTTCCAGTATATGACTGAAATCATGTAACACCCTAAAAATTATTTATAAATTAATTTAGGCTTTACTAGTTATAATTTCAAAAATCTGACAATTTTTGCAGTGATGAGGATGATTCAATGGATTTGTAAAAAAAAAAAAATTAATAGTAACTTATGGGCCCCATAAGCCCCCGGGACAGCCAAAACCATAGAATTAGAACCTGGAGACTCTCAAAACTAAAAAATTATGGGATTGAGATTAGAAATGATAAGGAATGAGAATTTTAGGCCTGAAATTAATTTTCAGGCAATGTTTGATTACTCGAGCATGATATTTTACCCGTTCGGTAAAATTTCAGTGTGCGATTTTTAACACCAAAAGCTAGTTAATCTCTACAAAATAATGATTTTTATCCCTTTGAATGCCAAATGAATGGCTAAGATTTTATCTTGGATGAAAGATCAAATCTTAGCCATTGATATTAAGTTCTTTTAATGAAAAGAAATTATGCTTTATGATTAACCAATCACATTACACCTTATAAGATAAATACTAGCTCTTTTCTTCTCTAAGAAGGATGTCATTCTCTGCAAAGACATCAAACAACAGTAGCAACCTCATATCCATTTCCAAGAGCTTCATCTTGATTTCAAATCCCATATACACTAGCTTAGAGTTGTCAAAATCAAATTTTTCCTTCACTAAAATTGTTCTACACCTCAACACTTACAAATCTATCCGATTAAAATCTCAATTCTCCATCAATCCTCACCTTGATACCTCACTTCCTTACTGATTTAGGAAGAGTTTTGTAACACCCCGATT
Source organism: Dalbergia cochinchinensis (assembly GCA_031216125.1). Lineage (NCBI taxonomy): Eukaryota > Viridiplantae > Streptophyta > Magnoliopsida > Fabales > Fabaceae > Dalbergia > Dalbergia cochinchinensis. The sequence goes on from CM062372.1 coordinate 43,544,711, forward strand.
TTTCTGTCCGAGGGAAACGACCAAAATGCCCCTGAGGTCATTTCCTGACCCGAGTTCGAGGGTAACCAACTCGGTCATCCTCGAAGGGTCAACCCAATGCTTGAGGGGGATTGAATGGCCTTTGAATGCTTCCGGAAGCGAAAATCTCGTTTTCTGCAGTTTCGGGTCAAAATGACCAAAATACCCCTATAGCGTTTTACGCGGGTAAAGGTGCCGTTTGAGCCCGGAACTTTCCCCAGAGGTTTAAAAACATGTTTTCATGTGTCTAGAGGTCTCTGTTCAAGTCCTGGTGGCCCCGGGCAGTTTTAGTGCAAAATTACGATTTTGCCCCTAGAATAGTGTTTTTGAGTTTAATGACGTAATTAAGCAAACCTAAGCAATATTAGGCTCTAAACGAAGATTAATTAATTTCCCTAATTAATCTAGAGTCAAAATAATTTATTAAAGTTAATTAGAACCTAAAATTGCTTAGATTAAACATTAAATCCCTTTTTAGAACTCAAGACTCCTAGTCTTGGAATCTTGAATAGTGTTTTCTCTCTCCAATTCCTTAAATCAAGGAAATGTGTCTAGAGTTGTTTAGACTCTAAATTGAGCATTTAACTCACTAATGGTGCAAGACCACTCCTTAATTATGTCTAGACCACCTTAATTACCCATTTACCTTACCTAAACACTTTCTTACAAATTTCTAATCTTAAGCATAATCAAAGATACACCTAAACACAACTCTAAACCACAATTAAAATGCAAAGAAACCTCCCCCATGGGCTGATGCACTTCGCCACATCCTCCCCCTTTGACCACATATTAAATTGTTTTCTCACTCAAAGAACCATGCTTGAGGCCATACCTTGAACCATACCTCACCATACCTTAAGCCATACCTCACCATACCTCAAAGAACACATTATCTCACCTCATGGAACTCATGGAAGCCTCCATTCTGCACCTCATGGCCAAGCCACTCTCCCCATGAGCTCCCTCCATTTGTTTCATTTCTCTATAAATAGAATGCCTTGAGGAGCTTGCACCACTTTTAGATCATTTGCTAAGTTTAGGAACACTCAAAGCTTTTCTTTTTCTCTCAAAGTTTTTGTGTTCTTCAAGTTCTTGGAGTTCTTCAAGTTCTTCATCTTCTTCATCTTCTTCTTCCATCTTCAAGTTCATCACATCAAGTAGGGATTTTCTTTCATGTATTCTTTTCTTTAAAGTTCTTGTTTTAAGCTTGATGTTCATAGTTTCTCTTGGTTCCTTTTAGAACTTCTTTTCTTCTCCTTCTTCCTCTTTATGTTTCGGCCATGGGCCTTTGGGAATGAAGGAATGAGAGCTTGATGATGAGAGTTTCATGATGATGTTCATCACTTGAAACAAACTCTAGAGCTTGATCTTTGTTCTTGAGCAAAAATGTTTTAGTTTTTCCTTTCTTGAACTCTTGAGAACTTTAACTTTGATGATGTTTTAAAATGGCTCTATGAACTCAATGATGAGGACTCATGATGTTGGTGTTAATATATCATCAAGATCATGAACTCTAGAGTTTTAAAATGTTCCTTTTTCTTCTTGAAGATTTCGGCCATTTCCTTAAATTTTTCTAAGCTTCATGGTTTGATTTCCTAAAAATATTATGTTAAGTTTTAAAGAACTCTAAGCTTGACTTTACCTTGTTTGGATGAGTTTGGGTTATGGTTTAAATTCCTTTAAAGTCTTGTTAAGAGCTCTAGAAAGATAAAATGAACTTGCATAATTTATTTTATGCTTGCATTCATATTTACGTTCATGCTATGCATCTTTACTTTCTAGCTATCACCCAAGAACATAAAGATTAAAATGGAACTTGTCTCATCACTTAATTTAATTCTCGAAGCCTTTCTATTTCGGCCTTAAAGTCGATTGTTGTTGGGCCTAGAGCACTAAAATAAAGAATTGAACTTGCATTACCACCTAATTAATTTCTCGAATGCCTATCTATTTTGGCCTTAAAGTCGATTGTTGTTGGGCCAAGAGCACTAAAATAAAGAATTGAACCATGTATATTTACCTTCAAGCTTACACGTTTAAGTTTATGCCTCGCATATTTACTTTCAAGCTTGCACGTTTAAGTTTATGCCTTGCATATTTAAATTTAAGTCATCACATTACTTTGTAAGCAAGATTAAAAATGAAAAGCATGAGCACGTTTAGTTTATGTCGAAACTTAAGAACCTAAGAGCTCAAAGACTTGCCCATTTCATTCCAAGTTAAAGTTTAATGTGAAACCATTCTTTGAATGCATATTTTCGGCCAAAGTAGTGATGATGGACTCGCAATGAGTTTTCATCTAGCTACTAGGACCAATAGTCTATGTTTAAGTTTTCCTCAAAGCTTTACAAATCTTTATAAGGTTATGTCATCACAAGTTGTGATTTTATTATCTTTTAGGGGATGGAATATGTTTTGGTCAGTGACCTAAGGCTTCACTTAGCCTCTTGATGAATTAAAATGTTTTGCAAAGAGTTTTAGAAGTTCTAGATCGATTCCGAGAGAAACTAGTTAACTTATGTACCTAGAAATGTCAATTTAACTCTCTCATTTAAGTTAAATGTTTTTGGTTCTGATGTGATGAGTGTGATGCTGTATGATGATGTTTTGATGTGTTGGAATGTGTGAAAATATCATGTGATGATGTAGAAGCGAACCTATGCATGATAGGTAAGAAACTAGCTAACTAGAAATACCGTAAAGTTAGAATTTAACATAGTTTTGACCCATTTGTTTATGGAACTAATCCAAACTGTTTTAATGGGAACGTAATCAGATTTAGATTGTTTAGACATGACAAACTTGGTATTATTTGGATTAGAATCGAATTCTAGCACCTATGGAGAAACTAGTAACGAGAAAAATCGTAAAAATGCAAATGTAGAACTCTTAGAACATTTAATTTTCTGGATTCTGTCCAGCACCCTTACAACATGATAAACATGATTAATAATTAGTCCTTAAGCATAGGAATGCCTCATAATTGATTTAGATTTAATTCATAGCGCCTTAGGCGAAGACGGAACCAAGAAAGGGTTTAAAACGTAAGTTCTAGAACCCCGTGAACACAAGTTAGAGGATTTGCCCTATGCTATTCAGATTTAAGTATGAACATGAGGATTAGGAATGATGATTAATTATGAGCCCTTAGGTGCATAAAAATATGAGCGACAGATGTTAGAAAATTATATCTCAAGATTAAGACCCGTAAGGGTCAAAGCATAAGCTACCGTAAGGGTAAGCGTCAATGTTTTATGATGATGCATGTAGTATGCAAATGATGATGATGTTATTCATATGAGGAATTCATGAGGTTATATGTTAATGTGGCATAAAGCAAATTTGGAAGGAAATTTGGTGTAATGACCACAGCCGCTAATTTCCGACAAATTTGGGGACTTAAAGAGATTTTGAAAATTAAGGTACTAAGATGGGTTCTAGGATGACACCGTTCGGCCGAGCACCTCCATAGAACTCATGTGACATCGGTACCATTTTACACTCTTAGGTGACACCGCTTCGGCCGAGCACCCCTAAGAGTTTTGCCCCCTAACCCGTACTCAGATAGTCGGGATTTATGATTTATGATACGCTTATCGTTAAGTGGTAAGTAAGAACTAGTGACGACTAGTTAAGGTATGAGCTCATAACCTAGATGTATGACACGCTCGGGTGACACCGGTTCGGCCGAGCACCCCAGTTCGATTGTCTTTTAGGGTGGCCCATGAGGAAGAGAAGTTTCATGATTATGATTATGTCACTAAGTTTTGTCCCATATGAATGTTACTACTGCCACTTTATGCCACCAAGTATGATGATGCTCGATGTTATGTTTTATGTATGTGCATTAGGTAGTGCCATGCATACATTTTCTATTATGTTGCATTCATGACATTAAGATCATCCTAAAATGAATGGACCTTGGCTAAAATATATTTTAAAGTTTAAAATGAACTTAATACATGCTCAGTCATTTTGTATAAATAAACCCAAGGTTCCTGAGGACGTAGATGATGACACCTAGGTAGTAGGAGGCCCTACTGAGATTCTTTAGCAAGATTCTCACTCCCTCTATCTCTTTCTTTCCATCACGTCTTCAGATGGCGACGTTCGTAGTGTTCGTGGACACGCCGACATGGGAGGTGCACCATGACCCGAACCATGGGTCATTCCATTTTGTGGGTCGATGCACAGTTAGAGTATTCATCTTCATGGGTCGACCCTTCACTCCCCCTGTACATTCCCATCGTTTCTCCCCCGTCTCACTTTTTGGCGATAACCTGGTGTTCGAGCGCGCACGTCCCCAAGAGGAGAGGCTACGCCGTACCCTACCGTCCGCGTCTGCCGCTCAAGACTACCCCCAGTACGTGCCCCGTTGCCCGTCGTCTTTCTCGGAGATGGATCCTTCCGAGGATTCGGCCACCCAGGTACCCTCCGAGGGATCATCCCCCACCATACCCATGGACTTTGGAGAGGATAGCGAGCCCACCGTGACTCAACTGAGGTGTGCACGACGACCGGAGATGCGGCCATACCGCGGGGATCCCGCTCGATCCCCGTTCCATCTCTTCACGCCCGAGGAGCTCGCCCAGTTTCCCGGATATTTGCCTCGCTCACGAGATAGTCGCCAGTAGGAGGCCGTGGATGGCCCGGGTTAGAGCACACATCACTTAGATGGGGATAAACCTTCTTTTGTATAGAGGTTACCCCATTAGATGCACTCGGGTAGGGGAGTAGATTATGTTCATGTTTTATGATGTATTTTCTTTTATGCATTTCCCTTGTACTAAATTAAGTCCCACACTTATAAGTGGGCAAGTTATATATATATAAGATGATATTCAGTGATGTTCATGCTGTGCCTTATGTTATGATGTTGTGAGACATTTGTTTTACTATACATGGTTGACCGCTTATCGCATCACGCGGCTCTCACTTTTATTTCAAAAAAAAATTACCCGTATTTTCCGCTAAGTAATTCAAAGTTAAATGAGAACTATGAAGTAACAGACTAATGATTAACCTAAATATGTTCTAGAGTATTGGGTTAAAAATTAGGATGTTACAAGTTTGGTGTGGTTTGGGAGCTTTGAAGTGAAGGAAATCCATCTTGGAGCATTTTAGAGCCAAAGACAGACTAGTTTCCAAAGGTAGGGCATTTTAAACCTCTTTTATATTCAACTCCGTTTTTATGATTTGCCTACTAATTTAGCTGAACATTGTTAGTTGAATTGCTTGATTACATATTGATATTGATGTGTTAAATTTGGTGGAGTGGTTTAATGTTGTGAAAAATGGTTTTTGTCAAAAGAGAATTTGACACATGCTGCTGGATTTTCGGATTTCAACAGGGTAGGACTTGTTCATGAATTTTCTGGTGCAATTGTAGTCATTTTCATGAGCTATAAAAATTATATGTCAAATTTAACATCCTAAGGAAACTCTGGGAATTTTAGTGGAGCACGATAAAGACTCTAACTTCCTGAGAAAAATCATGAACCAAAAGTGTATCCATGCTGCTTGAATTATTGGAACTGAAGCTGTAAATTTGTCTAATTTTGTTGCCATAGTAAATGATTGACTTATCCTTTGAAATTTTTACAAGATATTGGAGACACCTTGAGTTTTACCAGGATTTTTATTTCAAATTTTCTGGGTCCATGTGCTATGGTTAAAAATTATGCATTTCTAGTTCTGAGCTGAGTATAAGTGGTCTCTGACCACTAAAATTGTTGAATTTTGTTACCATACTTAGAGAACTCTTTTAACTCCGAAATTTTTAGAGAACCTTGAGAACACATTTAAGTGTCTTGCATAATTTTTATAGCCTTGGATTTGATGGTTTGAAATGCACAATAATTTGTGTTATGGATATGTGAAATCTGTCATTGTGCTGAAAATGAATTGATGCTTTGAATTAATGAAATAATGACATTAGATTCAAGTATGATATATGAATGCATGTGAATGACTTTAAGGAATAGTTTGAGGCATGATTAGAATCATATTGTGAATGAATGTGTGTATGTGCCTTATGCATGCATTTGGAAAAGTAAAGTGAATGGTATACACATGTGGCAAAAGAGAATATATGAACTTTAATTGTGCATATTCTGACATATAGAGAAAGCAGAAACAAGACTTAGATTGAATGAGGAGAAGGCAAAAGTAGGAACTTTCCCAAAATACAATGAGTGTGCCTATTCTGATATATGGAGAAAACAGAAACAAGACTTAGATTGAATTAAGGGGAAGGCAAAAAGATGAACTTCTCCCGAGATATTATGAGTCGGTAGACGTATTGGCTAAGAATAGAATTATGTATGACTCCGAAATGGAAAAAAATGAAGTCCGATGATCATGTATAGGAATGAGCTCAGTCCTGATAAGCAGTCTATTTCCCTTGTGTGGTGTGATCCACTATAAATACCATTTGGTATAAACTATCTATTGTGGAGTTGTCCATGATAGATACCCATTGGGTATAAATTAAGTCTTTCCTATGTCAATGAAGAGTGAAAGTTGCACTGAATTGAGTTTTACAGCATGATATAAGCTAACTCTTTCCTATATCAATGAAATGAGAAAAATGCACTAGATTAAGTTCCTTGGCCACGAAAAGGAATGCATAATTTATTATTATTTCTGCATATAAGTTTACTCGATAATGCTTGTAAGAATGAAATTTCTACTTATGTTTTGGTTGTTATTTTTGAATGTCTACTTAGGATGATTTACTAGATGTTTGACATTATAATACATATGCATTTAGTGATTGATCATTAAAAACTACCCACTTTGGAAGTACAATTTGGAACTCTAAAAATGAACCATTGTTATAAAGTGCATGACCCCTTTTTTTCTAATAAACCGAAGTGGCTGGACGATGACAATGACAGATATTTTAGTACGTGTTTTAGGGATGCCCTACTGAGAATTGTATAGCTCTTACCCCTATTTGTTTGTGTTCCCGTGTCGTCTCCAGGTTGACCCAAAGAATGATGCGGCTGCTATGAGAAAGAACTCAAGATTGCAGTAGTAGAGAGTTTACCGTATTTAGTTGGAGTCATATGTATGTAAACGTAATAGAGAGTTTATATGTATTGAAGTTCATAGTATAGAGCTTCCTTATGTAATTGGCTTTATCTTAAATAAATGTTTTGTATCTTTGTTATATATTTTAATCTAATTACACTAGGTATTACACGATCCCATCGAATTTGCTATAATTATTCAAGAAAGGTCTGCTAATTTTTAAGTAACAACTCTCAAGTCTGATGTCATGACTTAAAAATGACATTGTACTTGGGAGGATATTACAAATCAGGGTTTTATTTTCAAAGTTGCGATACGTGAAATATGTCATGGAGGTCTGAAAGATGTGCAGGTAAAGCTATCTGGTATGCTACTGAGCTTACACGACCTAAGATTTGAAATGGACCTATAAAACAAGGATTTAGCTTCTTGACTTTAATGGCCCTTCCTATCCTGGTTGTAGGGGTAACTTTCAAAGATACATGATCTCCCTCTAGAAATTCTAATGGTCTCCTCCTCTAATCAGCATAGCTTTTCTGTCGACTCTAAGTAGTCAAAATCTTACTTTGGATCCTCTTTATCTATTTGGTAGTCTGTCGGATGAGGTCTGGTCCCAAAAGACTAGTCTCGCCTGATTCATACTAACAAAGAGGTGATTGACACTTCCATCCATACAGAGCTTCATAAGGAGCCATTCCGATACCTGCATGATAGTTGTTGTTGTAGGAAAATTCAATCAGTGGCAAACAGCTATCCCAACTCCCACGATGTTCTAGTACACATGCTCTCAACATATCTTCCAATGTTTGAATGGTCCTTTCAGTTTGTGAGTCAATTTGGGGATGATAAGCCATGCTTAGACAAAGTTTTCTTCCAAAAGCTTTCTAAAAAGCTCCCCAAAATCTTGAAGTGAATCGTGGATCTTGGTCTGAGATTATAGTTGAAGGAATGCCATGCAAACTCACAATTTCCTCTATATAGAGTCTAGCCAATTTCTCTAGAGAATATAAGACTCTGATAGGTAGAAAATATGCAAACTTAGTTAATCTATCCACTATAGCCTAGATAGTATCATATCCTAACGGTGTTTTGGGTAATCCCGTGACAAAGTCCATGGAAATGCTTTCCCATTTCCATCCTAGAACTTCAAGGGGTTGTATTGTACTTAGTTGCTTCTTATGCTGAATCTTCACTTCTGGCAAGTCAAACACTTAGATACTATCTCTGCTACATCAACCTTCATTTTCGGCACCAAAACATCTTCTTAAGATCTCTATACATCTTCATGACTCCTGGGTGCACAGAGAAATTACCTTGGTGAGCTTCTTCTCGAATATCATGATGAGGATTTCCCATTCTCAGTACACAGATTCGATCTTGATATCCCCATATCCCATCTTTATTCTGGGCAAACCCGTTCTTCTTCCCAGATTGAACTGAGGCCATGGTTTTCTGAAATTCTGAATCTTTTGCTGAGCTTGTGAAATCTCCTTTTTGATCTCACTTTGTGATATTAATTTGGCCTAAATAGACACTTTAGGCCTCTCTTCTACTCCCAACTTAAGGCTTCAGAAAGTCTCTTCTAACTTTGTCTCCTTAATCATCATCTAAGAAATACTCACTTTTTGCTGAGAGCATCTGCTACTACATTTGCCTTTCCTAGATGGTAGCTCAAATCAAAATCACAATCCTTCAAAAATTCCATTTACCTACATTGTCTCATGTTTAAATCCTTCTGATCAAAAAGATATTTGAGACTCTTGTGATTAGAAAAGACTTCAAATTTTACTCCATAGAGATGGTGTTTCCAAATTTTCAAAGCAAATACTACTGCTGCCAAGTCAAGATCATGAGCAGGGTAGTTCACCTCATGCAACTCCAGTTACCTTAAAGCATAGGCCACCACATTTCTATTCTGCATCAAAACACACCCTAAGCTTTTTCTGACGCATCACAGTAGACCTCAAATGGACCATGTGGATTTGGCAAGGCCAACACTGGTGCTATTGTCAATCTCTTCTTGAGTTCTTGAAAACTTTTCTCACACTCCATCATCCAAGTGAAAGGTGTATTTTTGCGATTTAGCTTTGTCAAAGGCAAAGATATCTGGGAGAATCCTTTGATAAATCTTCTGTAATACCCAGCTAATCCTAAGAAACTTCAAATTTTTGTAACAGTGGTTAGCCTTTCCCACTTCAAAACTGCTTCAATCTTTGCTGGATCAACTGCAATTCCTCCTTGTGATATGAAATGGCCAAGAAATTTTACTTCCTTCATCCAAAACTCATATTTTGACAACTTAGTATACAGTTTCCGCCCTTGTAGGATCTGTAGCACTATTCAGAGGTGCGTCTCATGTTCTTCCTCAGTCTTTGAATAGATGAGAATATCATTTATAAAGACAACCACAAACTTATCGAGATAAGGTCAGAAGATTCAAATCATGTAGTCTATGAAAATTACTGGGGCATCTGTTAATCCAAAGGGCATCACTGTATATTCATAATGCCCATACCGGAAAGCAGTCTTTGGAATATCTACTTCTCGAACTCGAATCTGATGATACCCTAATCTCAAATCAATTTTGGAGAATATTGTCGCTCCCCTTAGTTGATCCATGAGATCATCAATCCTTAGGAGATGGTACTTATTTTTTATTGTCACCTTATTCACTTGTCAATAGTCAATACATAGTCTCATACCTCCATCCTTCTTTTTCACCAAAAGTACGGGAGCTCCCCATGGTGATGCATTGGGTCGGATAAAACATTTACTCAATAGCTCTTCAATCTGCTTCTTTAATTCTACTAATTCCAAAGGAGACATTCGGTAAGGAGCTATTGAAATCGGACCCATTCCTGGTACCAAGTCAATAGAGAACTCTATTTTCCTCCATAGAGGGAATTTTGCTATATCTTCTAAAAATATATCGGAGTATTCTCAGACTACTGGAATTTCTTCTAATACCTACTTACCCTCTACTATGCTAGTCATCAAGAATAAGTACCCCCATCTACTAGACTTTCCATATCCTAATTCTATGGAATTTAGGTAAAAATACATGGAGACCTTTTGTTCGAAGAGGATATCTGATGGAAATACGACTGTCTTATCATAGCATCTTAACATTACACAGTTGGCAAAGAGCCAATCCATGCCAAGAATAAAATCAAGACCAACTAATGGTAGGCAGACTAAATCAATTATGAATGTCCTACCGTCAACTTGAACAACAATGCTTTTACAAACTTGACTCATCTTTACAGGTTTATTAGTAGGTGTGTGGATAGCCAAATCATGGGGTAAATCAGATATGGGCAATTTCAAAAAATGTGCACATTTCAAGGATATAAATGAGTGTGTGGCTCCTGAATCATACAATACTATTAGGGACTCTTGATTAATTCTACACGTATCTTGAATGAGTTCCTCAGATAGTGTAGCTTCTTCAGTATTCATAGTATATACATGACCCTATTGTTGTGGCCTAGAAAAAGGCAGTAAATCTCTAGTCGGACATTCTCCGCTCGTGTAACCTGGCTTTCTACAGCGATAACAAACATTTTGTCCAAATAAACATGGTTTATCACCATGATGCTTCCCACATTTCGGGCATTCCTTGTTAGTAGTCGACCTCTGCGGCTGCTTCCCTTTTCCATTCCCATAAGGAAAATCCCTTCGTGGCAGTAAGGCAGGTTTAAATCTTGGGCCTTGTGGTGCAAAATTCCTTCTATTATCATATTGCTTTGCTCGGGATATAGTCAACTTCTTAGAGTATTCTCCCACTAGAGTACTCTTATTCACTAATGTAGGGAAATTTCTAATTTCCATCGGTCTTACAGTCATCAAGATATTCTCCCATAGACCCTTTTCATATTTCACACATTTCCACTCCTCATTGGGGGTCTGCTGATAGATGGTAGAAAACTTACATAATTCCTCAAATTTAGCTGTGTATTCAGGCACCGTCATGTTTCCCTGTTGGAGTCTCAGGAATTGCAACTCCTTTGCATTCCCTATAGAAACAGGAAAATATTTCTTGTAAAAAGCCTCCTTGAACACCTCCTACGTAATCTCAATACCAACTCCCTCCAAGAGCCTCCGTGTTCCAACCCACTAGGAATTTGCATCAGCATCCAGTAAAAAAGCAGTAAAGATTACCTTCTATTGATTTGAGCAATCCAGCACTGAAAAGATTTTCTCAATTGTCTGTATCCATTCTTCCGCCTTATCAGGAATTCTGAGAACATTAACTGCTCATGGCCATTGCCATTATCATTTCCTTGTCCCATTTGTCTTCCTAGTGTTTCCATCATTCGATTAGTAGCCACTGCTTGTTCTCTAACAGCCTAGGCCATATTCCAAAAATCTTGCATAAAGGCTACTGTGTTTGTAACGCCCTGATTTTTCTGTCTGAGAGAAAATGACCAAAATGCCCTTAAGGTCATTTTCTACCTGGAATTCGAGGATAGCCGACCTGGCAGTCGTCGAAGGTTCAACTCAATGTTTGAAGGGGATTAGATGATCCTTGAGTGATTTCGAAAACGAATAGCTTGTTTTTTGTAGTTTCGGGCCAAAATGACCAAAATACCCCTATAGCGTTTTTACGCGGGTAAAGGTGCCATTCGAGCCCGAAACTTTCCCCAAAGATTTAAAATGATGTTTTCATGTGTTTGAAAGCATCTGGTTAAGTCCCGGTCATCCCGGGCAGTTTTTGTGAAAAATAACAATTTTGTCCTTTGCATAGTGTCATTTGAGCTTAATGACGTAATTAAGCAAACCTAAGCAATATTAGGCTCTAATCAAAGATTAATTAATTTTCATAATTAATCTAGAGTCAAAATAAGTTATTAAAGTTAATTAGAACCTAAGATTGCTTAGATTAAACTCAAACCCCTTTTTAACTCATGTGCCCAAGACATAGAATCTTAAATAGTGTTTTCACTATTTACTCTCCATACTTCAAGAAGCCTAGGATGTGATTGAGAACCTTGATTGAGTAGGGTTTGACCCCACTAATGGGCAAGAATGCTCACTAATCAGGCTTTAATTAGCCTTGATTACCTATCCTTTCACTTATATACTTTACTACAAACTCCTAATCTTAAAACTAATCAAAGATATACCTAAATACATCACTAGCCCACAAATTAATAAAACAATTTCCTCCCCTTGGATTCCCAAAAAGTGGCACCACCTCACTCCCCATGTATCAGAAATTTGTTCACTCACACACTCAAAGAAGCATGCTACACCATGCCTAAACCCATGCCTACACCATGCCTTACACCTTACCTTGAAATGATATAGCCAAGAGATATTTTTCTCCCTCGCTTCTCTCCTAAAATGGCGCCACTTCTCCCTCCTATTCTCACCCTTCATGTTTCATTTCTCTATAAATAGCATGCTTGGATGAACTTGAATCACTTTTAGTTCATTTGCCAAGTTTGAGTTTTCAAGAGCACCTTAAAGCTTTTATTTTTCTCTCTCAAGTTCACAGAGTTCCTCTCTTTCAACTCCTTCATCTTCTTCTCTCATCTTAACCTCCAATCACTTTGTAGGGATTTTATTTTAATTGTTTCATTCATTAAAAGTTTTTATTTAGTTATGTGCTTTATGATTTCTCTTGAATCTTTTAGAACTTCTTTCTTCCTCTTTGTTTTTCTTTTCGGCCAAGAGCCTTAAAGGGCTTGGAAATAAGAGCTTGATGATGAGGATTTCATGATGATGTTCATTACTTGAGCACCCTCTAAAGCTTGATCTTGGTTCTTTAGTAAAAGATATTTTTGGTTTCTTTCTTTCTTGGTCTTGAGAACTTAACTTTGATGATGCTCTAAAATGAATATATGAACTCAATGATGAGGACTCATGATGTTGGTGTTAGTACATCATCAAGATCATGGTCTCTAGGGCTCCAAAATGGTTCTTTTCCTTACTCGTGGTTTCAACTCTTTTCCTTTTCTTTCCTTTAAATTTTTGGCCATGCATGTTGAATGGGCCAACATGATATCTTGATGATGAGAGTTCTAGATCATGACTTCATGTTCATCATAATGAAATCTCTAAAGCTTGAGTTATCATAAAAGTGTTATATAGCTCTCTTATGGTTTTATTTTTAAGAAAGATTGCTTTAGGTTCTAGGAACTCTTAAGTTCACTTTATCTTACTATGATAAGTTTGGGTTGAGGTTTGAGTTCCTTTAAAGTCTTGTAAGAACTCTAGTAAAGATGTAAAAATGAACTTGCATATTTACTTTCCTTGTCTAGCATATTTATTTTTGGCCATCACCTAAAACGTAAAGATTAAAACAAGAGTTACATTTTCATATCACCTAATAAATAATCTCGAAGCTTGCCTATTTCGGCCTTAAAGTCGATTGTTATGGAGCCTAGAGCACTAAAATAAAGAATTGGACTTGCATTCACGTTTACGTTTCCTTGTCTAGCATATTTATATTTAAGTCATCACTTAAATCCTAAAAGATAAAATGAACTTGCATATTTACTTTTAAGTCTTGCATATTTATTTTCAAGTTCTTGCATCTCATATTTATTTTGAAGCTCTCACTTTACTTTATAATTAAGACTAAAATAAAATGCATAGCACGTTTACTTTTTGTCATCACTTAACGACCCTAGAGCTCAAAGACTTGCCCTTTTTATCTCAAGTTAAAGTTGGTTATCGAGATATCCACATGGATGCATATTTCGGCGATGTGATGAGGATGAACTTGGGGTGAGTTTCATCTAGTCACAAGCCAACAATCCATGTCCTAAGATTTTCTTTAGGCCTCAAGAGTTTTGTAAGATTATTACCAACAAGATTTATGAATTAAAACTTTTCTAAGAATGTTTTAAATTAGCTACTTCCCTATGGCCATTCTTAGTCTCTTCTTGTAAAATAAAACGATTTTCAAAGAGTTTTAGAAGTCCTAAAACGATTCCAAGAGAAACTAGTAATTTGTATGTCCTGAAAATGTAAGATTGTGTTCTTTGGGAATTATGCTTTTTGATTCTGCCATGGTATGGTTGCAGCTGTATGCTGATGTTTTGACATGTTAGAGTGTGTGAAAATTATATATGCTAAGGTAGGAACCTTTCTATGCATGATAGGAAAGAAACTAGTCTTACAGAAAAATCGTAAAGTTGAGTTTTAGCATAGTTTTAACCCAATTATTTTAAGCCACTACCAAAAATGTTTTAATGGGATATCATTCAGTTTAGGATTGATTAATCATAAAAAAATTGGTAACATTTGATGTAGAATTGATTTTTAGCACCTAGAGAGAAACTAGTAGCTAGAAAACCGTAAAAGTACAATTCTAGAACACATAGATTATTTAATTTTCTGTTTCTGTCCAGTAACCTTGTAAGGTAGTAAACATGGTTTATAATTAGTTCATAGGCATAGGAATGCCCCATAATTGGTTTAGGTTTGATTTATAGCGCCTTAGGCGAAGACGGAACGTAGAAAGGGTCTAAAGCGTAGTTTCTATAACCCCCGTAATCACAATATGTAAATTCTGCCCTTAAAGCATGATGCTGTCCAGATTCATTGACAAACATAAATATTAGTAAGAATCTTTAGTTGTGAATCCTTAGGTGCATAAAAAGTCAATAGCGAATGTTAGAATAATTATATCTCGAGTTTAAACCTCGTAAGGGTCAAAGCATAAGACACCATAGATTTAAGAGCATAATGAACTTTAGTATTTCATGTGAGTACATGTTTTTATTATGAAAATTTATGATGATTGCGATGCTCATGATTATGTACATATATGAATGTGGCATAAAGCAAATTTGGAAGAAATTCAGTGTGCCGTTGTTATGCTACCGAATTTCTGACAAATTTGAGGAACTTAGAAAGTTTTCAAAAAGATATGAGTTTTGAATGTGACATAGTACTGTAAGAACACGTTCTGGGGGACGGCGATACGTAACGCCCCAAAAACAAATCCTTGAGGGGGACGGTGATACGTAACGCCCCAAAGAGGATAATCTTCGCTGTGTATTTGATACCAGTGCGACGCGTTTTGTTATGATTATTATTATCGTGATTACGCTTATCAGATGATAAGTAAGAACTAGTGATGACGAGTTAAGGTATTAGCTCATAACCTAGAAATGTGACACATTCTAGGTGACACCGGTTCGGCCGAGCACCCCCAGATCGATTGTCTTGTTAGGGTGATGCCTATGTTGCAATATGATGCTTTGAATGTCACATAGTTACAAAAAGAGAAATGCTTTTACATGAGAAGTATATGCCACTTTATGCCACCTGTCTGATGTTGATATCTCTATGAATGTTTAATTGATTTCTGGCTGTTGCATCTTCACGCATTCATGCTTCATTATGTTGCATCCATGATATTAAGACTCATCTTAAAAGGAACGGACCTTGGATAATTAAGCTTAAAACCTAATAAGTGAATTTTATGCATGCTCACCTTTTCAAAGAAACCCAAGGTACCTGAGGATGTAGATAATGACACCTAGATAGGAGGTTGCCCTACTGAAATTATTTAGTAAGATTCTCACTGCCTCTATCTCTTTTTTCCATCACATCTTCAGATGGCGACGTTCGTGGTTTTTGTGGATTCCCAGACATGGGAAGTGCACCATGATCCAGAGCATAGATCATACCATTTTGAGGGTCGATGCACTGTTCATGTCTTCATGTTTGTTAGACCCTGACATCACCATATGGTGATGACGATCGAGTTTTTGAGTGCGCCCACACGCACAATGAGAGGGTGCTCCATATGTACACCGCCGCCTCGGCCATGCGCGACTACCCTGACTATGTGCCGCATATGTACTTCTCGGACACTGATCCGTCGGAAGACCCGCCTACCCACTTATATAGCAAGAGCTCTGCCCCCACTCCACTGCTGATGGGAGAGAGCAGTGAGGAGACTGTCACTCAGTCGAGGCTGGCTCGGAGGCAGTCCATGCGCCCCCGTTGAGGAGCTCACGTCCAGCTGCAACGAGTGCCCACCCCGGATGTGCTTCGTTATATCCAACCCTTTCCGAGATCCCAAAGTAGCGACTCGTAGGTAGAGATAGTGCACACACTACATAGATGAGGATAAACCTTCTTTTGTTTAGAGGTTATCTATTCTAGATGCACTTGGGTTAGGGAGTTTTCTGTTTCGCTTTCCGTTGTACTTTCCTTTCCATTGTACTTTCATTTCAATTGTATTTGTTCTATGTTGTACCAAACTAAGTCATGCTTTCTTGAGTGGGCATATTATATATCTATATATGCAGTTTTTTTTTATCATGTTGTGCAATTACATGTTTTATGATCGAATGTTCATGAGGTGTTTATTTGAATTTGTGTTTTATTTCTTTTATGCTTCATCGTTCGTTGTGTTGCGCGACTCTCACTTTGCTTTTACATTTCAAAAAAAAAATTTACCTGTATTTTCCACTAAGGATTTTAAAGTAAAGAGGAATTGGGTTAAAAATTTACCTCTCACGACGGCATTACAACATTATGATGTAATAGACTAATGATTAACCTAAATATATTCTAGAGTATTGGGTTAAAAATTAGGATGTTACAGTATCCTCCTCAGGCATGTTGTTTCAATTATTGTTAGTCCTAGAATGCTTACCTGAAGCCATTGGTTCTTGTCATACATGACAAAGACATCGAGGTGATCAGTCTCAACACAAAGGTAAGTATGACAAAACTAAGTACTTCAAATGTAGACAGTCATGCTTATAAAAACCTAGTCCTTATCTCAACAGATAAAACTCTACTGCATGACACTAAAATTTCAGAGTGTGATTTAGAAGCAAGTCAGACCATCCCCAGGCTCTAATAGGATGAATTGATCTGATACCATAATGTAATAGCCGTCCTCCTATAGTGCTATGCCCGAGTCATAACATCACAGTAAGTAGTCATTACTCATAACCTATCTTCTTGATTTTTAATCTCTTAACTATATGAATTATATATGAATAAGGTGTAATAAATAAGAGCTTAGCACTAAAGCTATACTAGTTTTTCACGTTTCGTAGTCCTTTTAACGTAATAATCAACGTATAGAAATAGCAGAAATATAATGCACATTCTAAGAGGTCGGTCATACAATAATTTACATCCATAATAAGCTAAGTCATACAGTTATACTATATACATTCACACCTAATTACATTTGTAGTATAAATAACCCTACCCTAGTCCTCGCAGTAACCACCTAATCCGGGTTGGGGCCTAACAAAATACAACCAACTATATACATATACACCTAACTCCCTCAATCAATGGCTCTTCAAAAGGTCAGATGTAAGAGCCCATGATAGATAAATAATATGAGAGACACTAAGTCATACTATGTCTATAAACAAACTGGATACACCATAGTCAGTCATGCAAGTGGAGAGTAGTGCCCATTAGGCACGTTAGCTAGGTAACCCTACCAGTCTCCACTACCTCCGGAAAAGGGTAGAGGAACCAAAAGATGTCTCCTCTGAAGAATCAGACTCAGCGTCGATGGCAGGCTGTGGTGGATGAGTCATATACAGTGACAAAGTAGAAAACGAGGACTCTGAGGCAAACGTAGGACTCATAACAGTAGTAGTGAACGGGCGATCAAATAGTACATAAACACGGATACGATACTCAGCGGCCAGGTACAGTGACCTTAACTCTGAGTCATAATACCACTGCAATTCAGGCATCTCAAGAAAGAGTAGGATTGAGGCCATCTATATAAAATACATCATACAGCAGGGATGAGAATCAATTATTCTCAGTAGGAAATATACTAGTCTATTATTCAATGATATCCAACTTAATGCAAGATAAGCAAAGTAACTTCAGTTATTTATATAAAGGTCTCGTTAGTTAGAGTCATTATTTCTTATGACATAATTTTATAAGATAATTTTAAACTTAATGGTAGAACTCATAGGACTCTTTTGATATTCTTCTCTTTGGATCGTATTGTCAATGATGTAATATCGTCGCGTTACAACCTGATATAGTTCACTAGATGGAGTACGTCTACTACATCTCATCTCAATAGCCTCGCTATTCTCAGTACACCCCTTTACTCATAATGTTGTAATGCCATCGTGATTACAACCTGATATAGTTCTAAGGGCGTAGCACATCTACTACTACCCGTGAATCCATGAGCTTACCACTAAGAAATTTTACATTGCATAAGATTCATTTTCTTAAGTCTCCTTTCTTTGTGTGCACTTTCATCATTTGTATAAAAATTCTCATAGTTATTGGGTAAGATTTATTCTTTAAGAATTCTATTTTTCATATTTTCCCTTGATATTTTTCCCTGGAACCTACTTAAACTCTTATGAAATATTCTCTTTAAATCTCTTGAATATGGATAATGTCTCTGTTTAACTTTTATAAGATATTTCCTGTAACATTTGGTATGCTGTTGTGATGGTTTTTCTGCAAAGTCTACTAGGCTTTTAATAGATTTTATACCATCAAAATTTCTGTTACATCTCTTGGTTAACAATAATTCTTATCAATTTTCCAACAATTGCACCAAGTTCCCTATGATGGATTTCAAGTTAATTCTGCTATAAATCAACATTCCTTGAACAATAAATGCTCCTAAATTTTTGAAGATACAAACCAAGTCTTGCTACCATTTTTTTTCAAGCTTTGACTATTATGTATAGCAAGATCATACAACCCAAGAATTAATGCTGTAAAGTTCCAACACATACCCACTTAGAGCACCTATGTAACAACCCGATTTCTCTGTCCGAGGGAAATGACCAAAATGCCCCTGAGGTCATTTCCTGACCCGAACTCGAGGGTAACCAACTCGGTCGTCCTCGAAGGGTCAACTCAATGTTTGAAGGGGATTAAATGGCCCTTGAATGCTTCCGGAAGCGAAAATCTCGTTTTCCGCAGTTTCGGGTCAAAATGACCAAAATACCCCTATAGCGTTTTTACGCGGGTAAAGGTGCCGTTTGAGCCCGGAACTTTCCCCAAAGGTTTAAAAACATGTTTTCATGTGTCTAGAGGTCTCTGTTCAAGTCCCGGTGGTCCCGGGCAGTTTTAGTGCAAAATTATGATTTTGCCCCTAGAATAGTGTTTTTGAGCTTAATGACGTAATTAAGCAAACCTAAGCAATATTAGGCTCTAAACGAAGATTAATTTATTTCCCTAATTAATCTAGAGCCAAAATAATTTATTAAAGTTAATTAGAACCTAAAATTGCTTAGATTAAACTTAAATCTCTTTTTAGAACTCAAGACTCCTAGTCTTGGAATCTTGAATAGTGTTTTCTCTCTCCAATTCCTTGAATCAAGGAAATGTGTCTAGAGTTGTTTAGACTCTAAATTGAGGATTTAACTCACTAATGGTGCAAGACCACTCCTTAATTATGTCTAGACCACCTTAATTACCCATTTTCCTTACCTAAACACTTTCTTACAAATTCCTAATCTTAAGCATAATCAAAGATACACCTAAACACAACTCTAAACCACAATTAAAATGCAAAGAAACCTCCCCCATGGATGATGAAGTTTCGGCCAGCACACTCCTCCTTTGACCATCTATTAAATTGTTTCTCACTCAAAGAACCATGCTTGAGGCCATACCTTGAACCATACCTCACCATACCTTAAGCCATACCTCACCATGCCTCAAGAACACAATATCTCACCTCATGGAACACATGGAACCCTCCAATTCTGCACCTCTTGGCCGAAAATACATCAGCCCATTCACACCCTCCATTTGTTTTATTTCTCTATAAATAGAATGCCTTGAGGAGCTTGCACCACTTTTAGATCATTTGCTAAGTTTAGGAGCACTCAAAGCTTTTCTTTTTCTCTCAAAGTTTTTGTGTTCTTCAAGTTCTTGGAGTTCTTCAAGTTCTTCATCTTCTTCATCTTCTTCTTCCATCTTCAAGTTCATCACACCAAGTAGGGATTTTCTTTCATGTATTCTTTTCTTTAAAGTTCTTGTTTCAAGCTTGATGTTCATAGTTTCTCTTGTTTCTCTTTAGAACTTCATTTCCACTCCTTTTTCCTTTTCATTTTCGGCCATAGGCCTTGGAGAACAAAGGAATGAGAGCTTGATGATGAGAGTTTCATGATGATGTTTATCACATGAAACAAACTCTAGAGCTTGATCTTTGTTCTTGAGTAAAAATGTGTCTAGTTTTTCCTTTCTTGAACTCTTGAGAACTTTAGCTTTAATGATGTTTTAAAATGGCTCTATGAACTCAATGATGAGGACTCATGATGTTGGTGTTAATATATCATCAAGATCATGAACTCTAGAGTTTTAAAATGTTCCTTTTTCTTCTTGAAGATTTTGGCCATTTCCTTAAATTTTTCTAAGCTTCATGGTTTGATTTCCTAAAAATATTATGTTGAGTTTTAAGAACTCTAAGCTTGACTTTACCTTGTTTGGATGAGTTTGGGTTATGGTTTAAATTTCTTTAAAGTCTTGTTAAGAGCTCTAGAAAGATAAAATGAACTTGCATAATTTATTTTATGCTTGCATTCATAGTTACATTCTTGCTATGCATCTTTGCTTTCTAGCTATCACCTAAGAACATAAAGATTAAAATGGAACTTGTATCATCACTTAATTTAATTCTCGAAGCCTTTCTATTTCGGCCTTAAAGTCGATTGTTGTTGGGCCTAGAGCACTAAAATAAAGAATTGAACTTGCATTACCATCTAATTAATTTCTCGAATGCCTATCTATTTCGGCCTTAAAGTCGATTGTTGTTGAGCCAAGAGCACTAAAATAAAGAATTGAACCATGTACATTTACCTTCAAGCTTGCACGTTTAAGTATTTACTTTCAAGCTTGCACGTTTAAGTTTATGCCTTGCATATTTAAATTTAAGTCATCGCTTTACTTTATAAGCAAGATTAAAAATGAAAAGCATGAGCACGTTTAGTTTATGTCGTAACTTAAGAACCTAGAGCTCAAAGACTTGCCCATTTCATTCCAAGATAAAGTTAAATGTGAATGTATTCCTTGAATGCATAATTTCGGCCAAGTAGTGATGATGGACTTGCAATGAGTTTTCATCTAACTACTAGGACCAATAGTCTATGTTTTAAGTTTTCCTTAAAGCTTTGCAAATCTTTATAAGATTATGTCATCACAAGTTGTGATTTTATTATCTTTTAGGGGATGGAATATGTTTTGGTCAGTGACCTAAGGCTTCACTTAGCCTCTTGATGAATTAAAATGTTTTGCAAAGAGTTTTAAAAGTTCTAGATTGATTCCAAGAGAAACTAGTTAACTTATGTACCTAGAAATGTCAATTTAACTCTCTCATTTAAGTTAAATGTTTTCGGTTCTGATGTGATGAGTGTGATGCTGTATGATGATGTTTTGATGTGTTGGAATGTGTGAAAATATCATATGATGATGTGGAAGCGATCCTATGCATGATAGGTAAGAAACTAGCTAACTAGAAATACCGTAAAGCTAGAATTTAACATAGTTTTGACCCATTTGTTTATGGAACTTTCCCAAACTGTTATAATGGGGACATAATCAGATTTAGATTGTTTAGACATGAAAAACTTGGTATCATTTGAGTTAGAATTGAATTCTAGCACCTATGGGGAAACTAGTAACTAGAAAACCGTAAAAATGCAAATGTAGAACTCTTAGAACATTTCATTTTCTGGATTCTGTCCAGCACCCTTACAACATGGTAAACATGATTAATAATTAGTCCTTAAGCATAGGAATGCCTCATAATTGATTTAGATTTAATATATAGCGCCTTCGGCGAAAACGGAACCAAGAAAGGGTCTAAAACATAAGTTCTAGAACCCCGTATTCACATGTTAGGATTTCCACCCTATGCTATTCAGATTTAAAAGTAAAATGAGAGGATTATGAATGATGTTTAATTATGAGCCTTAGGTGCTTAAAATATGAACGACGGATGTAGAGAACTATATCTCAAGATTAAGACCCGTAAGGGTCAAAGCATAAGCTATCGTAAGGGTAAGCGTTTGGATGTTTTATGATGATGCATGAAGTATGCTAATGATGATGATGTTATTCATATGAGGAATTTATGAGGTTATATGTTATGTGGCATAAAGTAAATTTGGAAGGAAATTCGGTGTAATGACCGTTGTACTAATTTCCAACAAATTAGGGGACTTAAAGAGATTTAGAAAATTAAGGTACTAAGATGGGTTCTAGGATGACAGGTTCACCGAGCACCTCCATAGAACTCATGTGACATCGGTACCATTTTATACTCTTAGGTGACACCGGTTCGGCCGAGCACCCCTAAGAGGTTTGCCCCCTAACCCGTACTCAGATAGTCGGGATTTATGATTTATGATACGCTTATCGTTAAGTGGTAAGTAAGAACTAGTAACGACTAGTTAAGGTATGAGCTCATAACCTAGATGTATGACACGTTCTGGGTGACACCGGTTCGGCCGAGCACCCCCAGTTCGATTGTCTTTTAGGGTGGCCCACGAGGAAGAGAAGTTTCATGATTATGATTATGTCACTAAGTTTTGTCCCATATGAATGTTACTATTGCCACTTTATGCCACCAAGAATGATGATGCTTGATGTTATGTTTTATGTATGTGCATTAGGTAGTGCCATGCATACATTTTCTAATATGTTGCATCCATGACATTAAGATCATCCTAAAATGAATGGACTTTGGCTAAAATATATTTTAAAGTTTAAAATGAACCTAATACATGCTTAGTCACTTTATATAAATAAACGCAAGGTTCCTGAGGACGTAGATGATGACACCTAGGTAGTAAGAGGCCCTACTGAGATTCTTTAGCAAGATTCTCACTCCCTCTACCTCTTTCTTTCCGTCACGTCTTCAGATGGCGACATTCGTGGTGTTCGTGGACACGCCGACATGGGAGGTGCACCATGACCCGGACCACGGGTCATTCCATTTTGTGGGTCGATGCACGGTTAAAGTATTCATGTTTATGGGTCGACCCTTCACTGCCCCTGTACATTCCCATCGTTTCTCCCCCGTCTCACCTTTTGGCGATGACCTGGTGTTCGAGCGCCAGACGTCCCCTAGAGGAGAGGCTTCACCGCACCCATCATCCACGCCCGCTCGAGACTACCCCCAAAGATGTGCCCCGTTGTTCGTCGCCTTTCTGAGACGGATCCTTCTGAGGATTCGGCAACCCAGGCACCCTCCGAGGGTTCTTCCCCCACCATACCCATGGACCTTGGGGAAGGTAGTGAGCCTTCTGTGACTCAGCCGAGGCTTGCACGACAACCGGAGATGAGGCCACGCCGTGGAGGTCACTTCCGAGCCCCGTCCCGTCTATTCACGCCGGAGGAGCTTGCTCAGTTTCCTGGTCACTTGCCACGCTCGAGGGATAGTCGCCAGTAGGAGGCTGTAGATGGCCGAGATAGAGCACACACCACTTAGATGGGTATAAACCTTCTTTTGTTTAGAGGTTATCCTATTAGGTGCACTCGGGTAGGGGAGTAGATCATGTTTATGTTTATGTTGTATTTCCTTTCCTGTACTTTCCTTGTACTAAACTAAGTCCCACACTTATAAGTGGGCAAATTATATACATATGAGATGATCTTCAGTGTTACTCATGGTGTGCCTTATGTTATGATGTTGTGAGACATTTGCTTACCATACATGGTTTACCGCTTATCGCATCACGCGGCTCTCACTTTGTTTTTCAAAAAAATTTTACCCGTATTTTCCGCTAAGTAATTCAAAGTTAGATGAGGACTATGAAGTAACAGACTAATGATTAACCTAATTATGTTCTAGAGTATTGGGTTAAAAATTAGGATGTTACAACCTATTATATCATACAAACCAAGAATTAATGCTGTAAAATTCTAGTACACAAAAATTCCACCACATACCCACTTAGTGTAACATCCTAATTTTTAACCCAATACTCTAGAACATATTCAGGTTAATCATTAGTCTGTTACCTCATAGTTCTCATTTTTACTTTGAAATACTTAGCGAAAAATACGGGTAAATTTTTTTTTGAAATACAAAGTGAGAGCCGCGTGATGCGTTAAACGGTAAACCATGTAAAGTAACACAAATGTCTCACAACATCATAACATGGAGCACAACATGAACAACACTGAGTATCATCTCTTATATATATAACTTGCCCACTTATAAGTGTGGGTCTTAATTTAGTACAAGGGAAATGCATAAAAGAAAATGCAACATAAGCATAAACATAATCTACTCCCCTACCCGAGTGCATCTAATGGGAAACCTCTAAACAAAAGAAGGTTTATCCCTCATCTAGGTGGTGTGTGCTCTAACCGGGTACTCCATCAGACGATCGCCACCTCCTACTGGTGTCCATTTCGCGAACGAGGCAAATATCCGGGAAACTGGGCGAGCTCCTCGGACGTGAAGAGGCGAAACGGGGATCGAGTATGACCCCCGCGGTATGGTCGCATCTTCGGTCGTTGCGCAAGCCGTGGCTGAGTCACGGTATCCTCACTGCCCTCCCTCAACGGTGGGGGAGAGGGGGCAGAGCTCGCTATACGGATGGGTAGGCGGGTCCTCGGACGGGTTGGTCTCCGAGAAGTAAGTCCGGGGCACGTAGTCGGGATAGTCTCGCATGGCTAGGGCGGCGGTGTGCATGCGGAGCACTCTCTCGTCATGCGCGTGGCGCGCTCAAAAACCCGCCATCGCCGCCATAGGGTGCGATCGGGAGAAGCGATAGGTGTGCACGGATGAGCGAAGGGCGCCCTACGAACATGAAAACCGCACCGTGCAATCGCCCTCAAAATGGTATGACCCGTGAGTCGGGTCATAGTGCACCTCCCACGTCGGCGTGTCCACGAACACTACGAACGTCGCCATCTGAAGACGTGACGGAAAGAAAGAGATAGAGGGAGTGAGAATCTTGCCAAAGAATCTCAGTAGGGCCTCCTACTACCTAGGTGTCATCATCTACGTCCTCAGGAACCTTCGGTTTATTTATACAAAATGACTGAGCATGTATTAAGTTCATTTTAAACTTTAGAATATATTTTAGCCAAGGTCCATTCATTTTAGGATGATCTTAATGTCATGAATGCAACATAATAGAAAATGTATGCATGGCACTACCTAATGCACATACATAAAACATAACATCAAGCATCATCATACTTGGTGGCATAAAGTGGCAATAGTAACATTCATATGGGACAAAACTTAATGACATAATCATAATCATGAAACTTCTCTTCCTCATGGGCCACCCTAAAAGACAATCGAACTGGGGGTGCTCGGCCGAACCGGTGTCACCCATAACGTGTCATACATCTAGGTTATGAGCTCATACCTTAACTAGTCGTCACTAGTTCTTACTTACCACTTAACGATAAGCGTATCATAAATCATAAATCCCGACTATCTGAGTACGGGTTAGGGGGCAAACCTCTTAGGGGTGCTCGGCTAACTGGTGTCACCTAAGAGTATAAATGGTACCGATGTCACATGAGTTCTATGGAGGTGCTCGCCAAACCGGTGTCATCCTAGAACCCATCTTAGTACCTTAATTTTCAAAATCTCTTTAAGTCCCCAAATTTGTCGGAAATTCAGCACAACGGTCATTACAATCGAATTTCCTTCCAAATTTGCTTTATGCCACATAAACTTATAACCTCATAAATTCCTCATATGAATAACATCATCATCATTAGCATACTTCATGCATCATCATAAAACATCCAAACGCTTACCCTTACGGTAGCTTATGCTTTGACCCTTACGGGTCTTAATCTTGAGATATAGTTCTCTACATCCGTCGCTCATATCTTTATGCACCTAAGGGCTCATGTTTAATCATCATTCTTAATCCTCATGTTCATACTTAAATCTGAAAAGCATAGGGCGGAATCTCTAACTTGTATTTACGGGGTTCTAGAACTTACGTTTTAGGCCCTTTCTCGGTTCTGTTACAAGGCGCTATATATTAAATCTAAATCAATTATGAGGCATTCCTATGCTTAAGGACTAATTATTAATCATGTTTACGATGTTGTAGGGGTGCTGGACAGAATCCAGAAAATTACATGTTCTAAGAGTTCTACATTTGCATTTTTATGATTTTCTAGTTACTAGTTTCTCCATAGGTGCTAGAATTCAATTCTAATTCAAATGAAACCAAGTTTTTCATGTCTAAACAATCTAAATCTGATTATGTTCCCATTAAAACAGTTTGGATTAGTTCCATAAACAAATGGGTCAAAACTGTGTTAAATTCTAGCTTTACGGTATTTCTAGTTAGTTAGTTCCTTACCTATCATGCATAGGATCGCTTCTACATCATTACATGATATTTTCACACATTCCAACACATCAAAACATCATCATACAGCATCACACTCATCACATCAGAACCGAAAACATTTAACTTAAATGAGAGAGTTAAATTGACATTTCTAGGTACATAAGTGAACTGGTTTCTCTCGGAATCGATCTAGAACTTCTAAAACTCTTTGCAAAACATTTTAATTCATCAAGAGGCTAAGTGAAGCCTTAGGTCACTGACCAAAACATATTCCATCCCCTAAAAGATAATAAAATCACAACTTGTGATGACGTAACCTTATAAAGATTTGTAAAGCTTTGAGGAAAACTTAAGCATAGACTATTGGTCCTAGTAGCTAGATGAAAACTCATTGTGAGTCCATCATCACTACTTTGGCCAAAAATATGCATTCAAAGAATGGTTTCACATTAAACTTTAACTTGGAATGAAATGGGCAAGTCTTTGAGCTCTAGGTTCTTAAGTTTCGACATAAACTAAACGTGCTCATGCTTTTCATTTTTAATCTTGCTTACAAAGTAATGTGATGACTTAAATTTAAATATGCAAGGCATAAACTTAAACGTGCAAGCTTGAAAGTAAATATGCGAGGCGTAAACTTAAACGTGCAAGCTTGAAGGTAAATATACATGGTTCAATTCTTTATTTTAGTGCTCTTGGCCCAACAACAATCGACTTTAAGGCCGAAATAGATAGGCATTCGAGAAATTAATTAGGTGGTAATGCAAGTTCAATTCTTTATTTTAGTGCTCTAGGCCCAACAACAATCGACTTTAAGGCCGAAATAGAAAGGCTTCGAGAATTAAATTAAGTGATGAGACAAGTTCCATTTTAATCTTTATGTTCTTAGGTGATAGCTAGAAAGTAAAGATGCATAGCAAGAACGTAAATATGAATGCAAGTATAAAATAAATTATGCAAGTTCATTTTATCTTTCTAGAGCTCTTAACAAGACTTTAAAGGAATTTAAACCATAACCCAAACTCATCCAAACAAGGTAAAGTCAAGCTTAGAGTTCTTTAAAACTTAACATAATATTTTTAGGAAATCAAACCATGAAGCTTAGAAAATTTAAGGAAATGGCCGAAATCTTCAAGAAGAAAAAGGAACATTTTAAAACTCTAGAGTTCATGATCTTGGTGATATCTTAACACCAACATCATGAGTCCTCATCATTGAGTTCATAGAGCCATTTTAAAACATCATTAAAGCTAAAGTTCTCAAGAGTTCAAGAAGGGAAAACTAAAAACATTTTTGCTCAAGAACAAAGATCAAGCTCTAGAGTTTGTTTCAAGTGATGAACATCATCATGAAACTCTCATCATCAAGCTCTCATGTCTTTGTTCTCCAAGGCCTATGGCCGAAAATGAAAAGGAAAAAGGAGTGGAAATGAAGTTCTAAAGAGAGACAAGAGAAACCATGAACATCAAGCTTGAAACAAGAACTTTAAAGAAAAGAATACATGAAAGAAAATCCCTACTTGGTGTGATGAACTTGAAGATGGAAGAAGAAGATGAAGATGATGAAGAACTTTGAAGAGCTTGAAGAACTTGAAGAACACTAGAACTTTGAGAGAAAAGAAAAGCTTTGAGTGTTTCCTAAACTTAGCAAATGATCTAAAAGTGGTGCAAGCTCCTCAAGGCATTCTATTTATAGAGAAATGAAACAAATGGAGGGAGCTCATGGGGGAGGATGGCTTCGGCCATGAGGTGCAGATTGGAGGCATTCCATGAGTTCCATGAGGTGAGATAATGTGTTCTTTGTAACACCCTAGTAATTAACCAAATACACCTAGGTTGAATCTGATTAATGACTAGACTTTACTCCTTGCTTTGGTTCTTTCTTCATAATTTGAAAATACTTAGTGAAATTACGAGCCTTTTTTTTTTTTTTTAAACACACATAATTAGCGTGAGCAGTACGCGTGAGCGAGTAGCGGAGTATAATAAGACGTTTAAGAATATATCACATCATATCACTTAGGCTCCATCATATAACATCCATAAGCACATTATAGCATATATTTACATACAATAACCTCACTCAAAGGGTGGGTTATGTTCATACATCATTATCTTATGCAAACCCATAAAAGAAAATATACTTAAGGAAATTCATGCCCCTAAACTAGATAACTCCATAAGCCGGGAAGGTTATCCTAAAACTAGGGTGCATGATCACACATAAGTCTACTAAGAACCTTCTATGTTTGTCCTGAAAAATGGGGGAATAAATGGGACCCACTGATGAGCCGCCTGGGGAGGGGACACACGAGATGCACGCAGTGAGTCGCATGGACTGGCCTTCTCGCTAACCTCAGTGAACATTTTGTTTCCTCACTACCTCTCTTACACGTGTGGGAGTAGGAGCGAGCTCTCGGAATATACATGAGTAGGAGTGTCCTCTGAAGGATCAGGTTGAATATCTCGTCTAGGGAACATACTGCAAATCCATGGACGAGATGAAGCGGGATAAGAACGTAACATCCTTTCATCAAGTGGGCGTGCATGTTCGAAACCATTTCATCGCCATAGGGAGAAGTAGGAGAAAATCGATAACTAGGGACAGGATGTGCAAATGGACGACCTATGTAAATAAAAACACGAACTGCGCACCGGATCATAGTGGAATTCCCAAGTAGGGGTATCAACGAACAGGACGAATGTCGCCATTTGAATCTGGAGACAATGACGGAAATAAAGAAAAGGGAGTGAGAATCTTGCTAAAGAATTCTCGATGAGTACCTCCTTCTCTGAGTGTCATCATCAAAGTCCCCAGGAACCTCGGGATTATTCTAAAATAGTGAGCATGCAAAGATTCATTTTAAGTTCGGACAAATACTTAACCGAGGTTCGTCAATTTTTAATCATGCGTCTTATAATGCATCTTATTCTTAACATGTCATATTTACAATGAACTTTTCCTTTATCATTACATCATATTCCTCATCATCATTATCCAAATAACATGCATAAAAGAACGTCATATAATATTAGCTACACATGGACACAATGCACATATTTCATTTCTTTAGTGCCTTAGGTGACTTAAAATCTTATCATCATCATTATTTTCCTTGGGCTACCCTATACTCCACCCTTTGGAGTAATTTAGGTTATGAGCTCATACTTTACTAGTCGTCACTAGCATATACTTATCCCTTTTGATAGCTAAAGTCCCGACTCTACCACTTTTGAGAGAGCAGGGTTAGGGGCTAAAATCACCTTTTCACCACCTATAGTCTGATGGTTCCAAAGGATCATTTTCTTATAAGTTTAAGTCACCATTAAATCTTTGCATGTTATATCATAATACAATTCATAAACATCATAACATTTTCTCATTTATAGTCTTAAGCTAGAATAATATATCAAGCTGTAATCATGCATATGGGAGATTCCCAAGAAAGAGAGGTGGGTCACAATGGACACGCTTAAATACCAAGTCTTTCCTTAGCAGAACCTTTCCAAATTACACTTTTACAATGATACACTTTCTTCTAGCAACAAAGGTGAATTTTACATAAGAACATTTCATGTATAAGCATTCTTATTATTTACAAAGAACTATAACATGCAAGTGGAAATCATTCAATGATATCAAGTACTTAATAAGCATCCAATCCTTACATAGAATTATCAATTATAGAACTAATTAGTTACTAAACCAATTATGAATCATTCTCTTAACAATAAACCATAATTATCACAACTTCAATCATATCAAATCATTATCACACATTGATACTAAACTCGAGATCTGATGGTCGAATCATGAACCTCATGCAATTACATAGAATCATATTTTAAGTGCATATAAAATACTAGTTCCCCGTAAAATCCTTGCTAAGCTTTAAAACTCATTTAGAAACTAGTTCTTTTGTCAAATTTGGGAGGATCTTCACAATTAAAATTCTCACTTAAGATAAAAGGAGTAAGTCTTGAGCTTTAGAGATTTAGGTGACATCTTAGAATTATAAACATGCTATGCAACCTTATTTTAATCTTATCTTTATAAGGTGATGGCTTGGAATTATAAACATGATATGCAATTCCATTTCTTTATCTTTAAGATTTAAGGTGATGACTTGAAAATTAAACATGATGCAAGAACTTGAAATATAAACATGATACAAGAAAGCTGGGAGGCGGCGTAATCCTTACCTGGGGACCGAAGAGAGGAGAAGAGAATATTAAGAAGCGGGCGGTAGTCCGCCTGACAGGACCATAGAGGGAGTAAGAGAATTATTATTACACCATTTTAAGCTCCAATCTCAAGACTTTTTAAAGAATAAATTCTTTAACTCCAATAATCATATTTCTTTGCTTGTGATACATGCCCAAGTCTTTAAGCTCTAGGATCTTTAGGTGATGGCATAAAATAAACATGTCATGCGTTGATTCTTTTAGCCATTATAAAATATAGTGAGAGCATAAATTAAATATGAGATGCAACCTCTTAATTATCTTGAAAGATTAAGTGATGACTTGAAACATAAACATGAAATACAAGCTTGGAATTTAAACATGAGAAATGCAAGTTCATTTATTCATTCTTGAAAATTTAGTGATGACATAGAAGGTAAACATGGTTATGCAAAGCATAAACTTAATCATGGATGCAAATTCATTTTGTTTCTTTACTAGAGCTCCTTCAAGACTTTAAAAGAATTATAAATTCAACCCAATACATATCTTAACAAGAAATAAAACATAAAAGGAAAAAAATACATCTTTCAAGTTCTAAACTAAAAATCTTTGTTTTAGCATCATAAAGCATTATTCTTTAAGGTTTTGCATCAAGTGGAATTTTCAAGCTTTAGAGGCCACAACTTGTGATGGATTTACAACCCACCCTCAAGGTCCTCATCATCAAGCCATCATCTTAGTTCCACCTAGGCCATATGGTTGAATTGGTTAAAGAAAAATTGAAGAGGAAAAACCAAAATGAAAAGCTAAGGCAAGTTCATAATTTCATCATTTTGAGCTAAAAACACAACTCCTCAAAGCATAGAAATAAATTTAGAAACTACTCGCTACCTAATCTGAGTTGAAGAAGAGGAAGAGAACTTGATTTCTTGAAGTGAAATGACACAAAATCTCTTTGAAAAATTGAAGAAAGAATTCAGCCAAAGAGGAGGAAGAAAGAAAGTTTTTGGTGCTCTAAAACTAGTTATGAACCAAGCATTCCAAGACCACCCAAGCAAGCCTATTTATAGAAGATTTTGAGGCTTCTAATTGGCCAAAATGAGGAGGTAGTTGTCAGAATTTTTCAGGAGTAATAATGGAGGAAAAATCATTTTAGACAAAGTTGTATGAAATTAAGGAATTATGTCTCTTATGGTGACATTTTGGCATGTTGTTTTAGTGCAACTTTTGGAAATAATTCAGCTGCATAATGGCATCAATAATTTCGTGCATTACAGCCCAAAGAAGTGAAATTTGTGTGTTCCATGCATTATTTAGGTGTAGGCTTAAGGTATTCATGTAATTTAGAGAATTTACTGATTAAGGAGCTTAAGTGAATTAGTAAGCAATTTGGGTGTTTTTGAGCAATTTTGGGTCCTAATGAAACAAAATACATAATTTTGAATCTAGATCAATATTTAGTATTTAATAAGCTTTAAATTGAGGCTAATATAGCTTAGGTTTCGATTATATGAATCGAAAATCCCGAAGTCATAAGCCGCTTAAAACGCAGGGCAAAATCGTACTTTCACTTAAAAACTGCCCAAGGCCACCGAGCTTAACCAATGGTTAATCATGGCTTAAAAACACATTTTAAAACATTTTAGTGAGGTTCGGGCTCGGTTGACGCACATCGGAGTTAAACAAATTACCTTGAGGCGTTTTGGGTCTTTTCGATGCGTCGGAACTCAAAATTGAGATTCTTACGCTCTATTAACACACATAACACAAACAATCCCTTATTATTCTCAAAAACATCCCCTTGAGAATATGTGGAGACCCATAATCCTCATTTTTCGAAAGTAAAATAACTTCAGGACATTTTGGTCATTTTATCATCTGAAAATCGGGATTTGCGACTCTCGCATGAATCGTTCCTAACCTCTCTTCTAATGTTATATTCCTTTATTGAGGATTGTTCGGCCTCAAATCTTATGTAATAATTACCTACGGTAATTCAGTAATTGAGTAATTTCTAATGACAGTAAAAATTACAGTAAAAATTGGGGCGTTACATTCTTGAGGTATGGTGAGGTATGGCTTAAGGTATGGTGAGGTATGGTTCAAGGTATGGCCTCAAGCATGGTTCTTTGAGTGAGAAAACAATTTAATATGAGGTCAAAGGGGATGAGGTCTGGCCGAAATGCATCAGCCCATGGGGAGGATTAGTTTGCATTTTAATTGTGGTTTAGAGTTGTGTTTAGGTGTATCTTTGATTATGCTTAAGATTAGGAATTTGTAAGAAAATGTTTAGGTAAGGGAAATGGGTAATTAAGGTGGTCTAGACATAATTAAGGAGTGGTCTTGCACCATTAGTGAGTTAAATCCTCAATTTAGAGTTTAAACAACTCTAGACACATTTCCTTGATTTAAGGAATTGGAGAGAGAAAACACTATTCAAGATTCCAAGACTAGGAGTCTTGAGTTCTAAAAAAAGGATTTAAGTTTAATCTAAGCAATTTTAGGTTCTAATTAACTTTAATAAATTATTTTGACTCTAGATTAATTAGGGAAATAAATTAATCTTCGTTTAGAGCCTAATATTGCTTAGGTTTGCTTAATTACATCATTAAGCTCAAAAACACTATTCTAGGGGCAAAATCGTAATTTTGCACTAAAACTGCCCGGGACCACCGGACTTGAACAGAGACCTCTAGACACATGAAAACATATTTTTCAACCTCTGGGGAATGTTCCGGGCTCAAACGGCACCTTTACCCGCGTAAAAACGCTATAGGGGTATTTTGGTCATTTTGAACCGAAACTGCGGAAAACGAAATTTTCGCTTCCGAAAGCATTCAAAGGCCATTCAATCCCCCTCAAGCATTGAGTTGACCCTTCGAGGATGACCGAGTTGGTTACCCTCGAACTCGGGTCAGGAAATGACCTCAGGGGCATTTTGGTCATTTCCCTCGGACAGAAAAATCGGGGTGTTACACTTAGAGCACCTATTATATCATAGAAACCAAGAATTAATGCTATAAAATTCCAGTACACAAAAATTCCAATACACAGGATTTCATCATAGTCCAAGCACTTATAAATTCTGCAATAAAAATTTAGGCTCCATTATACATAATCTCATCACAACTCAATCTATCATGAATTCTAAAATTTGGTTTCAGATTTTTAGCAAGCATAACCACAACAAAATTCAAGCACTTGGTAAAATAGCTAAACATCATGAAGTAAAAGACTAGAATAATTTCCTACCTTCCTCCAAGCTTTTTTTCTAGTTCTTTTTATTTATCAAGCCTCAAACCCCTTTCTTTCTAGCCCCTATTTGTGCTGCCATGTGAACCAAGTGCAAGAAAAAAAAAGTTTTCAATTGATCTTGGTGTAGAGAAGATGTTCTTGAAGTAGTTTAGATGCTTACCTAAGAGTGTCCTTTGTAGATACGGTGGTTTGATGGAGTTTTTCAAAGAGAAAAATTTAGAAAATGGAGAAGTGAAGAAGAAAGAAAGCAATGAAGAAGGAGATCAAAACGTTGGTTTTGTGCCTATCCGAGAAGAAAAGGAAATTTCTTTGCCTTTTTTTCTTCTTATAAACTCACTAACTTGGAGAGAAAGTAAAGGAATTGATATTTCTAGATCAATTTACCTTGTATTAGTATTAGAAATATCTATATTTATTTGATTATTCTAAGTAAAGATTTAAGATATGATAATGTCCATTAATTGGGCCAATCTCGATGTTTCGGTATACCGGTTATTACCATTTTAGTTTACCATTTATTATCATTTTAATATTCGATTGACATAAAAAACTTTACCAGGTAAAATTATCATTTTCACCTTATTCCTAATTTTTTTATTTTGTCCTAATATCATTTATAAGATCTCATCCTATATTACTAATTAAAATATTATTATTCTAAATTTTTAATAATTATTTAATTAATTTTCATTTTTTTTGTAGAATCCTTATAAAGGTGCCATCAAAAACTTGATAAGATCAAGCCTAAAGCTAGAAAGTTGAAAGCAAGATGTACTCCAAGGAGATTTTCTTTTTCTCAAAGTTCTACATTTCTGAAGCCTCCAATTTGTTATATGAAAATGTCAGAAATTCTTTTCTAAATCCTTGAGAGGACTTCATGGCATCTAAAGATCTGACCTATTTTATTTGACATAACTCAAAACTATGTTTTTGTGAAAATGATCAGCATCTAGAATTTCAGGAAACTGGACTGAGATATACAGATGAAACAGGACATGAAAAAGCCATGCAACTTCATCTATTATATATATATATATATATATACACACACATCTTTTATTTCTGTTCTTCTTGCTGAATAAAGAGATACCTTCCAAACTCATGATTCCTAAAAGGAATTTCATTAGAAAGGTTGAAAAATCTCTTTCTTTGAAGCTAACTGAAAAGGACGCATAAAAGTCTGGGTACCAAAATCAAAATTCTTTCTTGTAGGTATATATGAAAAGTCTCTCTTGCTAAAATTTCAAGAAATAGACTGATGATGATCATTTCAGTTATCATGCTCTGAACTTGAGTGTTATCACAAATCCTAAAATATAAACTTCTCAAGAATGTCTCAAGTATGATGATGATGAAAAGCTTAAGGAAGACTTTGTTGACAATCTTGGTAATCTTAAAGAAAGCCCTGAGAATATGTATCTCAAGGAAACTCTAGAAAGCTAGCAGATGAATGCCAGAGCTTCAGAAAAGTGAGCTCCAGAACCTCAACACTTCAGAAAGTATGCTCGAACCATCCAAGATGATCAGAAAGTAATCTTTTTGAAATACAGTATGAGCTTATGAAGATGACATAGAAGCTGAAAATGTACTGTAACTTCACAAAAGTTTCTATTTTTAAAGATATCCTTCTATTGTCTAATTTCTTGGAGTGTCTCCTAAGGGTATGAGAACCAAGTCATCCTTTGGTTACATATCAAATGTGCTTTCATTACCACTACTGTATCTAAACATATTAAAGAAGCTTTGACTAATCAAAGTTAGGTAGAAGCTATGCTGAACATGCTAACCAAGCTAGAGAAAGAAGCAAAGTCTACACATTAAGTTTGAGACATCATCATTTGTACTAAGGGGAAGTTCAGGGACAATCTGGATAAAGCTGATATCATCAGTGCAAGCGTGGCCATAAAAGAGAAAATGGCTAAAAGAAAATAGCACAAGTGATTGTAAGGAATCAACCGAAAGATTATCTCTTGAGGTAATTCATTTTCCTATCTTCTGAGATTATACTGTACTATTTGTCTTTTCAAGAATCCATTCAGCACTCTAAATCCTAGCTTGCTTTGCAAAATCCCCTCTTTATGTTATCTTGTTTAAAATGGAGATGCTTAGTAAATAGGTGTGTCTACTGAAGATTTTGTTTCAAGAAGTATTCATGATATCTATTGCTAAAGATCTCTTGAATGTTTGTGTTTATGCTTCAAAAAGGCCCTTTTTCTTTTCAAAATGTTTTCACATCTGCATAGGCATTCTTGCATAAAACATTTCTAGGAATTCCCTCTTCATAACTTCCTTCTAAAGATCTAGTAAAGCTGTCAGATATCATCAGAATGTGTATATCCTACTAAAGACACTGCTTATTAGTTTGCAAGAACAGTAGAAGTTAGATCTTTGGTGTCGCTGGATTATCTGAACATCAAAATGTCAGTATATAATGTTAGGAGCACAGTTTACAAGATCAAGATTATCAACATGTATTTCATATGTCAGTTTGCAAGACAGAAAGGTCAATCAATTTGCAAGATTAGAAAGAAGACGGTGTATCCAGAAAGAAGATTAGTTAATCAAAAAGAAGAATTTGAGGATTAGAGAATGATGACTATATGGGAGTTTTGAATCCAAAAGAGGAAGATAAGCCTGTGATAAGTTATGAAGGTTCACCGTGGATCAGAAAGTAAACCTTAAAGCTTCATAAAGTAACTCCTTCAGAAAGTAAGATCAAAAGTCAAAAAAACTCTCTTTCTGAAAGAATGATGCAAAGGTGGGTTTTCTCCCACTTTGTTGAATTTCTTTTTCCCATGTCGCTTTGCCTTCAATCATGTCACATCACTTAACACCTCTACATCTCACACGTTTACCTTTACCTTTATCTTCTTGAACAAGTTACCTCTTTTACCTTCATCTTCAATCCTAAACCTTTTTCCTCAAATTTATTTTTCCCATAACCTTTACCATACACTTTCCCTAAACTGGTTCATTTCTACCTCTTCCTTATCTTTTCTTCTTGTTCCTACCCAAAATCCTTTCAAGCCTCAATCTTCCTTGTTTATCTCCTGAGAATTTCTGGAGGAAAGCTTTTGAAGGAAATTTTACTGATCTGGGAACATTCCAAATGTATGATGAATCGTTTCATCAGCAACACTATGCTGACAATTTTGCTCAACGACAAATAGCCCCAGGAAAATATCAGAGGTATGAACTGATGGCTCATATTGCTATTCTGATGGAAGTTATTGCTTTTCAAGGATAGGAAAGATTTGTCAGCATGACAAACAGAATCTTCATTGGAATGGTCAGCGCTTTTTTACTCATAGCTGGTTCAAGTAATTGATTATGGTAACCTCACATATCAGAGGTATTAATATAGAAGTAAGCAGTGCTGATCTCTCAAATATCATCAATGCCTCTAATAAAGGTTATAACATTCTAATTTTTAACCCAATACTCCTAGAACGTATTTAGGTTAAACATTAGTCTATTACCCTTTTAGTCCCATTCTTTAAAAACCTTTCATTAAAATACTTAGCAGAAAATACGAATAAATTTTTCTTTTTGAAACTTGAAAGCAAAACGCGAGCCGCATGCTAAGCTAACATTCATCATAACCATATCGTGCAAGGAAAGTAATCACACCATTCATAATCATGAAACATAGTATTATACATAACAATCATAATATCATTATATCTTCATAGATACATACTTTACTAGCATCATTGTAACTTTATTTACGTCAAAACATGCACATATATATAGAGTGTTACTTATCCGCCTATAAGGATGGATAAGAATCAATCCCAAAAGCTAAACTATCTATGCTTCCGCAGTGACCCTCTACTCCATTTGCTGGTGTGACCCTTGAGCACGATCCTTAGAAGAAGTCACAAATCTCATTGTAATCCTTGTCTAGAGACGACACGGAAGAAAAGAGAGGGATGAGAAACTCATTCAAGATTCTCTGCGGGGATATCTGACTCTAATGCAAGTGTCATCGTCATCGTCCTCAGCCACCTCGGTTTTAATTATGAAAAAGGTGTACATGCATAAGGATTGGTTTTAGACTTTTCAAATCTATTTATTCGAAGAGGGTGTCTTTTAGTATGTTTCTTAATGACATGAATGCAACAGATATTTGATGAATGCATGACAATACCATATGCACATTAACATGAAAATCATAGCTCTTGGGCCCAACATAAAAGAACATAAATCATATACGTGGCATAAAAGGCACAATACTTTTCATGTGAGATCTTTCTCATAAGTCAAACTCTTAATTTCTTTTTCTTAAAGACCACCCTCTTAACGTATCCACCAAAAATCCAACCAACATACCAGCCCTGGCGATAATCTGGTCACCAAACTACATCTCACCTATCGCCTAGGAATGAGCTCAATCCTAACTAGTCGTCATTAGATTTAATATGGGGTAATAGAGGGGATATACATAACTTTCTTGGATCACCTATCTTAGGACCATTTCCTTCTTTGAAACGCTCTACTTGTATCTAGTACACAGCGAATTATCCGCTTTGGCAAGCTCAATGTCAATACCCTCATAGATTTGTTTCCTCCCCACCGTAGTGGGAGGAATGCGTCTCAATGTTATGTCACATCTGTTTTGGGGGTGCTCGGCCGAACCAGCGTTACCCAAAACCTTTCCTGGGGGTGCTCGGCCAAACCAGTGTCACCCAGGAGTTTTCGCAAACTTTTCTCAAATCCTCAAGTTTGATAGGAAATTCGGTAGCGTAACAACGTACACCGGATTTCCTTCAAACTTGCTTTATGCCACGAAACATATAGAGTATGCATAGCTATTCAACATCACCATAAGACATCAAGTCATATAGTCAAACTCATCATAGTATATACGTCATCACATCATTGCTTTAACATTCTTAAAAGATGGCATGCTCAAGTCGTTCTCATAATTAAACATACATCTACTTGAAGTCATAAAGTTTATTATGTCTTAGGACCTATGGTGTCTTATACTTTGACCTTTACGAGTCTTAACTCAAGATATAATTATTCTAACATTCTCTATAAACCTTTTATGCACCTAAGGATTCACAACTAATGATTCTTACTAATATTTATGTTCATCAACGAATCTGGACAACATTATGTTTTAAGGGCAGAAATTACATCTTGTGATTACGGGGGTTCTAGAAACTACGTTTTAGACCCTTTCTATGTTCCGTCTTCGCCTAAGGTGCTACAAATCAAATCTAAACCAATTATGAGGCATTTCTACCCTTATGAACTAATTATAAACCATGTTTACTACATTATAAGGTTTCTGGACAGAAACAGAAAAATAAATGTTCTAAGAGTTCTAGAATTGCATTTTTACGATCTTCTAGTTACTAGTTTCTCTACGGGTGCTAAAATTCAATCCTACATCAAATGTTACCAAGTTTTTCATATTTAGACAATCTTAATATGATCACCATCCCGCTAAAACAGTTTGGTCAGTGTCTAAAAATAAATAGGTCAAAACTATGCTAAAACTCAACTTTATGATTTTTCTGTAAGACTAGTTTCTTTCCTAACATGCATAGAAAGGTTCTCAACTTATTATACATAATTTTAACATATTCCATCATACCAAAACAACGTCATTTAGCAGCAAATATACCATGACAGAACCGGATTTATATATATTCATATCATGCATAAAATTTCATTTTTAACAAGCGTGAGTTACTAGTTCCTCTTTGAATCATTTTAGGACTTCTAAAACTCTTTCACAAAACATTTTATCTTGTAAAAGAGACTAAGAACAATCATAGGGCAGTAACTAAATTAAAACACTTTTGGAAGAAGTTTAATTTACAAATCTTATTGGTAATGACCTTATAGAATTCTTAAAACATGGAAAACTTTTGAACATAGATTGTTGGCCCTTGCAACTAGATGAAACTCATATTAAGTTCATCATCATCACATGGCCGAAATGTGCATTCATGGGGATGTCTCCATAACCAAACTTTAACTTGAGATAATAAGGGCAAGTCTTTGAGCTCTTAGAGTTTTTAGGTGACGACAAAAAAGTAAACGTGCTATGCTTTCCATTTTATCCTTTATTGTAAAGTAAAGTGAGAACTCCAAAGTAAATATGCAAGTTCAATTTTTTATTTTAGTGCTCTAGGCCCAGCAACAATCGACTTTAAGGCCGAAATAGAAAGGCTTTGAGATTAATTAAGTGATATGCAAGCTCTCACTTTAAATCTTTAAGTTCTTTAAGTGATGACTTGAAATATAAACGTGCAATGCAAGGCTTGAAACTTAAACGTGATAATGCAAGTCCTTTTCTTTAATCTTTAGAGTATAGTGATGACATAGGAAAGAAAATATGAGATGCAAGAGCTTGAAATATAAATATGAGGTGCTAGAAATATAAATATGCAAGTTCATTTTTATATCTTTACTAGAGCTCTTATGTAACATCCTAATTTTTAACCCAATACTCTAGAACATACTTAGGTTAAACATTAGTCTGTTACCTCATAGTTCTCAATTTTACTTAGAAATACTTAGCGGAAAATACGGGTAAATTTTTTTTGAAATACAAAGTGAGAGCCGCGTGATACGATAAGCGGTAAACCATGCAAAGTAAAACAATCGTCTCACAATCATCATAACATAAGGCACATCATGAACATCACTGAATATCATCCCATATATATATAACTTGCCCACTTATAAGTGTGGGACTTAATTTAGTACAAGGAAAATACAAGAAAGGAAATACAACATCAAACATAAACATAATCTACTCCCCTACCCGAGTGCATCTAATAGGATAACCTCTAAACAAAAGAAGGTTTATCCCTATCTATGTGGTGTGTGCTCTAACTCGGGCCATCCTTGACCTCCTACTGGCGACCATCTCGTGATCGAGGCAGATATCCGGGAAACTGAGCGAGCTCCTCGGGTGTGAAAAGGCGGAGTGGGGATCGAATATGACTCCCAGGGTATGGCCGCATCTCCGGTCATCGTGCACGCCTCGGCCGAGTCACGGTGGGCTCGCTATCCTCTCCGAAGTCCATAGGTATGGTGGGGGAAGATCCCTCGGAGGGTACCTGGGTGGCCGAATCCTCGAAAGGATCCATCTCCGAGAAGGACGATGGGCAACGGGGCACATACTCGGGGTAGTCTCAAACGGCGGATGCGAAAGGTGGAGTACGGCGTAGCCTCTCCTCTCGGGGACGTGCGCGCTCGAATACTAGGTCATCGCCAAAAGGTGAGACGGGGGAGAAACGATGGGAATGTACAGGGGGAGTGAAGGGTCGACCCATGAACATGAATACTCTAACTGTGCATCGACCCACAAAATGGAATGACCCGTGGTCCGGGTCATGGTGCACCTCCCATGTCGGCGTGTCCACGAACACTACGAACGTCGCCATCTGAAGACGTGACGGAAAGAAAGAGGTAGAGGGAGTGAGAATCTTGCTAAAGAATCTCAGTAGGGCCTCCTACTACCTAGGTGTCATCATCTACGTCCTCAGGAACCTTGGGTTTATTTATACAAAATGACTAAGCATGTATTCGGTTCATTTTAAACTTTAAAATATATTTTAGCCAAGGTCTATTCATTTTAGAATGATCTTAATGTCATGGATGCAACATATTAGAAAATGTATGCATGGCACTACCTAATACACATACATAAAACATAACATCAAGCATCATCATTCTTGGTGGCATAAAGTGGCAATAGTAACATTCATATGGGACAAAACTTTGTGACATAATCATAATCATGAAACTTCTCTTCCTCATGGGCCACCCTAAAAGACAATCGAACTGGGGGTGCTCGGCCGAACCGGTGTCACCCAGAACATGTCATACATCTAGGTTATGAGCTCATACTTTAACTAGTCGTCACTAGTTCTTACTTACCACTTAACGATAAGCGTATCATAAATTATAAATCCCGACTATCTGAGTACGGGTTAGGGGGCAAATCTCTTAGGGGTGCTCGGCCGAACCGGTGTCACCTAAGAGTATAAAATGGTACCGATGTCATATGAGTTCTATGGAGGTGCTCGGCCGAACCGGTGTCATCCTAGAACCCATCTTAGTACCTTAATTTTCAAAATCTCTTTAAGTCCCCAAATTTGTCAGAAATTCGGCGGCCAAACGGTCATTACACCGAATTTCCTTCCAAATTTGCTTTATGCCACATTAACATATAATCTCATGAATTCCTCATATGAATAACATCATCATCATTAGCATACTTCATGCATCATCATAAATCATCCAAACGCTTACCCTTACGGTGGCTTATGCTTTGACCCTTACAGGTCTTAATCTTGAGATATAGTTCTCTACATCCGTCGTTCATATTTTAAGCACCTAAGGCTCATAATTAAACATCATTCATAATCCTCTCATTTTACTTTTAAATCTGAATAGCATAGGGTGGAAATCCTAACATGTGAATACGGGGTTCTAGAACTTACGTTTTAGTCCCTTTCTTGGTTCCGTTTTTACTTGAAAAGGCGCTATGGATTAAATCTAAATTAATTATGAGGCATTCCTATGCTTAAGGACTAATTATTAATCATATTTACCATGTTGCAAGGGTGCTGGACAGAATTCAGAAAAATTAAATGTTCTAAGAGTTCTACATTTGCATTTTTACGGTTTTCTAGTTACTAGTTTCCCCGTAGGTGCTAGAATTCAATTCTAACTCAAATGATACCAAGTTTTTCATGTCTAAACAATCTAAATCCGATTATGTCCCCATTAAAACAGTTTGGAAAAGTTCCATAAACAAATGGGTCAAAACTATGTTAAATTCTAGCTTTACGGTGTTTCTAGTTAGCTAGTTCCTTACCTATCATGCATAGGATCGCTTCTACATCATCATACGATATCTTCACACATTCCAACACATCAAAACATCATCATACAG
Source organism: Dalbergia cochinchinensis (assembly GCA_031216125.1). NCBI lineage: Eukaryota > Viridiplantae > Streptophyta > Magnoliopsida > Fabales > Fabaceae > Dalbergia > Dalbergia cochinchinensis. The sequence goes on from CM062372.1 coordinate 43,587,418, forward strand.
CATCATACTCATCATGTCAGAACCGAAAACATTTAACTTCAATAAGAAAGTTAAATTGACATTTCTAGGTACATAAGTTAACTAGTTTCTCTCGGAATCAATCTAGAACTTCTAAAACTCTTTGCAAAACATTTTAATTCATCAAGAGGCTAAGTGAAGCCTTAGGTTAAAGACCAAAATATATTTCATCTCCTAAAAGAGGATAAAATCACAACTTGTGATGACATAACCTTATAAAGATTTGTAAGACTTTAAGGAAAACTTAAAACATACGCTATTGGTCCTAGTAGCTAGATGAAAACTCATTGGAAGTCCATCCTCACTACTTGGCCGAAAAACATACATTCAAAGTATGGTTTACATTCAACTTTAACTTGGAATGAAATGGGCAAGTCTTTGAGCTCTAGGTTCTTAAGTTACGACATAAACTAAATGTGCTCATGCTTTTCATTTTTAATCTTACTTACAAAGTAAAGTGATGACTTAAAATTAAATATGCAAGGCATAACTTAAACATGCAAGCTTGAAAGTAAATGTGCAAGATTCAATTCTTTATTTTAGTGCTCTTGGCCCAACAACAATCGACTTTAAGGCCGAAATAGATAGGCATTCGAGAGATTAATTAGGTGATAATGCAAGTTCAATTCTTTATTTTAGTGCTCTAGGCCCAACAACAATCGACTTTAAGGCCGAAATAGAAAGGCTTGAGAATTAAATTAAGTGAAGATGCAAGTTCCATTTTAATCTTTATGTTCTTAGGTGATAGCTTGAAAGTAAAGATGCATAGCAAGAATGTAAACATGAATGCAAGCATAAAATAAATTATGCAAGTTCATTTTATCTTTCTAGAGCTCTTAACAAGACTTTAAAGGAACTTAAACCTCAACCCAAACTCATCAAACCAAGACAAAGTAAAAGTCTAGAGTTCTTAGAACTCAACATAACATATTTAGAAAATCAAACATCTAGCATGAAAAGGAAAGGTAATGGCCGAAACTTCAAGGAAAGAAAAGAAATGTTTGAAACTCTAGAATCCATGATCTTGGTGATATACTAACACCAACATCATGAGACCTCATCATTGAGTCATTAGAACCATTTTGAAACAACATCAAAGTTAAAGTTCTCAAAGGTTCAAGAAAGGAAAAACTAGAAACACTTTTGCTCAAGAACAAAGATCAAGCTCTAGAGTTTGTTTCAAGTGATGAACATCATCATGAAACTCTCATCATCAAGCTCTCATTTCTTTGAACTCCAAGGCCCATGGTCGAAAATGAGCAAGAACAAGAAAAGGAAAAGAAGTTCTAAAAAGAATCAAGAGAAACTATGAACATAAAGCTTGAAGCAAGAACTCTAAAGAAAGAATTCATGAAAGAAAATCCCTACTTGGTGTGATGAACTTGAAGATGGAAGAAGAAGATGAAGGTGATGAAGAACTTTGAAGAGCTTGAAGAACTTGAAGAACACAAGAACTTTTGAGAGAAAAGGAAAAGCTTTGAGTGCTCCTAAACTTAGCAAATGATCTAAAAGTGGTGCAAGCTCCTCAAGGCATTCTATTTATAGAGAAATGAAGCAAATGGAGGGAGCTCATGGAGGAGGAGGTTTCGGCCATGAGGGTGCAGAATTGGAGGGTTCCATGTGTTCCATGAGGTGAGATAATGTGTTCTTGAGGCATGGTGAGGTATGGCTTAAGGTATGGTGAGGTATGGTTCAAGGTATGGCCTCAAGCATGGTTCTTTGAGTGAGGAAACAATTAAACATGTGGCCAATGGGGATGAGGTCTGGGCGAAACTTCATCATGCATGGGGAGGATTAGTTTGCATTTTAATTGTGGTTTAGAGTTGTGTTTAGGTGTATCTTTGATTATGCTTAAGATTAGGAATTTGTAAGAAAGTGTTTAGGTAAGGGAAATGGGTAATTAAGGTGGTCTAGACATAATTAAGGAGTGGTCTTGCACCATTAGAGAGTTAAATCCTCAATTTAGAGTCTAAACAACTCTAGACACATTTCCTTGATTTAAGGAATTGGAGAGAGAAAACACTATTCAAGATTCCAAGACTAGGAATCTTGAGTTCTAAAAAAGGATTTAAGTTTAATCTAAGCAATTTTAGGTTCTAATTAACTTTAATAAATTATTTTGACTCTAGATTAATTAGGGAAATAAATTAATCTTCGTTTAGAGCCTAATATTGCTTAGGTTTGCTTAATTACGTCATTAAGCTCAAAAACACTATTCTAGGGGCAAAATCGTAATTTTGTACTAAAACTACCCGGGACCACCGGGACTTGAACAGAGACCTCTAGAAACATGAAATCATGTTTTTAAACCTCTGGGGAAAGTTCCGGGCTCAAACGGCACCTTTACCCGCGTAAAAACGCTATAGGGGTATTTTGGTCATTTTGACCTGAAATGCATGAAAAGCGAAATTTTCGCTTCCGAAAGCATTCAAAGGCCATTCAATCCCCTTCAAACATTGAGTTGACCCTTCGAGGATGACCGAGTTGGTTACCCTCGAGTTCGGGTCAGGAAATGACCTCAGGGGCATTTTGGTCATTTCCCTCGGACAGAAAAATCGGGGTGTTACATCTTACAAGACTTTGAAGGAACTTAAACCTTAACCCAAATTTATCACAATAAGCTAAAGTAAACAAAATATCATCCCTTGAAGCAAAATTATAAATAACATTTTTATTAAAACTCAAGCTCTAGAGGTCTCATTGTGATGAACACATGGTCATCATCTAGAAACTCTCATCATCAAGCTTCCATGTTGAACCACCAATGATGGCCAAATTTTTAGAGAATGAAAAAGGAAAATAGGGCAGAAACCATGAGCAAGAAAAAGAACCATTTTGAAACTCTAGAGACCATGATCTTGATGATGTATTAACACCAACATCATGTGTCCTCATCATTGAGTTCATACACTCATTTTAGAACAACATCAAAGTATGGCTAGGTATGGCCTAAGGTATGGTTCTAGGCATGGTGCAAGGTATGGTGTGGTATAGGTGGCCATGCCTTTGTAGAAGAACTTGAGGAACAAGTTGTTCCTTAATTGTGGGTTAGAATGTATGTTTAGGTGTAGCTTTGATTGGGCTTAGGATTAGGAATTTGTGACAAAGTGTTTAGATGACTAAGGATGTAATTAGAGACTTGTAAGACTAGATTTAGGAGGTGGTTTTACTAAATTAATGAAGTCAAACTTCATTAACTAGGAATCCAATGCCAACACAATTCCTTGATTTAGGGAGATTGGAGAGAGAAAACACTATTCAAGATTCCAAAACTATGAATCTTGAGTTTTAAAAAGAGATTTAGGTTTAATCTAAGCAATTTTAGGTTCTAATTAATTTTAATAACTTATTTTGACTCTAGATTAAGTATGGAAATTAATTAATCTTCGATTAGAGCCTAATATTGCTTAAGTTTGCTTAATTACATCATTAAGCTCAAATGACACTATTCCAGGGGCAGAATCGTAATTTTGTACAAAAACTGCCAAGGACTACCGAGACTTAAATAGAAACTTTTAAATACATGAAAATATTGTTTTAAGCCTTCGAGGAAAGTTTCGGGCTCGAACAGCACCTTTACCCGCGTAAAAACGCTATAAGGGTATTTTGGTCATTTTGACCCGAAATTGCAGAAAACAAGATTTTCATTTTTGAAATCACTCAAGGATCATCTAATCCCTTTCAAACATTGAGTTGACCCTTTGAGGACTGCCGGGCCAGCTGTCCTCAAATTCCGGGCAGAAAATGACCTCAGGGGCACTTTGGTCATTTTTCTCTCAGACAGAAAATTGGGGTGTTACAAAAGTCTCAAATGCTTTTCTGACAAAAGTTGGTTCACTGCTCTTGGAATTTTGCTTGAAGAAGTTTTCATTCGTCTCATGGACTCCCCAAACTTTCCACTTTGTGAGATAACCATGGATTTGCTGAATCCAAATGCAAGAAAAATCTTTACACTAATCCAATGCAGTCTTCTTGCAAAGGTCAATCGCTTGCATCTTCTAGAAGGAATGAATTGCATGTTACTGCTTTGTCTTCTATTAAAGAAAAGAGTAAACCTGCCTCATCTTATCCTAGATCATATGATTGACTATGCCTACAGAGATGTATCCGATTCTGTGCCTTACAGATCTCTATTGACCAAAATATTTAAATATTTGAAGTATCCCTTAGCAAATGAATGGTATGAGTATATGGTTAGTGTAATACCCTATTCTTTTTAGAAATTAAATGAAGCTTTATTAATGAGAATTTTAGGATGTTGATAAATATGGAAATGATGAGACTAACTCAAGGAAGCAAAAAAAAAAAAAAATGTGAATAGTGTCTTACAGGCCCCACAGGTCCGTCGGAATTAAATCCTAGAATTGGGCCCCGGAGATGCCCAAAATTGAGAAATTATAAGATTATGTTTAGAAATAGGTAGGAATAATGATTTCATACCCGAAATTATTTTTCGGGCAATATTTGATTTCTCGGGTACACTGTTTCGCCCGTTTGTAGAAATTTCAGTGTTCGATTTCTAACACCGAAAACTAGTTAATATCTGCAAATAATGAAGTATATCCACTTGAATACCAAGTGAATGGCTAGGATTTCATCTTGGATGAAAGATCAAATCCTGGCCATTGATTTTAAACTCTTTTAATGGAAAGAAATTATATTTTATTTTTTCAACCAATCAAAACACTCCTTAATAGATATACTTAACCCACCTAATCACATCTTTTTCATCATCATCCTCGGCCAAGTGAAGAGCAGCAGCAAAACTCATTCCTTCTTCATCCAAAAACCTTTGCTAACCTTGAAAATTTCAACCTCCAAAATCCTAGACCAAATCTTGCTAGAATCAAAAACTTCCTTAAGCAAACTTGTTCTACACTTCAACCTCTACAAATATAACCGATTAGATTTTTCAAAACCTCACTTTAGTACCTCACTCAGCACTGATTAGTGGAGGATCTAGGTGTGTTTCAAGAGTTTTGGGGTGGAGAACATCTACCTTGAAGTATACAAAAGCTAAAGAAGCATTAGCTTCCAAGGGTAGGGTTTTATTTGTCTTCTTTTGTTTCAAAATTTCCTCTGAAAATTCTGATTGGTTTTGTCCTAAAATTTCTGATTTTATTGGTTAATCATATGTTGATATTGATGTATGAATTTTGGTGGAGTGTTTGGTGTGGTGGAAAAATCATTTACATCAAGAGAGACTTGGAATTAGTTTGCTGGATTTTCGGATTTCAACAAGGCAGAACTTGTTGACAAATTTTCTGGTGCAATTGTGTTCCATTTTATGGGCTATAAAAATTATATGTTGAAGGTAACATCCTGAGACAACCCCATGATTTTCCTTGGGTCATGTGAACGATTTTCTCTGCTTGAAAAAAATTCATGATTTTTGAACATTGTTGCTGGAAAATCCCGGTTTGAAGCAAGCAGCAAATTTTGTCGAATTTTCTAATATATCTAGAGATCTTAGATTCAGTTGAAAATTTTATGGGATGTAGTTACCATGTTAAGGGGTCTCTATTAAAAATTTGGGGTTATTCTGGATACTTTTTCTGTGTTTAAAAATTCAAGAACCGAAGTTGTGACTATGCTGCCTGAAATATTGAAGCTGAGGCAGTAAAATTGTGTGATTTTATTATCATAGTAAACGATGGGTTTATTCTTTGAAACTTTTATGGGAAGCTGATAACACATTGAATTGTAACTGTGAATTTTATTTTGAGTTGATTTAATCAATTGGTAGGGTCGAAAATTATGAGAGTCCTGATCTAAACTGTGAACAAGTGGTCTCTAACCACTAGATTGGAAAAGTTTAGTTGATAAGGTTAGAGAACACCGTTTGTTTGGAAATTTGTACAGGGCCTTTTACACACATTGACATGTCATAGAGAATTTTTATGGCTCTTAAATTCGCTGTTTGATAGGAAAATTAATTTTGAATTCTAGAGTAATAAATCTGCTGATTGCTGAAAACAGTAAGAATGTCTTGAACTAATGATAGAATGGCTTTAGATACAAGTATATATCATGTTAATGCATGCTAATTGTTTGAAAGAAATGTTGATGAGATATGGATGAGACTCCAACATAACTGTATGCCTACCTGTGATCTAAGCAGACTTTTGAAAGGAGAAGTACACTATGTGATTATTGTGAGGATAAAGGAAAAGAAAAGAAAATTAACATGACTTTTAGTTGTGCAATTTTTAACATATGGGGAGAATAGAGACAAGGCTTATGTGGTTGAACGGGAAAGACAAAAGTAAGAGCTTTCCTGGGAATTTGATAAGTCGATAGACGTATCGACATATAGGAATGAGCTCATGTCCTAATGGTAAATAGTTCTTGTGGAGTGATTCCACTACAGACATCACTTGATGTGGGATTAAGTCTTCCCTATGTTAATGAGAAAAAGAACAATACACGAATTATTATTATACTTATACTTGATTTTACATGATGTATATACCTTGATATTGCTGTACATAGTTTTGCATGAGTATTCCCACATGAATGAGCTTATCAATTGTGTTTCACATTATACCTGAGGGAATACCCTACTGAGGATTTTATAATATTCTCATCCCTACGGTTGCATTTACTTTGTGTTAATCAGATCCAGCAGATGCCGTCACTAGTATTTTACCTTGACTCGCCACAGTGGGTGTGGCATTATGATCCTGCTCTTGACTCTCTGTATGTAGTGGGTTACTCGCAAGTTCGTGTCTATGTGTTTTTCGGCCGCTCTTTTAGTACATCAGTATACTGGTGACTTTGACCTGCTTTCCCTTATGATGGTGTGCCTCTCCACTTGGCACACCCAAAGTGATATTTGATATCCCACTGCACCACCAGCTCCCCTCCAAACAGATGATCCTCTTCATCCTCGTCTTGAGACTGCACTCCATCGGAGGGTCCTGATGCCCCAGGCGGAGGTGAGGCTATCATGCCAATAGCCAACGGTTTCATCTAGTAGGACGTGAGACCTTCAGGGACTCATGATATGTATATAGTGGTAGTTTAGTACTAGTGACCCTCTAACCTGCAGATTTATCGTGTTAAATGTTGTGGGGTTTATTTCTGTTTGTACAAACTTTTGCTAGACCTCAACTTTGAGCAGGTTAGATTAGATACTGGAGGTGTTCCTTTCTTTTGTGAACTGAGTTCCTGATGAGCTTAGGAGTTAACCAGTGTAGTATCAGTACGGTGTACACATTGCAAACTTAGAAATGATGTTTATATATGTATATACGAGTTTGGCCATATATGTGTCTGAATTATTTGATTTCAATTATTTTCGACTAGTATAGATTGTGAATGTAAGTAATACTTTTCTAATTACTATGTTGATACTCGAGTAAAATATGGTAATTCGGAGGGTGTTACAGTTAGAATTGAATATATCATATCTCACTTTAGGACTCAAAGGAAATCTATAAATGCTCCTACTTCAGAGGAAAGGGATATAAAGAGGTGTGTGGTCAATCTGGACAGTAGCTTCAAAGACTTTGCAAAGCCTCTATGATGATGGATTTTCCCCAACCTTTAAAATACAGTTATCAAGTGACTACACGGGAAATATGGTTCCTGAAACTATTTCTGCTCTTGAAAATGATTTTCCTCCTTCCCATAATGAACAACCTTTCATGTCAATTCCACCTTTCTTTCAACCAACTCAAGATCAAGGTGGTGATCAACCATTCTCTAACCGACATCAAAATGCACCTCTTCCATACTTCACCTATCTAGGAGTAAGGAGACTTCTAGCCAATCAACAAAATATTCATCACAGATTGGACAGTCTAGAAGAAAGGTCCCAAAATCATGATGATCTTTTGCATTAGATTGCTCAGAATACTTCTGACATTTTACAAGAGTTGAGATGCAGAAACTGAAAATGGTGTCTCTAGCACACCTCTTTTTTTATGATGCCAAAAAGGGGAGAAGTGTAGATTGAAGAAAACCATGTGCCAATGGGAGCTTTACTTATGAAGGCTATGCTGAGATACTCAAGGGGAGCTAATGCTGAGAGGAAGCCTAGAGATTTTTTTTTGGTCTATCATGTTTTAGCATATTTTCTTTTTATTTTATGTTTTCTTCTGCATATCTCTCAACATTTATTCTGTTTATATAAATCGTTTCTTTCTTCTTGTTCTCTTTTATGCCTTATGTCATCCTTAGCTCATGTGTTTGATGCACACATGTTTTTCATGTTTCATGCTTTATTTTTATCTTAAGCTCTGAATCATATCAATGCTCTTTCTAAGCTCAATGAATCACATATTTTCCCTGTTCGATGTTTGCTTCTTATCTTGAATGTGTATGCTTTGACTTATTTATTCATATATGCTGGATATGAGCGTACACGTGTTTTATGATTGCTATGGCTAGGTATCTTTAGTAGAACAAGCTGGTTGTTGCTCTGATACTAGTTTTATATGCTGAGTCTTGATATGCATAATGAGCTTAATCATTTTCTTTATCCATTACTCACATAGCAATGTTTTTCTAAAGTGTTGTGTATAACTTGATCAATGTATGGTTGTAAATAGTTTCTGACTTGTCTTTAGAAACTTGTACTTACACATATTGAAAAGACCAAGATCAATTAACAAACTTCAAAAATGTCTGAAAGAGTAATGTGTTAATATGTGTTATATGTTTACAAAACCTGTTTTTAAAATATCATATATGTTTTGTTTTTGAAAATATTTTTTCATGATCTGATTCTTATAGGAAAGTTTCACAGCTCAGTACAAAAGCTCTTTCTTGGTAATTTAGTGATTGATCCTTAATAAGCTTCAAAAACCTTGCATAGCAATATGTTAACCTTATCCTTCTTATAGTTTCTCTAAGCATTAGAAACTACATAAGCATCAGTTTATTTTCCAAAAGAACGAATGTTCTGTTTCGTTTATCATATCCTTGAGCATTCTTTCAAAAATTTCTTTTGGATTAAGACGTACTAAAAATGAATCTAGTCAAGATAAAATATCACAAGTGTCTCTTGTTAAGTTTTCAAGTATGAGGATCTTCAGAAAGTTCCTTCCCTTTGACAAATAATCAAGCTAGTTGTTTATTCATAGCTTAAACGTCTTTCTCTTTAACATCTGCTCTAATAATATTCAAAAAGAATGTTAAGTCCATCTTATGTTTCAAGCGAAACAATAGCAGCTATGATTAAATGTCACCTAAGGCCAAAAATGTTTTTATATGATCCATATCATGTCTTAAGAAAAAAAACTTCCTGAAAATTTCTCTTGATGATATATTGAAAGAATATATATATGATGTTTATATTTCTATAATATTTCTTTCATTATCTTTTCAAAAGATTTTCTTCAAATTGGTTTGTCATCATAAAAAAGGAGGAGATTATTAGCTCTAGAACCCTTTGCACTTATTTGTTTTGAATGACAACAAAGCCAATTTAAAGAAAATGCTTTGAAGGATGACTGATGTCTCTATTCAATTTCTTGTAAGATTATAACAGGTTTCTATCGTTTACCAAAAGCAAGGCTTACTCATATGAGAATATATTTCACTATATATGTGTAAACATGTTTATCTCATAGCATCCAATAGCTAACAATAAGAAGAGGTTTTCAATGCTGCAAGAAACTAAGACCTGAGACTTCAGAAAGTAGCACGAGACATCAAAAAGTACACTCAAGATAAAGAAATCAACTTATGTCTAAGAGTAACGTGTTACTTAATCTTCAATCATCACAATCACAAAGAAATTATCAGCAAAGAAGATTGGATTGAAGATCAAAAAGTGAAAAACTCTTCAAGGAACTGATTGCATACATCTAAAAGCTCACCTGTGTGTGGAGCATAGAATACTACAAGAAAAGGAGGAAAATTTGAATCTTGAATTTCAAATGTTCAAATCAAGCCCAGTTTTAAACTGGTATGTCATCTCTTCTACCTGATTGATTAACCACCTTGGCTTCATGAAGGATGAGTTCAGAAAGCATGTTCAGAAAGTAGAAAAGTAGTTTCTAAAAGATTAGAAAACTCAACATTATAACGGCTTCTGTAACCGATGTGACAGATCTGTCAACCTCTCTTCTAGCTGTTTCTTTCAAGACACAACTAATGATCAACACGTATCACTTGAAGAACTAATCAAGGGCAACAGTCACAAAGGAAGACCACTATATATGGAGATGCTATGCTTAAAGGCCAATAAAAGATTTGAAGATTCAAGATAGGAAATCTGACAAAAATCTCTTCCCACTTCCTGGAACATTCAATATTTATCATGTAATCAGATCCTTTAAGTGTAAGAAAATCTTTCTTCTACATTCTTAGTTAGATTTATACTCTTCCTAGGGAAGAAGTAATAGAAGGAAGTCATTCAATTTTTCCAAGGAACTTTTCATGTATATGTTAAGGAAACTTGAGTGTAGGTTAGTTTGGGTGACATCCCAAATACTTAACCTTTATATTCTCAATCCGATAGTGATCGCTATGAGGTAACTTAGAGAGCTACTGTAAAACTACTTGCAACACAATAGTAGAGGTTGCAACTACTCATGATTTAGCTTGGAGAAGCTAGTCAAGGACTACTTTCAATGTGGTAGTAGAGGTTGATACTAGTCAAGATTTAGGCTTAGAGAGGCCTGTGTCAAGACTACTTTCAATGTGACAACAGAGGTTGCTATAGATCACGAGTTAGCTTAGAGAGGCTAGTACAATACTACCCATTTTAGCTTGGAAAGGCTAGTACAATACTACTTGTGTTAGGTTAGAGAGGCTAGTACAATACTACTCGTTTTAGCCTAAAGAGGCTAGTAAAAGAATACTCAACTTGTGACAGTTTCTGAGTTTGTCTGCTAGCACAAGTAAGAGCTTAGGAAAGCTAATGTAAAGATTATCCAATTTACTTTCTTAGGTTGAGAAAGTTGTTTTGAATGGAACCTCAATAGTTGTTGAGTACTGGATGTAGATAGGTTGGTTGAACCAGTATAAAATCCTTTGTGTCAATTATCTCTTTCTCTGATGTTCTTTATATTTCTCTATTGGGCCTTCTACTTAATCAAACACTAATATATCATTCTTGTCATTCTGTTATTCCTTTTAATTATGAACATTTTATTTGACAAGGTGCAGAAATTTACTTTCTAAAACTACTAACTATATTTCCACTGCACTACAAGTTTTACACTTGATACTACTTTTTTCAAAAGTTTTAGAAAATGCGAAAAGAAGTAATGCATGATTGAACCCCCCCTTCTCATGCATCTTTCCACCTACATGAAATTCATCAGGGGCTGTTAAGATCATCAGACAGTTGCTCTTGTTCACTAGGGACCGAGCACCACCCTACAATTTTTGATTAGTCTGCTCTCTTTGTAATTTCTTGAGAATCAAATTAGGTTTAATATCAGCAAATTGTGATTTCATAGCTAGTATATATTATAAATGACATGATTTATAAATATGGCATTATTATTTATCTATATTTCTTCTTGTTCCATGTATAGTTATGGGTGAGGATCCACTCATTTTGTTTTCAAATAAAACTCAACCCTATATCCCTTTTTTCTCATAGATACAGGTGCAGCCTTAGATCCTCTATCTCCTCCTCCTCCTCAGCAGCACTAGTATTTTCTACTTGGTGGGCTTCATGTTGCAATGAAGTATTTTGGGATAATTTAGTAGAGTGCTCTAATAATAGTACGGGGAAGGTCTCGAACCATGAATGATTTAGCTTTTTGATGAATCATGATATTAAATTGTGTTTAAAGGTTTATAGCTTCATGATTCTTTTGTAAAGAGCAACTCAGCATATTTTGTATCATAGCTACAGTTTAAGTTGATTTGTGAAAAAATTGTATTCATAATATGTTCAAGTAGTTTTCTATCTAAAATGGATTTATGAATAAAATATGCATATAATACAACTCAGCGATTACGAGTCTTACATAAGGACTGGGTTCCTCATGTGCCAGTCATGATCAAAATCATGACAAAGTGGTAACAGAGCCATAGGTTTCTCAGCATGTTATTGGAGCAAGTGTCCACGGGTAGCATGACGTTTATGTAAATAGAAACTCGCCCATTTACATTAATGAAAGATTACTTGAGGCCTTTTAGGATGATCAGTCTTGTTTAGGTTCAAAGGGAAAGTCTTGTCCTTTCTTTCATGATCAGTAGCTTATCCTACATGTTTTTGTTTCCTAGGATTTGGTATGCCTTCTCTACAACACCCTTCTTCACGTCGCTGTCATAGCAGCAACTCTTCTAGCTCCGACTCTTGTTTTAGAGTTTTGGAACAGGGATTGGCCACCCTCATCGAAGTACTGTCCAGGCAAGCGGAAGTAGGGATGTAGCCAAACCAACTTTTCATTCAGTCACCCATCAAAGATCTAGATTATTTAGCTTTAGAGCGATTCTGGAGGATGGACCCACCCACCTTTCATCGGTGCCTAATGATGGAGGATCCGTAGTAGTTTTTTTGTGAGATAGAGATGATCACCGAAGTCATCCACTGTTTATTAGAGAAAGCAGCAGAGTTGGCTGGCTTCTAATTGGGAGGCCAGGTGGGTATATGGTACGAGGGGTTTCTCTAGGGACATTATGACTTAGAGCCACCCATCTTGGAGGAGTTCCAGGTAGCTTTCTTGAGAAGGTTCCTTTCTGAGAGCAAACGGGCCCAGATATTAGAGGAGTTCTTCAGGCTTCAAATGATTCCTAGTATGTCCGTAGCCGAGTATAATGAAAGGTTCACCTACCTAGCTCAAGCAGCGACAAGCTTACTTTAGACGGAGACTGAGAGGGTGAGGTGGTTCATCCATGGTTTACCTAAGGACATGTTCTTTACCCTACAACATCTTGTGGGGACCATGGACTATGCTCAAGTGGTGGAAACGGCTAGTTTAGTTGAGAAAAGAGTATTAGCAGAGGCCAAAAGGGCCAAGACTCATGGTATTTTTTCTGGTGAAGCTAGATCTAGTGAAGGACAGGGCTAGAAGAGAGCACAGTTAGGCTAAGCAGTTTTCTCATAGTCCACACCAACTCAGCCTACTACCTCTCATAGTTAGAGTAGGGGAGGTAATTAGCCTAGTTGGTAGAGCTCCATGCACCCCTTCCCTGACTATCAGACATATAGGAAGAAGCACTCGGGGCAGTGCATGAAAGGATTTTTGGGATGCTATGGTTGTGGCCAATAGATCCTTATCAGGAGGAATTGCCAAATGTTGGGGAGATCTTCTAATGAGGGGTCGGAAAACCCCTCCACTCCAACACCAACATATCAGTCAGTTACCCGTGATGTAACACCCTAAAAATTATTTAAAAATTAATTTGAGTTTTATTAATTATAATTTCAAAAATTTGACAGTCTTAGAAATGATGAGAATGGCCCAACGGATGTGTAAAAAAAAAATTCAGGCTAGGTGAATAGTAACCTTGTGGGCCCCATAGGCCCGACGGGACAGCCAAAACCCTAGAATTAAGACTCGGAGATGCCCAAAACTAAAGAAACATAAGGTTAAGGCTAGAAATAATTATAAATATATATTTTGATGTGCCGAGTACGGTGTTTCACCTATTTGGTAGTTTTGATGTGCGATTTTTAACACTGTATAATTTACTTAGTAGCCAAGTAAACTTTACCAACTACTTTATGCTAAGTGGATGGCAATGATTGAAACTTGGAAAGCAAGTTTTAATCATGGCCTTTTATTTATTATTATTTTACCTAGATGCCAATATCTCATCCATTCGGTAAAATTTCGATGTGCGATTTTAACACTGAAAAAGCTACTTGCTCATCAAATTAATGTGAGCCACTTATCTTGAGCCAAGTGGATGGCCAAGCTTCATTCTTTGACTAAGAAACCAAATCTTAGCCACCCATTTCATTATTTCATTTTGAAAAAGGAAGAAATACCCATTTTGACTTCCTTTACACCTAGATAATGATAAATCACCAAACCTTCTTACCCAACCCCATCAATTTACAGCCTTCATCTTCTTTTTTTCAAGCCACCATTGACAAGCTTCAAAGCTTGCAAAACCCTAGCTCAAAGTCACTAAAATACTAAGATCCTTTCACAAAACTTGTTCTACTCCACATAATCTATCAAATTAACTTATAGGAATTTCATTTCCTCACCATTTCTCACCTTGATATCTCATATACTACTGTCTAAGGGAGGGTTTAAGGTTGGTTTGAAGGTTTGAAGTGAAAGGAATCATCCTTGGAGCATCCTTTGGAGCCAAGATCTCTAAAGCTCCAAAGAGAGGAGTTTTTAAACCTCTTACTCTTCAAATTTATTTTTCTATTTTAATCACTGTTTTAAATTGATATTTTAGTTGTGGTGGTTAATGATATATGGATATTGATGTATTAATTTTGGTGGAATGTTTGGATGATGTTAGAAAACTCATTTTGGTAAATCAAGTTTTGAATCATGTGCTAGAATTTCGGATATGTACTAGCAGGTTATGAATTATGAATTTTCAGAGATATTTGTAGATGTTTTCAAGAGCTAGGAAAATTATATGTTGAAGCTAACACTCTAAGGCAACTCCGTGATTTTTTTCATTGGTCTTAAAAATGACTTTTACTATTTTATAAAAATAAGAAACCGAGACTATTATTGAGTTGTCTGGACAACCAATTCTAAAGCTCTGAGAGTGTCTAATTTTGTCGCTATATCAAATGATTGAATTATCACTTGAAATGTTTATAGGATATTGAGAACATAATGAATTCCAACCTTGAATTTTTGTATGATTTCCTATGATCATTTGATCGGGTAATAAAATTAGCATTTTGGCTGTTGGCTGTAAATAGGGGGTTTCTGATCTCCGAATTTATCTAATTTTGTTAGCATAGCTAGAGAACTCTTTTTGCAATGAAATTTTTAGAAACCTTGTGGACACATTGTAGTGTCAAAGATAATTTTTATAGCCTTTGAATTGATTGTTTCATGTTCAAGTTAATTGGTGCTACAAGGTGTGAAATCTGCCCATGTTTTGTATTTGCGCTAATGCATTATATTGGCAACATAATGACATTTGGTTCAAGTATGATGTACATAAATACATGCTAGTGACTTTAAGGATTGGTATGAGGCATGAGTGAAATCATATCATGAATAAAGATGTATATGTGCTTGTGCATTGTAACATCCCCTGCTGCTTTATGGATTGACGACTATCCCCACAAACTAACACGGGTCTTTTCAGCGTGCTTTGTCCTCACTCGCATGCTTCCTAGGAAAAATTCCTAGGAGGTCACCTATCCCAAAATTGCTCCAAGTCAAGCACACTTAACTGTGGAGTTTTTTCAGTTTGGGCTACCGAAAAGAAGATGCATCTTGTTGGTATAGGTAGTACAAATCAATTCATATAAGCCCTCCTCAACTGTATAGTCCCATACCTATACAGTCTTAGGATCCCTCTGATTCGGGTGTGTAATCGGTTCATTCATGTACCCCTCCGCTTTTGAAGCCTACCAGGAGCCGCTCCTTATCCGTGTCTCCTTGCACCGGCGATCACTTCCCGACTTCGCAATCACCGGGCGTTACATGCCCACCAGCTTCCACCTGGTTCATCCCCGAACCATACTGTACTGGGAGAGGTGTAGGCTCTGATACCATTTGTAACATCCCTTGCTGCTTTATGGATTGACGACTATCCCCACAAACCAACACGGGTCTTTTCAGCGTGCTTTGTCCTCACTCGCACACTTCCTAGGAAAACTTCCCAGGAGGTCACCCATCCCAAAATTGCTCCAAGTCAAGCACACTTAACTGTGGAGTTCTTTCAGTTTGGGCTACCGAAAAGAAGATGCATCTTGTTGGTATAGGTAGTACAAATCAATTCATATAACCCCTCTTCAACTGTATAGTCCCATACCTATACAGTCTTAGGATCCCTTTGATTCGGGTGTGTAATCGGTTAATTCATGTACCCCTCCGCTTTCGAAGCCCGCCAAGAGCCGCTCCTTGTCCGTGCCTCCTTGCACCGGTGATCACTCCCCGACTTCGCAATCCCCGGGCGTTACATGCGTGCATTTGGAAAAAGAAAAGTGAATGGTACCATATTTGTGGCAAAATAGAATATGTGAACTTTAATAGTCCATGTTCTGATATATGGAGAAAACAGAAACAAGACTTAAGTTGAATAAAGGGAAGGTAAAAGAGAAACTTTCCTAGCATACATGTTTTGACATATGGAGAAAACAGAAACAAGACTTAGATTGAATTTAGGGGAAGGCAAAAAAAGGAACTTCTCCCAAGATATTATAAGTCAGTAGATGTATTGGTTAGGAATAGATCTGTATGTGATTCGGAAAAGGAAAAAAAATGAAGTCCGATGAGCACATATAGGATTGAGCTCAGTCCTGATAAGCAGTCTATTTCCCTTGTGTGGTGTGATCTACTATAAATACCATTTGGTATAAACTATCTATTGTGGAGTTGTCTATGGCAGATATCCGTTGGGTATAAATTAAGTCTTTCATATGTCGATGAAAAGATAAGAATGCATTGAATTGAGTTTGGCACCATGATACAAACTAAGTCCTTCCTATATCGATGAAAAGAGAAAAATGCACTAAATTAAGTTCCATAGCCACAAGTGAAAACTAGGGAAATCCCTTTGATATATCCAGAACAAGTGAAGATGATTTCATTAAAAATTTCAGCATTTATCATATGTATACGCATATTAATTGGAATTGTCTACCTAGGATTGAACATTAGGTTATATATGCACTAAGTGATTAATTACTAAAATTTATTCACTTCGGAAGAATGGTTTTTGAACTTTAAAATGAACATTTGATAAATGTTGTTTGATCACATTTTCTTAATAAACCGAAGTGGCTGGGACGATCACGATGACAGGATTTTAGTATATGTTTTAGGGATGTCCTATTGAGAATTTTAGAATTCTCACCCCTATATGTTTGTGTTCCCGTGTTGTCTCCAAGTTAATCCAGAGAACAAGGAGGCTGCTTTATAAAAGGAAATCGAGTTTGTAGTAGTTTAAGGCTAAAGCTTGTATTGGGTATACTTAGTCATTTGTTTATGTCTATATGTATAATAGAGACCATATGTGTATTGAATTTCCTAGAAAATCTTCCTTTTGTGCTTGACCTTATAATCAATAAATGTTTGTTTCTTAGTTATGTATGTTAATAGAACTACGATTTAGTTACTTCACGATTCAATCGAACTTGCTATAGATATTTAAGAAAGGTCCGCTAATTAATAAGTAGCAACTCCTGAGTATAATGTCATGACTTAAGAATGAGGTTGTACTTAGGAGGATATTACATGTGAGGGCTCTGTGGCTTCAGTAGATAAGGGACTTGGAAGCAGAGGTCCTGTAGATAGAGTACTAGGTTGTAGAGGCCAGAGCAGCAAAGGACAGCCTCGTTCTTTTGCCATGACATGTCAGGATACGATGGCATCCAATACAGTTGTAGCAGGTATCATGACAGTTTGCTCCCTCAAGGGCTTATGTTTGATTAACCCGGGGTCTACACATTTGTATTTATCCTCATTCTTTGCTATGCAATTTAGGAGCTCTCTTACCAGTTTAGAGGAAGCCTTCTTTATTGGTGTACCTTCTAGAGAGCCCTATATGTCCAATAAGTTTTTAAAGGATGTGAAGCCAAGGTCAGAGACATGGAGACACTAGCAAAGCTTCAAGTGTTAGACATATCCGACTTTGACATTATCTTAGGCATGGACTGGAAAGTTTTATGCCACACTATAGTAAGTTAGTGAGGTTTCGGGATTCGAGCTCCAAGAGTTTAAGGGTACCAGTTGTTTAGTTCCGTCTAGCATGATCTTAGCAATGAGCGCCATGTGGCTTATGGACAAGGGGAATTATGGATTCTTAGATTTAGTTAGAGATGTTGATATAGAAGTGCCCAGTCTTTGTTCCATCCCAATGGTCTGTGAGTTCCCAAACATGTTTTCGAAGAAATTGCTAGGGATGCCAGCATATTGAAAAGTGGAGCTCCAGATAAAGCTTGAGCCCGGAGTGGTATCAGATTGGTCCTAGAGGGTTGAAAGAGCTAAAGAAGCAGTTGCAAGAATTGCTTGACAAGGGGTTCATCTAACCAAGCACCTCACTTTGGGGCACATTGGTCTTGTTTGTTAAGAAGAAGGATAAGTCAATGAGGATGTGCATATACTACTGGCAACTTAATATGGTCACAATTAAGAACTAGTTCCCCTTCCAGTACATAGATGATTTGTTTGATCAACTCCAAAGAGCAAGATGTTTCTCCAAGATTAACCTATGTTCAAGCAACCATCAATTGAGGATTAAAGGAGAGGATGTACTACAAACAGCCTTTAGGACATGCTACAGACACTATGAGTTCTTAGTGATGTCCTTTGGGTTAACCAATGCCCCTACAGCTTTTATGGACCTGATGGACAGGGTCTTCAGACTATTCCTAGATCACTTTATTATTGTTTTCATTGATGACATCCTAGTGTACTCTAGGAGTGAAGAGGAGCATCAGCAGCATTTCATGATTATTCTGCAAACCTTGGGGGAGAATCAGCTGTATGTCAAATCCTCTAAGTATGAGTTTTGGCTTAATCATGTAATATCCCAAATACGAAATTTATTGGTATGTGAATTATTTTTATTATTACTACTACTATTCCCAAAAAGTAGCATTTTATTTAAGTAGTTAGTACTAAAAAATATTGCGATTTCAAATCCCAGTATCATGGTGGTGTTGTGGTTCATTCAAGAAAAATAAATATATATGAAAATCCAATTGTTCAAATATAGCATGCATGGGACACTGAGTGGTTCCGTTTTTGGTTGCATGCTATCTCCTAGTATATATTTGGTGCATCACAATAATCCCAAATATTTTTTCTAAGAACCCTAGCTATTAAAAAAAATTTCCTAATGAGAAAAATGTGATTTCTCTCAATTTTCTCTGATTAATCTCTTTCAGTAAGTGATCGTCATGGAATTTAGCCAGTTCCTTCCCGTTTAATCTAGTCTAAGAGTTTGGGTACTGTTAGACATAGTTTTCTTATAAGATTCTTCCTCCCTAACACTCTAAATTCAATTCTTGGCACAATGCCAAATTATTTATGTTTTCATTATAATGTTTGGTAGTTGCCGATGCCAATCCTACTCCCCAGAGTCAATTGCCAATGGAAGTACACTCTTGGCTGCTAACAATAAGTAGATTTAAGTTTATGACCATACTTTTGGTCATTATTAGTACTTTCCTGGTATTATGAAAATTACTTATGAATTTTTAGGATGATTTATGCAAAGAAACATGCTTTCTTTGATTTTAGCTGTAACACCCCGATTTTCTGTCTGAGTGGAAAATGACCAAAATGCCCCTGAGGTCATTTTCGACCCGGAATTCGAGGATGGCCGGCCTGACAATCCTCGAAAGGCCAACTCAATGTTTGAAGGGGATTGAATGGCCCTTGAGTGGTTTCGGAGGCGAAAGTCTCATTTTCTGCAGTTTTGGGTCAAAATGACCAAAATACCCCTATAGCGTTTTTACGCGGGTAAAGGTGCTGTTTTAAAACAATGTTTTTACATGTTTCAAAGTATCTGTTTGAGTCCCGGTGGTCCCAGGCAGTTTTAGTGCAAAATTATGATTTTGCCCCTAGAATAGTGTTTTTGAGCTTAATGATGTAATTAAGCAAACCTAAGCAATATTAGGCTCTAATCGAAGATTAATTAATTTCCATAATTAATCTAGAGTCAAAATAAATTATTAAAATTAATTAGAACCTAAAATTGCTTAGATTAGATTTAAATCTCTTTTCTAGAACTCAAGATTTCACTCTTGGAAACTTAAATAGTGTTTTCTCTCTCCAATTCCTTAAATTAAGGAATTGTGTCTAGAATTGTTTATACACTAAAATGAGTTTATAACTCACTAATGATACAAGAACACTCCTTAATTATGTCTTGACAACCTTGATTACCCATTTTCTCACCTAAACACTTTCTTACAAATTCCTAATCTTAATCCTAATCAAAGATACACCTAAACACAACTCTAAACCACAATTAAAATGCAAGAAATCCTCCCCATGGCTGATGCAAGTTTCGGCCATCTCTCTCTCTTTTACATCACATGTTGATTTGTTTCTCACTCAAAGAACCATGCTTGAGCCATACCTTGAACCATATCTCACCATACTTTGAACCATACCTCACCATGCCTCAAGATCACAACATCTCACCTCATGGAACTTATGGGGCTGCTCCTCATGGCTGAAACCCCCTCCTCCTCCTTGCACCTTGCATGTGTTTCATTTCTCTATAAATAGCATACTTGGGTAAACTTGCATCATTTTGGGTTCATTTTCTAAGTGTAAGTTTTCAAAGAGCACTTCAAAGTTTCCTTTTTCTCTCAAGTTCAAGTGTTCAAGTTTTTCAAGTTCTTCATCCTCCTCTCTCATCCCAACCTTCAATCACTTAGTAGGGATTCTCTTTCAAGTATTTTCCTTATTTAAGTTCTATTCCTAGTTATGTGTTCATGGTTTCTCTTGAATCTTTTTAGAACTTCTTTTCTTCTTTTTCTCCTCCTTGTTTCGGCCATGAGCCTTTGAGAGCAAAGGAATGAGAGCTTGATGATGAGGTTCCATGATGATAATGCTCATCACTTGAACAATCTCTAAAGCTTGATCTTTGTTCTTAAGTTAAAGGTGTTTTCTTTTGTTCTTTCTTCTTGAACCTTGAAACTTTTCACCTTGATGATATTTTAAAATGGTTACATGAACTCAATGATGAGGACTCATGATGATGGTGTTAATGCATCATCAAGATCATGGTCTCTAGAGTTTCAAATATTTCCTTTTCTTCTTAAAAGTTTCGGTGCCTTTTCCTTTTCTTCCTTTACATTTTCGGCCATGTTGGCCAATGAGGTTCTCAATGGCTTGATGATGAGAGCTTCTAGATGATGACTATGTGTTCATCACAATGAGGTCTCTAGAGATTGAGTTTTAATAAAAATGTTATCTATGACCACATCTCAAGAAAAGAAACTTTGTGTTTTTAAAGAACCCTTGAGGTTCACTCTTGTCTTTACTTTATCTTGTCATGATAAGTTTGGGTTGAGGTTGAAGTTCCTTTAAAGTCTTGTATGAGCTCTAACAAGAAATAAAATGAACTAGCATTCATATTTAAATTCAAGCTTATGCATTATATATTTACTTTGAGCTTTGCATTCATATTTAATTTCCAAGCCATCACTTAAAGTTAAAGGATAAAGAATGGATTGCATCTCATATTTACATTCTTGTCTAGCATATTTACTTTTCATCACTAAAGAACATAAAGATTTAAAATGAGAATTGCACTATCACCTAACTAAATCTCAAAACCTTTCTATTTCGGCCTTAAAGTCGATTGTTGCTGGGCCTAGAGCACTAAAATAAAGAAATGAACTTGCATATTTATTTCAAGTCTTGCATATTTAATTCAAGCATCGCATATTTATGATTCAAGTCTTGCATATTTACTTTAAGCTCTCACTTTACCTTGTAATGAAGAATAAAAAAAATGAAGTGCATAGCATGTTTAAATTATGTCATCACTTAAAGACCTTAGAGCTCAAAGACTTGCCCATTTTATCTCAAGTTAAAGTTTTATGTGGGAACATCTTTCAAATACACAATTTCGGTCATGAAGTGATGATGGGCTTGGAGTGAGTCTTATCAGCTACAAGGGCCAACAATCTAAGATTTACAACTTTCTTTAAACCCCACAACTTTATGAAGTTAAGACCAAATAAGATTTATGAATTTAATTCTCTTTTAAGAAGGGATCAAGTGGTCACTGACCTAAGGATGTTTTTAGCTTTTTTACAAAATAAACTGGTTTGTAAAAGAGTTTTAGAAGTCCTAAAAAAAAATGGTTTCAAGAGAAACTAGCAACTTATATGTTTTAGAAATATCAAGTTATGCATCTTTTTGGAAACTTAATGTTTCGATTCTTCCATGATGAGTTTGCTGCTGTGTGATGATGTTTTGATGTGTTTGAATGAGTAAAAATTATGTATGATGAGGTAGGAACATTTCTATGCATGATAGGAGAGAAACTAGCTTTCTAGAAAAATCATAAAGTCAAGATTTAGCATAGTTTACCTTTGGACACTGCCCAAACTGTTTCTATGGGAATATAATCAGATTAGGATTGTTTAATCATGAAAAATTTGGTTACAATTGAAGTAAGATTGAATTTTAGCACCTATAGAGAAACTAGTAACTAGAAAATCGTAAAACCGTAAATCTAGAACTCTTAGAATATTTAATTTTTAGAATCTGTCCAGCAACCTCATAATATGGTAGACATGGTATATAAATAGTCCTTAGACATAGGAATGCCTCATAATTGGTTTAGGTTTAACTTTTAGACCCTTAGGCGAAGACAGAACCTAGAAAAGGTCTAAGACGTAAGTTCTAGAACCCCGCAATTATAAGTTTATAATGCTGCCCCTAAGGAATGATGATATTCAGATTTAATAAGAGAGCATAAATAATAATAAGATTTGTTAGAAGAGAACCCTTGGGTGCATAAAAGTTGATAGAAGATGATAGGTTAATTACACCACAAGTTTAAGGCCCGTAAGGGTCAAAGCATAAGATACCGTAGGACCAAGAGCATAATGAATTTTAATGTTGCTTGTAAACGCATGAGAATGATTATTTGAATGTGTGAAAATTATGATGGAGGATGCATGTTTGAATAACTTATGTGGCATAAAGAAGAATTTGGAAGAAATTCGGCATGCTGCAGTTATGTTGCTGAATTTCTGACAATATTCGAGGACTCAGAAAGTTTATGAAAACCTATGAGATTTTTATGAGGTACTAAGATGAGTTCTCGGATGACACCGGTTCGGTCGACCACCTCCAGAGAACTCATGTGACATCGGTACCAAGATGAATTCTTGGGTGACACCGGTTTGGCCGAGCACCCCCAAGAAATGCCCCCTAGGCCGTACTGGATAAGTCAGGATTATGTTCATGATTATGTTACGCTTATCGGGATTGATAAGTAAGAACTAGTGACGACTAGTTAAGGTATGAGCTCATAATATAGAGATGTGAGCTCATAAACACATCATAAACATCTGATCATAAAACATGTAAATGCACAGAATAATTTAGCAAACTGCATAAGTAGATATATATATATATATATATATATATCATGCCCACCCAAGAAAGGCGGGACTTAGTTTGGTACAATAGCAATACATGGAAAATGAAAGTACAACAGAAGGCATAAAAAGAAACTCTCCTAACTCTAGTGTGCCTACAAATAGATAGCCTTAAGACAAAAAGAGGCTATCCTAGTCTAGTCAAAGCTCGGGCACCAGAACGCGACAGTCATCTCCTACTGCGGGCCTCTCTGGAAAGGAGGGACGTATCCGATCCACTGGGCTATCTCTACCGGGGTGGCTATACGCTACATCGGTCAGGCATGAGCTCCACGGTGGGGAATCATCCTCACCCGTCCTCCACGTACTGGCTGAGCGACAGAAGCCTCGCTACCTTCCCTATAGTTCATCGGCACAGTAGGGGAGGATCCCTTGGAAGGTACCTGAGTGGCAGAGTCCTCTAAAGGGTCCATCTCGGAGAATGATTAGGGCGAGTGGGGCGTGCGCGCTCGAACACAAAGTCGTCACCAAAAGGTGAGGCAGGAAAGAATCGATGACTATGTACAGGGTGACTAAAGGGTCGTCCAATGAATGAATACACGAATGACATAGTGACCTACAAAATGGTATGACCCGTGGTCCGAATCATGATGCACCTCCCATGTCGGGGTGTCCACAAAAATCACAAACATCGCCATCTGAAGACATGACGGAAAGAAGAGATAAAGGGAGTGAGAATCTTGCTAAAGAATCTCAGTAGGGCCTCCTACTACCTAAGTATCATCATCTACGTCCTCAGGAACCTTGGGTTTAGTGTACAAAATAAGTGAGCATGCATTAAATTCATTTTTAAGCTTTTAAAACATAGTTAGCCAAGGTCCGTTCATTTTAGTATGATTCTTAATGTCATGGATACAACATAGTAAAGAATGTATGCATGGCTTTACTTAATGCAAGAATAATAATCATAACATTAAGAACATCATAATAGTGGCATAAAGTGGCAATTGAAATCTCATATGGGAAAACTTTGTGACATAATCATCATACTTTACTTCCTCATGGGCCACCCTAAAAGACATTCGTTCTGGGGGCCACCCAGAACGTGTCACATCTCTAGGTTATGAGCTCATACCTAACTAGTCGTCACTAGTTCTTACTTATCAACCTCAATAAGCGTATCATAATCATAATCCCAACTATCTAGTATGGGGGCATTTCTTGGGGGTGCTCAGCCGAACCGGTATCACCCAAGAATACATCTTGGTACCGATGTCACATGAGTTCTTTGCCGAAATTACACATTCAAAGATTGCTTCCATATTGAACTTTAACTTGAGATAAAATGGGAAAGTCTTTGAGCTCTAAGGTCTTTAAGTGATGACATAATATAAACATGCTATGCACTTTATTTTTATTCTTTATTACAAAGTAAAGTGAGAACTTTAAAGTAAATATGCAAGACTTGGAAATAAATATGCAAGGCTTGAAATTTAAATATGCAAGACTTGAAAGTAAATATGCCATGCAAGTTCATTCCTTTATTTTAGTGCTCTAAGCCCAGCAACAATCGACTTTAAGGCCGAAATAGAAAGGCTTTGAGAATTAATTAGGTGATAATGCAAGTCTTGTTTTAATCTTTGAGTCCTTAAGTGATGACTTGAAAATAAAGATGCAAAGCAAGAATATAAACATGAGTGCAACCTCAAAATAAATATGCAAGTTCATTTATATCTTATTAGAGCTCATACAAGACTTTTAGAGGAACTTTAACCTTAACCCAAACTCATCATGACAAGGTAAAGTGAGGTCTAGAGTTCTTAGAACTCAAGATAACATTTCTTGAAAATATAACCATAAATGAACTTTATAACACCTTTATGAAAACTCAAGCTTTAGAGATTTCTTTGTGGTGAACATAAAGTCACCAACTAGAACTCTCATCATCAAGCTATCATGTTGGACCACCCAAGTTGGTTGGCCAAAATTTTAGAGAAAAATGAAAGGAAAGAAACTGAAACTTCAAAGCAAGAAAGAACCATTTTGAAACTCTAGAGATCATGATCTTGATGATGTATTAACACCAACATCATGAGTCCTCAACATTGAATTCATATAACCATTTTAAAACATCACCAAAGTTAAAGATTTCAAGGTTCAAGAAAGAAAGAACTATAAACATTTTTAACTCAAGAACAAAGATCAAGCTTTAGAGGTTGTTCAAGTGATGAATATCATCATGAAACCCTCATCATCAAGCTCTCATTCCTTTGTTTTCAAAGGCTCATGGCCGAAAATGAAGAAGGAGGAGAAGAAGAAAAGAAGTTCCAAAAAGATTCAAGAGAAACCATGAACACATAACTAGATTAAGAAATTAAATGAAAGAAACACTTGAAAGAAAATCCCTACCAAGTGATTAGAGGTTGAGATGAGTGAAGAGAATGAAGAACTTGAAGAACTTGGACACTTGAACTTTGAGAGAAAAAAGAAAACTTTGAAGTGCTCTTTGAAAACTTACACTTAGCAAATGAACCTAAAATGATGCATGTTCACCCAAGCATGCTATTTATAGAGAAATGAAACAAAATGAGAGGTGTTTAGGGGAGGTAGAGCTTTGGCCATTTACAGCCAAGGAGGAGAGAAAATATCTTCTCCAAGGTATGGTTCAAGGCATGGTAGAAAGTATGGCTAGGTATGGGTTCAAGTATGGGTGCAAGTATGGGTCAAGCATGGTTCTTTGAGTGAGAAACAAATCAACATATGGTGTAAATGGGAGAGAGGTAGCTGAAAATGCATCAGCCATGGGGGAGGGTTTCTTGCATTTTAATTGTGGTTTAGAGTTGTGTTTAGGTGTATCTTTGATTAGGATTAAGATTAGGAATTTCTAAGAAAGTGTTTAGGTGAGAAAAATAGGTAATCAAGATTGTCAAGACATGTTTAAAGAATGGTCTTGCATCATTAGTGAGTTATAAATTCATTTTAGTTCATAAATAACTCTAGACACAATTCCATGATTTAAGGAATGAGAAAGAGAAAATACTATTCAAGATTCCAAGATTGGAATCTTGAGTTTTTAAAAAGAGATTTAAGTTTAATCTAAGCAATTTTAGGTTCTAATTAATTTTAATAGCTTATTTTGACTCTAGATTAATTATGGAAATTAATTAATCTTCGATTAGAGCCTAATATTGCTTAGGTTTGCTTAATTACGTCATTAAGCTCAAAAATACTATTCCAGGGGCAAAATCGTAATTTTACACAAAACTGCCCGGGACCACCGGGACTTAAACAGACGCTTTTAAACATGTAAAAACATTGTTTTAAACCTTCGGAGAAAGTTTCGGGCTCAAACGGCACATTTACCCTCGTAAAACCGCTACAGGGGTATTTTGGTCATTTTGACCCGAAACTGCAGAAAATGAAACTTTCGCCTCCGAAACCATTCAAGGGCCATCCAATCCTCTTCAAACATTGAGTTGGCCCTTCGAAGACTGCTGGGCCGGCCATCCTTGAATTCCGGGCAGAAAATGACCTCAGGGGTATTTTGGTTATTTTCCCCTCAGACAGGAAAATCGGGGTGTTACAATCTACTGTGAACTTTAACTCTCTGCACCAGTTGTCAGTATAAGATCCTATCTGGACTGAGCTGCTAACAATTGTTCTTTGATCAGCTAAAGCTTCTCTACAGTCTCTTACACTAAGTCTAAGCCTAGGGTTTTAGCTTCCTTAAGCTCAAACTAACCTATGGGAGATCTGTAGCATCTCCTACACAATGCTTCAAATGGTGCCATCTGGATGCTTGCTTGGTAGCTATTATTCCTTCATATTTACCTTGTTTGGGGATGCATTGTTGACTGCCTTCTTTTTCAGGCTTTTTTTTTTTTTTTACATTTTCAACCATTTCCACTTCATAGAGAATCCCACGTAGATTTGCAGGAGGGATCAATGACCACCAAAGAATAGCCTCCACGAAGTCAAGGTCCATACTACTTTGAAGTCTGTCTCCCATGCAGATACTCATCTCAATAGGGAAGAGTATCCCAATATTGATAACAATCACACAAATCTTTTCAAAGCAAATAATAAAAGAGTCGGAGATCAAAATTCTCTCCTCATCATAGAAACTCTCAAATTTATAAGGGAGCAAGCTGTTGCTATTCAAGATCTTCAAAGAGACGTTAATGCCATGAAGGCGGTAGAAAAGCTTTGGGGCAAACATGAGGAGGAGTGTCACATCAAGGAAAGGCGATGGCATAAAGAAACCTTAGCATAGGAACTTTGATGCCGTTTTAAGGAGATGGCCTGGTGTCAGTACAAATACAATAGGTGGAAGTCTAGTAAACAAAGTTGCATAGACCAAGATCATCCAATGTTTATCAGAGTTTGGTGAGGTGAAATTCAAGTCTAACAAGGAACAAAGAGGTAAAGGGAGTTTCCAAGACAATGGTTCAGGCTCGCTCCACTCGGGCCACACCTCTATGGTTTCTTTGCTTTCAACAATTAGAAATAAAGTGCTGATGATGAAAGTGTGGTGAGAGGGAAGAAATTAAAGGTTGATAGAAGATGAAAATGGATGCAAGGTTAGTTTGTCCCTCATAGGGTTCATAGCCTCCTCAAGTACTGATGCTCCCCTGACTTGTTTTGATAATCCATTATTGGTTCCATGCTTTGCATGAGAGTCAGTGCACTTGTCCTCCACACTTCCATTCTTGCCCATCATTTTTAGTTTAATGTTTTGGCAGAGTACCCATCTTCGCCGAGAATAGGGAGTGTAGGGGATGGGAATGAATCGTTGTATAATAGTATATTCTTGGTTGTTAGAAGTTTAATAAAGTATCCGTGTAACAGCATGTGTTATGTTTGTGCTTTAAAGCTATGTTGTCTAATTTTAATCATCATTGCTGTTTTGTAAACACCTTCACACTATGTGGCTAGTTTATGTTTGCATTATAATGTTTCCTATAGTAGATGGTGTAGCAAGGAGAATTATATAGTTATTTCTTTATCATGCTTTACAATGTCTATTGACTATACAAGCACTCAATATATGTCCCACGTATACAAGAAATGGGCTTATGGACTAGGATATCAAAAAAAATGCTTAAGCTCAAGTGTGAAGAGGGAAAAAAATATTATTTACAATGCATATAACTTTAAAGTTAAACTTGTATTTTTGAGTAATCACTTTTGTTCAGGCATTCAAAGAAATGTACGTAAAAGAAGAGCATCATAAAATATGCAAATTTTAGATTTTCTTATATAACTTAATCTCAACCAATTATTTTGATTCAAAATTAATAAGAAAATTCAATTTATTTTTCCTTAGAGCCTAATATTTTTTATACCTCCTAATTACTTTAATTAGGTTAAAGTAGCACTGATCGGTGGTAAAATCTTATGAAAAAAAAATCCCCGTGTTAAACTAACTCAAGGCACTTTGGTAATTTTTGCACATTAGCAAAAATTAAGGTATTACATTTCTCCCCTTCTTAAAAAAATTTCGCCCTCGAAATTCATTACCTGTGAATAGCTTTGAGTACTGTGATTTCATCTCCATCTGTAACTCCCACCTTGACTCTTCCGCTCTCCCCTATCCCTAAGCCACTCTGACCAAAGGCACAACTTTGTTTCTTAGTTGCTTGACTCCTTTGTCTATAATTCTCGTAGGTGGTAAGTTAAACATCAGGTCTTCCCTTAATTGTACTCGCTTTGACTCTAATACATGGCTTAGGTTAGACTGATATTTTCTTAACTGGGAGACATGGAAAACATCATGGAGGTTGGATAGATTTGGAGGTAGGGCTATACGGTATGCTACGGCTTCGACTCGATTAAGGATTTCAAACAGATCAAGGAATCTAGGGCTCAACTTTTTAACTCTCATCGCTCAGCCTATGCCCATGGTAGGTGTAACACCCCGATTTTTCTGTCCGAGGGAAATGACCAAAATGCCCCTGAGGTCATTTCCTGACCCGAACTCGAGGGTAACCAACTTGGTCATCCTCGAAGGGTCAACTCAATGTTTGAAGGGGATTGAATGGCCTTTGAATGCTTTCGGAAGCGAAAATTTCGTTTTCCGCAGTTTCGGGTCAAAATGACCAAAATACCCCTATAGCATTTTTACGCGGGTAAAGGTGCCGTTTGAGCCCGGAACTTTCCCCAGAGGTTTAAAAACATGATTTCATGTGTCTAGAGGTCTCTGTTCAAGTCCCGGAGGTCCCGGACAGTTTTAGTGCAAAATTACGATTTTGCCCCTAGAATAGTGTTTTTGAGCTTAATGACGTAATTAAGCAAACCTAAGCAATATTAGGCTCTAAACGAAGATTAATTTATTTCCCTAACTAATCTAGAGTCAAAATAATTTATTAAAGTTAATTAGAACCTAAAATTGCTTAGATTAAACTTAAATCCCTTTTTAGAACCCAAGATTCCTAGTCTTGGAATCTTGAATAGTGTTTCTCTCTCCAATTCCTTAAATCAAGGAAATGTGTCTAGAGTTGTTTAGACTCTAAATTGAGGATTTAACTCTCTAATGGTGCAAGACCACTTCTTAATTATGTCTAGACCACCTTAATTACCCATTTCCCTTACCTAAACACTTTCTTACAAATTCCTAATCTTAAGCATAATCAAAGATACACCTAAACATAACTCTAAACCACAATTAAAATGCAAACTAATCCTCCCCATGGGCTGATGCATTTCGGCCACATCCTTCCCTATTGACCACATGTTTAATTATTTTCTCACTCAAAGAACCATGCTTGAGGCCATACCTTGAACCATACCTCACCATACCTTGAGCCATACCTCACCATACCTCAAGAACACATTATCTCACCTCATGGAACACATGGAACCCTCCAATTCTGCACCTCTTGGCCGAAAACACCTTCAGCCTTCACACCCTCCATTTGTTTCAATTCTCTATAAATAGAATGCCTTGAGGAGCTTGCACCACTTTTAGATCATTTGCCAAGTTTAGGAAACACTCAAAGCTTTTCTTTTTCTCTCAAAGTCTTTGTGTTCTTCAAGTTCTTGGAGTTCTTCAAGTTCTCCATCTTCTTCATCTTCTTCTTCCATCTTCAAGTTCATCACACCAAGTAGGGATTTTCTTTCATGTATTCTTTCTTTAAAGTTCTTGTTCTAAGCTTAATGTTCATAGTTTCTCTTGATTCTTTTTAGAACTTCTTTTTCTTTCCTTTACCTTTTCATTTTCGGCCATGGGCCTTGGAGAACAAAGGAATGAGAGCTTGATGATGAGAGTTTCATGATGATGTTCATCACTTGAAACAAACTCTAGAGCTTGATTTTTGTTCTTGAGCAAAAGTGTTTCTAGATTTTCCTTTCTTGAACTTTTGAGAACTTTAACTTTGATGGTGTTTTAAAATGGCTCTATGAACTCAATGATGAGGACTCATGATGTTGGTGTTAATATATCATCAAGGTCATGAACTCTAGAGTTTTAAAATGCACTTTTCTCTCCTTGGAGATTTCGGCCATTTCCTTGACATTTTCTAAGTTTCATAGTTTGATTCCCAAAGATATTATGTTGAGTTCTAAGAACTCCAAGCTTGACTTTACCTTATTTGAATGAGTTTGGGTTAAGGTTTTAAATTCCTTTAAAGTCTTGTTAAGAGCTCTAGAAAGATAAAATGAACTTGCATAATTTATTTTATGCTTGCATTCATATTTACATTCTTGCTATGCATCTTTACTTTCAAGCCATCACCTAAGAACATAAAGATTAAAATGGAACTTGTATCATCACTTAATTTAATTCTCGAAGCCTTTCTATTTCGGCCTTAAAGTCGATTGTTGTTGGGCCTAGAGCACTAAAATAAAGAATTGAACTTGCATTATCACCTAATCAATTTCTCGAATGCCTATCTATTTCGGCCTTAAAGTCGATTGTTGTTGGGCCAAGAGCACTAAAATAAAGAATTGAATCTTGCATATTTACTTTCAAGCTTGCACGTTTAAGATTATGCTTCGCATATTTACTTTCAAGCTTGCACGTTTAAATTATGCCTTGCATATTTAATTTCAAGTCATCACTTTACTTTGAAAGCAAGATTAAAAATGAAGAGCATGAGCACGTTTAGTTTATGTCGCAACTTAAGAACCTAGAGCTCAAAGACTTGCCCATTTCATTCCAAGATAAAGTTAAATGTGAATGTATTCCTTGAATGCATAATTTCGGCCAAGTAGTGATGATGGACTTGCAATGAGTTTTCATCTAGCTACTAGGACCAATAGCCTATGTTTTAAGTGCTCCTTAAAGTTTTACAATTCTTTATAAGGTTATGTCATCATAAGTTGTGATTCCAATCTCTTTTAGGGGATGGAATATGTTTTGTTCAGTGACCTAAGGCTTCACTTAGCCTCTTGATGAATTAAAATGTTTTGCAAAGAGTTTTAGAAATTCTAAATTGATTCCAAGAGAAACTAGTTAACGTATGTACCTAGAAATGTCAATTTAATTCTCTTATTGAGGCAAGATGTTTTCGGTTCTGATGTGATGAATGTGATGCTGTATGATGATGTTTTAATGTGTTGGAATGTGTGAAAATATCATATGATGATGTAGAAGCGATCCTATGCATGATAGGTAAGAAACTAGCTAACTAGAAATACCGTAAAGCTAGAATTTAACATAGTTTTGACCCATTTGTTTATGGAACTAATCCAAACTATTTTAATGGGGACATAATCAGATTTAGAATGTTTAGACATGAAAAACTTGGTATCATTTGAGTTAGAATTGAATTCTAGCACCTATGGGGAAACTAGTAACTAGAAAACCATAAAAACACAAATGTAGAACTCTTAGAACATTTAATTTTCTGGATTCGGTCCAGCACCCTTACAACATGGTAAACATGGTTAATAATTAGTCCTTAAGCACAGGAATGCCTCATAATTGAGTTAGATTTAATACATAGCGCCTTCGGCGAAAACGGAATCGAGAAAGGGTCTAAAACGTAAGTTCTAGAATCCCGTAAATACAAGTTAGAGAACTTGTCCTATGCTATTCAGATTTTAAAAGTAAAATGAGAGGATTATGAATGATGTTAATTATGAGCCTTAGGTGCTTAAAATATGAACGACGGATGTAGAGAACTATATCTCAAGATTAAGACCCGTAAGGGTCAAAGCATAAGCTACCGTAAGGGTAAGCGTTTGGATGATTTATGATGATGCATGAAGTATTCTAATGATGATGATGTTATTCATATGAGGAATTTATGAGATTATATGTTTATGTGGCATAAAGCAAATTTGGAAGGAAATTCGGTGTAATGACCGTTTTGGCCGAATTTCCGACAAATTTAGTGACTTAAAGACATTTTGAAAATTAAGGTACTAAGATGGGTTCTAGGATGACACCGGTTTCGTCGAGCACCTCCATAGAACTCATGTGACATCGGTACCATTTTATACTCTTAGGTGACACCGTTCGGCCGAGCACCCCTAAGAGTTTTGCCCCCTAACCCGTACTCAGATAGTCGGGATTTATGATACGCTTATCGTTAAGTGGTAAGTAAGAACTAGTGACGACTAGTTAAGGTATGAGCTCATAACCTAGATGTATGACACGTTCTGGGTGACACCGGTTCGGCCGAGCACCCCCAGTTCGATTGTCTTTTAGGGTGGCCCATGAGGAAGAGAAGTTCATGATTATGATTATGTCACTCGCTTTGTCCCATATGAATGTTACTATTGCCACTTTATGCCACCAATGATGATGATGCTTGATGTTATGTTTTATGTATGTGCATTAGGTAGTGCCATGCATACATTTTCTATTATGTTGCATTCATAACATTAAGATCATCTTAAAATGAATGGACCTTGGCTAACGTATATTTTGAAGTTTAAAATGAACTAAATGCATGTTCAGACATTTCGTATAATTAAACCCAAGGTTCCTGAGGACGTAGATGATGACACCTAGGTAGTAGGAGGCCCTACTGAGATTCTTTAGTAAGATTCTCACTCCCTCTACTTCTTTCTTTGCGTCACGTCTTCAGATGGCGACGTCGTAGTGTTCGTGGACACGCCGACATGGGAAGTGCACCATGACCGGACCACGGGTCATTCCATTTTGTGGGTCGATGCACGCTAGAGTATTCATGTTCATGGGTCGACCCTTCACTCCCCCTGTACATTCCCATCGTTTCTCCCCCGTCTCACCTTTTGGCGATGACCTAGTGTTCGAGCGCGCACGTCCCCGAGAGGAGAGGCTACGCCGTACTCCACCTTCCGCATCCGCCGTTCGAGACTACCCCGAGTATGTGCCCCGTTGCCCATCGTCCTCTCGGAGATGGATCCTTCCGAGGATTCGGCCACCCAGGTACCCTCCGAGGGATCTTCCCCCACCATACCTATGGACTTCGGAGAGGATGGCGAGCCCACCGTGACTCGGCCGAGGCGTGCACGACGACCGGAGATGCGGCCATACCCTGGGAGTCATATTCGATCCCCACTCCGCCTTTTCACACCCGAGGAGCTCGCTCAGTTTCCCGGATATTTGCCTCGATCACGAGATGGTCGCCAGTAGGAGGTCGAGGATGGCCCGAGTTAGAGCACACACCACACAGATAGGGATAAACCTTTTTTTGTTTAGAGGTTATCCTATTAGGTGCACTCGGGTAGGGGAGTAGATTATGTTTATGTTTATGTTGTATTTTCTTTCATGTATTTCCATGTACTAAATCAAGTCCCACGCTTATAAGTGGGCAAATTATAATTATATATGAGATATTATTCAGTGTCTCTCATGATGTGCCCTTATATGCTTTATGCTATGACGTTATGAGATGTATGTTTTGTCCGTTGCAAGTTATATCGCATCACGAGGCTCTCACTTTCATTTCAAAAAAAATTTACCCGTATTTTCCGCTAAGTAATTCAAAGTTAAATGAGAACTATGAAGTAACAGACTAATGATTAACCTAAATATGTTCTAGAGTATTGGGTTAAAAATTAGGATGTTACAGTAGGGGTGATCCTAAGGGACACGTGTTCTCCCTCTTGAAACTCTAATAGCTTTTGCCGTTTATCCGCATAGCTTTTCTGTCGACTTTGAGCAGCGAAAATCCTATCCCTAATTCTCTTGATTTTTTCCTTTGTTTCCCTCACGATATCGGGTCCTAATAGGCTTTGCTCTCCGAGTTCATACCAGCACAAAGGTGACTAGTATTTTCTCCCATACAGGGCTTCATACGGTGCTATGTTGATACTTGCATGATAACTATTGTTATACACAAATTCAATCAAGGACAAGTATTTGTCCTAACTCCCTTTTTGGTCTATCACACATGACCTTAGCATATCCTCTAGTGTTTGAATGGTCCTTTCGGATTGGCCATACCCTTTGAGGGTGGTAAGTCGTGCTTAGACATAGCTTTGAACCAAATGCCTTTTGAAAGCTCCCCAAAACCG
Source organism: Dalbergia cochinchinensis (assembly GCA_031216125.1). Taxonomy (NCBI): domain Eukaryota; kingdom Viridiplantae; phylum Streptophyta; class Magnoliopsida; order Fabales; family Fabaceae; genus Dalbergia; species Dalbergia cochinchinensis. Next base: position 43,622,033 of record CM062372.1, read on the forward strand.
CGACGTAAATCGTAGGTCTTGATTTGAGATTATCGTCGATGGTACTCCATGTAATCTTACGATCTCTTGAATATATAACTGAGCTAGCCTATCCAAGGAGTAAGTTACCTTGATGGGTAAGAAGTTGGTCGACTTGGTCAGCCGATCCACTATTACCCATATGGCATCATGACCTGCTTGGGTCCTTGGTAGCCTAGTCACAAAATCTATTGAGATGCTATTCCACTTCCACTCAGGGATTGACAGGGGTTGTAATATTCCAGAGGGTTTTTGGTTCTCAATCTTCACCTTTTGACAGACTAAGCACTTACTTACCTAGGCATTCATGTCTCTTTTCAACCCAGGCCACCAGAACATCCTTTTTAGGTCCTAATACATCTTGGTGGTACCAGGTTGAATGTTAAAATGGCTCTTATAGGCCTCCTCCAAGATCTCCTTTCAGAGGTCACCACTCGTCGGTACACAAATTCGGCCCTCAAACCTCCACATACTATTACTACTCTAGGCAAAACCCTCCAACTTTCCAGCCTGTACTGCCTCTAGGCTTTCCTGAAACTCTCTATCCTCCTATTAGGCTTGGATGATCCTTTTCCTAAAGTCACTCATCACACTAAGATGGCATGTCTTTATGCTCTTAGTGGTCAAGGTCATCCCTAGGTTTAGGTATCTAAACTTTTCAATCAGCACAACTTCCTTAACCATTAGGTGGGATAGGTGCAATGATTTCCTACTTAAGGCGTCTGCCACTACATTGGCCTTGCCAGGGTGGTAGTTTAACCCAAAATTGTAATCCTTTAAAAACTCCATCCACCTTCTCTGCCTCATGTTTAGCTCTTTTTGATCAAGGAGATATTTTAAACTCTTGTGATCAAAAAACACCTCAAATTTTACTCCGTACAAGTGGTGTCTCCATACCTTCAAAACAAACACTACGGTGGCTAGCTCAAGGTCATGGGTAGGGTAGTTTGCTTCGTAAGGCTTGAGTTGTCTAGGCGCATAAGCCACCACTTACTTATTTTGCATTAATACACAACCTAAGCCTTTCCCAGAAGCATCACAATATACCTCAAACGGTACATTGGGGTCAGGCAATACTAAAATTGAGGTTGAGGTTAACTTCTGTTTCAGCTCTTGGAAGCTCTTTTCACACTCTGGGGTCCAAGTAATAGAGACATTCTTCCTAGTAAGCTTGGTCAAGAGTAAAGAGATCTAGGAGAATCCCTTAATAAACTGATGGTAATATCTTGCCAAACCCAAAAAGATCCTAATCTCCGTTACCATGGTAGGTCTCTCCCAATTCATCACAGCCTCTACCTTACTAGGGTTAACAACAACGCCTCCTTTTGACACTACATGCCCCAAAAACTTCACTTCTTTTAACCAAAATTCATATTTAGACAGCTTGGCATATAATTTCTTTTCCTTCAGGATCTCCAACACTATCCTCAAATGACGTTAATGCTCATCATGGGTCTTGGAGTAGATGAGTATATCATTTATGAAGACAACCACAAACTAATCTAGATAGGGTCGAAAGATCCTATTCATGTAGTCCATGAATATAGTCGGAGCATTCGTCAATCCAAAGGACATGATGGTAAACTCAAAGTGGTCATATCGAGTGTGAAAGACCATTTTTGGTATATGATATGTACTGTCACATCCAATATCAAAATAGTCTAAATCCCCTTATTTGCAGTATAAGTAGACTCAGGTCATTCTTCCTCAAGACACATCAGTTATGTTATCGAATTGTAAATACTAATAACAATAAAAAGGCGGGGGGGAGGGGGAAAGTTTGTGATTTTAGAATGAAAGGATTTCAGAAACAGAAACAGAAATAGAAAAGAATCACTCTTGATCAAGGAATCAATCCCAGACATCATGACTATTGGCAGAATTCATCACGGTTCAGAAGAGTTAACTTTGTATGCTACTCTATTAATCCAAATCAACTATATAATCATACAGTTTTTACTCAACAATCCTTAAATCACAATCGCAATTTAAATTAATGTCAAATTACGTGCAGTTTGGATTAACCTGAACAAACAATCGGTTATTCAGCCTTTACTCCAATTTCACTAACGAATTCAGTCCTATATCTAATCAGATATAATTCAAACATGATCATGTTAAATAACCAAGTCCATAATCGAAATTGAAGTTTAGAAAAGGAAAGCATACATACAAATAAGATTTATACAATAGGAACTCCAAATTCAAACCAACTATCTATGATGTCAAGGATTGAGAGAAGTTTAGCCTTCCATGGACATCTCCATTGGCAAGCTCACTGTATGAACACCTTGAGTTTGAAAGGAAAAATGAAAATACAAGTTTTTGGTTCTTTATTGTTGATTGAGTACAGAATTGCAAAGGAAACAGAAATTTATAGGCAATCCAATGTCCCTACCCGGATTTCCACTTATCACTAACCTTATCTTATCCAGATTTTCCTGATTTCTAAAATTTGATCTAGATAAGATAATCCTCTCTAGATAAGCTTTCCAAAGACATATTATATGTAACACCCCGATTTTTTCTGTCTGAGGGAAATGACTAAAATGCCCCTGAGGTCATTTCCTGACCCGAATTCGAGGATAACCAACTCGGTCGTCCTCGAAGGGTCAACTCAATGTTTGAAGGGGATTGAATGACCTTTGAATGCTTCCGGAAGCGAAAATCTCATTTTCCGCAGTTTCGGGTCAAAATGACCAAAATACCCCTATAGCGTTTTTACACGGGTAAAAGTGCCGTTTGAGCCCGAAACTTTTCCCAGAGGTTTAAAAACATGTTTTCATGTGTCTAGAGGTCTCTATTCAAGTCCCGGTGGTCCCGGGCAGTTTTAGTACAAAATTACGATTTTGCCCCTAGAATAGTGTTTTTGAGCTTAATGACGTAATTAAGCAAACCTAAGTAATATTAGGCTCTAAACGAAGATTAATTAATTTTCCTAATTAATCTAGAGTCAAAATAATTTATTAAAGTTAATTAGAACCTAAAATTACTTAGATTAAACTTAAATCCCTTTTTAGAACTCAAGATTCCTAGTCTTGGAATCTTGAATAGTGTTTTCTCTCTCCAATTCCTTAAATCAAAGAAGTGTGTCTAGAGTTGTTTAGACTCTAAATTGAGGATCTAACTCACTAATGGTGCAAGACCACTCCTTAATTATGTCTAGACCACCCTAATTATCCATTTTCCTTACCTAAACACTTTCTTACAACTTCCTAATCTTAATCCTAATCAAAGATACACCTAAACACAACTCTAAACCACAATTAAAATGCAAAGAACCCTCCCCCATGGCTGATGAAGTTTCGGTCACCTCTCTCCCAATTACCACACATATTAAATTGTTTTCTCACTCAAAGAACCATGCTTGAGGCCATACCTTGAACCATACCTCACCATGCTTCAAGACCACAACATCTCACCTCATGGAACTCATGGATGCCTCCATTTCTGCACCCTCATGGCCGAAACCCCTTCAGCCACACACACTTTTAGTGATGAAGAACTCCATTTGCTTCATTCTTCTATAAATAGATGGCCTTGAGAAACTTGCACCACTTTTAGATCATTTGCTAAGTTTAGGAACACTCAAAGCTTTTCTTTTTCTCTCAAAAGTTCTTGTGTTCTTCAAGTTCTTGGAGTTCTTCATCTTCTTCTTCCATCTTCATGTTCATCACACCAAGTAGGGATTTCCTTTCATGTATTCTTTTCTTTAAAGTTCTTGTTTCAAGCTTGATGTTCATAGTTTCTCTTGTTTCTTTTTAGAACTTCTTTTCTTCTCCTTTTTCTTTCTCATTTTCGGCCATGGGCCTTGAAGTTCAAAGAAATGAGAGCTTGATGATGAGAGTTTCATGATGTTGTTCATCACTTGAAACAAACTCTAGAGCTTGATCTTTGTTCTTGAGCAAAATGTTTCTAGTTTTTCCTTTCTTGAACTCTTGAGAACTCTATCTTTGGTAATGTTTCAAAATGGTTCTAAGGACTCAATGATGAGGTCTCATGATGTTGGTGTTAATATATCATCAAGATCATGGACCCTAGAGTTTTAAAATGTTCCTTTTCCTTCTTGAAAGTTTCGGCCATTTCCTTTCTTTTACATACAAAATGTTTTGATTTTCTAAAAATGTTATGTTGAGTTCTAAGAACTCTAGACTCTACTTTATCTTGGTTTGATGAGTTTGGGTTGAGGTTTAAGTTCCTTTAAAGTCTTGTTGAGAGCTCTAGAAAGATAAAATGAACTTGCATAATTTATTTTATGCTTACATTTACATTTACATACTTGTTATGCACCTTTACTTTTAAGCTATCACCTAAGAACATAAAGATTAAAATGGAACTTGCATCATCACTTAATTTAATTCTCAAAGCCTTTCTATTTCGACCTTAAAGTCGATTGTTGTTGGGCCTAGAGCACTAAAATAAAGAATTGAACTTGCATCATCACTTAATTAATCCCTCGAATGCCTATCTATTTCGGCCTTAAAGTCGATTGTTGTTGGGCCAAGAGCACTAAAATAAAGAATTGAACCTTGCATCTTTACTTTCAAGCTTGCACGTTTAAAGTTTATGCCTCGCATATTTACTTTCAAGCTTGCACGTTTAAGTTTATGCCTTGCATATTTATCTTACGTCATCACTTTATTTTGTAAGCAAAGATTAAAAATGAAAAGCATGAGCACGTTTATTTTATGTCATAACTTAAGAACCTAGAGCTCAAAGACTTGCCCATTTCATTCCAAGTTAAAGTTTAATGTGAAACCATTCTTTGAATGCATATTTTCGGCCAAGTAGTGATGATGGACTTGCAATAAGTTTTCATCTAGCTACAAGGACCAATAGTCTATGTTCTAAGTTTTCCTTAAAGCTTTACAAAGCTTTTCAAGGTTATGTTATCATGAGAGATGACTTTATTCCCTTTTAGAAGATGAAATATATTTTGGTCATTGACCTAAGGCTTCTCTTAGCCTCTTGATGAATTAAAATGATTTGCAAAGAGTTTTAGAAATTCTAAATTGATTCCAAGAGAAACTAGTTAACTTATGTACCAAGAAATGTCAATTTAAATCCTTTACTGAAGTTAAATGTTTTCGGTTCTGATATGATGAATGTGGTGTTGTATGATGATGTTTTGATGTGTTAGAATGTGTGAAAATATCATATGATGATGTGGAAATGATTCTATGCATAATAGGTAAGAAACTAGCTAACTAGAAATACCGTAGAGTTAGAATTTAACATAGTTTTGATCCATTTGTTTATGAAACTTATCCAAACTGTTTTAATGGGAGCATAATCAGATCAGGATTGTTTAGACATGAAAAACTTGGTAACATTTGGATTAGAATCGATTCTAGCACCTATAGGGAAACTAGTAAGTAGAAAACCGTAAAAGTGCAAGTTTAGAACTCTTAGAACATTTATTTTTCTGGATTCTGTCCAGCACCCTTACAACATGATAAACGTGATTAATAATTATTCCTTAAGCATAGGAATGCCTCATAATTGATTTAGATTTAATTCATAGCGCCTTAGGCGAAGACGGAACCAAGAAAGGGTCTAAAACGTAAGTTCTAGAACCCCGTAATCACAAATTAGGAATTCTGCCCTATGCTATTCAGATTTAAGTGTGAACATGAGGATTATAGATGATGTTTAATTATGAGCCCTTAGGTGCATAAAATATGAGCGACGGATGTTAGAGAACCATATCTCATGATTAAGACCCGTAAGGGTCAAAGCATAAGCTACCGTAAGAATAAACGGTTGAATGTTCCATGATGATGCATGTGGTATGTAAATGATGATGATGTTATTCATATGAGGAATTCATGAGGATATTTGTTTATGTGGCATAAAGCAAATTTGGAAGAAATTCGGCGTAATGCCTTTGTGCCGTAAATTCGAAACAAATTTGGGGACTTAAAGAGATTTTGAAAATTAAGGTACTAAGATCGGTTCTAGGATGACACCGGTTCGGCCGAGCACCTCCATAGAACTCATGTGACATCGGTACCATTTTATACTCTTAGGTGACACCGGTTCGGCCGAGCACCCCTAAGAGGTTTGCCCCCTAACCCGTACTCAGATAGTCGGGATTTATGATTTATGATACGCTTATCGTTAAGTGGTAAGTAAGAACTAGTGACGACTAGTTAAGGTATGAGCTCATAATCTAGAGATGTGACACGTTCTGGGTGACACCGATTCGGCCAAGCACCCCCAGTTCGATTGTCTTTTAGGGTGGCCCATGAGGAAGAGAAGTTTCATGATTATGATTATGTCACTAAGTTTGTCCCATATGAACGTTACTATTGCCACTTTATGCCACTAAGTATGATGATGCTTGATGTTATGTCTTATGTATGTGCATTAGGTAGTGCCATGCATACATCTTCTATTATGTTGCATTCATGACATTAAGATCATCCTAAAATGAATGGACCTTGGCTAAAGTATATTTTGAAGTTTAAAATGAACTTGATGCATGTTCAGTCATTTTGTATAATTAAACCCAAGGTTCCTGAGGACGTAGATGAGACACCTAGGTAGTAGGAGGCCCTATTGAGATTCTTTAGCAAGATTCTCACTCCCTCTATCTCTTTCTTTCTGTCACGTCTTTAGATGGCGACGTTCGTAGTGTTCGTGGACACGCCGACATGGGAGGTGCACCATGACCTGGACCACGGGTTGTTCCATTTTGTGGGTCGATGCACGGTTAGAGTATTCATGTTCATGGGTCGACCCTTCACTCCCCCTGTATATTCCCATCGTTTCTCCCCCGTCTCACCTTTTGGCGATGACCTGGTATTCGAGCGCGCACGTCCCCTAGAGGAGAGGCTTTGCCATACACCACCGTCCACGTCCGCCGCTCGAGACTACCCCCAGTATGTGCCTCGTTGCCCGTTGTCTTTTTCGGAGACGGATCATTCCGAGGATTCAGCAACCCAGGTACCCTCCGAGGGATCTTCCCCCACCATACCCATGGATCTTGGGGAAGGTAGCGAGCCTTCCGTGACCCAGCCGAGGCTTGCACGACGACCGGAGATGAGGCCACGCCATGGAGGTCACTTCCGAGCCCCGTCCCGCCTATTCACGCCGGAGGAGCTTGCTCAGTTTCCTGGTTACATGCCACGCTCGAGAAATAGTCGCCAGTAGGAGGCTGTGGATGGCCGAGATAGAGCACACACCACTTAGATGGAGATAAACCTTCTTTTGTTTAGGGATTATCCCATTAGGTGCACTCGGGTAGGGTAGTAGTTTATGTTTATGCTTATGTTGTATTTTCTTTCATGTATTCCCTTGTACTAAATTAAGTCTCACGCTTATAAGTGGGCAAGTCATATATATATGAGATGATATTCAGTGTTATTCATGGTGTGCCTTATGCTATGATGTTATGAGATGTATGTTTTGTTCGATTACATGTTATATCGCATCACGCGGCTCTCACTTTGTTTTTCTAAAAAAATTTACCCGTATTTTCCGCTAAGTATTTCTAAGTAAAAATGAGAACTATGAAGTAACAGACTAATGATTAACCTATGTATGTTCTAGAGTATTGGGTTAAAAATTAGGATGTTACATTATATGCCTTAATTGGATCAGAAATGAGTGAGATATGCCCAATTAAGTGAGGAAAGGTCTTGGACCCGCCTAAGCATTAGCTCCGGAACTTGGAAGCCCAATTAAGCCTTGAAACGGACCGAATTTGATGAAGCCTGTAAAACCCAAAATTATAAATCTCGGTCTTAGCTTTCAAGACCCACCAAGATCACCTAAATCCGATATTTGTAGAGCCCAAAATGATCTGTGGAAGACAAAAAGGTCATAGTGAGTGTAAAATCCGAAATTAACCAAATTTCAACAATTAAATCCAATAAGGCCCAATAATGCAAAACTCAATTAAATCATTAGCATTAAACACATATAGAAGCAAATTAGGCCAAGTATGAACAATAATAGATGCCTAAAAATTTCTCTATCAAATTCCCCCACACTTAGTCTTTTGCACTCCTGGGCAAAATCCAAAAGTTGAATCATAGGGGCCTAAAAATTCACCATTGAAAATAAGAAACAAATATTTTATTCACAAGAATTCAGAACATATGTATGAACACATTCTCAACATCTGAAGAAGAAAAATCCAATCAAAAGATGAACCAAGAGTAATAGAATCTCGTTAGGCAAACTCTCAAGTGTTTAGGCTTGTATTTACACTCAAAGCACATCATGAATGTTAACACTACCATAAGCTTGACAAGCCTCTAACATCAACATTTGAAACACATGCATATAAAGATCAAAAGGACTTTCCAGGTTGTAGTAGGGTTAAGGTATGGGAAGATATAAGAAAGGATACTAGCTATCAACCTAAGAGACTAGAAGAGCCATGAGGAATGATTCCAAATAAACATGCACAGCTGAACTCCATTTCCATTTTGTATATATTTTCTTTTTCTTTTCTTTTTTTCTTTTCTTTTTTTTTTCAATCCTGCCAAATATGTATTTCTATTATATTTACAACTAAACACATTTTTTTTTTATCATTTTCATCATTTTTTTTTTCATAACGAATACATAGATGAAGTAAACAAAACAAGAAAACCTCAAATTGTTGGATAACTCCTACATTTATTTAAGAACCCATTCCAAAGCTCTTTTACTCTCTAAAGTTAAGGTGAATCATTGTTTTTCACTTTATGAGCTTGTAGTGAATTACAAAGCAAAGGATGGTTTAAATAGGCTCAAATAGGCAAACAATGGAATTAATGCAAGGTAGGCTAATTTGGATAGTAGCATAGAGAAAAAAAAATGGCCTAAATCATCTCAGTACATGCATGTGAACCAAAAGCTTCAACAAGAGTTAAGTCAAGTTCTAGAGTGATTAACAAACATGAGTGAAAACACACAAGCAAATAAAAACATAGTTATTCATATGTACAAGGCTCAAAAACTCTCAAGGGCTAAATCTATCACAATTGGTCCATCAATTAATCATCAATGCTTACTAAAAATGCATCCATATCATGCCATGAAAACTTGAGCACAAAATTAAAACAAACTTTATATATATATATATTTATTTATTTTATTAGAAAGACTTAGGAAGACAAAATCCTAATTCTAAAACACTCCCCCACACTTAAATTACACATTGTCCTCGATGTGATTACAAAACAAAAGATAAAGAAACTTGTGTAATTAAAGAGCGAAGGAGGAAAAACTCCCTTATTATAGTGGAAAAATTTGCACTTGAGGATGAGTGGACTTATCCAAAGATAGCTCCTCTAGTTCCTCCCCTACCAATGCCGGGTTTTCATGAAAATGCTTCAGACGGTGACCATTAACTTTGAAACTCTTGTCACTAGATTCACTTTTGATCTCCACTGTACCATAAGGAAAAATGTTAGTAACAACAAAAGGACCATCCCATCTTGAACGAAGCTTACCAGGCATGAGCTTAAGACGAGAATTGAACAAAAGGACTTTTTGGCCAGCAGAGAATTCTTTTCTAGAAATCATCTTGTCATGAAATTTCTTAGTTTTCTCCTTGTAGAATTTTGAATTCTCATAAGCCTCCAAACGAAGCTCCTCAAGTTCCTGCAACTGAAATTTCCTTTCAACACCTATTTTATCAAAATCCATATTACAACACTTAACTGCCCAATATGCACGATGCTCAATTTCCACCGGAAGGTGGCATGCTTTACCAAAAACAACTCGAAAATGAGACATCCCTATAGGTGTCTTGTAAGCAGTGCTGTGAGCCCAAAAAGCATCCTCAAGCCTATGGCTCCAGTCTTTCCTATTCGGTTGCACTACCCTTTGTAAAATTTTCTTGATCTCCCTATTAAAAACCTCAGCCTGCCCATTAGTTTGGGGATGATAGGCAGTGGAAACTCTGTGGACAACCCTATACTTCCGAAGCAAAGTGTCCATGGTCCTATTGCAAAAATGACTCCCTTAGTCACTAATGATAGCACGAGGTACACCAAACCTACAAAATATGTTAGACTTTACAAAATCTGCAACAACACGGGAGTCATTAGTCTTGGTGGCTTTTGCCTCCACCCATTTGGATACATAATCAACAGCAAGCAAAACATATGTAAATCCAAAAGAGACAGGAAAGGGTCCCATAAAATCAATACTCCAAATATAAAAAACTTCACAAAACAGAATAGGTTGCTATGGCATCTCATGTCTACGAGTGATGGCAGATCCGTTTTTCTGGCATTGCTCACAAGTGGTAAAAACCTGATGTGCATCCTTGAAAATGGTAGGCCAATAGAAGCCAGAGTCCAGTACTTTCCTAGCTGTCCGATGTGGTCCAAAGTGCCCTCCAACAGGGGAAGCATGACAGAAATGAAGTACAGACTGGATTTCATGATCTGGTATGCACCTGCGAATTACCTAGTCACTACAACATTTCCATAAATATGGATCATCCCATACATAGTATTTGGCATCACTTTTTAATTTAGCAATCTGTGACCTAGATGCATGTTAGGCCAAAACAGATGCAACCAAGAAATTAACTAAATCAGCAAACCAGGGGGAAGTGGTGGTATCATGCAGCTGCATAAGCTGCTCATCAGGAAAATCATCTCTGATAGGCAAAAGGTCGGAATCCTACTCGATCCTACTCAAGTGATCAGCTACCAAGTTTTGTGCACCGCTCCTATCTTTGATCTCTATATCAAACTCCTGGAGTAGCAACATCCAATGAATCAGCCTTGGCTTTGCATCTGGCTTTTTTAATAAGAACTTCAATGCTGCATGATCTGAAAAGACAATCACTCTAGAACCAATTAAATAAGAGCGAAACTTGTCTAATGCAAAAACAATAGCCAAAAGTTCTTTCTCAGTGGTAATATAATTTGCTTGAGTTGTGTCTAATGTCCGTGAAGCATAGGCTATAACATGAGAAATCTTGCCAATTCTTTGAGCTAAGACAACTCCAAGTGCAAAGTTAGAAGCATCACACATCAGCTCAAAAGGAGACTCCCAATTAGGTGGTTGGATGATGGGAGCTGTAGTGAGTTGCTTCTTCAGCTTATCAAAATGCCTGCTGGCAAGGTGTATCAAAAACAAACTCCACTTCCTTCTGTAGCAGCCTGGATAAAGGTAAAGCTATCTTGCTGAAATCTCGTATAAATCTCCTGTAAAAACCTGCATGGCCAAGAAAAGAACGCACTTCCCGCATAGACACGGGATAAGGTAAAGAAGCAATAACATCTATCTTGGCTCTATCAGTTTCAATGCCTCTCCTAGATACTAAATGCCCTAAGACTATCCCTTCTATCACCATAAAATGACATTTCTCAAAATTTAGCACAAGATTAGTCTTAATGCACCCATCCAAGACTCTAGACAGACTCTCTAAACATACATCAAATGAGGATCCATAAACAGTGAAATCATCCATAAATACCTCCATGCAACTCTCTAAAAGATCTGAGAAAATACTTACTATACACCTCTGAAAAGTACCTGGAGCATTGCACAGACCAAATGGCATCCTCCTATGGGCAAAAGTGCCGAATGGACAAGTGAAAGTAGTTTTGTGCTGGTCCTCTGGTGCTATATGGATCTGAAGGTAACCTGAGAATCCATCCAAGAAGCAATAATGAGAATTGCCTGCAAGTCTCTCTAACACTTGATCAATGAATGGAAGAGGAAAATGGTCCTTTCTAGTGGCTTGGCTCAACTTCCTGTAGTCTACACACACCCTTTAACTATTTTGGATTCTAGTTGGAATCAATTCATTGTTCTAATTTTTCACAACAGTTATGCCAGTCTTCTTAGGAACCACTTGCAAATGACTAACCCACTCCTTTATGCGATATAGGATAAATGATCCCTGCTGCTAGCAACTTGCTGACTTCTTTCTTCACTACCTCCAAAATGGTAGGATTCAGCCGCCTTTGTGGCTGTCTTACAGTTCTAGCACCATCCTCTAACAATATTTGGTGCATACAAGTGGAAGAACTAATCCCTGGAATATCAGCTAAAGACCAGCCAATAGCTTTCTTGTGATCTTTCAACATCTGCAGTAACTTATCTTCTTGATCCGGTTGGAGATCATTTTCTATAATAACTGGTAGCTTATCATTAGCCTCTAGGAAAGCATATTATAGGTGTGAAGGTAGAGGCTTCAACTCTAAAGTTGGTGGTTGCATAATGGATGGTAATGGTGGTTCTTTCAATTCTGTTGCTGCAGAATCAATCTCCACACTTTTAAACTCTTCACAATCAGCAAATTCATCAAAATCAGCAAAATCATCATATTCAGAGCTTAAATCTGCATAATCATCCATCAGAAAATCAATGACATCAAGATAGAAAAGAGAATGCTCTTCCGAAGGATGTTTCATTGCATCAAAAATATTGAATTGCACAACATCATCACCAAACTCCATAAAAAGAGTTCCTGCATCCATATCTATCTTAGTTTTTACTATTCTCAGAAAGGGTCTTCCCAAAATCAGTGTGGGTCCATTGCTGGACATTTCATCTTCCATTTCCAAAATGTAGAAATCAGCTGGGAAAATCAACTCATTTACCTGAACAAGCACATCTTCAAGCACACCCGCTGGATGTGTAGTGCTCCTGTTGGCTAGTTGGATTACTACACCAGTTGGTTTCAAATCTCCAAGATTCAATGATCTATAAACTGATGTAGGCATGACATTTATGGAGGCACCTAAATCTAGCATTGCATTCCCAAATTTAGAGTTGCCTATGGTGCAAGGGATGGTGAAAGTACCTGGATCTTTGCACTTCTTGGGTATATTGGGCTGAATCAATGCAGAAACATTTCTACCCATACTCACCTTTTCATGACCGTTCAACTTCCTTTTATGAGTGCATAACTCCTTAAGAAACTTTACATACTTGGGAATCTGCTCTATGGCATCCAAGAGAGGGATGTTGACCTCTACTTTCTTAAAAGTGTCAAACAGCTCCTTATCTACTTCAGCTGCTTTTCTTGTTTGAGCTATTTTGTTGGGAAAATGTAATGGAGGTATGAAATTAGAATCTGCAGCACTTGACTTTTTCTGAGTTTCCATTTTTTCTGCTGCATCATTTTTTTCTGTTTTCTCACCACTAGATTCAATTTTCAGTTTCTCCATTTCTAACTCCTTACCACTTCTCAATGTAATAGCACTCACATTTCCTTTTGGATTGATGACTGATTGAGAAGGGATTTAGCCAGAACCTTCTGACTGTATTTTGTTGACTGAAGTTGCCAACTGTCCAATCTGTGTCTGCAAGTCTTGAATTGTAGAATTCACATTTTGCTGGAACTGTAGGTTACTGGTCGCCATCTGTTTCACCAAATCCTCTAATGTAGGATCTGAACTGGTACTCTGCATGGGTTGCATCACATTCTGCTGCATATTCTGCTGCTGTCTAAATGGAGGTGGTTGGTACTTATTGCTTTGACTTGGACTTGGTCCTGCTGTTGAAATTTTTGTTGCTGTGGTACATTTTGCTGCACAGGACCATATCTCAGGATAGGATGATCTCTCCACCCTAGATTGTACCTCTCAGAAAATGGATCGTACTTTTGTTGTTGTTGAGGTCTGTATGGTTGCTGTTGCTGTGGCCATCCAATGAACATTCCGGCCATCGCGGTGAGTCTTGTACTCCTGGATCAGTTTCTTGTAATGTAGGACATGCATCAGTATAATGACCTGTGGTGGTACATATGCCGCATACTTGTGAAGGACACTGATTTGCTGTATTGATTTGCTGGTGTTGTCCAACAGCTAGCTGTCTTACAAGAGATGTAAGCTCGGTTATCTTATTTTCCAGCCTCTGATTATCAGCAGCTACAGTCACCTCATTGACTCCCTTAGCTTGTGCAAAAGATCTTGAGCCAAACTGCTGTGAGTTGGCTGCCATGTTAGCAATTAGAGTTCTGGCTTCTACAGGTGTCTTGTCCATCAATGCTCCACCACTTGCTGCATCAATCATATTTCTATCATTTTGAATCAGCCCTTCATAGAAATATTGGATGAGAAGCTGTTCATTAATCTGGTGGTGAGGACATGTTGCACACAACTTTTTGAATCTCTCCCAGTACTCATATAAAGTTTCCCCAGAGAACTGCCTGATGCCACAAATATCTTTTTTGGATAGATGCTGTTCTGGATGCAGGGAAGAACTTCTCTAAGAACAATCTCTTCATTTCTTAGCATGTAGTAATGGAACCTGGATGAAGATAATACAACCAGTCCTTTGCTTCAGCATTTAAAGAGAAAGGAAATGCTTTCAACTTGATATGCTCTTCAGGCACTCCTTGAGGTCGCATGGTGGAGTACACAACATGAAACTCCTTAAGATGCTTATTAGAATCCTCTCCTGCAAGACCATGAAACTTGGGCAGCAAATGGATTAGACCAAACTTAAGCTCAAATGGAACCTCTAACTCAGGATATTGAATACACAAAGGCTGATATGCAACATCTGGTGCAACCAATTCTTTCAAAGTTCTGTTAGCCATGTTATCAACACTAATTTCAGAGACAAGAACACGGATATCAAATGCACAATTAGATATAGAATCACTTGCAGAATCACTCAAATTAACACTTTGATTACCATCAGCAACACTATAAAAAGCCAAATTCCTATTCACTCTATTCAATCTATGAAAAGTTCTATCTATTTCAGGATCATGTGCATACAATTCACCAGGATCAGACCTTGTCATGCACACACACACAAAAAGCACAGCTAGAATTCAGGAACACAACTCAAAATAGCCTATATACTGCGAAATATAATAGAAATTGAAAAGTCCTATCAATTATTTTTTAAAAAAAATAAATAACACCATAAAAGTACTCTAAAATACTAGGGAAGTAATCTGACTAATTTTTTTCATTTTTAAAAATAGAAAAAATAATAAAAAATTAAAAAAGTGGTCTAAATGAAGGATTTTTGGAAAAATAAGCATAGCAAGACAATTACTCTGATAATTTCTTAGGTCTATTACTTTTTTTTCTGATTTTCTAGAATTTTTTCAAGGTAAAATGAGTTAGTCAAAAAATACCTGTATTTTCTGCAGCAACAAGAAACAACAGCCTGCAACACCACTGTTAGTGAAATACAGAAGCATAAATATGTACAGAATTATTTGAAACACACATATATAACAAGATCAGATAACATAATATGCGTCCCCGGCAACAGCGCCAAATTTTGATATGTACTGTCACATCCAATATCAAAATAGTCTAAATCCCCTTATTTGCAGTATAAGTAGACTCAGGTCATTCTTCCTCAGGACACATCAGTTATGTTATCGAATTGTAAATACTAATAACAATAAAAAGGTGGGGAGGAGGGGGAAAGTTTGTGATTTTAGAATGAAAGGATTACAGAAACAGAAACAAAAATAGAAAAGAATCACTCTTGATCAAGGAATCAATCCCAGACATCATGACTATTGGTAGAATTCATCATGATTCAGAAGAGTTAACTTTGTATGCTACTCTGTTAATCCGAATCAACTATATAATCATACAGTTTTTACTCAACAATCCTTAAATCACAATCGTAATTTAAATGAATGTCAAATTACGTGCAGTTTGGATTAACCTGAACAAACAATCGGTTATTCAGCCTTTACTCCAATTTCACTAACGAATTCAGTCCTATATCTAATTAGATATAATTCAAACATGATCATGTTAAATAACCAAGTCCATAATCGAAATTGAAGTTTAGAAAAGGAAAGCATACATACAAATAAGATTTATACAACAGGAACTCCGAATTCAAACCAACTATCTATGATGTCAAGGATTGAGAGAAGTTTAGCCTTCCGTGGACATCTCCATTGGCAAGCTCTCTGTATGAACACCTTGAGTTTGAAAGGAAAAATGAAAATACAAGTTTCTGGTTCTTTATTGTTGATTGAGTCCAGAATTGCAAAGGAAACAGAAATTTATAGGCAATCCAATGTCCCTACCCGGATTTCCACTTATCACTAACCTTATCTTATCTAGATTTTCCTGATTTCTGAAATCTGATCTAGATAAGATAATCCTCTCTAGATAAGCTTTCCAGAGACATATTATATGCCTTAATTGGATCAGAAATGAGTGAGATATGCTTAATTAAGTGAGGAAAGGTCTTGGACCCGCCTAAGCATTAGCTCTAGAACTTGGAAGCCCAATTAAGCCTTGAAACGGACCAAATTTGATGAAGCCTGTAAAACCCAAAATTATAAATCTCGGTCTTAGCTTTCAGGAGCCACCAAGATCACTTAAATCCGATATTTGTAGAGCCCAAAATGATCTGTGGAAGACAAAAAGGTCATAATGAGTATAAAATCTGAAATTAACCAAATTTCAACAATTAAATCCAATGAGGCTCAATAATGCAAAACTCAATTAAATCATTAGCATTAAACACATATAGAAGCAAATTAGGCCAAGTATGAACAATAATAGATGCCTAAAAATTTCTCTATCAGTATATCCTCATCCCTCACCCTAATCTGGTAGTACCCTGACCTCAAATCAATCTTAGAAAACACCGTTGCTCCTCTCAACTGATCCATCAAATCATCAATCCTAGGCAAAGGGTACTTATTTTTCATTATCACTTGGTTTAACTGCCTATAATCAATATACAACCTCATGCTCCTATCCTTTTTCTTCACAAATAGTACCAGGGCTCCCCATGGTGATGCGCTAGGTCTCATAAACTTCTTTTCTAATAGATCCTCCAACTGGATTTTTAACTCGGTGAGTTCCATAGGGGACATTCTATAAGGGGCTATGGATATGGGTCCTATTCCTGGGAGTAGTTCTATTGAAAATTCTATCTCTCTTACAGGGGAAACTCAGGTATCTCATCTAGGAACACTTCAGGATAGTCTTTCACAATAGGTATCTCATCAAAGTTTTGCTTAAAGTTCACATTACTAGCGGCTAGAAGAATGTAGCCCTTATTCTCTCCCCTACAACAATTTATTTCTACAACATTTATATACATACTTAAGGGTTTTCTAGGTCCATTGGGAATAGGAAGAAAGGTGGTAGTCTTTTAACAGTTTAACATCACATGGTTGGCATAATGCCACTCCATGCCAAGAATTATGTCTAGACCTTGCATAGGTAAGCAGAATAAATCTAAGACAAATGATCTATTTTCAACAATAAAACTACAGTTTAGACAACACCTACAAGTTCTAACTAGTTTTCCAATTGTGGGTAGAAACAGTAAGATCAAAGGGAAGTTCTAACACATGCAAATTTAAGGACTCAGCACAAGAATGAGATATGAACGAATGGGTAGCACCAGAGTCAAACAGTACAATTAAGTTTCTACCATGCATTTCACACTTACCTTCTATGAGGTTTCATGATGTCGTCGTCTCTTCAACGTTGTGGGTGAAGACTTTCCTTGGTATTACAGCTTGGGGTTGGGGGTTGTCGAGTTTCTCTTTGTGCACTCCCGCAAGTAGTGGCCGGGTTTCCCACATTGGTAACAAATACCCAGGCCTACCTGGCAGGGTAGGTCTCCGTGAGGTTTCCCACACTTGGCATATACGACGGCGGGTGTAGGCCTTGGGGGTGCGACTGGGGTCCTCTAAGGTGTCTTCCCTCTGTTGTTGTTTGGCCTTCCTTGGTTGAAGTCTCTCCAGGGGCCTTGTGGTCTGAACGGCTATTTGGGTTGTGGTCCTTGTTGCGGTCGAAAAGGCGGCCTAGTCTGCAGCTTGAATCTTAGAGCTTGTGGTGCCAGCTTCTTTGCGAAGCTATCAGCTTTCGATGTGCTCGGCTTCTTTTAGTCATCTTCAATAACACGGCATTTGTTGACCCGGGTAAGGAAGTCCTTAATTTCCAAATGGGCCACCATAACATTGATCTCGGCCTTCAGGCTGAACTCGTACTTAACACACTTCCAGTACTCGTTGGGGTTTCCTTGATACATCCTTGAGAATTTGATGAGTTCCTCGAACTTGGCATTGTACTGGGCGATACTCATGCCTCCTTGAGTTAATTGTATGAACTCAATGTCCCTCATATTCCTTACCTATTCTATTAAGTACTTCTTGTATAAGTGAGCTTTAAACAGCTCCCAGTCGATCTCAGTACTGGCTGCATCCATCAATCTTTGAGCACTGCTCCACTAGAATCCAGCATCCTTCTAGCATGTATGTGGCGAAAGTCACCCTCTGATACCTCCATGATGGAATCACAGTGAAAATCTTCTCCATGCTCTTGATCCACTCGTCAGCGTGAATCGGATTCAGGGTTCCCTTGAATGGAGGTGGGTAGGCCTTGCGAAATTCCTAGAAACAGGCATGCTCGGGGATTTCAGCAGCATTAGGACCACAGTACGCATCAGGCTGGCGGTCACAGTCCATCATTTCGAACATTGCCCTCATGGTCCTAGCTGTAATGCCCCGATTTTCTGTCCGAGTGGAAAATGACCGAAATGTCCTTGAGGTCATTTTCAGCCCGGAATTTGAGGATGGCCGACTCGGCAGTCCTCGAAGGGCCAACTCAATGTTTGAAGGGGATTGAATAACCCTTGAGTGGTTCCGGAGGCGAAAGTCTCATTTTCTGCAGTTTCGGGTCAAAATGACCAAAATACCCCTGTAGCGTTTTACGGGGGTAGAGGTGCCATTTGAGCCCGGAGTTTTCCCCAGAGGTTTAAAACCATGTTTTTACATGTTTCAAAACATCTGTTTGAGTCCCGGCAGTCCCAGGCAGTTTTAGTGTAAAATTACGATTTTGCCCCTGGAATAGTGTTTTTGAGCTTAATGATGTAATTAAGCAAACCTAAGCAATATTAGGATCTAAACGAAGATTAATTAATTTCCCTAATTAATCTAGAGTCAAAATAATTTATTAAAGTTAATTAGAACCTAAAATTGCTTAGATTAAACTTAAATCCTTTTTTAGAACTCAAGATTCCTAGTCTTGGAATCTTGAATAGTGTTTTCTCTCTCCAATTCCTTAAATCAAGGAATTGTGTCTAGAATTGTTTATACACTAAAATGAATTTATAACTCACTAATGATGCAAGAACACTCTCTAATTATGTCTTGACAACCTTAATTACCCATTTTCTCACCTAAACACTTTCTTACGAATTCCTAATCTTAAGCATAATCAAAGATACACCTAAACACAACTCTAAACCACAATTAAAATGCAAGAAACCCTCCTCCCTTGGCTGATGCATTTCGGCCACCTCTCCCCCATTTGACCACATGTTGATTTGTTTTCTCGCTCAAAGAACCATGCTTGAGGCCATACCTTGAACCATACCTCACCATACTTTGAACCATACCTTACCATGTCTCAAGACCACATTATCTCACCTCATGGAACTCATGGGTTCCTTCCCCATCTGATGGCCGAAGCCTTCCTCTCCATTTGCACCCTTAATTTGTTTCATTTCTCTATAAATAGCTTGCTTGGGTGAACTTGTATCATTTTGGGTTCATTTGCAAAGTGTAAGTTCTCAAAGAAACACTTCAAAGCTTCCTTTTCTCTCAAGTTCAAGTCTTCAAAGTTCTTCAAGTTCTTCATCTTCTTCATCTTCAAGATCATCACACCAAGTAGGGATTTTCTTGTAAGTACTTCTTTCTTTAAAGTTCTTGTTCTAGCTTTATGTTCATAGTTTCTCTTGATTCTTTTTAGAACTTCTTTTCTTCTCCTTTTTCTTTCTCATTTTCGGCCATGGGCCTTGAAGTTCAAAGAAATGAGAGCTAGATGATGAGAGTTTCATGATGATGTTCATCACTTGAAACAAACTCTAGAGCTTGATCTTTGTTCTTGAGCAAAAATGTTTCTAGTTCTTCCATTCTTGAACTCTTGAGAACTTTAGCTTTGATGGTGTTTTAAAATGGTTCTATGAACTCAATGATGAGGACTCATGGTGTTGGTGTTAATATATCACCAAGATCATGGACTCTAGAGTTTTCAAATATTCATTTTCTTGCCTAGAATGTTTCGGCCACTTCCTTTTCTTCTACAAGCTAAATGTTTTGATTTTCTAAAATATTATGTTGAGTTCTAAGGACTCTAGACTTTACTTGATCTTGGCTTGATGATTTTGGGTTAAGGTTTAAGTTCCTTTAAAGTCTTGTTAAGAGCTCTAGAAAGATAAAATGAACTTGCATAATTTATTTTATGCTTGCATGTATATTTATATTCTTACTATGCACCTTTATTTTCAAGCTATCACCTAAGAACATAAAGATTAAAATGGAACTTGCATCATCACTTAATTTAATTCTCAAAGCCTTTCTATTTCGGCCTTAAAGTCGATTGTTGTTGGGCCGAGAGCACTAAAATAAAGAATTGAACTTGCATTATCACCTAATTAATTTCTTGAATGCCTTTCTATTTCGGCCTTAAAGTTGATTGTTGCTGGGCCAAGAGCACTAAAATAAAGAATTGAACCTTGTATATTTACTTTCAAGCTTACACGTTTAAGTTTATGCCTTGCATATTTACATTCCAAATCTTGCATATTTATTTTAAGTCATCACTTTATTTGTAAGCAAGATTAAAAATGAAAAGCATAGCACGTTTACTTTATGTCATAACTTAAGGACCTAGAGCTCAAAGACTTGTCCATTTCATTTCAAGTTAAAGCTTAATGTGGAAGCATTCTTTGAATGCATGTTTTCGGCCAAGTAGTGATGATGGACTTGCAATGAGTTTTCATCTAGCTACAAGGACTAATAGTCTATGTTCTAAGTATTTCTTAAAGCTTTACAAATCTTTACAAGGTTATGTTATTATGAGATATGACTTTATTCCCTTTTAGAAGATGAAATATATTTTGGTCACTGACCTAAGGCTTCTCTTAGCCTCTTGATGAATTAAAATGATTTGCAAGGAGTTTTAGAAATTCTAAATCGATTCCAAGAGAAACTAGTTAACTTATGTACCTAGAAATGTCAATTTAGTTCTCTTATTGAAGTTAGGTGTTTTCGGTACTATCATGATGAGCTTATGGCTTTATGATGATGTTTTGATGTGTTAGAATGTGTGAAATTATCACATGATGATGTAGAAACGATTCTATGCATGATAGGTAAAGAACTAGCTAACTAGAAATACCGTAAAGCTAGAATTTAACATAGTTTAGACCTATTTGTTTTTGGAACTTACCCAAAATGTTTTAATGGCAACATAATCAGATTAGGATTGTTTAGATATGAAAAACTTGGTAACATTTGGATTAGAATTGAATTTTAGCACCTATAGGGAAACTAGTAACTAGAAAACCGTAAAAATGCAAATGTAGAACTCTTAGAACATTTAGTTTTCTGGATTCTGTCCAGCAACGTTTCAACATGATAAATGTGATTTATAATTAGTTCTTAAGCATAGGAATGTCTCATAATTGATTTAGATTTAATTTATAGCGCCTTAGGCGAAGACGGAACCGAGAAAGGGTCTAAAACGTAAGTTCTAGAACCCCATAACCACAAGATAGAAATTCTGCCCTATGCTTTTCAGATTTGAGTATGAACATGAGGATTAGGAATGATGATTAATTATGAGCCCTTAGGTGCATAACATATGAGCGACGGATGTTAAAAAACTATATCTCAAGATTAAGACCCGTAAGGGTCAAAGCATAAGCTACCGTAAGGGTAAGCGTTTGAATGTTCTATGATGATGCATGTGTTATGTGAAGAATGATAATGTTATTCATATGAGGAATTCATGAGGATATATGTTTATGTGGCATAAAGCAAATTTGGAAGGAATTCGTCGTAATACCTTTGTGCCGCCAAATTCCCGACAAATTTGGGGACTTAAAGAGATTTTGAAAATTAAGGTACTAAGATGGGTTCTAGGATGACACCGGTTCGGCCGAGCACCTGCATAGAACTCATGTGACATCGGTACCAATTTATACTCTTAGGTGACACCGGTTCGGCCGAGCACCCCTAAGAGAATTGCCCCCTAACCCGTACTCAGATAGTCGGGATTTATGATTTATGATACGCTTATCGTTAAGTGGTAAGTAAGAACTAGTGACGACTAGTTAAGGTATGAGCTCATAACCTAGAGATGTGACACGTTCTGGGTGACACCGGTTCAGCCGAGCACCCCTAGAGCGCTTGTCTTTTAGGGTGGCCCATGAGGAAGTTATGATGATTATGTCACAAGAGAATTTATTTGCCACTTTATGCCACCACTACAATTATGATGTTCTATGTGTATGATGATTATTCTTGCATTTAAGTAGAGCCATGCATCCATTCTTTAACATGCTTGCATTCATGACATTAAGATCATCCTAAAATGACTGGACCTTGGTTAAAGTGTATTTTAAATTTTAAAATGAACTCGATGCATGCTCACTTACTTCTACAAAAATAAACCCAAGGTTCCTGAGGACGTAGATGATGACACCTAGGTAGTAGGAGGCCCTACTGAGATTCTTTAGTAAGATTCTCACTCTCTCTATCTTTTCTTTCCGTCACGTCTTCAGATGGCGACGTTCGTGGTGTTCGTGGACACGCCGACATGGGAGGTGCACCATGACCTGGACCACGGGTCATACCATTTTGTGGGCCGATGCACGGTTAGAGTATTTATGTTCATGGGTCGACCCTTCACTCCCCCTGTACATTCCCATCGTTTCTCCCCCGTCTCACCTTTTGGCAATGACCTGATGTTTGAGTGCGCACGTCCCCGAGAGGAGGAGCTTCGCCGTACTCCACCATCCGCGTCCGCCGTTCGTGAATACCCCCAGTATGTGCCCCGTTGCCTGTCGTCTTTTTCGGAGATGGATCCTTCCGAGGATTCGGCAACCCAGGTACCCTCCGAGGGATCTTCCCCCACCATACCCATGGACCTTGGGGAGGGTAGTGAGCCCTCCGTGACTCAGCCGAGGCTTGCACGACGACCGGAGATGAGGCCCCACCGTGGAGGTCACTTCCGAGCCCCATTCCGCCTATTCTCGCCGAAGGAGCTAGCTCAGTTTCTTGGTTACGTGCCACGCTCGAGGGGTAGTCGCCAGTAGGAGGCTGTGGATGGCCCGGGTTAGAGTACACACCACTTAGATGGAGATAAACCTTCTTTTGTTTAGAGGTTATCTCATTAGATGCACTAGGGTAGAGGAGTAGTTTATGTTTATGTTTATGTTGTATTACCTTTCATGTATTCCTTTGTACCAAATTAAGTCCCACACTTATAAGTGGGCAAGTTATATATATATATATGAGGTGATATTCAGTGTTTCTCATGATGTGCCTTTATGTGTTTTATCCTATGACGTTATGAGATGAATGTTTTGTCCATTACATGTTATATCGCATCACGCGGCTCTCACTTTGTATTTCAAAAAAAAAATTTACCCGTATTTTCCGCTAAGTATTTCAAAGTAAAAATAAGAACTATGAAGTAACAGACTAATGATTAACCTAAGTATGTTCTAGAGTATTGGGTTAAAAATTAGGATGTTACACTAGCCACCTCTCGGAGGGCTTCAATAGTCTCGTTGTCTTGAGTGCAAGGAATCGAGGTCCTATTCTGTTGTCGACATGCCATTGGTTCCTACGCACACAAAACAATAAACACTAAGGTGATCAGGCTCAATACTCTATGTAAAGTGGGCTAGTTACCATGGCTTGTATAACATACAGTGGTCATGCATTTCTAATCCTTAAGCTCATCCTATTGATAGAATGACTACACATGACATATCTACCGCATTATGCTTAAGAAGCATAGTCAGTGTAATCTTCAGGATCCGTGAGAACCGAACTGCTCTGATACCAAAATGTAACACCCTAATATTTAACACCATACGCCTAGGACACATTTAAGTTAATTATTAGTTATTACTCTTTTGTTCCAGTTATTAACTTAAGCTTTTGAAAATTATTTTAGTAAAAATACGGGTAAATTTTTTTAAAAAAATACAAAACATGAGCCGCGTACACGAATTGATTAATGTTGACACTCCGTATGTCAAAGAAAGAGAATAAAGAAAATCACAAGTACCACAAGTTATAACATTAGTGTATAACAATATAATCAAAACAAGTATTGATCGTTCCACATTTGCACCATAACATAGAAACATAACACTACTGACAAGAGTTATGACAAATACAGTACTCCATAATACATATTATATGGATAAACATAAATAACTGATACACGCTCCCTCCCCCTCACAACTCTGCCTTGTAGCACCTAGAGCAAATGTCAACGTCTAGGCTCGTCGCGTGTGGCAAGGCACCTCGCTAGATGGACATGGGTACCTCAGCGTAGATGAGTAGCTCCTCCACATGCAGGCATAGCTCTTCTCATCGGTTGCACTATAGTGGCCTCACTGCCCTTGCCAAAATCCATGGGCACGGTAGGGGAAGAGCCCTCGGATGGCACCTAGGTGGCTTAGCCTCAAATAGATTTGACTCTGAATGATTCATGGGGAAACAGCACACATAATCTGGGAAGTCATGGATGGCAGAAGTGATTGGCTGGTGCGGTGAGTCCGCTTCTCGCGAGGTCGTGCATGCTCGAAGACGAGATCATCGCTAAAGGGAGAAGTAGGAGAGAACCGAAAGCTGGAAACTAGGTGTACGAAGGGGCGATCCATAAACACGTATAGTCAAACGGCACAACGACCTATAAAATGACATGACCGGTTGATAGGGTCGTAGTGCATTTCCTACGTAGGAGCATCGGCGAAGATCACGAATGTTGCCATCGCCATCAGAAGACGAGATGGGAAGAAAATAGAGGATTAAGAAACCTGAACAAGAATCTCAGGAAGATATATTTTACCTCTAAACATGTGTCATCATTATCGTCCCCAGAAACCTTGGGTTTCATTATGAAAATGGTGGACATATATATAAGGTTCATTTATTAAGTTCTAAATATCATTACCCAAGGCCTGTATCTTTTAGCATGAATCTTAATGTCATGAATACAACATACTAATCATAAATGCATGTCAATATCATACACAAAATATCATAGAATTTATAAAACAATGCATATAATATAAAGAACATAAAATAATGATCATCATTCTTATAGGTGACTTAAACTTCTTATTCTCTTTTTCTTGGGGGCTACCCTATATTCTCTCTTTTCTCAAGAGTTCTAGGTCATGAGCTCATACCTCACTAGTCGTCAATAGCATAATCTTATCCCTTTTCATAAGTTAGATTCCCGACTCTTAAGGTACGGGATAGGGGGCATTAGGATCACCTTTCATAACCTTTAATTCGAGGAGTCCAAAGGATTACTTCCTATTTGGATCACCTCTCATGACCTTAATTCGGGGAGTCTAGAGGATCATTTCCATGTATCTTATATGACCTTTAATCTTGGCATATCATGTAGAGATAAAAACATGAGCATATAATCATGAAATATATATTCACAAGCATATCCTCAGTCAACAGCTTATAACAATAAGATGCTCCTACCTAGTATGCCAGAGTTCAAGGATCAAACTCAGCTAATGCATATGCTATGCTCAATAGGATATGCACAGTATACTAGAGATCATCACTTAACATGCATGTCTTACTACTCAACATCATAATAATTCATTCTCCAAAGAAATAAAATAAAATTAAGGAAAGAAGAATCAAATAATAATAGTAATAATAATAATAATAATAATAATAATAAAAGGAAAGTAAAATTTTAGGAAAAATTAATTTTTGCTTATAGCTATTAGCTATGCCGATGTATCCCCTAGCGCAATGAGCAAATCAAAGCCACGTCATTCTCAGTAAAATATTCGTTGGTTGATTGATTTTATTCTCTTTGAAAAAGAATTAAGAATATCAAACTGTTGACCACATATATTATACATTAACCAAAAGTAAATTGCACCAGCGTTGCAGGATACATGTAGATTTATAGTAATATTAACAGCATATATAATATTCGATCATAGAATCCTTAATCCTAATAAACAATTCCCAGCATAACATTGTCATCACATATAATACCTAGTGCAAGGTATATCCACGAGCTAAAGTAAAATAACAATTAACAATATATTCTTTAAAGAATCCTATAATTAAAATACACTTTCATAGTACAACAACGATGTTATAACAATTAAATACACATTATATACAATGAACAAAAATGTAAGTTTAATCAAATGGTTAGATAAGTACGGAATAAATCGAGAAATAATGAAAATTATTAAAAGCTGAATTAGGCCTAACAAACATTCAAATATCTTCATCTTCCTTGTTTTATTTTTGTTATTATTAATACTGTTATCACTATTATTTTATTTTAATGACTCAACCAAACTAAAGAAACTACTTAATATCAGTGCAACTCAAAATTTTAGTCAACTATATATGTTTGTTCTTACCTATTTACCTATACTAACTTAAAGGACATTACTTATTATTATTATCATTATCACCATTATTATTGTTATTGTTATTATCATTATTATTATTATTATTTGAAATTTTTTTATTTTTTTGAATCTTAGCTTCTAAAAAGAGAACTTAACCCAAAATACTCCTAATCCTCAAACCAAGGGCAAAGCCTAAGCATGATGACCCAAAATCTGTATTAAAAGATAAATCTTGCCCTTCTTCAAATCCCTCTCCTTCTACCAACGTTTGAACAAGGCCCATTGTTCACTCAAGAATTAAATCTTTTTGCTGGAAAGAGGCCCAAACATTTCCCCTAATTGTTTTTGTTAAAATAGCCCAAATACTACTTGATAACCCAACAAGTTTCTAGTTTCAAAAAAGAAAAGTGGTTCAAACCATCAGTCCCAAAAATGGTAGCCCAAATAGAAAATAAATGGCCCATTTGATAGTTTCAGTTCCTAAATGTAACATCCTAATTTTTAACCCAATACTCTAGAACATATTCAGGTTAATCATTAGTCTGTTACCTCATAGTTCTCATTTTTACTTTGAAATACTTAGCGGAAAATACGGGTAAATTTTTTTTGAAATACAAAGTGAGAGCCGCGTGATGCGATAAGCGGTAAACCGTGCAAAGTAAAACAATTGTCTCACAACATCATAACATAAGGCACAACATGAACATCACTGAATGACACCTCATATATGTATATATATAACTTGCCCACTTATAAGTGTGGGACTTAATTTAGTACAAGGGAAATACAAGAAAGAAGATACAACATAACATAAACATAGTCTACTCCCCTACCCGAGTGCATCTAATGGGAAACCTCTAAACAAAAGAAGGTTTATCCCTCATCTAGGTGGTGTGTGCTCTAACCGGGTACTCCATCAGACGATCGTCACCTCCTACTGGCGTCCATTTCGCGAACGAGGCAAATATCCGGGAAACTGGGCGAGCTCCTCGGACGTGAAGAGGCGGAACGGGGATTGAGTGTGACCCCCGTGGTATGGTCGCATCTCCGGTCGTTGCGCAAGCCGTGGCTGAGTCATGGTATCCTCACTGCCCTCCCTCAACGGTGGGGGAGAGGGGGCAGAGCTCTCGCTATACGGATGGGTAGGCGGGTCCTTGGACGGGTTGGTCTCCGAGAAGTAAGTCCGGGGCACGTAGTCGGGATAGTCTCGCATGGCTAGGGCGGCGGTGTGCATGCGGAGCACTCTCTCGTCATGCGTACGCGCGCACTCAAAAACCCGCTCATCGTCGCCATAGGGTGCAGTCGGGGAGAAGCGATGGGTGTGCACAGGATGAGCGAAGGGGCGTCCTACGAACATGAAAACCCGCACCGTGCACTGTCCCTCAAAATGGTATGACCCGTGAGTCGGGTCATAGTGCACCTCCCACGTCGGCATGTCCACGAACACTACGAACGTCACCATCTAAAGACATGACGGAAAGGAAGAGATAGAGGGAGTGAGAATCTTGCTAAAGAATCTCAGTAGGGCCTCCTATTACCTAGGTGTCATCATCTACGTCCTCAGGAACCTTGAGTTTATTTATACAAAATGACTGAGCATGTATTAAGTTCATTTTAAACTTTAGAATATATTTTAGCCAAGGTCCATTCATTTTAGGATGATCTTAATGTCATGAATGCAACATAATAGAAAATGTATGCATGGCACTACCTAATGCACATACATAAAACATAACATCAAGCATCATCATACTTGGTGGCATAAAGTGGCAATAGTAACATTCATATGGGACAAAACTTAGTGACATAATCATAATCATGAAACTTCTCTTCCTCATGGGCCACCCTAAAAGACAATCGAACTGGGGGTGCTTGGCCGAACCGGTGTCACCCAGAACGTGTCATACATCTAGGTTATGAGCTCATACCTTAACTAGTCGTCACTAGTTCTTACTTATCACTTAACGATAAGCGTATCATAAATCATAAATCCCGACTATCTGAGTACGGGTTAGGGGGCAAACCTCTTAGGGGTGCTCGGCCGAACCGGTGTCACCTAAGAGTATAAAATGGTACCGATGTCACATGAGTTCTATGGAGGTGCTCGGCCGAACTGGTGTCATCCTAGAACCCATCTTAGTACCTTAATTTTCAAAATCTCTTTAAGTCCCCAAATTTGACGGAAATTCGGCGGCACAATGGTCATTACACCGAATTTCCTTCCAAATTTGCTTTATGCCACATAAACTTATAACCTCATAAATTCCTCATATGAATAACATCATCATCATTAGCATACTTCATGCATCATCATAAAACATCCAAACGCTTACCCTTACGGTAGCTTATGCTTTGACCCTTACGGGTCTTAATCTTGAGATATAGTTCTCTACATCCGTCGCTCATATCTTTATGCACCTAAGGGCTCATGTTTAATCATCATTCCTAATCCTCATGTTCATACTTAAATCTGAAAAGCATAGGGCGGAATCTCTAACTTGTATTTACGGGGTTCTAGAACTTACGTTTTAGGCCCTTTCTCGGTTCTGTTTTCGCCGAAGGCGCTATATATTAAATCTAAATCAATTATGAGGCATTCCTATGCTTAAGGACTAATTATTAATCATGTTTACGATGTTGTAGGGGTGCTGGACAGAATCCAGAAAATTACATGTTCTAAGAGTTCTACATTTGCATTTTTACGGTTTTCTAGTTACTAGTTTCTCCATAGGTGCTAGAATTCAATTCTAATTCAAATGAAACCAAGTTTTTCATGTCTAAACAATCTAAATCTGATTATGTTCCCATTAAAACAGTTTGGATTAGTTCCATAAACAAATGGGTCAAAACTGTGTTAAATTCTAGCTTTACGGTATTTCTAGTTAGCTAGTTCCTTACCTATCATGCATAGGATCGCTTCTACATCATTACATGATATTTTCACACATTCCAACACATCAAAACATCATCATACAGCATCACACTCATCACATCAGAACCGAAAACATTTAACTTAAATGAGAGAGTTAAATTGACATTTCTAGGTACATAAGTGAACTAGTTTCTCTCGGAATCGATCTAGAACTTCTAAAACTCTTTGCAAAACATTTTAATTCATCAAGAGGCTAAGTGAAGCCTTAGGTCACTGACCAAAACATATTCCATCCCCTAAAAGATAATAAAATCACAACTTGTGATGACGTAACCTTATAAAGATTTGTAAAGCTTTGAGGAAAACTTAAGCATAGACTATTGGTCCTAGTAGCTAGATGAAAACTCATTGTGAGTCCATCATCACTACTTTGGCCGAAAATATGCATTCAAAGAATGGTTTCACATTAAACTTTAACTTGGAATGAAATGGGCAAGTCTTTGAGCTCTAGGTTCTTAAGTTTCGACATAAACTAAACGTGCTCATGCTTTTCATTTTTAATCTTGCGTACAAAGTAATGTGATGACTTAAATTTAAATATGCAAGGCATAAACTTAAACGTGCAAGCTTGAAGGTAAAATATACATGGTTCAATTCTTTATTTTAGTGCTCTTGGCCCAACAACAATCGACTTTAAGGCCGAAATAGATAGGCATTCGAGAAATTAATTAGGTGGTAATGCAAGTTCAATTCTTTATTTTAGTGCTCTAGGCCCAACCACAATCGACTTTAAGGCCGAAATAGAAAGGCTTCGAGAATTAAATTAAGTGATGAGACAAGTTCCATTTTAATCTTTATGTTCTTAGGTGATAGCTAGAAAGTAAAGATGCATAGCAAGAATGTAAATATGAATGCAAGCATAAAATAAATTATGCAAGTTCATTTTATCTTTCTAGAGCTCTTAACAAGACTTTAAAGGAATTTAAACCATAACCCAAACTCATCCAAACAAGGTAAAGTCAAGCTTAGAGTTCTTTAAAACTTAACATAATATTTTTAGGAAATCAAACCATGAAGCTTAGAAAAATTTAAGGAAATGGCCGAAATCTTCAAGAAGAAAAAGGAACATTTTAAAACTCTAGAGTTCATGATCTTGGTGATATCTTAACACCAACATCATGAGTCCTCATCATTGAGTTCATAGAGCCATTTTAAAACATCATTAAAGCTAAAGTTCTCAAGAGTTCAAGAAAGGAAAAACTAAAAACATTTTTGCTCAAGAACAAAGATCAAGCTCTAGAGTTTGTTTCAAGTGATGAACATCATCATGAAACTCTCATCATCAAGCTCTCATGTCTTTGTTCTCCAAGGCCTATGGCCGAAAATGAAAAGGAAAAAGGAGTGGAAATGAAGTTCTAAAGAGAGACAAGAGAAACCATGAACATCAAGCTTGAAACAAGAACTTTAAAGAAAAGAATACATGAAAGAAAATCCCTACTTGGTGTGATGAACTTGAAGATGGAAGAAGAAGATGAAGATGATGAAGAACTTTGAAGAGCTTGAAGAACTTGAAGAACACTAGAACTTTGAGAGAAAAGAAAAGCTTTGAGTGTTTCCTAAACTTAGCAAATGATCTAAAAGTGGTGCAAGATCCTCAAGGCATTCTATTTATAGAGAAATGAAACAAATGGAGGGAGCTCATGGGGGAGGATGGCTTCGGCCATGAGAAATAAAATTCTCTTTCTCACAAATACCCCATCACACACACACGCCCATTCACTTTCACAATCACTCACCCACCCACAGATCTTACCCTTTCACACATACACACACACATACATACCCATTAACACATAAAGAAAAGTGAGTGAGAGCAATAGAGAGAAAGATCACGAAGAGAGAAGCGGAGAAGAGGGAGGGAACGCGATGAAGGTTGGAGATCGCAGCCGGGAGTGAGGGCCAGCGGCAAGCACACGTGGACGCGACGCGGTTGGGGAAGAGCTCCGCGACAGGGGAAAGGTTGGCGGCCATATGGTGGAGGCCGATCTAGCTAACAATGGGGTAGAGAAGGTTTGCATAGAGGTAGGTTACGGTTCGTAGCTCATGAATGAGGGAGTGGTCATGTGGGTGGTGTAACACCCTGATTTTTCTATCTGAGGGAAATGACCAAAATGCCCCTGAGGTCATTTCCTGACCCGAATTCGAGGATAACCAACTCGGTCGTCCTCGAAGGGTCAAATCAATGTTTGAAGGGGATTGAATGGCCTTTGAATGCTTCCGTGAGCGAAAATCTCGTTTTCCGCAATTTCGGGTCAAAATGACCAAAATACCCCTATAGTGTTTTTACGCGGGTAGAAGTTCCGTTTGAGCCCGAAACTTTCCCCAGAGGTTTAAAAACATGTTTTCATGTGTCTAGAGGTCTCTGTTCAAGTACCGGTGGTCCCGGGCAGTTTTAGTGCAAAATTACGATTTTGCCCATAGAATAGTGTTTTTGAGCTTAATAACGTAATTAAGCAAACCTAAGCAATATTAGACTCTAAACGAAGATTAATTAATTTCCCTAATTAATCTAGAGTCAAAATAATTTATTAAAGTTAATTAGAACCTAAAATTGCTTAGATTAAACTTAAATCCCTTTTTAGAACTCAAGATTCCTAGTCTTGGAATCTTGAATAGTGTTTTCTCTCTCCAATTCCTTAAATCAAGGAAGTGTGTCTAGAGTTGTTTAGACTCTAAATTGAGGATCTAACTCACTAATGGTGCAAGACCACTCCTTAATTATGTCTAGACCACCCTAATTATCCATTTTCCTTTCCTAAACACTTTCTTACAACTTCCTAACCTTAAGCATAATCAAAGATACAGCTAAACACAACTCTAAATCATAATTAAATTGCAAAACAAGCCTCCCCTTGGCTGCAACATGGCCGAACAGCCATGCCCCCTTTGGCCACATGTTTAATTATTTTCTCACTCAAAGAACCATACTTGAGGTCATACCTTGAACCATACCTTACCATACCTTGAGCCATACCTCACCATGCCTCAAGACCACATTATCTCACCTCATGGAACTCATGGATGCCCTCCAATTCTGCACCCTCATGGCCAAAACTCATCAGCCCATTCACACCCTTCATTTGTTTCATTTCTCTATAAATAGAATGCCTTGAGGAGCTTGCACCACTTTTAGATCATTTGCTAAGTTTAGGAACACTCAAAGCTTTTCTTTTTCTCTCAAAAGTTCTTGTGTTCTTCAAGTTCTTGGAGTTCTTCATCATCTTCATCATCTTCTTCCATCTTCAAGTTCATCACACTAAGTAGGGATTTCCTTTCATGTATTCCTTTCTTTAAAGTTCTTATTCTAAGCTTTATGTTTATAGTTTCTCTTGATTCTTTTTAGAACTTCTTTTCTTCTCCTTTTTCTTTCTCATTTTCGGCCATCGGCCTTGAAGTTCAAAGAAATGAGAGCGTGATGATGAGAGTTTCATGATGATGTTCATCACTTGAAACAAACTCTAGAGCTTGATCTTTGTTCTTGAGCAAAAATGTTTCTAGTTCTTCCTTTCTTGAACTCTTGAGAACTTTAGTTTTGATGGTGTTTTAAAATGGTTCTATGAACTCAATGATGAGGACTCATGGTGTTGGTGTTAATATATCACCAAGATCATGGACTCTAGAGTTTTCAAATATTCCTTTTCCTCTTAGAATGTTTCGGCCATTTCCTTTCTTCTACATGGTTCAATGTTTTGATTTTCTAAAAATGTTGTCTTGAGTTCTAAGAACTCTAGACTTTACTTTACCTTGGTTGGATGAGTTTGGGTTAAGGTTTAGGTTCCTTTAAAGTCTTGTTAAGAGCTCTAGAAAGATAAAATGAACTTGCATAATTTATTTTATGCTTGCACTCATATTTACATTCTTGTTATGCACCTTTACTTTCAAGCTATCACCTAAGAACATAAAGATTAAAATGGAACTTGCATCATCACTTAATTTAATTCTCAAAGCCTTTCTATTTCGGCCTTAAAGTTGATTGTTGTTGGGCCTAGAGCACTAAAATAAAGAATTGAACTTGCATCATCACCTAATTAATCCCTCGAATGCCTATCTATTTCGGCCTTAAAGTCGATTGTTGTTGAGCCAAGAGCACTAAAATAAAGAATTGAACCTTGCATCTTTACTTTCAAGCTTGCAAGTTTAAAGTTTATGCCTCGCATATTTACTTTCAAGCTTGCACATTTAAGTTTATGCCTTGCATATTTATCTTACGTCATCACTTTATTTTGTAAGCAAAGATTAAAAATGAAAAGCATGAGCACGTTTAATTTATGTCATAACTTAAGAACCTAGAGCTCAAAGACTTGCCCATTTCATTCCAAGCTAAAGTTTAATGTGAAACCATTCTTTGAATGCATATTTTCGGCCAAGTAGTGATGATGGACTTGCAATGAGTTTTCATCTAGCTACAAGGACCAATAGCCTATGTTCTAAGTTTTCCTTAAAGCTTTACAAATCTTTTCAAGGTTATGTTGTCATGAGATATGACTTTATTCCCTTTTAGGAGATGAAATAAATTTTTGGTCATTGACCTAAGGCTTCTCTTAGCCTCTTGATGAATTAAAATGATTTAAAAAGAGTTTTAGAAATTCTAAAATTGATTCCAAGAGAAACTAGTTAACTTATGTACCTAGAAATGTCAATTTAAATCTTTACTGAAGTTAAATGTTTTCAGTTCTGATTTGATGAATGTGGTGCTGTATGATGATGTTTTGATGTGTTATAATGTGTGAAAATATCATATGATGATGTAGAAATGATTCTATGCATAATAGGTAAGAAACTAGCTAACTAAAAATACCGTAAAGCTAGAATTTAACATAGTTTTGACCCATTTGTTTATGGAACTTATCCAAACTGTTTTAATGGGAGCATAATCAGATTAGGATTGTTTAAACATGAAAAACTTGGTAACATTTGGATTAGAATCGAATTCTGGCACCTATAGGGAAACTAGTAACTAGAAAACCGTAAAAGTGCAAGTCTAGAACTCTTAGAACATTTATTTTTTCTAGATTCTGTCCAGCACCCTTACAACATGATAAACGTGATTAATAATTAGTCCTTAAGCATAGGAATGCCTCATAATTGATTTAGATTTAATTCATAGCGCCTAAGGCGAAGACGGAACCGAGCAAGGGTCTAAAACGTAAGTTCTAGAACCCCGTAATCACAAGTTAGGAATGCTGCCCTATGCTATTCAGATTTAAGTGTGAACATGAGGATTATGAATGATGTTTAATTATGAGCCCTTAGGTGCATAAAATATGAGCGACGGATGTTAGAGAACCATATCTCATGATTAAGACCCGTAAGGGTCAAAGCATAAGCTACCGTAAGGATAAACGGTTGAATCTTCCATGATGATGTATGTGGTATGTAAATGATGATGATGTTATTCATATGAGGAATTCATGAGGATATATGTTTATGTGGCATAAAGCAAATTTGGAAGGAATTCGGCATAATGCCTTTGTGCCGCCAAATTCCCGACAAATTTGGGGACTTAAAGAGATTTTGAAAATTAAGGTACTAAGATGGGTTCTAGGATGACACCGGTTCGGTCGAGCACCTCCATAGAACTCATGTGACATCGGTACCATTTTATACTCTTAGGTGACACCGATTCAGCCGAGCACCCCTAAGAGGTTTGCCCCCTAACCCGTACTCAGATAGTCGGGATTTATGATTTATGATACGCTTATCGTTAAGTGGTAAGTAAGAACTAGTGACCACTAGTTAAGGTATGAGCTCATAACCTAGATATGTGACATGTTCTGGGTGACACCGGTTTGGCCGAGCACCCCCAGTTCGATTGTCTTTTAGGGTGGCCTATGAGGAAGAGAAGTTTCATGATTATGATTATGTCACTAAGTTTGTCCCATATGAATGTTTCTATTGCCACTTTATGCCACTAAGTATGATGATGCTTGATGTTATGTTTTATGTATGTGCATTAGGTAGTGCCATGCATACATCTTCTATTATGTTGCATTCATGACAATAAGATCATCCTAAAATTAATGGACCTTGGCTAAAGTATATTTCGAAGTTTAAAATGAACTTGATGCATGTTCAGACATTTTGTATAAATAAATCCAAGGTTCCTGAGGACGTAGATGATGACACCTAGGTAGTAGGAGGCCCTACTGAGATTCTTTAGCAAGATTCTCACTCTCTCTATCTCTTTCTTTCCGTCACGTCTTCAGATGGCGACGTTCGTAGTGTTCGTGGACACTCCGACATGGGAGGTGCACTATGACCCGGCTCACGGGTCATACCATTTTGAGGGGCAGTACACGATGCGGGTTTTCATGTTTGTAGGATGCCCCTTCGCTCATCCCGTGCACACCCATCGCTTCTCCCCGACTGCACCCTATGGCGACGACGAGCGGGTTTTTGAGCGCGGCGACACGATGACGCAGAGTGCTCCGCATGCACACCGCCGCCTCAGCCATGCGAGACTATCCCGATTACGTGCCCCGGACCTACTTCTCGGAGACCGACCCGTCCGAGGACCCGCCTACCCATCCATATAGCGAGAGCTCTGCCCCCTCTCCACCATTGATGAGGGAGGGCAGTGAGGATACCGTGACTCAGCCATGACTTGCACGACGACCGAAGGTGCGGCCACACCGTGGGGGTCACTCTCGATCCTCGTTCCGCCTCTTTACGCCCGAGGAGCTCGCCCAGTTTCCCGGATACTTGCCTCGTTCGCGAGATGGACATCAGTAGGAGGTGACGATCGACCAATGGAGTACCTGGTTAGAGCACACATCACTTAGATAGGGATAAACCTTCTTTTCTTTAGAGGTTATCCCATTAGGTGCACTCGGGTAGGGGAGTAGTTATGCTTATGTTATGTTGTATTTCCTTTCATGTATTTCCCTTGTACTAAGTTAAGTCCCACACTTATAAGTGGGCAAGTTATATATATATGAGATGATATTCAGTGTTATTCATGGTGTGCCTTATGCTATGATGTTATGAGATGTATGTTTTGTTCGATTACATGTTACATCGCATCATGTGGCTCTCACCTTGTATTTCAAAAAAAAATTTACCCGTATTTTCCGCTAAGTATTTCTAAGTAAAAATGAGAACTATGAAGTAATAGACTAATGATTAACCTAAGTATGTTCTAGAGTATTGGGTTAAAAATTAGGATGTTACAGGTGGCCGGTGAGGGGAAGCCATGGCGCTGCGCGCAGAGGTTGTGTGTATGGCGATGGGTACCGTCTGGTGGTCGCACGGAAAAAAGAAGGAGAGGCGCACATGCAATGGAGAAGCTAGGCCCTATAACATCCTAATTTTTAACTCAATACTCTAGAACATATTTAGGTTAATCATTAGTCTATTACATCATAGTTTCCTTATTACTTTAAAATACTTAGCGGAAAATACTGGTAAATTTTTTTTTTGAATTATTAAAGCAAAGTGAGAGATTCGCGACACGATAAGCAATGAAGCACGTAAGGAAATAAAGCAAGCATCTCATAAACATCATAACATAAAGCAAGTAACGGCAAATCACGATAAAACTGAATTGCATATATAAATGATATGATATGCCCACTTATGAAGAGTGGGACTTAGTTTGGTACAACATGATATGAATACATCTAAAAAGAAAATACAAAGGAAAGTGCGATGGAAAGCATAAAAGCAAACTCCCCTACCCAAGTGCAACTAAAGGGATAACCTCTAAACAAAAGAAGGTTTATCCTCATCTAAGTGGTGTGTGCACTAGCCCGGGTACTCCATCGGTCATCCGCTACCTCGTACTGACGTCCATCCCATGAGTGAGGCACATACCCGGTAAACTAGGTGAGCTCCTCCGACGTGTAAAGACGAAGCGGGGATCGGGAGTGACCCCCACGACGTGGCTATATCTCCAGTTGTCGTGCTAGCCGAGGTTGAGTCACGATGTCGTCACTGCCCTCTCTCATCAATGGTGGAGTGAGGGCAGAGCTCTCACTGTACAGATGGGTAAACGGGTCCTCCGACAGGTCAGTCTTCGAGAAGTATGTCTGGGGCACATAGTCGGGGTAGTCGTGCATGGTTGAAGTGCCAGTGTGCATGCAGAGCACTCTCTCATTGTGCGTACGTGCACGCTCGAAAACCAGCTCGTCATTGCCGTAGGGTGCTGTCGAAGAGAAGCGATGGGTATGTACAAGGTGAGTGAAGGTTCGTCCAATGAACATGAAGACACAAACTGTGCACTGACCCTCAAAATGGTATCCGTGCTCTGAATCATAGTGCACATCCCACGTCGGGGTGTCCACAAAAACCACGAACATCATCATCTGAAGACGTGATGGAAAGAAAAGATAGAGAGAGTGAGAATCTTGCTAAAGAATCTTAGTAAGGCCTCCTACTACCTAGGTGTCATCATCTACGTCCTCAGGAACCTTGGGTTTAGTGTATAAAATAAGTGAGCATGCATTAAGTTCATTTTTAAGCTTTTAAAATATAATTAACCAATCCATTCATTTTAGAATGAATCTTAATGTCATGAATGCAATATAGTAAAGGATGTATGCATGGCACTACTTAATGCAAGGACATTAATCATAACATCAAGAAGCATCATAATGGTGGCATAAAGTGCCAATTGAAATCTCATGTGGGGAAAACTTTGTGACATAATCATCATACTTTACTTTCTCATGGGGCCACCCTAAAAGACATTCGTTCTGGGGGTGCTCGGCCGAACCGGTGTCACCCAGAACGTGTCGCATCTCTAGGTTATGAGCTCATACCTAACTAGTCATCACTAGTTCTTACTTATCCCTTACCGATAAGCGTATCATAAATCATAATCTCGACTATCTAGTACGGGCTAGGGGCATTTCTTGGGGGTGCTCGGCCGAACCAGTGTCACCCAAAAATACATCTTGGTACTTATGTCACATGAGTTCTTTGGAGGTGCTCGGCCAAACTGGTGTCATCCAAAAACTCATCTTAGTACCTCATATCTTATAAAGAAAATCTCATAGGTTTTTCAAAAACTTTCTAAGTCCCTAAATTTGTCAGAAATTCGACAGTATAACAACAGCACGCTAGATTTCTTCCAAATTTACTTTATGCCACATAAACAAATCGAACATGTATCCTCAATCATAAATTCATACGTTGACATAATCATTCTCAAATAGAACATACATTCACATGTAACATTGAAACTCATTATGCTCTTGATCCTACGGTATCTTATACTTTGACCCTTACTGGCCTTAAACTTGTGATATAATTATTCGATCATTCTCTATCAACCTCTTATGCACCTAAGGATTCTCTTCTAACAAATCTTACTATCATTTATGTTCTTTAATAAATCTAGGCAGCACCATACTCCAAGGGCAGATTTATATATCTATGATTACGGGGCTCTAGAATTTACGTTTTAGACCTTTTCTCAGTTCCGTCTTCGTCTAAGGTGCTATAAATTAAATCTAAACCAATTATGAGGCATTCCTATTCCTAAGAACTAATTATAAACCATGTTTACCATATTATGAGGTTTCCAGATAGAATCCAGAAATTAAATGTTCTAAGAGTTCTAGGATTGCATTTTTACGGTTTTCTAGTTACTAGTTTCTCTATAAGTGCTAAAATTCAATCCTACTTCAAATGTAACCAAATTTTTCATGATTAATAAATCCTAAACTGATTGTTATCATACTAAAACAGTTTTGGCATTGATTAGGATTGAAGGGGTTAAACACACGTTAAATTCCAAACTTTACGATTTTTCTATGAAGCTAGTTTCTCTCCTAACATGCATAGAAGTATTCCTACCTCATCATATATCATTTTCACACATTCTAACACATCAAAACATCATCATATAGCAACAAACACATCAAGGCAGAACCGAACTGTTCAAGTCCAAAAAGACACATAATTTGACATTTCTAAAGCATATAAGTTGCTAGTTTCCCTTGGAATCATTTTAGGACTTCTAAAACTCTTTGCAAAACATTTTATTTTATCAAGAGGCTAAAAACAACCTTAGGTCAGTAACCAATTTAATTCTTCTTTAGAAGAGGATTAAAATCATAAATCTTGTTGGTCATAACTTTATGAAACTCATCAAGCTTAAAGAAAATCCTAGAACATAGGTTGTTGGCCCTTGTAACTAGATAGAACTCATTCCAAGCTCATCATTATTACTTGGCTGAAATTATACATTCAAAGAATGCTTCCATATTAAACTTTAACTTGAGATAAAATGGGCAAGTCTTTGAGCTCTTAGGTCTTTAAGTGATGACAAAATATAAACATGCTATGCACTTCATTTTTTATTCTTCATTACAAAGTAAAGTGAGAACTTTAAAGTAAATAGCAAGACTTGGAAATAAATATGTAAGGCTTGAAATT
Organism: Dalbergia cochinchinensis; assembly: GCA_031216125.1. Taxonomy (NCBI): domain Eukaryota; kingdom Viridiplantae; phylum Streptophyta; class Magnoliopsida; order Fabales; family Fabaceae; genus Dalbergia; species Dalbergia cochinchinensis. The sequence goes on from CM062372.1 coordinate 43,661,721, forward strand.
TAAATATGCAAGACTTGAAGTAAATATGCAAGGCTTGAACGTAAATATGCAAGACTTGAAATAAATATGCAATGCAAGTTCATTTCTTTATTTTAGTGCTCTAGGCCCAGCAACAATCGACTTTAAGGTCGAAATAGAAAGACTTTGAGAATTAATTAGGTGATAAAGAAAGTCTTGTTTTAATCTTTGAGTCCTTAGGTGATGACTTGAAAACAAAGATGCAAAGCAAGAATATAAACATGAGTGCAACCTCAAAATAAATATGCAAGTTCATTTATATCTTGTTGGAGCTCATTCAGGACTTTAGAGGAACTTAAACCTTAACCCAAACTCATCATGACAAGATAAAGTGAAGTCTAGAGTTCTTAGAACTCAAGATAACATTTCTAAAGAATTAAACTACAAGTGAGCTATATAACATTTTTATGAAAACTCAAGTTTTAGAGGTTTCATTGTGGTGAACATAAAGTCTCCATCTAAAACTTTCATCATTAAGCTATCATGTTGGACCACCCAAGTTGGTTGGCCGAAATCATGAAGGAAAGAAAAGGAAAGAAACCGAAATCTTGAGAAAAGAAAAAGGAAGGAACTGAAATCATAAGCAAGAAAAGATCCATTTTGAAACTCTAGAGTGTAACGCCCCGATTTTCTGTCTGAGTGGAAAATGACTGAAATGCCCCTGAGGTCATTTTCGGCCCGGAATTCGAGGATGGCCGACCCGGCAGTCCTCGAAGGGCCAACTCAATGTTTGAAGGGGATTAAATGACCCTTGAGTGGTTCCGGAGGCGAAAGTCCCATTTTCCGCAGTTTCAGGTCAAAATGACCAAAATACCCCTATACCGTTTTACGCGGGTAAAGGTGCCGTTTGAGCCCGAAACTTTTCCCAGAGGTTTAAAACCATGTTTTTACATGTTTCAAAACATCTGTTTGAGTCCCGGTGGTTCCGGGCAGTTTTGGTGCAAAATTACGATTTTGCCCCAAGAATAGTGTTTTTGAGCTTAATGACGTAATTAAGCAAACCTAAGTAATATTAGGCTCTAAACGAAGATTAATTAATTTCCCTAATTAATCTAGAGTCCAAATAAATTATTAAAATTAATTAGAACCTAAGATTGCTTAGATTAGATTTAAATCCCTTTTCTAAAACTCAAGATTTCACTCTTGGAATCTTGAATAGTATTTTCACTTTCCAATTCCTTAAATCAAGGAATTGTGTCTAGAATTGTTTATACACTAAAATGAGTTTATAACTCACTAATGATGCAAGAACACTCCTTAATTATGTCTTGACAACCTTGATTACCCATTTTCTCACCTAAATACTTTCTTACAAATTCCTAATCTTAATCCTAATCAAAGATACATCTAAACACAACTCTAAACTACAATTAAAATGCAAGAAAATCCTCCCCATGGCTGATGCAATTTCAGCCCTCTCTCTCTCATTTACAACACATGTTGAATTGTTTCTCACTCAAAGAACCATGCTTGAAGCCATACCTTGAACCATACCTCACCATACTTTGAACCATACCTCACCATACTTTGAACCATACCTCACCATGCCTCAAGACCACATTATCTCACCTCATGGAGCTCATGGGCTGCCCATGAGGCTGATGGCCGAAATTTCCTTCTTCATTTGCACCTTCCATTTGCTTCATTTCTCTATAAATAGAATGTCTTGAGGAGCTTGCACTACTTTTAGATCATTTGCAAAGTTTAGTTCTCTCCAAAGCTTTTCTTTTTCTCTCAAAGTTCTAGTGTTCTTCAAGCTCTTCAAAGTTCTTCATCTTCTTCATCTTCTTCTTCCATCTTCAAGATCATCACACCAAGTAGGGATTTCTTTTCATGAATGTTCTTCTTTAAAGCTTGATGATTATGGTTTCTCTTGTTTTCTTTTTAGAACTTCTTCTCTATTCTTTTTCTTTCTTGTTTCAGCCATGAGCCCTTGAGAATAGAGAAATGAGAGCTTGATGATGAGAGTTTCATGATGATGTTCATCACTTGAAACAAACTTTAGAGCTTGATCTTTGTTCTTGAGCAAAAATGTTTCTAGTTCTTCCTTTCTTGAACTCTTGAGAACTCTATCTTTGGTGATGTTTCAAAATAGTTCTAAGAACTCAATGATGAGGTCTCATGGTGTTGGTGTTAATACATCATCAAGATCATGGACCCTAGAGTTTTAAAATGTTCCCTTTCTTTCTTGAAGTTTCGGCCACTTCCTTTTCTTTTAACATGCTACATGTTTTGACTTTCTAAAAGTGTTATGTTGAGTTCTAAGGACTCTAGACTTTACTTGATCTTGGTTTGATGAGTTTGGGTTGAGGTTTAAGTTCCTTTAAAGTCTTGTTAAGAGCTCTAGAAAGATAAAATGAACTTGCATAATTTATTTTATGCTTGCATTTATATTTACATTCTTGCTATGCACCTTTACTTTCAAGCTATCACCTAAGAGCATAAAGATTAAAATTGAACTTGCATTATCACCTAATTAATTTCTCGAATGCCTTTCTATTTCGGCCTTAAAGTCGATTGTTGTTGGGCCAAGAGCACTAAAATAAAGAATTGAACTTGTATTATCACCTAATTAACTTCTCAAATGCCTATCTATTTCGGCCTTAAAGTCGATTATTGTTGGGCCAAGAGCACTAAAATAAAGAATTGGACCTTGCATATTCACTTTCAAGCTTGCACGTTTAAGTTTATGCCTTGCATATTTACATTCCAAGTCTTGCATATTTATTTTAAGTCATCACTTTATTTTGTAAGCAAGATTAAAAATGAAAAGCATGAGTACGTTTCTTTTATGTCATAACTTAAGAACTTAGAGCTCAAAGACTTGCCCATTTTATTTCAAGTTCAAGTTTAATGTGAATGCATTCTTTGAATGCATGTTTCGGCCAAGTAGTGATGATGGACTTGCAATGAGTTTTCATCTAGCTACAAGGGCTGATAACCTATGTTCTAAGTTTTTCCTGAAACTTTACAAATCTTTATAAGGTTATGTTATCATGAGTTATAATTTTATTCCCTTTTTGAAGATGAAATATATTTTGGTCACTGACCTAAGGCTTCTCTTAGCCTCCTAATGAATTTAAAATGATTTGCAAATAGTTTTAGAGATTTTAAATTGATTCCAAGAGAAACTAGTTAACTTATGTACCTAGAAATGTCAATTTAGTTCTCTTATTGAAGTTAGATGTTTTTAGTACTGTCACGATGAGCTTGTGGCTGTATGATGATGTTTTGATGTGTTAGAATGTGTGAAAATATCACATGATGATGTAGAAACGATTCTATGCATGATAGGTAAGAAACTAGCTAACTAGAAATACCGTAAAGCTAGAATTTAACATAGTTTAGACCCATTTATTTTTGGAACTTATCCAAACTGTTTTAATGGGAACATAATCAGATTAGGATTGTTTAGACATGAAAAACTTGGTAACATTTGGATCAGAATTGAATTCTAGCACCTATAGGGAAACTAGTAACTAGAAAACCGTAAAAATGCAAATGTAGAACTCTTAGAACATTTAGTTTTCTGGATTCTGTCCAGAAATGTTACAACATGATAAATGTGATTTATAATTAGCTCTTAAGCATAGGAATGTCTCATAATTGATTTAGATTTAATTTATAGCGCCTTAGGCGAAGACGGAACCGAGAAAGGGTCTAAAACGTAAGTTCTAGAGCCCCGTAACCACAAGTTAGAAATTCTGCCCTATGATTTTCAGATTTGTGTATGGACATGAGGATTAGGAATGATGATTAATTATGAGCCCTTAGGTGCATAACATATGAATGACGGATGTTAGAGAACTATATCTCAAGATTAAGACCCGTAAGGGTCAAAGCATAAGCTACCGTAAGGGTAAGCGTTTGAATGTTCTATGATTGATTACGAGAATGATTTGATGTCTTGTGATGATGATGATGAATGGTTGTGCATGTCCTACAAGTTCCATGGCATAAAGCAAGTTTGAAGGAAATCCGGTGAACGCCGTTATGCTGCCGAATTTCCCATCAAACTTGAGAATTTGAGAAAAGTTTGTGAAAACTCCTGGGTGACATAGTTTGGCCAAGCACCCCCAGGAAAGGTTCTGGGTGACACCGGTTCGGCCGAGCACCCCCAGAACAGATGTGACATAACACTGAGATGCATTTCTCCCGCTACGGTGGGGAGGAAACAAATCCGTGAGGGTATTGACATTGAGCTTGCCAAAGCGGGCAATTCGCTGTGTACTAGATACCAGTAGAGCGTTTCAAAGAAGGAAATGATCCTAAGATAGGTGATCCAAGAAATTTATGTATACCCTCTCTATTAGCCCATATTAAATCTAGTAACGACTAGTTAGGATTGAGCTCATTCCTAGGCGATAGGTGAGATGTAGTTTGGTGACCAGATTATCGCCAGGCCGGTGAATCGGTTGGATGTTTTGGTGGATATGTTAAGAGGGTGGTCTTTAAGAAAAAGAACTTAAGAGTTTTACTTATGAGAAAGATGTCACATGAAAAGTACTATGCCTTTTTATGCCGCGTATATGATTTATGTTTCTTTATGATGTGCCCAAGTATTACGATTTTCGTGTTAATGTGCATATGGTATTGTCATGCATTCATCAAATATCTGTTGCATTCATGTCATTAAGACACATACTAAAAGACACCCACTTCGGATAAATAGATTTGTAAAGCCTAAAACCAATCCTTATGCATGTACACCTTTTTCATAATTAAAACCAAGGCGGCTGGGGACGATGACGATGACACTAGTGTTAGAGTCGGGAATCCCTACTGAGAATCTCCAATGAGTTTCTCATCCCTTCCTTTTCTTCCGTGTCGTCTCTAGACGAGGATTACAACGAGGTTCGTAACTTCTTCTGAGGCTCGCGCTTAACGGACACACTAGCAGACAGAGCAGAGGGTCGCTGCGGAGGCATAGATAGCTTAGCTTTTGGGTTGACACTTATCTAACCTCATAGGTGGATAAGGATGACTTCACATATATGGGCATGTTTTGATGTAAATGATGGTACAATGATGTTAGTAGTCTATGTATCTATGAAGATATGATGATATTATGGTTGTTATGTATAATACTATGTTTCATGATTATCAATTGTGTGGTTACTTTTTCTTGCATGTGATGGTTATGACGAACGTTAGGTTAGTACGCGGCTCGCGTTTTGCTTTCAAGTTTCAAAAAGAAAAATTTATTCATATTTTCTGCTAAGTATTTTAATGAAAGGTTGTAAGGAATGAGACTAAAAGAGTAATAGACTAATGATTAACCTAAATATGTTCTGGAGTATTGGGTTAAAAATTAGGGTGTTACATTTTGGTATCAGAGCAGTTCGATTCTCATGGAGCCTGAGGATTGGACTGACTATGCTTCTTAAGCATGATGCGGTAGTTATGTCGTGTATAGTGCTTTATTAGAATAAGCTATAGGATAGGAACGCATGACTCCTGTACGTGTGAACATGCCATGGTAACTAGCTCACTTTGCATAGAGTATTGAGCCTGATCACCTCAGTGTTTGCTGCTCTGTGTGCTTAGGGACCAATAGCAAGACCACGACAGACTAGGACGCCGGGAGGAAGCGAGCAGAATAATGAAACTGCTGAAGCCCTCAGGGATATGGCGAGGGCCATGCAAAGGATGTTTGAAAGGATGGATCGTGAGAACAATGTCAGCCGTGGCCTCAACACTGTTGAAGATCATGAGCACGCCCGATTTGGGGAGTTCCGCAAAGCAAACCCGCCATCATTTAGAGGGGCTCTGAACCCGGACCAAGCCGATGAGTGGATCAAGAGCATGGAGAAGATTTTCTCGGTGATTGCTTGCACTGAGGAACAGAAGGTGACCTTTGCTGCCTACATGCTGGAGGCGGATGCGGAGTTTTGGTGGACTGGCACGCGAAGACTGCTTGAGGCAGTAGAAACCTTGATCAATTGGGAATTGTTCAAGGCCTACTTCTACGAGAAGTACTTCCCAGAATCTGTGAGGAATGCTAAAGACATAGAGTTCATGAAGCTGACCCAAGGAGAGATGAGCGTTGCACAATACACTACGAAGTTTGAGGAGCTAATCAAATTTTCATGGGTTTTCCGAGGGAATCCTGATAAAGTATGGAAATGTGTCAAGTATGAAGCCGGGCTGAAGGCAGAACTTAATGTCCCTTTGCACACATGGAGATTAGGGACTTCCCTACCCTAGTCAACAAGTGTCGCATTCTTGAGGAAGGCTACAAGAAGCTGAGGGTATTGAGAGCCGAGAATTTCACCAAGAAGCTGGCACCACAAGCCCCAAGGTTCAAGCCACAGCACAAACATCAATCCGGGACATACTTCAATCCGCAGTACAACCAGCGAGTCAAGCTGCAGTTCGAACCACCCTCTAGACCACTGATCAAACCACAAGGCCCCGAGGATAACTTTCAACATGAAAGATCATATGGCCCAAAGGAGGAGGCATCTCAAGATAACCCCGTCATCATTTGCCCAAAGTGTGGGAAGAACCATGGCAACCGCCCCTATTTAGCTGGACAAAGAGTGTGCTTTAGGTGCGGCAAGCCTGGGCACATGATTAAGGATTGCAATGTGAAGCACCCACAACTGAACGCCACTTTTAGACCCCAACGCCAAGGACGAATGATCACAATCAATGTTGGAGATACCTCTCATTCTGACGCTCAAAGTGAGGATGCGATATATGGTAAGACTTTTTGGTTGTAGAAGCCTCGTAAGCCCTCTATACATGTACGAATTTTGAGGAAGAAATTCTTTTTAAGGAGGGGAGTAATGTAACGCCTCGATTTTCTATCTGAGTGGAAAATGACCGAAATGCCCCTGAGGTCCCGGAATTCGAGGATGGCCGACCCGGCATTCCTCGAAGGGCCAACTCAATGTTTGAAGGGGATTGAATGATCCTTGAGTGGTTCCGGAGGCGAAAGTCTCATTTTCCGCAATTTCGGGTCAAAATAACCAAAATACCCCTATAACGTTTTACGCGAGTAAAGGTGCCGTTTGAGCCCGAAACTTTCCCCAAAGGTTTAAAACCATGTTTTTACATGTTTCAAAACATCTGTTTGAGTCTCGGTGGTTCCGGGCAGTTTTGGTGCAAAATTACGATTTTACCCCTAGAATAGTGTTTTTGAGCTTAATGACGTAATTAAGCAAACCTAAGCAATATTAGGCTCTAAACAAAAATTAATTAATTTCCCTAATTAATCTAGAGTTAAAATAAATTAGTAAAATTAATTAGAACCTAAGATTGCTTAGATTATATTTAAATCCCTTTTCTAAAACTCAAGATTTCACTCTTGGAATCTTGAATAGTGTTTTCTCTCTGCAATTCCTTAAATCAAGGAATTGTGTCTAGAATTGTTTATACACTAAAATGAGTTTATAACTCACTAATGATGCAAGAACACTCCTTAATTATGTCTTGACAACCTTGATTACCCATTTTCTCACCTAAATACTTTCTTACAAATTTCTAATCTTAATCCTAATCAAAGATACATCTAAACACAACTCTAAACTACAATTAAAATGCAAGAAAACCCTCCCCATGGCTGATGCAATTTCAGCCCTCTCTCTCTCATTTACAACACATGTTGAATTGTTTCTCACTCAAAGAACCATGCTTGAAGCCATACCTTGAACCATACCTCACCATGCCTCATGACCACATTATCTCACCTCATGGAGCTCATGGGCTGCCCATGAGGCTGATGGCCGAAATTTCCTTCTTCATTTGCTCCTTCCATTTGCTTCATTTCTCTATAAATAGAATGTCTTGAGGAGTTTGCACCACTTTTAGATCATTTGCAAAGTTTAGTTCTCTCCAAAGCTTTTCTTTTTCTCTCAAAGTTCTAGTGTTCTTCAAGCTCTTCAAAGTTCTTCATCTTCTTCATCTTCTTCTTCCATCTTCAAGATCATCACACCAAGTAGGGATTTCTTTTCATGAATGTTCTTCTTTAAAGCTTGATGATTATGGTTTCTCTTGTTTTCTTTTTAGAACTTCTTCTCTATTCTTTTTCTTTCTTGTTTCAGCCATGAGCCCTTGAGAATAGAGAAATGAGAGCTTGATAATGAGAGTTTCTTGATGATGTTTATCACTTGAAACAAACTCTAGAGCTTGATCTTTGTTCTTGAGCAAAAATGTTTCTAGTTCTTCCTTTCTTGAACTCTTGAGAACTCTATCTTTGGTGATGTTTCAAAATAGTTCTAAGAACTCAATGATGAGGTCTCATGGTGTTGGTGTTAATACATCATCAAGATCATGGACCCTAGAGTTTTAAAATGTTCCTTTTCCTTCTTGAAGTTTCGGCCACTTCCTTTTCTTTTAACATGCTACATGTTTCGACTTTCTAAAAGTGTTATGTTGAGTTCTAAGGACTCTAGACTTTACTTGATCTTGGTTTGATGAGTTTGGGTTGAGGTTTAAGTTCCTTTAAAGTCTTGTTAAGAGCTCTAGAAAGATAAAATGAACTTGCATAATTTATTTTATGCTTGCATTTATATTTACATTCTTGCTATGCACCTTTACTTTCAAGCTATCACCTAAGAACATAAAGATTAAAATTGAACTTGCATTATCACCTAATTAATTTCTCGAATGCCTTTCTATTTCGGCCTTAAAGTTGATTGTTGTTGGGCTAAGAGCACTAAAATAAAGAATTGAACTTGTATTATCACCTAATTAACTTCTCAAATGCCTATCTATTTCGGCCTTAAAGTCGATTATTGTTGGGCCAAGAGCACTAAAATAAAGAATTGAACCTTGCATATTCACTTTCAAGCATGCACGTTTAAGTTTATGCCTTGCATATTTACATTCCAAGTCTTGCATATTTATTTTAAGTCATCACTTTATTTTGTAAGCAAGATTAAAAATGAAAAGCATGAGCACGTTTATTTTATGTCATAACTTAAGAACCTAGAGCTCAAAGACTTACCCATTTCATTTCAAGTTCAAGTTTAATGTGAATGCATTCTTTGAATGCATGTTTCGGCCAAGTAGTGATGATGGACTTGCAATGAGTTTTCATCTAGCTACAAGGGCTGATAACCTATGTTCTAAGTTTTTCTTGAAACTTTACAAATCTTTATAAGGTTATGTTATCATGAGTTATAATTTTATTCCCTTTTTGAAGATGAAATATATTTTGGTCACTGACCTAAGGCTTCTCTTAGCCTCCTAATGAATTTAAAATGATTTGCAAAGAGTTTTAGAGATTCTAAATTGATTCCAAGAGAAACTAGTTAACTTATGTACTTAGAAATGTCAATTTAGTTCTCTTATTGAAGTTAGATGTTTTTAGTACTGTCACGATGAGCTTGTGGCTGTATGATGATGTTTTGATGTGTTAGAATGTGTGAAAATATCACATGATGATGTAGAAACGATTCTATGCATGATAGGTAAGAAACAAGCTAACTAGAAATACCGTAAAGCTAGAATTTAACATAGTTTAGACCCATTTATTTTTGGAACTTATCCAAACTGTTTTAATGGGAACATAATCAGATTAGGATTGTTTAGACGTGAAAAACTTGGTAACATTTGGATCAGAATTGAATTCTAGCACCTATAGGGAAACTAGTAACTAGAAAACCGTAAAAATGCAAATGTAGAACTCTTAGAACATTTAGTTTTCTGGATTCTGTCCAGCAATGTTACAACATGATAAATGTGATTTATAATTAGTTCTTAAGCATAGGAATGTCTCATAATTGATTTAGATTTAATTTATAGCGCCTTAGGCGAAGACGGAACCGAGAAAGGGTCTAAAACGTAAGTTCTAGAGCCCCGTAACCACAAGTTAGAAATTCTGCCCTATGATTTTCAGATTTGTGTATGGACATGAGGATTAGGAATGATGATTAATTATGAGCCCTTAGGTGCATAACATATGAATGACGGATGTTAGAGAACTATATCTCAAGATTAAGACCCGTAAGGGTCAAAGCATAAGCTACCGTAAGGGTAAGCGTTTGAATGTTCTATGATTGATTACGAGAATGATTTGATGTCTTGTGATGATGATGATGAATGGTTGTGCATGTCCTACAAGTTCCGTGGCATAAAGCAAGTTTGAAGGAAATCCGGTGAACGCCGTTATGCTGCCGAATTTCCCATCAAACTTGAGAATTTGAGAAAAGTTTGTGAAAACTCCTGGGTGACACCGGTTCGGCCGAGCACCCCCAGAACAGATGTGACATAACATTGAGACGCATTTCTCCCGCTACGGTGGGGAGGAAACAAATCCGTGAGGGTATTGACATTGAGCTTGCCAAAGCGGACAATTCGCTGTGTACTAGATACCAGTAGAGCGTTTCAAAAAAGGAAATGATCCTAAGATAGGTGATCCAAGAAATTTATGTATACCCCCTCTATTAGCCCATATTAAATCTAGTGACGACTAGTTAGGATTGAGCTCATTCCTAGGCAATAGGTGAGATGTAGTTTGGTGACCAGATTACCGCCGGGCTGGTGAATCGGTTGGATTTTTGGTGGATATGATAAGAGGGTGGTCTTTAAGAAAAAGAACTTAAGAGTTTTACTTATGAGAAAGATGTCACATGAAAAGTACTATGCCTTTTTATGCCGCGTATATGATTTATGTTTCTTTATGATGTACCCAAGTATTACGATTTTCGTGTTAATGTGCATATGGTATTGTCATGCATTCATCAAATATCTGTTGCATTCATGTCATTAAGACACATATCAAAAGACACCCACTTCGGATAAATAGATTTGTAAAGCCTAAAACCAATCCTTATGCATGTACACCTTTTTCATAATTAAAACCGAGGTGGCTGGGGACGACGACGATGACACTAGTGTTAGAGTCGGGAATCCTTACTGAGAATCTCCAATGAGTTTCTCATCCCTTCCTTTTCTTCCATGTCGTCTCTAGACGAGGATTACAACGAGGTTCGTGACTTCTTCTGAGGCTCGCGCTTAACGGACACACTAGCGCATCTGAGCGGAGGGTCGCGGAGGCATAGATAGCTTAGCTTTTGGGTTGACACTTATCTAACCTCATAGGTGGATAAGGATGACTTCACATATATGGGCATGTTTTGATGTAAATGATGGTACAATGATGTTAGTAGTCTATGTATCTATGAAGATGTGATGATATTATGGTTGTTATGTATAATACTATGTTTCATGATTATCAATGGCGTGGTTACTTTTTCTTGCATGTGATGGTTATGACGAACGTTAGGTTAGTGCGCGGCTCGCGTTTTGCTTTCAAGTTTCAAAAAAAAAAATTTATTCATATTTTCCGCTAAGTATTTTAATGAAATGTTGTAAGGAATGAGACTAAAAGAGTAATAGACTAATGATTAACCTAAATATGTTCTGGAGTATTGGGTTAAAAATTAGGGTGTTACATTTTGGTATCAGAGCAGTTCGATTCTCATGGAGCCTGAGGATTGGACTGACTATGCTTCTTAAGCATGATGCGGTAGTTATGTCGTGTATAGTGCTTTATTAGAATAAGCTATAGGATAGGAACGCATGACTCCTGTACGTGTGAACATGCCATGGTAACTAGCTCACTTTGCATAGAGTATTGAGCCTGATCACCTCAGTGTTTGCTGCTCTATGTGCTTAGGGACCAATAGCAAGACCACGACAGACTAGGACGCCGGGAGGAAGCGAGCAGAATAATGAAACTGCTGAAGCCCTCAGGGATATGGCGAGGGCCATGCAAAGGATGTTCGAAAGGATAGATCGTGAGAATAATGTCGGTCGTGGCCTCAACACTGTTGAAGATCATGAGCACGCCCGATTTGGGGAGTTCCGCAAAGAAAACCCACCATCATTTAGAGGGGCTCTGAACCCGGACCAAGCCGATGAGTGGATCAAGAGCATGGAGAAGATTTTCTCAGTGATCGCTTGCACTGAGGAACAGAAGGTGACCTTTGCTGCCTACATGCTGGAGGCGGATGCGGAGTTTTGGGTGACTGGCATGCGAAGACTGCTAGAGGCAGCAGAAACGTTGATCAATTGGGAATTGTTCAAGGCCTACTTCTACGAGAAGTACTTCCCAGAATCTGTGAGGAATGCTAAAGACATAGAGTTCATGAAGCTGACCCAAGGAGAGATGAGCGTTGCACAATACACTGCAAAGTTTGAGGAGCTAATCAAATTTTCATGGGTTTTCCGAGGGAATCCTGATGAAGTATGGAAATGTGTCAAGTATGAAGCCGGGCTGAAGGCATAACTTAATGTCGCTTTGCACACATGGAGATTAGGGACTTCCCTACCCTAGTCAACAAGTGTCGCATTCTTGAGGAAGGCCACAAGAAGTTGAGGGTATTGAGAGCCAAGAATTTCACCAAGAAGCTGGCACCACAAGCCCCAAGGTTCAAGCCGCAGCACAAACATCAATCCGGGACATACTTCAATCCGCAGTACAACTAGCGGGTCAAGCTGCAGTTCGAGCCACCCTCTAGACCACTGATCAAACCACAAGGCCCCGAGGATAACTTTCAACATGAAAGATCATATGCCCAATGGAGGAGGCATTTCAAGATAACCCCGTCATCATTTGCCCAAAGTGTGGGAAGAACCATGGCGACCGCCCCTATTTAGCTGGAAAAAGAGTGTGCTTTAGGTGCGGCAAGCCTGGGCACATGATTAAGAATTGTAATGTGAAGCACCCACAACTGAACGCCACTTTCAGACCCCAACGCCAAGGACGAGTGTTCACAATCAATGTTGGAGATACCTCCCATTCTGACGCTCAAAGTGAGGATGCGATATATGGTAAGAATTTTTGGTTGTTGAATCCTCGTAAGCCCTCTATACATGTACGAATTTCGAGGACGAAATTCTTTTTAAGGAGGGGAGTAATGTAACGCCCCGATTTTCTATCTGAGTGGAAAATAACCGAAATGCCCCTGAGGTCATTTTCGGCTCGGAATTCGAGGATGGCCGACCCGGCATTCCTCAAAGGGCCAACTCAATGTTTGAAAGGGATTGAATGATCCTTGAGTGGTTCCGGAGGCGAAAGTCTCATTTTCCGCAGTTTCGGGTCAAAATGACCAAAATACCCCTATAACGTTTTACGCGGGTAAATATGTCGTTTGAGCCCGAAACATTCCCCAGAGGTTTAAAACCACGTTTTTACATGTTTCAAAACATCTGTTTGAGCCCCAGTGGTTCCGGGCAATTTTGGTTCAAAATTACGATTTTGCCCCTAGAATAGTGTTTTTGAGCTTAATGACGTAATTAAGCAAACCTAAGCAATATTAAGCTCTAAACGAAGATTAATTAATTTTCCTAATTAATCTAGAGTCAAAATAAATTATTAAAATTAATTAGAACCTAAGATTGCTTAGATTAGATTTAAATCCCTTTTCTAAAACTCAAGATTTCACTCTTGGAATCTTGAATAGTGTTTTCTCTCTGCAATTCCTTAAATCAAGGAATTGTGTCTAGAATTGTTTATATACTAAAATGAGTTTATAACTCACTAATGATGCAAGAGCACTCCTTAATTATGTCTTGACAACCTTGATTACCCATTTTCTCACCTAAATACTTTCTTACAAATTCCTAATCTTAATCCTAATCAAAGATACATCTAAACACAACTCTAAACTACAATTAAAATGCAAGAAAACCCTCCCCATGGCTGATGCAATTTCAGCCCTCTCTCTCATTTACAACACATGTTGAATTGTTTCTCACTCAAAGAACCATGCTTGAAGCCATACCTTGAACCATACCTCACCATACTTTGAACCATACCTCACCATACTTTGAACCATACCTCACCATGCCTCAAGACCACATTATCTCACCTCATGGAGCTCATGGGCTGCCCATGAGGCTGATGGCCAAAATTTAATTCTTCATTTGTACCTTCCATTTGCTTCATTTCTCTATAAATAGAATGCCTTGAGGAGCTTGCACCACTTTTAGATCATTTGCAAAGTTTAGTTCTCTCCAAAGCTTTTTTTTTCTCTCAAAGTTCTAGTGTTCTTCAAGCTCTTCAAAGTTCTTCATCTTCTTCATCTTCTTCTTCCATCTTCAAGATCATCACACCAAGTAGGGATTTCTTTTCATGAATGTTCTTCTTTAAAGCTTGATGATTATGGTTTCTCTTGTTTTCTTTTTAGAACTTCTTCTCTATTCTTTTTCTTTCTTGTTTCAGCCATGAGCCCTTGAGAATAGAGAAATGAGAGCTTGATAATGAGAGTTTCTTGATGATGTTTATCACTTGAAACAAACTCTAGAGCTTGATCTTTGTTCTTGAGCAAAAATGTTTCTAGTTCTTCCTTTCTTGAACTCTTGAGAACTCTATCTTTGGTGATGTTTCAAAATAGTTCTAAGAACTCAATGATGAGGTCTCATGGTGTTGGTGTTAATACATCATCAAGATCATGGACCCTAGAGTTTTAAAATGTTCCTTTTCCTTCTTGAAGTTTCGGCCACTTCCTTTTCTTTTAACATGCTACATGTTTCGACTTTCTAAAAGTGTTATGTTGAGTTCTAAGGACTCTAGACTTTACTTGATCTTGGTTTGATGAGTTTGGGTTGAGGTTTAAGTTCCTTTAAAGTCTTGTTAAGAGCTCTAGAAAGATAAAATGAACTTGCATAATTTATTTTATGCTTGCATTTATATTTACATTCTTGCTATGCACCTTTACTTTCAAGCTATCACCTAAGAACATAAAGATTAAAATTGAACTTGCATTATCACCTAATTAATTTCTCGAATGCCTTTCTATTTCGGCCTTAAAGTTGATTGTTGTTGGGCTAAAAGCACTAAAATAAAGAATTGAACTTGTATTATCACCTAATTAACTTCTCAAATGCCTATCTATTTCGGCCTTAAAGTCGATTATTGTTGGGCCAAGAGCACTAAAATAAAGAATTGAACCTTGCATATTCACTTTCAAGCATGCACGTTTAAGTTTATGCCTTGCATATTTACATTCCAAGTCTTGCATATTTATTTTAAGTCATCACTTTATTTTGTAAGCAAGATTAAAAATGAAAAGCATGAGCACGTTTATTTTATGTCATAACTTAAGAACCTAGAGCTCAAAGACTTACCCATTTCATTTCAAGTTCAAGTTTAATGTGAATGCATTCTTTGAATGCATGTTTCGGCCAAGTAGTGATGATGGACTTGCAATGAGTTTTCATCTAGCTACAAGGGCTGATAACCTATGTTCTAAGTTTTTCCTGAAACTTTACAAATCTTTATAAGGTTATGTTATCATGAGTTATAATTTTATTCCCTTTTTGAAGATGAAATATATTTTGGTCACTGACCTAAGGCTTCTCTTAGCCTCCTAATGAATTTAAAATGATTTGCAAAGAGTTTTAGAGATTCTAAATTGATTCCAAGAGAAACTAGTTAACTTATGTACTTAGAAATGTCAATTTAGTTCTCTTATTGAAGTTAGATGTTTTTGGTACTGTCACGATGAGCTTGTGGCTGTATGATGATGTTTTGATGTGTTAGAATGTGTAAAAATATCACATGATGATGTAGAAACGATTCTATGCATGATAGGTAAGAAACTAGCTAACTAGAAATACCGTAAAGCTAGAATTTAACATAGTTTAGACCCATTTATTTTTGGAACTTATCCAAACTGTTTTAATGGGAACATAATCAGATTAGGATTGTTTAGACGTGAAAAACTTGGTAACATTTGGATCAGAATTGAATTCTAGCACCTATAGGGAAACTAGTAACTAGAAAACCGTAAAAATGCAAATGTAGAACTCTTAGAACATTTAGTTTTCTGGATTCTGTCCAGCAACGTTACAACATGATAAATGTGATTTATAATTAGTTCTTAAGCATAGGAATGTCTCATAATTGATTTAGATTTAATTTATAGCGCCTTAGGCGAAGACGGAACCGAGAAAGGGTCTAAAACGTAAGTTCTAGAGCCCCGTAACCACAAGTTAGAAATTCTGCCCTATGATTTTCAGATTTGAGTATGGACATGAGGATTAGGAATGATGATTAATTATGAGCCCTTAGGTGCATAACATATGAACGACGGATGTTAGAGAACTATATCTCAAGATTAAGACCCATAAGGGTCAAAGCATAAGCTACTGTAAGGGTAAGCGTTTGAATGTTCTATGATTGATTACGAGAATGATTTGATGTCTTATGATGATGATGAATGGTTGTGCATGTCCTACAAGTTCCGTGGCATAAAGCAAGTTTGAAGGAAATCCGGTGAAAGCCGTTATGCTGCCGAATTTCCCATCAAACTTGAGAATTTGAGAAAAGTTTGTGAAAACTCCTGGGTGACACCGGTTCGGCCGAGCACCCCCAGAACAGATGTGACATAACACTGAGATGCATTTCTCTCGCTACGGTGGGGAGGAAACAAATCCGTGAGGGTATTGACATTGAGCTTGCCAAAGCGAACAATTCGCTGTGTACTAGATACCAATAGAGCGTTTCAAAGAAGGAAATGATCCTAAGATAGGTGATCCATGAAATTTATGTATACCCCCTCTATTAGCCCATATTAAATCTAGTGACGACTAGTTAGGATTGAGCTCATTCCTAGGCGATAGGTGAGATGTAGTTTGGTGACCAGATTATCGCCGGGCTGGTGAATCGGTTGGATTTTTGGTGGATATGTTAAAAGGGTGGTCTTTAAGAAAAAGAACTTAAGAGTTTTACTTATGAGAAAGATGTCACATGAAAAGTACTATGCCTTTTTATGCCGCATATATAATTTATGTTTCTTTATGATGTGCCCAAGTATTACGATTTTCGTGTTAATGTGCATATGGTATTGTCATGCATTCATCAAATATCTATTGCATTCATGTCATTAAGACACATACTAAAAGACACCCACTTCGGATAAATAGATTTTTAAAGCCTTAAACCAATCCTTATGCATGTACACCTTTTTCATAATTAAAACCGAGGTGGCTGGGGATGACGACGATGACACTAGTGTTAAAGTCGGGAATCCCTACTGAGAATCTCCAGTGAGTTTCTCATCCTTTCCTTTTCTTTCGTGTCGTCTCTAGACGAGGATTACAACGAGGTTCATGACTTCTTCTGAGGCTCGCGCTTAAGGGACACACTAGCAGACGGAGCAGAGGGTCGCTACGGAGGCATAGATAGCTTAGCTTTTGGGTTGACACTTATCTAACCTCATAGGTGGATAAGGATGACTTCACATATATGGGCATGTTTTGATGTAAATGATGGTACAGTGATGTTAGTAGTCTATGTATCTATGAAGATGTGATGATATTATGGTTGTTATGTATAATACTATGTTTCATGATTATCAATGGCATGGTTACTTTTTCTTGCATGTGATGGTTATGACGAACGTTAGGTTAGTGCGCGGCTCGCGTTTTGCTTTCAAGTATCAAAAAGCAAAATTTATTCATATTTTCCGCTAAGTATTTTAATGAAAGGTTGTAAGGAATGAGATTAAAAGAGTAATAGACTAATGATTAACTTAAATATGTTCTGGAGTATTGGGTTAAAAATTAGGATGTTACATAGAGACCATGATCTTGATGATGTATTAACACCAACATCATGAGTCCTCATCACTGAGTTAACTAACTCATTTTAAATCAACATCAAAGTTAAGAATCTCAAGGTTCAAGAAAGAAAGAAACTAAAAACACCTTTTGCTTAAGAACAAAGATCAAGCTTTAGAGGTTGTTAAAGTGATGAATATCATCATGAAACCCTCATCATCAAGCTCTCATTCCTTTGTTTTCAAAGGCTCATGGCCGAAAATGAAGAAGGAAGAGAAGAAGAAAAGAAGTTCCAAAAAGATTCAAGAAAAACTATAAAGCACATAACTAGATTAAGAACTTAAATGAAAGAAACACTTGAAAGAAAATCCCTACCAAGTGATTGGAGGTTGAGATGAGTGAAGAGGATGAAGAAGTTGAAGAACTTGGACACTTAAACTTTTAGAGAATAAAGAAAACTTTAGAGTGCTCTTTGAAGACTTACACTTAGCAAATAAACCCAAAGTAATGCAAGTTCACCCAAGCATGCTATTTATAGAGAAATGAACCAAAATAAGAGGTGTAAATGGGGAGGAAACCTTCAACCATTTACAGCCATGGGGAAGAGAAAATATCTTCTCCAAGGTATGGTTCAAGGCATGGTGGAAAGCATGGCTAGGTATGGGTTCAAGTATAGGTCAAGCATGGTTCTTTGAGTGAGAAACAAATCAACATGTGATGTAAATGGGGGTGATGTGGCCGAAAATGCATCAGCCATGGGGGAGGATTCCTTGTATTTTAATTGTGGTTTAGAGTAGTGTTTAGGTGTATCTTTGATTAGGATTAAGATTAGGAATTTGTAAGAAAGTATTTAGGTGAGAAAATGGGTAGTCAAGGTTGTCAAGACATGTATAAGGAGTGGTCTTGCATCATTAGTGAGTTATAAATTCATTTTAGTTCATAAACAACTCTAGACACAATTCCATAATTTAAGGAATTAGAAAGAGAAAATACTATTCAAGATTCCAAGATTAGAATCTTGAGTTTTAAAAAGAGATTTAAGTTTAATCTAAGCAATTTTAGGTTCTAATTAATTTTAATAGCTTATTTTTACTCTAGATTAATTATGGAAATTAGTTAATCTTCGATTAGAGCCTAATATTGCTTTGGTTTGCTTAATTACGTCATTAAGCTCAAAAACACTATTCCAGGGGCAAAATCGTAATTTTGCACTAAAACTGCCTAGGACCACCGGGACTTAAACAGATACCTCTAAACACTTGAAATTACCTTTTTAATCCTTTGGGAAAAGTTTTAGGCTCAAACGACACATTTACCCGCATAAAAATGCTATAGGGGTATTTTGGTCATTTTGACCTAAAACTGTAGAAAATGAGATTTCGTTTCTGAAATCACTCAAGGATCATCCAATCCTCTTCAAACATTGAGTCGGCCCTTCGAGGATGGCCGGGATGGCTTTCCTCGAATTCCGGGCAGAAAATGACCTCAAGGACATTTTGGTCATTTTCCTCTCAGACAGAAAAATCAGGGCGTTACAGACCCGACCAGGTGCAAGGCGGAGGGGCTTCTAGAAGCAGCAAGGGAGGCGGCACAAGGGGCTTGTTTTGCATGGTCTCGACGGAGGGGGAACCGAACCAGGTGGTGGTGCTGCTCAGGGACGGTAGCCGGGGCCTTGCTCCCTCTGTCTTCTCTTTTATTTCTTTGTTTGAAAATGTTTGATTCTTGGCTTATTTTTGTTTATGTTTGGAAATAGAACTGTTTGGTTAATGATTGTTAGCACTTGTTGTGTTTTGTTTTGCAGTTGCATTGATGGTTAGGAAAATGGTGGTTATTGGTGGAGTCTTGGTTTGAAATGGCATTATTCGTTGGTGGAGGATAGTGGCTTGATTGTGATGGTATTCTTGTAAGGGTATGATTTTCAGCTTTTCATCTTCATGTTGTTGATTTCTCTTTTGCTGTGATTTTCGGATGATGTGTTGACTGTAGTTCTAAGGATTATTTTTCCTTTAGCTGGGGTTTGGTAATTTTGATTGTGGATAGGAAATTTCATTTTGTGTTTGTTCATAGTTCGGAGAGTACTATATTTGCTAGGATGAGGAATGAATTTCTAAATCAGGTTGGCTTTCACAAAAATAAATAGCACATGAAATACCAGAAATGTATAATGAATTGAATTTTGATTTCTTACTTCCCCTTGTGTTTTGATGTCCCAAAACTCTAAATCTCTATGGTTTCTTTGATTTCAACAATTAGAAATGAAGTGTTGATGATGAAAGTGTGGTGAGAGAGAAAAGATTAAAGGTTGATAGACAATGAAGATGGATGCAAGGTGAATCTGTCACTCATGGGGTTCATAGCCTCCTCAAATACTGATGCTTCCTTGACTTGTTTTGATAATCCATTATTAGTTCCATGCTTTGCAGGAGAGCCAGCACACTTGTCCTCTACACTTCCATTCTTGCCTATCATTTTTGGTTTAATGCTTTGGCAAAGTGCCCATCTTCGGTAAGAATGGGGAGTGCAGGGGATGGGAATGAATCGTTGCATAATAGTATATTCTTGGTTGTTAGAAGTTTAATAAAGTATCCATGTAACATGTGTTATTTTTGTGCTTTAAAGCTATGCTGTCTAATTTTAATCATCATTATTGTTTTGTAAACACCTTTACACTATGTGGTTGCTTTATGTTTGCATTATGATGTTTCCTATAGTAGATGGTGCAGCAAGGAGAATTATATAGTTATTTCTTTATCATGCTTTACAATGTGCATTGACTATACAAGCACTCAATATATGTCCCATGTATACAAGAAATGGGCTTATGGACTAGGATGTCACAAAAAAAATGCTTATGTTCAAGTGTGAGGAGAGACAAAAAAAATTATTTACAATGCATATATGTTTACAGTTAAACTTGTATTTTTGAGTAATCACTTTTGTTCAAGCATTCAAAGAAATGAACGTAACAAAAGAGCATCATAAAATATGCAAATTTTAGATTTTCTTATATAACTTAATCTCAACCAATTATTTTGATTAATAAGAAAATTCAATTTATTTTTCCTTAGAGCCTAATATTGTTTATACCTCCTAATTACTTTAATTAAGTTGAATTAGCACTAACCGGTGGTAAAATCTTATGAAAAAAATTCCCTGTGTTAAACTAACTCAGAGGCACTTTGGTAATTTTTGCACATTAGCAAAAATTGGGGTATTACACATAATCATAACTTGCCAATTAACATTTTATCCTCACAGCATAGGATCACCTTTCATAACTTTTAATTCGAGGAGTTTAAAGGATCACCTTATTAGATCACCTCTCATAACCTTTAAGTCGGGGAGTCTAAAGGATCACTTCCATGTATTTTATGTCACCTCAACCTTGGCATATTATCTAAAGATGCAAACCTGACACATATACTCATAGCTTATCACTTAACATTTCATACTCATAAACTTCATAAATCATGCATCTCAATTAATCAATCATAAACTTAACATGCCACAGTTTATCATATAATCTAATCACATAAGTATACAACACATTCTTTGCATATATATATATAGATAGAGTTTAATTAGTATGCATTGACAGTGTAAAATATTGTACACTATCAACCAATAGAAAGTTGCTATATAAGTTATTTATAATCAATTGAAATTCAAATTTCAAAAAACTACCCCTGATGGATCACTTATCATTTGCTTATTAGTTGACAGTGTA
Source organism: Dalbergia cochinchinensis (assembly GCA_031216125.1). Taxonomy (NCBI): domain Eukaryota; kingdom Viridiplantae; phylum Streptophyta; class Magnoliopsida; order Fabales; family Fabaceae; genus Dalbergia; species Dalbergia cochinchinensis. The sequence continues at coordinate 43,682,986 of CM062372.1, forward strand.
AAGGTATTTTACACTGTTATATATATATATATATATATATATATATATATATATATATATATATATATATATATATATATACAAGCATGTTATCATCAATATTTCATGAAAGTAAACATGCTCCTATCCAGTATGCTGGAATCAAGGACCGGATTCAGCTAATGCATATGCCACTGAATAGGATTAGTGCAACACACTAATAATCATCACTTGTCATATAAATTTCAACTAAAACGCATGTATATAGCTTCCACAAGATATCATTCACACTAATCTCATCAAGTTATTAATATTTACGCTTAGGCCCAAAAGAGGGTCAAAACTATAATTTCTCAAAGATTACGGGTCAAAACGTAATTTTTCTTTTTAACTCGTATTCTCAAACTAATGATCCTTAAAACTAATCTATACATTTCAAAGACCCATAACACTTAGAAATCAATTAAATTTATCATAAAAACCATTGGACCATATGCCAAATTTTGCTATACTTTAGGGGTCAAAGTGCAAAATCACTCGTTTTTAACACTTAACAACAACCGAAACTTCTAAAACTTTTTCTAAACATCATAAATTGTATTTTAAACTCATGGACATATTCAACATCATTACTAACTCTAAGTAAAACCATTTGGCTGAAATCACATAATTGATAATTCAGAACACAGCTTTCCGCATTTTGCAAAATAGCACGAACTAACACTTGTAATTACCCTTTTATGCATCTAGGATACCAAAAACAATTTTTACAACAAATATAAGTAATTCTTAGTTGTGTGAACAGTATGAACGTGCCAAAGACAGTACCAGAAAATTAATCTCTTTAAAGCTTCATAAAATCACAATTTTGATCCTTTCTAGTTGCTAGTTTTTCCCAAAATGCTAAAAAAAAATTTTATAACAATTATTAGTAACTTATACTCATCTAAACATCATAAATCAGTAGTCATTCCAATTCTAATAGATCAGTTCAGCAACTAAAACTTTAGCCTCTAAAAATCATGAGAAAATCATTTTTCTTAATCCTTTTCAATTTCTAAGTCTTTCAAAAATTCTTTGTGCATCTAAATAACAAGATCCAAGCCTCAAAAATGAAATCAATCCAACTTCAAGCTCAAGATTGTTATGAGGGCCAAAAATCATATGTTTAAGATGTGTCCATGATCAAAATTGGAGTAAGTCTTGAGTTTTAGAGATTTAGGTGATGACTAGGATCATAAACATGTCATGTCATGTAATCTCATTTTTAATCTTTATCATTATAAGGTGATAACTTGGAAATATAAATATGATGTGTAAGATTTGAAATATAAATATGAAGATGCAAGTTCATTTTTAAGTCTTCAAAGTTTAGGTGATAACTTGAAATATAAACATGATTATTTTTTGGCTTGAAATTTAAACATGATATGCAAGTCCATATTATTATCTTCAAGAATTAAGGTGATAACTTGAAATATAAACATGATTATGCAAGGCTTGAAATATAAACATGATATGCAAGAGCTTGAAACATAAACATGGATGCAAGTTCATTTTATATCTTGTTAAGCTCAAAATTCAAGACTTTTACAGAATGACATTAACTCCAAATAATCTTAACAAAAGGAAGTGAGCTTTAGAGTTCTTTGTTACCATGGTTCCAAGAACCTTATTTCATTGAACTCATCATCAAGCTCAAAAAGAATCAACTTAAAGAAAAACAACAATTATTTCATAAATCTTTTGCTAATAAGAATTAAACCTTGAGCTTTAGAGGTCATTTATGATGGATTCACAACCACCACCATGATTCCTCATTATCAAGCCATGGTCAATATCAAGTCATAAAAATCAAAAAATAAAGGAAGAAGCATAAGAAAGAACATGAAATAAAATCCCTACCAAGTTGTTTCTTGTTTATTAAAGATAAAGCTTGATCTTCTAGGAGGAACAAGAACCAAAAATTTGATCCTAATACTAGTGATGGTTTTGGCCAAGGAAGGTTGGAATGGAGGAAGGATTTTTCTTGTGTTCTTGTGTTTAGAAATGGAAAGTTTAGGTGTTTAGGAGTTGGTTTATGGTGGATATGTGTTTGTTTGAGCTTGAAAACTTGAATGAATGTTAAGAATGGAGTCTCTTGGAAGTGAATGGGGAAGAAGAAGAGAGCTTTGAGTTTAGAGAGAGAAGAGCAGATTTTTGACTAATTTTTGTGAGTAAGACTATAACCGAAAATTCAAATAGCAAGAATGAGTGTTTGTGTGTGCATTTGGTTTGAAAAACACACACACACACATGTATATAGAAGTGAATGAAAAGTGCATGTTCGCTACCTCTAGGCTATAATGGGAAGCAGAATTTTAATTTTTGTGAGTGGTAGGACATGTATTTGAGGTGTATCTAATTATGTAGTGCATTATTCCTTGAAAGAAAAATAAAATATGAGCCTCATGGAGGTATGGAGGCCACTGTTGTCTTTGGGAATGATGGGGGACAATTTCATTTGATTTCTAAGTAGTAGGACACAAAGGATAGTATAATTAATTTGGTGGTAGTTTTAGGAATTGGTAATTTTGTGTTAATGGTAAGAATCAAGTGTTTAGGATTTACCGAGACAAGGTAAAAGGTAATCTTACACTATTAATAGAGTTAATCTCAAATGAGTTGAAAATTAATTAGTAACATAAGTCCTAATCTTAAGATAAAGAAAGGAAATGCACTAAATTTACCTTAATCTTAACATTATCGATTTTATGAGTTCGTGTAATTAAGAAAGGAAATTAAATTTTCCTAAAATAATTCTTAGGCTCTAATTACCTCGAGTAATTATTTTTAACCTTAAGTAATTATTTTTAACCCAAGATTAATGAATGAAAATAATTTGAATTGAAATAGAGCCTAATATTGCCTTAATTTCTTAAGTAAACTCATTAAGCATTAACTAGGGGTGAAAAGGTCATTTCATGTAAAACTTCCTGAAATTACCTAAACTCTTCTAGATATCAAATCATACTTGTAATAAATATTTTAAACTTCTCGGGTGATAACCGGGTTCAAAGATTACTTAATCTCGTGTTAAGTTACCACACGAGTAATTTGGTAATTTTACATATGGTAAAACCGGGAGTTGAGATTTTTACCATAACATCAACATAACATAAATAATCCCCTTCAAACATAAAACTAACCCCTTAAGGATAACCGGGATTGGCTATCTTTGATTTCCGGGCAAAAATAACCTCAAGAGCATTTTGGTCATTTGTACACGAAAAAATGAGATTTACGATTTTCACACGAATTGCTATCTAAGTCTCATATAATGTTAATCTAATGTTAAAATACCCTATTGAGGATTATTCGGCCTCAGATATCATGCAAAATTTAACTAGGTGTATTTTGGTAATTTTGCATAGTAGGAAAAATCAGGACGTTACATTCATGTCCAAAACAAAATGTAATCTTCTATCCACAAATAATGTCTCTTCTCTGTCCCCCAGTCTTTTATTGCCACATGAAAAAATAAGAATCAAAATAAATTTAAAAATTTATTAATTACCAAATATACAATGCACATCTTTCACGTGTCAATAAATAATTTAAGGGATAGGAAATAAGATACTATTTAAAGGCAGAAGATTTCCATCCAATGTGGAGGTTAGCAATTCCCCTTATTTAATTGATATCAATAGGCTTATTAGTAAATTAAACAAAGAAATAAATTCATAGGTTGTTAAAATATAAATAAAAATATTTTATTGAAGTGATATTAGGTTCACTAAACAAATCAAATCAATATGTAAACATCATGCAGATTTTTTAAATATTTTCCATGTGATCTTTATATTTTTGTTGTGATTGTTATATGTGTGTATGTGTGTGTTAATAGTTTAATTTTCAAACATTCAGATGGTTGGATGACTTTTGTTTTCTTTCATTTTGAAACATATAAATTCCATAGTTCAAATCATATTGCACTTAGTTTACATTGATAATTGATAAAAAATAAAAGTCACAATTTTTATTTTTAATATCCTGATTGTTTTCACTCTGTAAATGACAATATTTAAATAATAAAATTTCAATTATTGTAGATTGACAATCGATAACAAAAAAATCCAAAATAATATTAGTCTAAATAAAAAGACAATATTTTTATTGAATTCATAACATGAACATATTGTAGATGTGATATTACATGAAAATGAAATTAATTTAGAAAGAAATATAAAATATATAATGGTAAAAAAGAAAAGAAACTACAGATCATACCTAATATTATGTTTATATGATAATATGGTACAACTTAAACTCTTTATCTCTAAATCCAATATAAATTCTTTGATTTAGCAATAATCTGATCTAACTCCTACTCATATTGGATCAAATTGAAATATATCATGATATTAACAATAATTAATAATTAAATGAAATACAAAAAAAGTTAATATATAAACAAATACAAAAAATGCAATGAAATTAATGAAAAAGCATTACATGATAATAATATGACAATAGTTAAGAGTTACACAATAATCATTATTTTAACATTTATTTAAAATATCAATCCACCAAATTCGGAAGGAATGAAATGATGCATCCACAATCAATGTCCGTCAATCAACCTCTTTTTCAATAGATATTTAGATACAGAATCTCATGCATACCAGTTATAGGATCAAAACTAAACTCCCCTCCTATAATTATACTATTTGCTAATATGAATTATAACACAGACACCGCAATTACTCATAGTCAGCATTCAAATCAAAAGTTTTAGGATAGTATTATAAAATTGATATAAAATAAGAATAAAAAAATAAAATTTATATTAATCACAACATTTTATGTTTTAGTCAATACATTTTTTATTTTATTTGATTAGAATTTGGATTTATTTTGGACCTATATGTATCATTGTTAATGTTAATCATATATATGCACATAAATGAAAATTTTTACATATATGTCATTTTTTTATTATATAGAAATTGACTTAAATCGATTTTAGTAGAGATTTCATATTGCTTGTAGCGGATTATGGAAATTGATTTAAATCGACTTGTGTCATAAATCAACTTAAATCGATTTGAGTAAGGTGTCAGACATTTTGTAACGTGTCAGATGTTAACTCCAGAACCCTTTAGAAAATATTATCGTATAAAGTTTTGAGTGACAATAAACCAATTTTTTTAAAATATTTTGTAGAGGGACAAATCTTTTATTTGAGTTTCTTGAATACTTAATAGGATATTTTCATTAGCGTACAAGTTCCTGTACAAGTTTTATTTTCACGATATTATATGTAAACATGTTTAATCTTATTCAAAGAGATTCAGAACTTAAATAGAGTAAAAAATAATACTTGAAATAGACGTTAGTATGTTTGACATACAAAGAAAGGATTTCAAGAATAAGAAACCAAGCTTCAAATCTTCAGAAAGTAGCCTTCATCTTCATAAAGTGATACACACTGAAGAAATTCATCCTTCTCTGAAGCAAGTTATAATTACTGTCTTCAATCGTCATGATATAATTGCCAACAAGCTTTGATTGAAGCAATACAGATCAATGGGAAGTTTAGAAACTAAATCAGCACTTCAGAAAGCACATTACTCTTAAATGGTGAACACTTTATAGAATGATTCAAATTTAAAATTAGAGTCAAACCCAAAAAGAGGATGACAATGACATCTTTCTTTTTAACGTGTTCAATCATCCCAGCTTCTAGAAGAAAAATTTCAAAAACCTCATTCAGAAAGCAAAATATAGTTTCTGAAGATGGACTCAGAAACCTTAATTTGACAACGGTCTCTAAACCTGCAAAAGTGGCTCTGACACTGCTAAGCTAGTATTCTTGATTGTATTTCCAAGACACAAAAATGAAGATCAAAACGTGCCACTAGAAAAATAAATTAATGGGAAATAGTCTGAATTAAAGATCAAGTATGAAAAGAGGTCATATGCTTACAATTTAAGATTTTTTGCCTAATACATTTAAAAATCTTTCAAGAACATGAGAATCCTCCTTTTATTGCAAAGTCATTACTACTTGTAATCATTCTATGGCTCTATAAGAAATCTGCTTTTTAATTTCTTATTAGATAACATTTTCTGCTAAGGAAGAATTGTCAGAAAGAAGTCATTTAAGTTTTCAGCTCATACACCATTTTGTTCTGAGAAAACTTGAGCGATTGTTTGTTAGATTGAACCAACCTTCAAAAATCTTTGTACCCTGATCCAGTAATGATCATTGTGAGTTTAGCTTAGAGAGACTAGTTAAAGACTACTTGGGAATGATAGTAGAGTGAGCTACTCATCACGTGAAATAGCTTGCGAAGCCTATAGAAAAACTATCTTACTTTCTCTTGGTTGAGAAAGGGTTGATTTAGTGGAACTCAACAGGTTTTTGAGAACTAGATGTAGGTAGATTGGTTGAACTAGTTAAAAAACACCTTGTGCAATATCTCTCTACTCCCTCAATTCTTTTTACATTATGCTTTGAGTTTCATTATAACATGTTTATGAAAACTTGCTTTTAATTAGTTTTCTTATCTTCAACTTATTTCAAAAAGTTACTTTCTAATAATCACTTGATAGTCTTTATTTAAAGTTTTCAGAAACAGAGAAAAGAAAAGTGAAAGCACGATTCAACCTCCCTTCTTATGTACTTTTCAATCTACGTTAGAGTTACTCAAAAATAGATTTAAATTGTTTTCTTTGATTAACCAAATCGATTTAAATCTATTTGACACTGTTGTCACATTATTGGTAGCAATCTTGGCAACTCATTTATGCTTCAGTATCCCAAAAAATTTTGAGTGTAAAAATTGAATGATATTATGGTTGAGAGTTATGTTAATATTCTTGTCCACTATAATGGAAAGATTATAAACATAGTAGAGGACAAGACATTTTGTGTAATTTAATTTTTGTAGAATAAATGTTATATCAATTATAAATTAAATATAATTAGTTTTATATAAATATTTAGTGGGTATACTACACTTGTCTCTTTTAGGATAGAATATGTTTAATATATTATTGCTTAGTTGCCTAAGATTATAGGATTTTGTGTAATTTACTTTTTGTAGAATAAATGAGATGTCAATTATAAACTAAATATAAGTAATTTTAAATAAATATTTAGTGTGTAGATTTCATTGCCTCTTTTGGTAGAATATATTGATTATACTACAAAATGTCTTGCCTTCTACTATGCTTATAATCTCCCCATTATAATAGAAAAGAATACTAATATGGCTTTTTACCATAATGTCACTCAATTTTTACACTCAAAATTGTTTTGAGATATTGAAGCACAAATGAGCTACCAAGATTGCTACCGATAATGTGACAACAGTGTCAAATTAACCTAAACCCTAAGTCGATTTGGTTAACCAAAAAAATCGATTTAAATCAATTTTTCAGTGAACTCTGACACGTAGAATGTCTGATCACAAATCAATTTAAATTGATTTCCATAATCCACTGCAACCAATCTAAAATATCCACTGGAATCGATTTAAGTTGATTTCTATATAATAAAAAGTTGGACATATATGTAAAACTTTTCATTTCCGTGCATATATATAATATGCAATTTTTTATTTCATATATGTAAAAAATCCATTATAGATATTACCCTTATACTTTCATATTCAAATTTGTTAAAAAAAAGTTAAAGATACGGTACATAGTTTTAGTATCACTTTATTTAAATTGACAATTAAGTTTAATATGAAAGGTAATCAACAATTTTGTAGAAACAAAAAACTAAAGAGAAGGTAATCAATAATAGCCATAAAAAATAATAAAAATATAGAAAAAAGGAATATCTTAATATCAATACACAAATAGAGATAAAAAAAAATAGAAAGAACAACAAATACCAAAGAGAATTGTAAAAACTAAGCTCAAATAAATATAATAAAATGAAAATAATAAATCACATAACAAAGAAAGAAATGAATATAATAAACCAAATACATTCTCTCAAAGTAAATTAAAAATGAAAGCAACAGAGTAAAAGTTTGAAATATTTTGAAAAAAATTAAAATAAATATCTTCATATAACAAAAAATATAAAATAAAGTTTAAGAATAGCCATTATCATTCTAATAATTGTATAAAAACTTAAACACAATGGTTATTCTAGTTGCCTTATTATTTCCTATATTTGTCATGATGCACTATTCACCTTTGAAGGCATTTTCTTCTAGAGGAAGCTCTTAGTCAAATGACTCCTTCTTTTCATGAAGGGGAAAAAAGGAATAGAAAAGTCTCATCGGCAAAACCTCACATCACATATCATCACTGAATGCAATCATGACAATACAAAAAAGATGATAGTCCTTTCATAACTCATTGTATATAGCCACGATATAGCAATTGACAATAGTAACCACTCATAACAAGAAAGATAAAAGCAAAAACTAAAAGGAATACGAAGTCATTCAATTGCACCTAAAAAAAATCCATTAAATAAGGAGCAAAATTGAACAAAAATGATTGCAATGAAAAAATATATTCCATATATAAATGTAGAAGAAGAATGTAGATGACAGAAGAATAATACAAAAGAAAGAAGAAGAAGAATGAATGAATATGATGATAATAAAAGAATGAGAGTATAAAAATTGTAAATAAAAAACAACAATAAAAGAAACAAAAGAGAGAGAAAGAACAAATAGAGTGAAAGAGAATATGAGGGTTTGAAGTTTAAAAGGGAGGAAAAAATGAATATATAATGATTAAAATATCCAAGTCATAATTCACCAAATATGCTACTATCTCACTTTAAAATAGTTAAATATTTATGTAAGTAGAATTTATTTGATATTTGATAGTGTAACACCCTAATATTCAACCCAATACTACTAGCATGTACTGAGCCTAAATATTAGTTGTTACTTTTTGATTTAGTTCTATTATCTTTGAAATTACTTACTGAAAATACGAGCCAATTTTTTTTGTAACAAAACCTCGATAAAGTATGAGCCGCGTATAATATAATCGAACGATATCGTAAAGTGCAGAAATGTAAACACATAAAAGGCTCCATCCACAGCATCATGAATACATATATTGAAATACCTCATGCATTAATACTTAAGACGCCCACCAATAACGGCGGGACTGTTCGATACATAGAGTGCAATACAACTGAAAAGTAGGAAATACATAAAAACATAAACGATACATGCAAGAGAATACCCATACCAAAGTGCATCTGAAATGGATAACCTCAACACAAAAGAAGGTTTATCCTAACTACGTGTCGTGTGTGCACTAAGGACTACCCTTTAAACCATACGGCTACAGTCACGGGTAAGGTGGGACATAGCTGATCCACGAGCGAAGCGCGGCAAGAGTGGGCACTCAGACACGTCATTCATGCCGGGGTCACATCTCGGGCATTCGAGCCCTCCGTGGCTGGGTAACTATTTCCTCGCTGCCTGCTGGCACACGTGGGGGAGTGTGGGCAGCGTCCTCTCCATACATGTGGGCAGGTGGCTCCTCCGAAGGGTTTTCCTCCGAATACTGCGAGTGGGGTACATATTCGGGTATGGCGCCCGAGCCTACGGTGTAAGTCCGGAGGATCCTCTCATTGCATGTGCGAGCACGCTCAAAAACTATGTCATCGCCATAGGGCGACATCGGGGAGAAGAGGTAGCTATCTACAGGATGGGCGAATGGCCGTCCGGGAAACATAAAGACGCGAACAGTGTAGCGGCCTTCAAAATGATACGATTCGTGCTCTGGATCGTAGTGGAACTCCCATATGGGTATCTCAACGTAGAGCACGAACGTCGCCATCCGAATCTAGAGACGTAACGAAAAGAAAGAGATAGAAGGAGTGAGATTTCTTACTAAAGAAACTCAGTAGGGTTTTTCCTCATATCTAAGTGTCATCATATACGTTTCCAGGGACTTCAGTTTCTTAGTAAAAACATGGGCATATGATGGTTCAATTATGAAGTTCGAAAATGTTAATTTCCGAGGTCTGTTCCTTTTAATTATGAAAACCTCTTGGTTACATAGTCTATAAATCATGAAACTCAAATCATAAATCATGGTTCATTATATCATGGATCATGGCACTTAAACTCATAATTCATGGTGCATGAAATCATAGTTCTTAGAACATGGTACATGGTAACTTATCTTGGTTACTTTAGGTGACATTAGGACCTCATCATTTTCTTCCTGGGGCCACCCTAACTGATCTCCCTTTGGAGAAACTTCTAGGTTATGAGCTCATACCACGCTGGTCGTCACTAGCACATGGACTTATCCCTTTTGATAAGTTAAAGTTCCTGACTTAAAGTGTGGGTCTAGGGGGCTAGAATCACCTCATCCCCACCCTTGGTTTGGTGGTTCAAGGATCATTTTCACATAGTTTAAGTCACCTTAAGTCTTAGCATGTTTTATTGAGATGCCACATAGTTTCATGCATGTCACATATCCTTTATTACAACATAGGCATCTCTAAGTTCTCAAAGAACAATCACATGCACTAATAAAACTATCATTTAGGAATAATAGGTCACATAGCATCATATAAGTCATGAGGTAATCACCAATTTATCATTCATAGAGTAATGCTTAAACCTTTCCCTTAAGAGTGGAAACCATCAATCGGATAATCTCAAACTTCTAAATTATTTCCGTATACCTCTAAGGGATTGATTAACCTCATTAACATAATTTATTAAGTCCTAAAACCTAATCAATCATGGCTGGACAGCATTGGCAGTAAGCTAAGTTAGATGAATTACGGTGTTCTAAAAGATGTATTTTATACCCTTTCTCACATCCAACTTTTTCTATGATGCAAAAATTAATACCTAAGCCAATTATGAGTCACTCTCACTGATCTAGACATCATATAATGTGATTCTGTGGATGTTAATAATGCTGGGACATAATTCATATTTTCTATACCTATGGGGTTCTAGAATTCACATTTCAAGCAATTCAAGTAACTAAGCATGCTCCAAAATGTCTAGAACAATTATCATATACTTGGAAAGGTTTTTAAACATATTTAGACCACCCAAAACATGATTTAAGGTGCTAGAAATGGACATGGCAGAACCGAAAAATGGTTAGTCATTAAATCATGTATAAACTTCTTTTCAATGTACATAGGTAGCTAGTTTCTCTTGGAACAATTTTAGGACTTCAAAAACATCTTAGAAATCAATTTATCTTGTCAAGAACTCTTATAAAATACATGGGGCAGAAGCTCTTTAATTTTTCTCATGGTTGAAATCCTAAATATAAGAACATACTCAAAATACTTTAAAATGTCACTTATGTTCAGGGAAAACTTAAAACATAAACTATAGGCGTTTGCAACTAATGAAAACTCATCCTAGAGCTTTCATCATCAGATGGCCGAATGCATTTTCAAGAGAATACCTCCTTGATGTAACTTTTCTCAAGATGAAATGGGCAAGTCTTTAAGCTCTAGTAATCTTAGGTGAGAGCATAAAAGTAAATGTGCTATGCATTCTATTTTTATAGTCCATTAGGAAGTAAGGTGATAGCTCAAAATAAATATGAGATGCACCTTCATTTTAGTCTTTGAGTTTAGTGATGGCTTGAAAAATAACATGAAATGGAAAGCTTGAAATTTAAACGTGCATTATGCAAGTTCATTCTTTATCTTAGGGTTTAGTGATAACATAGAAAATAAACATGTTGTGCAACGCATAAAGTAAACGTGAATGCAAGTTACTTTTATATCTTGTCTAGAGCTCTTGCAAGACTTTAAAAAGGAACATAGTTCCAACCCAAACCTCATCCTCACAAGAAAAGAGAACTACTAGTGCTAGAATACTCAAAATAAATCACAACCTTCAAAATCTTGAAGGTGGCCGAATCTCCATCATGAAGAATGAATCATTTCTTAAACTCTAGGGACCAAGATTTTGATGATCTATGACATCAACATCCTAAGTCCTCATTATTGAGTACATAGCTTCCTTAAAACCAACATTTAAACAAGGTTTATGCCAAAGAAGAAAGCAAAACCGAAACCATGCTTGGTTTAAGATCAAAGTTTCAAGCTTTAGAGTTTATTCATGTGACAAGCATCAACATGAAACCCTCATCATCAAGCTTTCATTTTTCCAAGCCTTGAAAGCCTACATGGTCGAAAATATGAAAGGAAAAAGGAAGTCCAAGAAATGTTCAAGAGAAATATAAACTCCTCCTTTACTCAACCTTGAAAAAGGATGAAACTTTTCTTAAGAAAAATTCAAGCTTTAGGAGTTGTTAAGTGACAATCACCATCATAACACCCTCATCCTCAAGCCTTCATTTTTCCAAGGGCCAAAGGCCTTCATGGCCGAAACATAAAGGAGAAAAGGGAAGTTCAAATGTTTAAGAGAAACATAACCTCATTCTTAACTAAACTTGTAAAAGATGAAACTTTTCTTAAGAAAAACTCAAGCTTTAGAGGTCTCATGTGAGATGAGCTCATAGTCACCTTTAGAGAGCACTCATCATCAAGCTATCATGTTCAAGGCCTTAAGGCCGAAAACCAAAGGAAAAGAAAAGGAAGAAACCGAAAATAAAGAAGCAACATGGAGGTTCCACCTTTCATCATTTCCCAACAAGATTCAACATAAAAATCAAAGACATATTTAGAAAGGTTCCCTACCTTGTGTTTTTGAAAAAGAGAGGAAGAGCTTGAGCTTGAAAAACTCTTGGAAACTTGAAAGAAAAAGAAGTAAGAAAGCTTGAGACTTTGAGAGATTTTGCAAGAAGTGAGCAAAGGAATGAAGTTGTGTAGTGTTGTGTATTTATAGGCAAATGAATCATGAAGGAGTGAAGGGGGAGGGGCTAGCCGAAACTTCTCCAAGAAGAAGGAGGGAAGAAAAATCTCTTGTGTTGTCATTCATGGTGTCATAGGTCATAGGTCTTAGGGTGGCTTTTGAAGGACAATCTTGATTGACTACATAAAATATCATTCTTTTGAATTTTTGGGGGGAAGTGGCCGAAAATTATAAGGCAAAGGGAGGGAAGATTTCATTCAATTTAATCGTGTACTAATGAAGTGTTTAGGAGTAAACAAGGTTAGGTCACTAATTAAGGTTGTGTGCCTAAGTGTTTAGGTGAACTAAGTAGATGATTAGGACCATTAATACCTTGGATTAAGAGTGATCTTGTAGGATTAACGGAGTCAAACTCCTATGACTATTGATTAAAGTGTGACAACTTTTTCTTGGGAAAGGAAGTGTTCTTGGGAATGGAAGTGTGAATAGTTAAAATACTATTTATAGTTGCTTTTTCTTTAAAAAAAGAAAAGAATTAGAATTCAGTTGTAAATTTCCTTAAGCAATTTTAGGTTCTAATCAACCTTAAATAATTATTTTAACTCTAGATTAATTAAGAAAATTAATTAACCTTTCATTAGAGCCTAATATTGCTTAAGTAACTCGTTAGACTTAAAATGCACTAAGTAGAGGTAAAATCGTAATTTTTACCAAAAGTTGCCCGGGACCTTCGGGACTTAAACGAATATAGTTCATGCTTTAAAACATCATTTTTGATCTTCGGGACGACTCCGGGTCAGAGTCAAAACTTAAAGTTGCCTTAAATCAGGTTAGGGGTATTTTGGTCATTTATACACAGAAACCTTAGAAATGAGATTTTTCTGCCTTGTTAACATTCATAAACATATAATCCCCTTCATATATCATAAAAGCCTTGTGAGGATGGCCGAGGCCGGTCGTCCTCCTCGGCCATCCTCATGTTTCAGGTAAAAAAGACCTCAGGGGCATTTTGGTCATTTATAAATTTAGAAAAAAACGGGGCGTTACAGATAGCATGTATGGAAATTAAATTTTCTAGTGCAAATTAGATCATATTATTTCTTAAAAAAGAAACTCTTGAATAAATGTTAAAAATAAGATGACATAAAATGATTGCTTCATGCTTATGGTTTCCATAAATTATGCCTGTGTGAAGGTGGTTTTAAATTTGAAAGAATATGGATCAATTTAAATTGACATGACCTTGGATTGATTGTTTTAATTAATTTTTTGAATATACTTTATTTATATATTTTTAACTAAAAGGTATAATAAATCAACATACTTATTAAAACCCTATTTTCATTTTCTCATAAAAAAATTATTCCTTTATTCTGAACAACGAAAATAGAGAAACCCAAACCCAAAGTGACTGAAAGTGTAATAATGCCAAAAAATTTTATTTTAACTTTATTCACACTAAATTCTTTGAATCCATTGTCATTTTGTAACGCCCCAATTTTTACTGTAATTTTTACTGTCATTAGAAATTACTCAATTACCGAATTACCGTAGGTAATTATTACATAAGAGTTGAGGCCGAACAATCCTCAATAAAGGAATATAACATTAGAAGAGAGGTTAGGAACGATTCATGCGAGAGTCGCAAATCCCAAATTTCTGTACGTATAAAATGACCAAAATGCCCCTGAAGTTATTTTACTCAGAAAATGAGGATTGTGGGCCCCACCTATTCTCAAGGGGATATTTTGAGGATAATAAGGGATTGTTTGTGTTATGTGTGTTAATAGAGCAGAAGGATCTCAATTTTGAGTTAACGCGAAATGACCAAACGCCCATGGTTTGTTTTAACTCCGATGTCGTGCCATTGAGTCCGAACCTCACTAAAATGTTTTAAAATGTGTTTTTAAGCCATGATTAACCATTGGTTAAGCTCGGGTGGCCTCGGGCAATTTTTAAGTGAAAGTGCGATTTTGCCCTGTTTTTGGCGATTTTGAATTTCGGGATTTTTGATTCAGTATACCGAAACCTAAGCAATATTAGGCTCAAATTAAAGCTTATTAAATTCTAAATATTAATCTAGAGTCAAAATTATGTATTTAGATTGATCAGAACCCAAAATTGCTCAAAAACACCCAAATTGCTTACTAATTCACTTAAACCCTTAGCGGTAAATTCTCTAAATTACATGAATACCTTGCCTACACCTAAATAATGCATGGAACACACAAATTTCACTTCTTTGGGCTGTAATGGATGAAATTATTGATGCCATTATGCAGCTGAATTATTGCCAAAAGTTGCACTAAAACAAAATGCCAAAATGTCACCATAAGAGACATAATTCCTTAATTTCATACAATTTTGTCTAAAATGATTTTCCTCCCTTATTTCTCCTGCAAAATTCCGTCCACTACCTCATCATTTTGGCCAATTAGAAGCCTCAAAATCTTCTATAAATAGGCTTGCTTGAGTGGTCTTGGAATGCTTGGTTCATAACTAGTTTTTAGGAGCACCAAAAACTTTCTTTCTTCCTCCTCTTTGGCTGAATTCTTTCTTCAATTTTTCAAAGAGATTTTGTTTCATTTCACTTCAAGAAACCAAGTTCTCTTCCTCTTCTTCAACTCAGATTAGGTAGGGAGTAGTTTCTAAATTTATTTCTATGCTTTGAGGAGTTGTGTTTTTAGCTCAAAATGATGAAATTATGAACTTGCCTTAGCTTTTCATTTTGGTTTTCCTCTTCAATTTTTCTTTAACCAATTCAACCATATGGCCTAGGTGGAACTAAGATGATGGCTTGATGATGAGGACCTTGAGGGTGGGTTGTAAATCCATCACAAGTTAGGCCTCTAAAGCTTGAAAATTCCACTATGATCCGGTGCATCGCTCGTATCATTTTGAAGGGAGGTGCGCAGTTCGTGTTTTTATTTACATAGGTCGTCCATTTGCACATCCTGTCCTTAGTTATCGATTTTCTCCTACTTCTCCCTATGGCGATGAAATGGTTTTCGAACATGCACGTCCACTTGATGAAAGGATGTTACGTTCTTATTCCGCTTCGTCTGCTGTCCATGGATTTCCAGAGTATGTTCCCGAGATGAGATATTCTGAAACTGATCCTTCAGAGGACACTCCTACTCATGTATGTTCTGAGAGCTCTGCTCCTACTCCCACACGTGTAAGAGAGGGTAGTGAGGAAACAGTTGTTCAGCCGAGGTTAGCGAGAAGGCCGTCCATGCGACCTCGACTGGTGCATCTCGTGTGTCCCGTCGAGGCAGCTCATCAGTGGATCGGATTTATTCCCCCATTTCCAGGACAGTGGCCATTGAAGGTTCTTAGTAGATTTATGTGTGATCATGCACCCTAGTTTTAGGATAACCTTCCCGGCTTATGGAGTTATCTAGTTTAGGGGCATGTATTTCCTTAAGTATATTTTCTTTTATGGGTTTGCATAAGATAATGATGTATGAACATAACCCACCCTTTGAGTGAGGTTATTGTATGTAAATATATGCTATAATGTGCTTATGGATGTTATATGATGGAGCCTAAGTGATATGATGTGATATATTCTTAAACGTCTTATTATACCCCGCTTACTCGTTCACGTTGTACTCGGCTCATGTTTTCAATTATGTGTTTAAAAAAAAATGGCTCGTAATTTCACTAAGTATTTTCAAATTATGAAGAAAGAACCAAAGCAAGGAGTAAAGTCTAGTCATTAATCAGATTCAACCTAGTTGTATCTGGTTAATTACTAGGGTGTTACACATTTCATAACCAAAGCCTTTTTTTTTTAAATAGCTTTTAAAAAACTCATAATCTACCAAAACCGATTATAATTGAAAACACATTTGTCTATAATATTTTAATATTTAATATTTTAATGATATATAATATATTGATATATGTTTTGTTTATATTATTTGTTAATATTTTAATATTAAATAATTTTAATCAGAATATTGATGAGTCTTATGATTTAAATTAAGGCTTATAATAGTTTGAAATTCAATAGTTAATGTAGAATATTCATGTTGTGATAATGAAGGAGAGACATGGAGATAATTTTTTCAAAAACAATTAATATTA
This sequence comes from Dalbergia cochinchinensis, assembly GCA_031216125.1. Classification (NCBI taxonomy): domain Eukaryota; kingdom Viridiplantae; phylum Streptophyta; class Magnoliopsida; order Fabales; family Fabaceae; genus Dalbergia; species Dalbergia cochinchinensis. The sequence goes on from CM062372.1 coordinate 43,699,842, forward strand.
GAGTTATAAAAATTGTAGGCCCTAAATTACTTTAAAAATGACACATGTTAAAATTTTCTTGAGTATGAGTTGAAATTATTAATATAATAGATAGTAGATAGCTAAGGTTTTTTTCCAAAAATTATTATTAACCAATCAAATTATTATTTCTAAACATTGTACTTAAATAATTCTTTCGAAACCAAATCATTTAGGTCCTTATGCAACCATCTTTCCAAAAAAATTGTGTTTGACACTCAATGTTTAAATAGAATAATTGAATTTATTTAACTAATTTATAGTTTTTTTTAAAAAAGTTTAACGGATATAAAGTTAAATCCAAATATTCCTTTTGGTTTTTATTTCTTTCAATAATTCCTTTTGTTATTTCTCTAGTTATTAAAATTAAAATTAAACGTAATGTCACTTTTTAAAAATTAAAAAGTATAAATTTAGTCCCTTTGAAATTTAAAAATTCAGAAAAAAAGAACCACTCAAAGCGTGACACTTGTCAAGCCTCATTGTTTAGTCCTCTAAATTATTATTAGTATAGATTTTTGTAGTGCAATCCTTTTATTAAATATCAGTGATTATTAATGATATTATAACAATATATAATAATTACAGTCTTATTTTTTAAAAAATAATTAATAATTAACTTCTTAAAAATTATATGTCCTAAATCATTCTCATATGACACTTGAAAAACTTTTCCTTATAAGAATCTAAAATATTAATATTATAGATAGATTATAGATAACCTATCATGCATGATGCTATCAATTTAGCACTTCAATTTAACATAATTCAAAGCCATTATGGAACTGGAATAATGACCTCACATTATATCACAATTGAAATCCATCATAGCCAGAAACGGGAAAATAGCATCAATGTAATAAGCTACATATCGGCTGCATTTTTATAAATGCAACTGCACAATATGGAGTAGCTTTTATATTAACTTGAGTCCATCCACAGTAAGCAGAAAACATACCGGTTCCAAAATTATGATTAATAGCTAACGAAATGAATAGTGCAGAGAAATAAAACACAGAACAAGAGAAGAAAAAAAAGGAATTTAGAATTTAAATAATACACAAAAGAGTTCAAAGCACGCACTTGCACCAATCTTTATTCGAGAATATTTGAAAACCTTGGAGTTTCCAGAAATACAACACTAGCATCATGAAGGGCAAGGATAAAGCAGGCAATTATGCAAAACTGCAAATGCAACATTTGCAAGTTGTCTCTCTGACTTGATAAGTCACTCAACCTTAACTAAGGAGAAAATAATGCTCAATATCATATGATAAAAAAAAAAGAAGATTTCTGCACTATTAATTATGAGCAATCTCTCCTGCCGTCCTTCAACTTGAAATGGGTCATCTTCAATTTTTACGTTCTTGAAATGGGTCATTCTAGTTTTAAAAAACCATTTTAATGCTATTCACAGTTTTGGAGTTGTTAAAACTAGGTAAATACCACAACCGTACAATATGAATCCTAGGCCTCCAACATTCTATAACAGGGAGATTTTTTTTTTTTGATAATTAATATTGGCTCAAACCCATGGCAGCCTACCTATAACAGGAGAGATATTCTCAATAGAATCTATTCAGGCCATTGGGAAAACAAAGAGGACTGTGCGTTTGAGGAAAGTATATCAACGGGATAACACAATAGTAGAAGGAGCACAGAACACCAAATAGACATAGATGACATATGTAACACCTTTAAAACTTATTTAAAAATTTATTTGAACTTTATTAGTGAGAATTTTGAAAATTCGATAGATGTAGCAATGATAAGGATGACCCAATGGACGAGTTGAACAAAAAATTCGAGCCGGCATGAATAGTGATTTTTGGGGTCATAAATGAATACTAACTATATAATCAGGGCCAAAGGTGTCTGGGACTAGGGGAACTAGACTCGAGGACCAAGATAGAGTATTAGATATGGGTCCCACATAGAATATTGGTCATGGGACCCACATAAAGATATTTTAAGTTTATCTGGTATGATATTTTACCTGTTCGATAGAGTTTTGATGTGCGATTTTTAATACCATAAAAGTTACTTGATGGCCAAATAACCTTTATTAACCATTTTATGCCAAGTGGATGGCAAGAATTGAAACTTGAAAAGCAAGTTTTAATCATGGCCTTTCATTTATTATTATTTTACCCGGGTGCCAATACTTATCTGTTAGGTGGAATTTCAGTGTGCGATTAACACCGAAAAATCTACTTACTTCTCAAGTTAAAGTGAACCACTTATGTTGAGCCAAGTGGATAGTCAAGATTCATTCATTGACCAAGAAAACAATCCTAGCCATTTATTTCATTTTCTTTTCAAAAGAAAGGAAAAAGCATGAAACCGGATAAATATTACCACCAAAATTAGGATAAATACAACACAACCAACCTTATCGCTCCATCATCATCAATTTTGGCCAGAACTGTCCAAGAACACCTCCTCGATTGTTCTACTCTCAAACGCTCCTTCTTGGTTTCAGATCCTCAAAACACTATCTCAAAATCACTAAAACACCAAGATTCCTTCATAAAACTTGTTCTACACATCACAATCTACTAAACCAATTGATTGGAATTTTGAATCATCTTCACTTTCCACATTGAGCTATCATCCTCTACTATTTAAGGAAGGGCTTGGAGCTATTTGGAAGGTTTGAAGTTAGGAAAACACCATTTTTAAAAGATCCTTTGTAGTTAAAAGCCTTAAAGCTTTACAAGTAGGGATTTTGAACCTTTTTCTGTTTCAAATTTGTTTCTCTAACTTGGTTACTCATTCAACTTGATATTTTTGGTTGTATTAGTTAATAATATATAGATATTGATGTGTCTAAATTGGTGGAGTGTTTTGATGATGTTAGAAAATCCTTTTTCTCTCAAAATGTGTTTTGAACTATGTTGCCGGAAATCCCAGTTTTAGGCAAACAGATGGATTTACTCAATTTTTCTGACCTATTTAGAGACCTTGTCTTGAGCTAAAGATAACATGTTAAGGTGTTTTTAGTATTTTTCTTGGGTCTTAAAAATAAAGTTTACTATTTTCTAAAAATCAAAATGTAACACCTTAATATTTAACTCAATAAGCCTAGGACGCATTTAAGTTAATTATTAGTTGTTACTCTTTGTTTCAGTTCTTAACTTTCATTTTGTCAAAACACTTTGCGAAAATATAGGTAAATTGTTTTTTGAAACTTAAAGTGAAAAACATGAGCCGTGTGGATTTAAAAGAACTACATCGTACGATATGCCAGCAAGTCGATAAGAAATTAAACACGCCATAAGCAAACATGAATCCAAGTGAATACAACTCATAAGCATAACACAACATCATGGAGGCATTCATTAATAACATCATAGGTTCCATAATACATAACGTAATATAAATACTTAAAAAGAGTAGCATCATACCCACCATGAATGGTTAGGTTAGTACAGTCATCCATAAAGACAGAAAAAGAAAAGATCACAGAATGCCTAGCCAAGGTCCCTCCTCTCCACTACTACTATTGGGGTGCGCCTATAGTAGATAACCTTTAAGATACAAAAGAAGGCTATCATTGCCATGGCAAAAGCATTGGCACCCCCGGGTCCACTGCTCACTCCTACTGCTGCCCTCCCCCGGGGGGAGGAAGGTACCTCAACGTGGTCACATAGCCACCCTCATTCCTCTCCTAGGCTAGGTCACAGTAGCCTTGCTACGGCCTCCAGTATCCATGGGAACAGTCAGTGTAGAACCCTCTAAAGGGCACTGAATAGCTGAGTCCTTGGACGGGTTATACTGAAAGTCCATCATGGGTGATTGAGGAACATACTTTGGGAAGTCACGGATGGAAGAACCGGCAGGATGGGTGCAGCGGGTTACGAGGACGAGCACACTTGAAGATGAGGTCATCATCGAAAGGAAAAGTAGGAGAAAACCCGAAGCTAGAAACCGGATGTGCAAAAGGGCACTCCATGAACACAAAAAGGCGTACAGCATAATGACCCACGAAGTGATATGACCGATGGGTGACGTCGTAGTGCATCTCCCAAGTAGGCGCATCAGCGAAGATCATGAATGAAGCCATCGTCCTCTGAAGATGGGATGGAAAGAAAGAAGGGATGAGAAACTTATAAAAGAATCTCAATAGGGCTCTCGCCTCCTAACATGTGTCATCATCTACGTCCTCAGGAACCTCGGGTTTCATTATGAAATAGTGAGAAGTATGCAAAGTCCAATTTAATTAGTTCCAAGTATTATTAATCCGAGACCCGTCTATTTTAGCATGTGTCTTGATGCAAGGATGCAACATGATATACCATGAATAAATGATCAATTCCACAATCAATGTCATAAAGTAAAGGATGCAAAAACTCTATAACATGATCTTTTTCTCATTAATCTTTTAGGTGACTCTTCTCATTCTCTTATCCTTAGGGGCCACCCTATAGTTCTCTTTTCAAAGATTTTTAGGTTATGAGCTCATATCTCACTAGTCCTCACTAGCCTGTACTTATCTTCTAGATAAGCTAAATCCCGACTCCCAAAGTGCGGGATAGGGGTTATAGGATCACCTTTCATAACCTTTAATTTGGGGAGTCTAAAGGATCACCTTATTGGATCACCTCTCATAACCTTTAATTCAGGGAGTCTAGAAGATCATTTCCATGTATTTTATGCCACCTTAAACTTAGCATGTTGTTTAATGATGCAAGCATCAGCATATGATCACATCACCATAATTCATCAATCAACTTATCATGCTCATAAAACACATTAACTATGCATCCTCAAATATCTCAATCATAATTGCCAATTCATATAAACATGCCATTATCAACATTTTATTAAAGGTAAATATACTCCTACCCACTATGCTGGAATCAAGGATTGGACTCAGCTAATGCATATGCTATATTCAATAAGGTGTATACTCACATACATGAGGTATTAAAGATGATCACATATATTATACACATAGCCATGCTCAAGTTATCGATAAGCCCTTAAACGGGTCAAACTATAAATCGGGTTAACCTAACATTAGTAATTATTCTTTTATGCATCTAAGAGATTAATTACTATGATTTCCACTGATTTTTAACCCCATAAACATCACTACTAATGGCTGTAAAGTCTTTTAGACAGCACCTAAAACTAAAACGTTTTGGGGTTCTAGAAGTTATGTTTTTGACCCTTTCTTATTACTGGTTTTTCCTAATATGCTAAAATTAATTCCTATACCAATTATGAGAGATTCCTACACATTTAATAAGTGTGAAACATCTTTTTACCAAATTATAACTTGCTGGACAAAATCCACAACTTTCATCCTTAAGGGTTCTAGAAATCACATTTTTTATCCTTTCTAGTTACTAGTCTTTCCTTAAGTGCTAAAAATAATTATTACACTAATTATTAACAAATTTTACAAACTTAAACAACCTGAAATAGCACCATACAGTACTAAATCAATTTGGGCAGTTACCAAAAATGGAGTTGTCAAAGGCTTCCAAAATTACAATTTTATGTGTTTCTAGTTACTAGTTTTTACCTATGCTGCCAAGGATGATTTCCACAACAATTACTAGTAATTTTTACACCTCTAACCCATTCCAAACAACACATGACAGAAATAAAAGAATCAAATCAATAGCCATAATCTAACTTCTAATAGCATCGAAAAGTTACAAGATCAAGCATTTCTAGTAACTAGTTTTCTTCCAAAATAAATAAAGAGATCGTTGATACATGTTTTGAACCTTAAGATAAAATAAAATTCCATTTTCAAGACCAACACTAGTCATGGCCGAAAATACCATCAAGAGAGGTAACCATGACTAGAACTTCCATTTAAGATATAAGGGCAAGTCTTTGAGCTCTAGTTATTTAGGTGATGGAAAGAAAATAAAGGTGATATGCAACCTCATTTTAGCCTTTATTATTAAGGGGGTGATGGCTTGGAAAAGTAAATATGATTTGCAAGACTTGATGTAACACCCTCCCAACTACCATGTTTTACTCAAGCGTTAACACAGTAATTAGAAAAGTATTACTTACATTCATGATCTATGCTAGACGAAAGAAAGGAAATCAAATGATTTAGACACATATGTCGCCAAACTCGTATATACATATATGAACATCATTTTTAAGTTTGCAATATGTACATTGTACTGATACTATACTGGTTAACTTCTAAGCTCATCAAGAACTCAGTTCACAAAAGAAAAGAACACCTCCAATATCTAATCTAACCTATTCAAAGTTGAGGTCTAGCAAAATTTTATACAAACAGAAATAAACCTCACAACATTTAATACGATCAATCTGCAGGTTAGCAGGTCATTAGTACTAACTACCACTATATACATATCAGGAGTCCCTGAAGATCTCACATCCCACTAGATGAACCCATTGGCCATCGGTATGATAGCCTCACCTCGGCCCGGGGCATCAGGACCCTCCGATGGGTTTGCTGGAGGGGGTGCTGGTGGTGTAGGTGGGACATCAAATATCACTGGGTGTGCCAAGTGGAGAGGCACACCATCATAAGGGAAAGCAGGGTCAAAGTCAGCTATAAATACTGATGTACTAAAAGAACGGCCGAAAAACACATAGGTACGAACTTGCGAATTACCCACTACATATAGAGAGTCGAGAGCAGGATCATAATGCCACACCCACTGTGGCGAGTCAAGGTAAAATACTAGTGATGGCATCTGCTGGATCTGATTAACACAAAGTAAATGCAACCGAAGGGATGAGAATATTATAAAATCCTCAGTAGGGTATTCCCTCAGGTATAATGTGAAACATAATTGATAAGCTCATTCATGTGGGAATACTCATGCAAAACTATGTGTATCAATATCAAGGTATATACATCATGTAAAATCAAGTACAAGAATAATAATGATTCGTGCATTGTTCTTTTTCTCATTAACATAGGGAAGGCTTAATCTCACATCAAATGATGTTTGTAGTGGAATCACTCCACAAGAACTATTGACTACTAGGACATGAGCTCATTCCTATATGTCGATACGCCTACCGACTCATCAAATTCCCAGGGAAGCTCTTACTTTTGCCTTCCCCCTTCAACTACATAAGCCTTGTCTCTATTTTCCCCATATGTTAAAAACTTGCACAATTACCAGTCATATTTTCTCTTCTATCACCACAATACTCATATCATATATTTCTTTTATTCAAGGGAATTCTTACATCACAAATAAGTATTTAATTCCATTGGAGTCTCATAAGCATTCCTTTAAAATAGCTATCCTGTATACATATACCATATACTTGAATTAAATGCCATACCATTATTAAATTAAGACATTCTCACCGTTTCAACACCCTGGTAGATCTACTACTCCAGGAACAATATTTAATTCCCACATCAAATGACCAATTCAAGAGCCATAAAAATTATTTATGAGACATCAATGTGTCTAAAAGGCCTGTATAAATTCCCAAACAAATGGTGTTCTCTAACCTTATCAAATAAATTTTGCAAATCTGGTGGTCAGAGACCACTTGTTCACAGCTTAGATCAGGACTCTCATAATTTTCGACCCCACCAATTGATTAAATCAACTCAAGATAAAATTCAAAGTTGCAATTCAATGTGTTATCAGCTTCCCATTAAAATTTCAAAGAATAAATCCATCTTTTACTATGATAAAAAAATCACACAATTTTACTGCCTCAGCTTCAACATTTCAGGCAGCATAGTCACAACTTCAGTTCTTGATTTTTTAAACACATAGAAAGTACCCATAATGACCCCAACTTTTTATTAGAGACTCCTTAACATGTTAATTACATCCCATAAGATTTTCAACTGAATCTAAGATCTCTAGATATATTAGAAAATTCGACAAAATTTACTGCTTGCTTCAAACCGGGATTTTCTAGCAACAATGTTCAAGAATCATAAATTTTTTTCAAGCAGACAAAATCCTGAACATGGCCCAAGGAAAATCATGGGGTTGTCTTAGGATGTTAACTTCAACATATAATTTTTATAGCTCATAAAACTGAGATATGAAAATCCAGCAAACTAATTCAAAGTCTCTCTTGATAAAAATGATTTTTCCACAACACCAAACACTCCACCAAAATTAATACATCAATATCAACATATGATCAACCAATAAAATCAGAAATCTTAAGACAAAACCAATCAGAATTTTCAGAGTAAATTTTGAAACAAAAGAGGACAAATAAACTTTACCCTTGGAAGCTAATGTTTCGTTAGCTTTTGTATACTTCAAGATAGATGTTCTCCACCCCAAAACTCTTGAAACACACTTAGATCCTCCCCTAATCAGTGATGGGTGAGGTATTAAAGTGAGATTTTGAAAAATCTAATCGGTTATATTTGTAGAGGTTGAAGTGTAGAACAAGTTTGCTTAAGGAAGTTTTTGATTCTAACAATATTTGGTCTGGGATTTTGGAGGTTGAAATTCAAAGTTAGCAAAGGTTTTTAGATGAGAAGAAATGGGTTCTCTACTGCTTCTCTTTTTGGCCGAAAATAAAGATGAAAAAGATGAGGTTAGGTGAGTTAAATATATCTATTAAGGAGTGTTTTGATTGGTTGAAAAATAAAATATAGTTCTTTCCATTAAAAGGGTTTAAAATCAATGGCTAGGATTTGATCTTTCATCCAAGATGAAATCCTAGCCATTCACTTGGTATTCAAGTGGATATACTTCATTATTTGTAGATATTAACTAGTTTTTGGTGTTAGAAATTGAACACCGAAATTTCATCAAATGGGCGAAACAATGTACCTGAGAAATCAAACATTGCCCGAAAAATAATTATTCCTAAAATCATTATTCCTACCTATTTCTAAACATAATCTTATAATTTCTCAATTTTGGGCATCTCCGAGGCCCAATTCTAAGGTTTCGGTTGTCCCGGCAGACCTGCGGGGCCCACAAAATACTATTCATATTTTTTTTTTGTTTGCTTCCTTGAATCATTCTCATCATTTCCATATCTATCAAAATCTTAAAATTCTAATTAATAAAACCTCATTTAATTTCTAAAGAGAATTAGGGTGTTACACTTGAAATATAAATATGAGAATGCAAGTTTATTTTAAAGTCTTTGGAACCTTAGGTGATGACTTGAAACATAAATATGAAATGCAAAGCTTGAACTTTAAACATGAGAATGCAAGTCCATTTCTTTAGTCTTCAAGATTTAAAGTGATAACTTAAAAAATAAATATGAGGTGCAAGGCATTGAAGCATAAATATGAGATGTAAGAGCTTGAAATATAAATATGATGCAAATCTATTTTTACATCTTATTAGAGCTCATTTCAAGACTTTAAGGAATAATACTTGTAACCCCATTTTATCTCAACAAATGGAAGCGAGCTTTAGAGTCTCTCATCATTATGGTTCCAAGAACCTTGTTTCTTTAGACTCACCATCAAGCTCAAAGGAAAAACAAAGAAAACCAAATAACATTTTCACTTGCTAGGAACCTTTAAAACAAAAAAAAAATGAAATCTTGAGCTTTAGAGGTCAAACAAATGATGGTATCACAACCAACATACAAGATCCTCATTATCAAGCCATGATTGTTGAACATCAAAGGCCAACAAGGCCGACAAAGAAAATGAAAGAAAAAGGAAACTTGAAACCAAAAAAGAAAGGAAAGAAGAGAACCAACACTTCATTCATTCAAACCCAAAATAACCAAAGAAAAAGAGAAAGACTCAAAGTAAAAATCCCTAGCAAAGTTAATTTCTTGTTGCAAAGAAAGAGCTTGGTCTTGTACAAGAAAATGAGAAGAAAAAAAATCTTCTCTTGGGTTCAATATAGGTTTCGACCAAAGGAGGAAGAAAAGGAAGGAAAGTTTTTCTGGAGTTCTTGTTCTCAAAGATGGAAAGGTTATGTTTCTTGAGGGTGGTTTATGGTGGTTTGAGATTGAGAGGTGGTGGTGGGTGGTAGTTCTTATGGTGGTGGAGGAAGAAAAAGAAATCTTTGGGAGGTGAGAGAAAAGAAAATTTGAGAGCTCTTTTTTGACACAAAGCTTTGGCCAAAAAAGTGGATGGGAAGAAATGAGAGTTTGTGAATGTTTGTGTGTTAAATAAAAAACTACACATGGGGGGTATGGCCTATGGAGTGGTCGGCCATGAGGAAAGCATGGGTGGGGGAGATATTGTTATTTCGTTTGTGTTAGGAGTTATGTTTAAAGATAAATTTGATTAGGTATTTGATTAGGAATTGGTAAATGAATGTTTAGGTAAGATAACAAATGATTAAGGTCATGCAAGACAAGATCAAAGAGTTGTCTTGCTCAATTAGTGGGAATCCACCTTTATTAGCAAGGAATCACATCACATCATGGTTCCCATGATTTTAGGAATTGGAGAGAAAAAATACTATTTCAAATGACATAACACAAAGTCTTAGATTAAGGGATTTTGAATTTTCCTAAGCAATTTTAGGTTCTAATTACCCTCAATTAATTATTTTGACTCAAGATTAATAATTAAAATTAATAAATCTTTAATTAGAGCCTAATTTTTGCCTATGTTTCCTTAATCACACGATTAAGCTCGTTATGCCCTTAATTAGGGGCAAAATGGTAATTTTACATAAAAACTCCCTGGACTGTCTAGGATTAAACGGATATCATGCATCCCTTAAAAATGACATTTCAAACTCTCGGGTAAAGTCCGAGTCCAAACGGTAATTAATCCTGCATTAAATTACCGCAGGGGTATTTTGATAATTTCACATGCAGAAAACCAAAAATAAGATTCTTCACCTCTATTAACACACATAACACACATAATCCCCGTTCAATATTAAAACAGCCCTTTGAGGATGGCCGAGACTGGCTATCCTTATTTCCCAGGTAAAAATGACTCCAGGTGCATTTTGGTCATTCGTACACAGGCAAAGCCGGGCCTTACATTACTCCCCTCCTTAAAAAGAATTTCGCCCTCAAAATTTGTTACCTAAGAAAAGCTCAGGGTAAAGCGTCTACATCTCAGATTCCAGCTCCCACGTGAAATCTTCCATTTTTCCCTATGCCCACACTACTTTGACTAGAAATACGGTTTTATTCCGTAATTACTTGACTCCTTTGTCCACGATCCTCGTAAGTGGTAGGTTAAAGGTCAAGTCCTCCCTTAATTGTACTTGTTCTAGCTCTAACACATGGCTAAGGTCGAAGTGATACTTCCTCAATTGAGAGACATGAAAGACATTGTGAAGGTTGGACAAGTTGGATGGTAAGGCTATTCGGTACGCTACTGACTAGACTCAACTAAGGATCTCGAAGGGACCAAAAATCTGGGGCTCAACTTTTTGACTCTCATGGCTCGTCCTATGCCTGTTGTAGGGATGATCCTAAGGAGCACATGTTCTCCCTCTTGAAATTCCAATGGTTTTCACCACGTATCCGCATAGTTTTTCTACAGACTTTGGGCAGTAAGAATCTTATCCCTTATCCTCTTGATCTGTTCCGTTGTTTCTCTTACAACCTTAGGTCCTATCATGCCTTGTTCTCCAAGTTCATACCAACGCAGAAGGGATTGACACTTTCTCCCATATAAACCTTCATATGGTGACATACCGATGCTTGCATGATAACTATTGTTATACGCAAACTCGATCAATGGTAGATACTTGTCCTAACTTCCTCTTTGGTCCAACACGCACGCCCTCAACATATCCTCTAATGTTTGTATGGTCCTCTCGGATTGGCCATCTGTTTGAGGGTGTTAAGCCATGCTTAGGCACAACTTTGAACCAAACGCCTTATGAAAGGCTCTCTAAAAGCATGACGTAAACTGTGGATCTCGGTCTGAGATTATCATTGACGGCACTCCATGTAACATCACAATCTCTTAGATGTACAACTGGGCTAGCCTATCTAAGGAGTGAAAGAAATGGGCCGACTTAGTTAGTCGATCCACGATTACCCATATGGCATCATGACCCGCTTGGGTCCTAGGTAGCCTTGTCACAAAATCTATCGAGATGCTATCCCATTTCCATTCAAGGATTGACAGGGGTTGCAACATTCTAAAGGGTTTTTGGTGGTCAATCTTCACCTTATGACTGACTAAGCACTTACTTACCCATGTCCCCATGTCTCTTTTCAATCCGAGCCCAAAACATCTTCTTCAAATCCTGGTACATCTTGGTGGTGCCAAGGTGAATGGTGAAATGGATCTTATGGGCCTCCTCCAAGATCTCCCTTCGGAGGTCACCACTTGTCGGTACACAAATCTAGCCTTGAACTTCCACAATCCATCAGCTTCTTTAGTAAAACCCTTCAACTTTCCTAACTTGACTGCCTCTATTGTCTCCTTGAACTCCTCATCCTCTTGTTTGAGCTCGAGTAATTCTTTCCTTGAATTCACTTGTTATACTGAGGTGGCATACTCGTATGCTCTCAGTGGTTAACGTTATCCCTAGGTTCATGTCTCTAAACTTCTCTATCAGCTCCATCTTCTTTACCATCATATGTAACAGATGTAATGACTTCCGACTCAAGGTGTTAGCTACCACATTGACCTTGTTGGGATGGTAATTCACCCAAAGTCGTAGTCCTTCAAGAATTTCATCCATCTCCTCTGCCCCATATTCAACTCCTTTTGATAAAAAAGGTACTTAAGACTCTTATGATAAAAGAACACCTCAAACTTTACTCCGTATAAATGGTGCCTTCACACCTTCAAGGCAAACACCACGGCGGCTAACTCAAGATCATGGGTAGAGTAGTTTGCTTCATGAGGCTACACTTGCTTATTTTGCATCAACAAACAGCCTAAACCTCTCCAGAAGCATCATAATACACCTTAAAAGGCATATTGGGGTTAAGTAACACTAGCACTGGGGTTATGGTTATCTTCACCTTCAACTCTTAGAAACTCTTTTCACACTCGGGAGTCCATACAAAAGGGGCATTCTTCCTAGTAAGCTTGGTCAAGGGTAAGGAAATCTGAGAAAATCCCTTAATGATTCTACGATGGTAGCCAACCAGCCCTAAAAAGCTCCATATCTCTATTACTGTAGTAGGTCTCTCCCAGCTCATCATAACCTCTATCTTTACTAGGATCTACTGCTATATCACCTTTTGACACTATATGCCCTAAGAATTTCACTTCATCCAACCAAAATTCATACTTAGACAACTTGGCATATAGTTTCTTTTCCTTTAGAATCTCCAAAACTAACCTCAAATGACGCTCATGCTCCTCATGGGTCGTCAAATAGATGAGTATATCATCTATAAAAATAACCACAAACTGATCTAAATAGGGTCTAAAGATCCTATTCATATAATCCATAAACACAGCAAGAGTATTAGTCAGTCCAAACGACATAATCGTGAACTCAAAGTGTCCATACCGAGTTCTAAAAGCAGTCTTAGGTATGTCCTCATTCTTTACTCTAATCTGGTGATAACCTGACCTCAAATCAATCTTAAAAAACACAACTACTCCTCTCGACTAATCCATCAAATCATCAATCCTAGGTAAATAGTACTTGTTTTTCACTGTCACTCAGTTCAACTGCCTATAATCCACACAAACCCTCGTACTCCCATCCTTCTTCATGACAAACAATACTGTAACTCCCTATGGTGATGCACTAAGCCTCACAAACTTTTTCTCTAATAGCTCCTCCGACTAGATTTTCAACTCGATTAACTCCAACGAGGACATCCTATAGGGTGCTATGGATATAGGTCCAATTCCCAAAACCAACTCTATAGAGAATTCTATTTCTCTTACTAAAGGGAACTCGGGTATCTCACCTGAAAATACCTCGGGATAGTCTCTTACGATATTTATCTTGTCAAAACCCTGCTCAGAGTCTACATCATTAGCAGTTAGGAGAACATATCCTTTACTCATCTCCCCGTAATAGTTGACTTCTACAACATTTATGTAAAGTTTTAGTGATCTACTGGACTCTCTAGGGATAGAAAGAAAAATGACGGACTTGGCATAACAGTTCAACATTACACGGTTGGTGTAAAGCCAATCCATGCCAAGAATCATATCTAATCCTTGCATAGGTAAACAAACTAAATCTAAAACAAAAGGTCTATTTTCAACAATAAAATAACAACTCAAACAACATCTACAAGTCCTAACAGGTTTTCCAGTGGGGGTAGAAACAGTAAAGTCAAAAGGAAGTTCTAACATAGGCAATTTTAAAGACTCAACACTAGCATGTGATATGAATGAATGAGTTATGCCAGAATCAAACAGTACAATTAAGATCCTACAATTCATTTCGTATTTACCTTTTATGAGGTTCCTGGACTTGATCAAGTCTTCAGTACTGAGGGTAATGACCCTCCCTTGGCATTGTGGCTTGGGGTTCGGGGTCGTCGGGTTCCTCTCTTAGCATTCCCATGCATAGTGGCTGGGTTTTCTACACTTGTAGCAAACCCCTTGACCCTGCTACCAACTAGCAGGGTCGATCTCCGTGTGGTTTCCCATCCTTGGGGCATACGGTGGTAAGTATAGGTCTTGGAGGTGTAGTCAGAGCCTTCTGGAGTGCTTTGCCATTAGGACCACTAGATCCCCATTGATGATATTCCCTCCTGGGGCCTTGTAGTTTGAACTGTGAGCTGAACTGCGGCTTGGGCTGTGGTCTGATTAGTGACTTAAACCTTGGAGCTGGCGGTGCTAGCCTCTTGGCGAAGTTGTTTGCTCTTGGTGCGCTCAGCTTCTTTTGGCCATCTTCGATAATGCGGCATTGTTGACTAGGGTGGGCAAATCCCTAATCTCTAAGTGTGGACAGCGATATTAATCTCCGGCTTCAACCCAGCTTCATACTTGATGCACTTCCACACTTCGTCGGGGTTCCCTTGAAATACTCTGGAAAACTTGCTCAGCTCCTCAAACTTTGTAGTGTATTGCGCGATGCTCATGCCTCCTTGCGCCAGTTGCATAAACTCGATGTCCATAGCATTTCTTACAGACTCCGGGAAGTACTTCTCATAGAAGAAGGCTTTGAGCAGCTCCCAGTTAATTGGTGTGCTAGACGCTTCTAGCAACCTTCGAGTGCAGGTCCACTAGAACTCGGCATCCACCTTTAGCATATAGGTGGCGACCTTCTGCTCCTCTGTACATGTGATTACTGAGAAGATCTTTTCCATGTGCTTGGTCCACTCATTGACGATGTTTGGGTTTAGAGCTCATCGGAATGATGGAGGGTTCGCCTTTCAGAACTCCCTAAACCTGGCATGCTCGAGGCCCTCAACAGTATTAGGACCATGGCCACCATTGCCCTGTTGCTCTATCCATTCGAACATCATCAGCATGGTCCTAGCCACATCTCAGAAAGCTTCAACAGTCTCATCATCCTGAACATTCGCACTTGAAGCTCTAGTCTATCGTGGTAGTGCCATTAGTTCCTAAGCACACAAAACAGCAAACACTGAGATGATTAGGCTCAATACTTCATGTAAAGTGAGCTAGTTACCATGGCACGTTCACATGCAGTAGTCATGCATCTCTATCCTAAAACTTATCCTATTGATAAGGCAACTACTAATGACATCTCTAACGTATTATGCATAAGAAGCATAGTCAGTCCAATCTCAGGCTCCGTGAGAACCGAACCAAGCTCTGATACCAAAATGTAACAACCTAATATTTAACCTAACCCACCTAAGACACATTTAAGTTAATTATTAGTCATTACTCTATATTTTAGTTCTTAACTTTCATTTTGTCAAAACACTTAGCAAAAATATGGATAAATTTTTTTTGAAACTTAAAGTGAAAAACATGAGCCGCGTGGATTTAGAAGAACTACGTCGTACGATACGCCAGAAAGTCAATAAGAAATTAAACACGCCATAAGCAAACATGAATCCAAGTAAATACAACTCATAAGCATAACACAACATCATGGAGGCATTCATTAATAACATCACAGGTTCCATACTACATAACATAATATAAATACTTAAAAAGAGTAGCATTATACCCACCATGAACGGTTAGGTTAGTACAGTCATCCATAAAGACAGAAAAAAGAAAAGATCACAGAATCCCTAGCCAAGGTCCCTCCTTTCCACCATTACTACTGGGGTGCACCTATAGTAGATAACCTCTAAGATACAAAAGAAGGCTATCATCGCCATGGCAAAAGCAACGGCACCCCTGAGTCCACTGTTCGCTCCTACTGCTACCCTCCCCCAGAGAGAGGAAGGTACACAATCCACTGTGCTAGCTCATCGGGTATGGCCAAGCGGTGAACTGGACGGACGTAAGCTCCTCGGCGTGGCCGCATAGCCACCCTCACTCCTCTCCTAGGCTGGGTCACAATAGCCTCGCTATGGCCTCCGACATCCATGGGGACAGTCAGTGTGGAACCCTCCAAAGGGCACTAAGTAGCCGAGTCCTCGGATGGGTCGTATTGAGAGTCTATTGTCGGTGATTAAGGAACATACTCTGAGAAGTCACGGACAACAAAAGCAGCAGGATGGGTGTGGTGGGTCCGCTCCTCACGAAGAGGAGCACCGAAAGGAGAAGTAGCAGAAAACCGGAAGCTAGAAACTAGATGTGTAAAAGGGCGTTCCATGAACACAAAAAGGTGTACAACACAATGACCCATAAAGTGATATGACCAATGGGCGGCGTTGTAGTGCATCTGCTAGGTGGGCACATCAACAAAGATCACGAATGAAGCCATTGTCCTCTGAAGATAGGATGGAAAGAAAGAAAGGATGAGAAACTTATAAAAGAATCTCAGTAGGGCTTTCACCTCCTAACTAGTGTCATCATCTACGTCCTCAGGAACCTCGGGTTTCATTATGAAATAATGGGCAAGTATGCAAAGTCCAATTTAATTAGTTCCAAATATTATTAATCCGAGGCCTGTTTATTTTAGCATGCGTCTTGATACAAGGATGCAACATGATATACCATGACTAAATGACCAATTCCAAGGTCAATGTCATAAAGTAAAGGATGCAAAAACTCTATAACATGATCTTTTCTCATTAAGCTTTTAGGTGACTTAAGCTTCTCATTCTCTTATCCTTGGGGGCCACCCTATAGTTTTATTTTCAGAGATTTCTAGGTTATGAGGTCATACCTCACTAGTCGTTACTAGCCTATACTTATCTTCTAGATAAGCTAATTCCTGGCTCCCAGAGTGCGAGATAGGGGGCATAGGATCACCTTTCATAACCTTTAATTCGGGGAGTTTGGAGGATCATTTCCATGTGTTTTATGTCACCTTAAACTTAGCATGTTGTTTAATGATGCAAACATCAACATATAATCACATCACCATAATTCATCAATCAATTTATCATGCTCATAAAATACATCAACTATGCATCCTGTAACATCCTAATTTTTAACCCAATACTCCTAGAACGTATTTAGGTTAAACATTAGTCTATTACCCTTTTAGTCCCATTCTTTAAAACCTTTCATTAAAATACTTAGCAGAAAATACAGGTAGAATTTTTTTTTTGAAACATAAACCAATGCAAACCTCGCATATCATGAAGCGTAAACATAAAAAGAATATCATAATTAGAAACATCAGCACAACATCATATAACATTAACTTCAAATATTAGGTCACACAACCTTAATAGTATTAATGACATAAGGATATTCCACATTAAATATATTGGGCCCACTCGTAAAGGTTGAGCGTGCAACAATATAAAACTACACATAACTATGATGTGAAAAGACTAAGACTAAGACTATGTCCCCGCTTCCGCTACGCCACTCTGATCTTGACCATCAAGCTACTTCCATGTTGGCATCTTAGGGCAATCCATGGACGTCGTTGTCGACCTTGTTTGAAGACGAAGATGGAAAAGAAAGATAGGGTGAGTGAGAAACTTATACAAGAATCTCAGTAGGGCTTCCCTTTCACGCATGTGTCATCATCATCGTCCTCAGGAACCTCGGGTTTAATTATGAAATAGTGAGCATGCAAAGATTCATTTATTAAGTTCTAAAACAGCCATTATCGAGGCCCGTTCATTTTATCGTGTGTCTTGTAATGAATGCATCATACTTTTTTATGATATGCATGTCAATACTTTATGCAACATTACTCTAAAACATACATCTAACTTCATAGCAAACATGATGTGCATAGAACATGTAAAATGTAACACCCTAAAAATTATCTAAAAATTAATTTGAGCTTTATCAATGATAATTTCAAAAATTTGATAGTTTGAACAATGATGAGGATAATCCAACAGATTTGTAAAAAAAAAAAAAAAAAGTGAATAGTAACTTGCGGGCACCACAGGCCCGCCGGGACAGCCGAAATCCTAGAATTGGGCCCCGGAGATGCCCAAAATTGAGAAATTATATGATTATGGTTAGAAATAGGTAGAATTAAAGATTTTATACCCGAAAATATTTTTCGAGCAATGTTTGATTACCTGGGTACACTGTTTTACCCGTTCGGTAAAATTTCGGTGTGCGATTTTTGACACCGAAAGATAATTTAATCATGATAAATAGATAATGTATATCTATTCAACCCATGTGTAAGGCTAAGATTTAATCTTGGCTTCCAAGATCAAATCCTAGCCATCCATTCTATTATCTTTCTTTAAGAATCATTTATTTATATTATACAATATTCAAGCTTCCTTTACAAGCCAAACACAACAACATCTTCTTCATTAAGTTAACATACATTCACGGACAACAAGAAAGGAGGAACAACAACCTCCATTTCTTTTTCTCAAGAGCTCCAAAATTTATTTCTAACCTCAAAAACCTTAACCTAGAGTTGTTAAAACTTCCAATTTCCTTCACAAAACTTGTTCTACTCTTCGTAATCTACCATTCTAACCGATTGAAATTTCAATTCCTCACTTTGATATCTTATACTCCTCTGCCTAAGGAAGGGTTTGGTGTGGGTTTAGGAGCTTTTAAGTGGAAGGAATCAACTTTGGAGCACTTTAGAGCAAAGGATCCAAAAGACACCAAAAGTAGGGTTTTTAAATCTCTTTTCCTTCCAATCTGTTATTCTATTTCAATCATTGATTTAAATTGGCATTTCTAGATTTATTGGTTGATTATAGATAGATATTGATGTGTTTAATTTGGTGGAGTGTTTGGATGATGTTAGAAATCATTTTTGTTAAAAGAGGTTTTGAACCATGTTGCTGGAATTTCGGTTTTTGTACAGGCAGTATTTGTTCACGAATTTTTTGGTCTTGTTGTGGACATTTTTGTAAGCTGAAAAAATTATATGTTGGAGTTAACATCTTTAGCTAGTCCTACAAATTTTCTTGGGTTTTTATTTTGAGTCAAACTGCCTTAGCAAAATCAAGAACTGAAATTAAGCATATGCTGCCTGAAATGTTGAATCTGAAGCTGTGAACTTGTGAAATTTTATCAACCTAGTAAATGATTCAATTATGAGCTGAACTTTTTACAGGATATTAGAAACATGTTGAGGTTTTACTAGGATTTTTATTTAGAATTTTCTAGGTTCAATTTCTAGGGTCAAAAATTATGAATTTTGGTTCTTGAGCTGAGGTTGGATGGTTTCTGACCACTAAATTTTTAGAATTTTGTTAATATAGAGAACTCTAATTACCCTAAAATTTTTACAGGACCTTGGTGACACATTGAAGTGTCCTTGATAATTTTTATAGTCTCTGAAATGATTGGTTTATGTGCAAATAAATCCATGCCACAATAGTGTGAAATCTGCCATTGTGCTGAAAATAAATTGATGCTTTGAATGGATGAAAATGTAGCATTTTGTACTAGTATGACATGAGTACCTGAATATGAGTATGAGTAATTGAGCATATGAACTTATTGATGAGGTTAGGTACACATAGATACGAATTATTATTACAATTGTTTATATGCGAAAGAAAAGCATAAGATTATGTTTCTTGGACTGGAGAAAGTAAATCCAGTTTGTTAAGGAAAGTAAACCTAACTACCAAGAAAAGTATAAGACTTATAATCCTTGGACTGGAGAAATTAAATCCAGTCTGTCAGGAAAAGTAAACCTGACTACCCTTGAATTGAGTCAGGGAAAGTAAACCTGGCTAGGAATAGGTCTGTGTGAGAATTGAAGAAAGTAAATCCAATGATCATGTATAGGAATGAGCTCAGTCCTGAAAAGCAGTCTATTACCCATTATTGCCACACTGGGGACGGCGGTACGTAACGCCCAAATGTGACAAGATTAGTCAAGGGCCAAGGCAAGTTTTTCTAAGGAATCTTTTGTCTTATATGCCGAGTGAAGAAGTTTAGTATTGATATTGAGACCAATATATTTAAGTGGAAAGTTAGTAGTGTATGATGTTGAGTAGTATGGTATATGTACATTAAGTGATTGAATGTTAAAAGAAACCCACTTCGGAAAGGTGATTTTATAACTTTAAAATGAACCTTTCATATATATATATATATATATATATATATATATATATATATATATATATATATATATATATATATATATATATATATATATATATATATATATATATATATATATTGCATGCCCACTTTTTCTTAATAAACCGAAGTGGCTGGGGCGATGATGATGACATTATGATTGTGTATTTGGGGGAGTTACCCTACTGAGAATTGTATAATTCTCACCCCTATTTTGTGTGTTCTCGTGTCGTCTCCAGGTTGATACAAAAAATCGAGAAACTGCTATGCAACAGAACTCGGAAGTACAATAGGGTAGTAGTTAATACTTTTGTTATGTTGTATTTAGTGGAATGGATATGTATGTAAATAGGTTAGAGGACAAGGTAGGTTAAGGCTCATCAAAGAGATTTCTTAATGTACTGAACTTTGTATTATATGAATATTTTTGTTTTATTGCTATATATTTCAGTAGAATTATGACCAAGTTATTTCGCGAATCAATCCAAATGGCTATAGATATTTAAGAAAGGTCCGCTAATTTATAAGTAACAACCCTCGAGTATGATGTCATGACTTAAGGATGATGCTATACTTGGGAGGATGTTACAATAAGAATCATTTATTTATATTATATCATGTAACGTCCGGGGATTGCGAAGTCGGGGACTGATCGCCAGTGCAAGGAGGCACGGACAAGGAGCGGCTCCTGGTAGACTTCAAAAGCAGAGGAGTGCATGAATGAACCAATTACACACCCGAATGAGAGGGATCCTGAGACTGTATAGGTATGGGACTACACAGTTAAGGAGGGCTTATGTGAATTGATTTGTACTACCTATACCAACAAGATGCATCTTCTTTTCGACAACCCAAACTGAAAAAACTCCACAGTTAAGCGTGCTTGACTTGGAGCAACTTTGGGATGGGTGACCTCCTGGGAAGTTTTCCCAGGAAGCGTGTGAGTGAGGACAAAGCATGCTGAAAAGACCCGTGTTGATTTTTGGGGACAGACGTCAATCCATAAAGCAGCAGGGGATGTTACATAATGCCCCATTTTTCTCTAAACTTTTAAATGACCAAAATGCCCCTGAGGTCATTTTTACCTGAAACATGAGGACGACCGGTCTCGGCCATCCTCATAAGGCTTTTATGATATATGAAGGGGATTATATGTTCATGAATATTAACAAGGCAGAAAAATCTCATTTCTGAGGTTTCTGTGTATGAATGACCAAAATACCCCTAACTTAATTTAAGGCAGTTTTAAGTTTTGACTCCGACCCGGACTCATCCCGGAGATCAAAAATGATGTTTTAAGGCATGAACTATGTTGGTTTAAGTCCCGGAGGTCCCGGGCAACTTTTGGTGAAAATTACGATTTTACCCCCGCTTAGTGCATTCTACGTCTAACGAGTTACTTAACTCAAACCTAAGCAATATTAGGCTCTAATGAAAGGTTAATTAATTTCCTTAATTAATCTAGAGCTAAAATAATTATTTAAGGTTGATTAGAACCTAAAATTACTTAAGAAAATTTACAACTCAATTCTAATTATTTTCTTTCTTTAAAGAAAAAGCAACTATAAATAGTGTTTTAATTATTCACACTTCCATTCCCAAGAACACTTCCTTTCCCAAGAAAAAGTTGTCACACTTTAATCAATAGTCATAGGAGTTTGACTCCATTAATCCTACAAGATCACCCCTAATCCAAGGTATTAATGGTCCTAATCACCTACTTAGTTTGTAACACTCCGAAAATTATTTAAAAATTAATTTGATTTTTATTAGTCATAATTTCAAAAATTTGATAGTTTGAACAATGATGAGGATGATCCAACGGATTTGTAAAAAAAAAAAAACCATGAATAGTAACTTGCGGGCCCTACCGGTCCGTCGGGACAGCCGAAACCATAGAATTGGGACCCGGAGATGCCCGAAATTGAGAAATTATATGATTATGGTTAGAAATAGGTAGAAATAAAGATTTTATACCCGAAATTATTTTTCGAGCAATATTTGATTACCCGGGTACGGTGTTTCACCCGTTCGGTGAAATTTCGGTGTGTGATTTTTAACACCGAAAGCTAGTTAATCTCTGCAAAATAATGAAGTCTATCCCTTTGAATGCCAAATGAATGGCTAAGATTTTATCTTGGATGAAAGATCAAATCTTAGCCATTGATATTAAGTTCCTTTAATGAAAAGCAATTATGCTTTATGTTAACCAATCACAATTTTTCTTATAAGATATATATGAGCAAAATTCTTCTCCAAGAAGCCATTGTCATTGTCATCCTTGGCCAGCATCTAGAGCATCAGAAAACTCCATTTTTGCTTCTTCAAACACAAGAAAACTTGATTTCAAATGCCAAAAACACTAGCCTAGAGTTCATAAAACCACAAAGTTCCTTCACAAAACTTGTTCTACACCTCAAACCCTACAAATCTAACCGATTGAAATCTCAAATCCTCACCTTAATACCTCACTTCCCCACTGCCTAAGGAGGGTTTAGGACTGAAATTGGTGTCTTGAAGTGAAGGGAGATCACTTAGAACATCCTTTGAAGTATCAAGCTCAAAAGCTTTCAAAGTAGGGTTTTCTTTGGCCTTTTCCTTTCAAAGTTTTTCTGAGCAATTCTTACTGGTTTCAATCCGAAATTTCTGGTTAATTTGGTGGATATTATGTTGTTATTGATGTATGAATTTTGCTGAAGTATTTGGATGAGGTTAGAAAGATCATTTTGTGAAAAGATGTTGACTGATACTTGCTGGATTTTCGGTTTTCTGACAGGCAGTGTGTGATCACGAATTTTCTGGGCTTGTTGTGGGCATTTTCATGAACTGAAAAAAATATATGTTGTAGCTAACATCTTTATCTAGTCCCAAGAATTTTCTTGGGTTTTTATTTTGAGTCAAACTGCCTTAGAAAAATCAAGAACTGAAATTAAGCATATGCTGCCTGAAATGCTAGAACAGAAGCTGTAAATTTTACTAATTTTGTTACTATATCAAATGATGGAATCATCACTTTAAATTTTTTACAAAGAATTATAGACATATTGAGGTTTTACCAGGATTTTTATTTATAATTTTCTGGGTTCAATTGCTAGGGTCAAAAATTATGAATTTTGGTTCTTGAGCTGAGGTTGGATGGTTTATGACCACTAAACTTTTAGAATTTTGTTAATATAGTTAGAGAACTCTAATTACCCTGAAATGTTTACAGGATCTTGGTGACACATTGAGGTGTCACTGAGAATTTTTATAGCAATTTAATTGATCATTTGGTATGAGAAATAAATTGTGCTACTTAAGTGAAAAATCTGCCAATGTGCTGAAGTTGTGATGATGCCTTGAATTAATGACCTAATGGCATTTGGTTTAAGTTGATGTGTATGAATGGATGCCATGAACTTCCAAGATTATGTTATGAGGAATGAATGAATAATATATATAGGTTTGAAGTATTATGAGATCAGAGAATTATTTTCATGCATATAGAAATGTGATGCATGTATATGTGAGCTTGAGGATAATGTATGTGCTAAGTGAACAATGAAGTCCCCTTTAGTATAAAAAGGGCACGAAGAGGTCCCCAGTAGGGCACGAAGAGGTCCCCAATAGGGCACGAAAAAGTCCCTCTTTAGGGCACGAAAAAGTCCCCTTTATTATATCAAGGGCACGAAAAGATCATTGTAATTGCCATATGTATATGTATATCTTGTTAAATTATTGGTCTTGAAGGAATTCCTATGATGTTGAATGCTATTAAATACATGTTTTAAGTGATTGAATAATAAAAGAGACCCACTTCGGAAAGGTGATTTTATAATTTTAAAATAAACATTTGATATGTACATATTGCATGCTCACACTTTCTTAATAAACCGAAGTGGTCAGGCGATGACGATGACATGTATGAATGGGTAATTGGGGAGTTACCCTCACGAGAATTGTATAATTCTCACCCCTATGTTTTTGTGTTCCCGTGTCGTCTCCAGGTTGACACAGAGGACCGAGGGACTGCTATGCAAAAGAACTCAGAAGTGCAATAGTGTAGTAGTTAATGCTTGTATTATGTTGTATTTAGTGGAATGAACATGTGTGTAAATATGTCAGAGAACAAAGGTGTGTTAAAGCTCATAAAAGAGCTTCCTTTATGTACTGAACTTTGTATTAAATAAATATTTTGGTTTCCTTGCTATATATTTTAGTAGAATGATGACCTAGTTATCTCGCGAATCAATCAAATGGCTATAGATATTTAAGAAAGGTCCGCTAATTTAGAAGTAACAACTCTCGGGTCTGATGTCATGACTTAAGGATGATGTTGTACTTGGGAGGATGTTACATAGTTCACCTAAACACTTAGGCACACAACCTTAATTAGTAACCTAACCTTGTTTATTCTTAAACACTCCATTAATACATGATTAAATTAAATGAAATCTTCCTTCCCATGGCCTTATAATTTTCAGCCATTTTCCCCCCCTCCCCAAAAAATTCAAAAGAATGATAATTTATGTAATCAATCAAGTTGTCCTTCAAAAGCCTCCCTAAGACCTATGACCTATGACACCGTGAATGACAACACAAGAGATTTTTCTTCCCTCCTTCTTCTTCAAGAAGTTTCGGCCAACTTCTTTCCCTTCACTCCTTCATGATTCATTTGCCTATAAATACACAACACTACACAACTTTATTCCTTTGCTCACTTCTTGCAAAATCTCTAAAAGTCTTAAGCTTTCTTACTTCTTTTTCTCTCAAGCTTTCAAGAGTTCTTCAAGCTCAAGTTCTTCCTCTCTTTTTTCGAAAACACAAGGTAGGGAACCTTTCTAAATATGTCTTTGATTTCTATGTTGAATCTTGTTGGGAAATGATAAAAGGTGGAACCTCCATGTTGCTTCTTTATTTTTGGTTTCTTCTTTTTCTTTTCCTTTGATTTTCGGCCTCAAGGCCTTGAACATGATAGCTTGATGATGAGTGCTCTCTAGAGGTGACTATGAGTTCATCTCACATGAGACCTCTAGAGCTTGAGTTTTTCTTAAAGAAAAGTTTCATCTTTTACAAGTTTAGTTAAGGATGAGGTTATGTTTCTCTTGAAAATTTGAACTTCTCTTTTCTCCTTTATGTTTCGGCCACAAAGGCCTTTGGCCCTTGAAAAAAAAATGAAAGCTTGATGATGTGGGTGTTATGATGGTGCTTGTCACCTAACAACCCCTAAAACTTAAATTTTTCACAAGGAAAGTTTCATCCTTTTTCAAGGTTAAGTAAAGAAGGAGTTTATGTTTCTCTTGAACACCTCTTGGACTTCCCTTTTTCTTTCATATTTTTTGCCATGAGAGTTTCTAAGGCTTGGAAAAATGAAAGCTTGATGATGAGGGTTTCATGTTGATTCTTGTCACATGAACAAACTCTAAAGCATGAAACTTTAACCTTAAACCAAGCATGGTTTCGGTTTTGCTCTCTTCTTTAGCATGAACTTGTTTTAATATTGGTTTTGAAGGAAGCCTTGTACTCAATGATGAGGACTTAGGATGTTGATGTCATAGATCATCAAGATCTTGGTCCCTAGAGTTTAAAAATGGTTCACTCTTCTTGATGAAGATTCAGCCACTTTCAAAACCCTTGAGGTTATGATTTATTTTGAATATCTAGCACTACTAGTTTTCTTTTCTTGTGAGGATGAAGTTTGGGTTGGAACTATGTTCCTTTTTAAAGTCTTGCAAGAGCTCTAGACAAGATCTAAAAGTAACTTGCATTCACGTTTATTTTATGCTTTACATAGCACGTTTATTTTCTATGCTATCACTAAACTCCAAGATAAGGAATGAACTTGCATAATGCACGTTTAAATTCCAAGCCTTGCATTTCATGTTATTTTTCAAGTCATTACTAAACTCAAAGACTAAAAATGAAGGTGCATCTCATATTTATTTTGAGCTATCACCTTACTTCCTAATGGACTATAAAAACAGAATGCATAGAACGTTTACTTTTATGCTCTTGCCTAAAATTACTAGAGCTCAAAGACTTGCCTATTCCATCTTGAGAAAAGTTAAATCAAGGGGGTATCCCCTTGAAATACATTCGGCCATGTGATGATGAATGCTCTAGGATGAATTTTCATTAGTTACAAAAGCCTATAGTTCATGTTTTAAGTTTTTTCTAAACATAAGTGACATTTATAAGTATTTTGAGTATGTTCTTCTAATTAGGATTTCAACCATGAGAAAAATTAAAGAGTTGTTGCCCCATGTATTTTATAAGAGTTCTTGACAAGATAAATTGATTTCTAAGGTGTTTTTGAAGTCCTAAGATTGTTCCAAGAGAAACTAGCTACCTATGTACATTGAAAAAGAAGTTTATACATGATTTAATGACTAACCATTTTCGGTTCTGCCATGTTCATTTCTAGCACCTTAAATCATGTTTTGGGTGGTCTAAATATGTTTAAATACCTTGCCAGGTATATGATAATTGTTCTAGACATTTTGGAGCATGCTTAGTTACTTGAATTGATTGAAATATGAATTCTAGAAACCCCATAGGTACAGAAAACATGAATTCTGTTCCAGCCTTATTAACATCCATAGAATCACATTATATGATGTCTAGATCAGTGAGAGTGACTCATAATTGGCTTAGGTATTAATTGTTGCATCATAGAAAAAGTTGGATGTGAGAAAGGGTTTAAAATGCATCTTTTAGAACACCGTAATTCATCTAACTTAAGCTTACTGCCAATGCTGTCCAGCCATGATTGATTAGGTTTTAGGACTTAATAAATTATGGTAATGAGGTTAATCAATCCCTTAGAAGTACATGGAAATAATTTAGAAGTTTGAGATTACCCGATTGAGGGTTTCCACCCTTAAGGGAAAGGTTTAAGCATTACTCTATGAATAATAAATTGGTGTTTACCTCATAACTTATATGATGCTATGTAAACTATTATTCCTAAATGATAGTTTTATTATTGCATGTGATTGTTCTTTGAGAACTTAGAGATGCCTATGTTGTAATAAAGGATATGTGACATGCATGAAACTATGTGGCGTCTCAATAAAACATGCTAAGACTTAAGGTGACTTAAACTATATGAAAATGATCCTTGAACCACCAAACCAAGGGTGGGGATGAGGTGATTCTAGCCCCCTAGACCCATTTTTTAAGTCAAGAACTTTAACTTATCAAAAGGGATAAGTCCATGTGCTAGTGATGACTAGTGTGGTATGAGCTCATAACCTAGAAGTTTCTCCAAAGGGAGATCAGTTAGGGTGGCCCCAGGAAGAAAATGATGAGGTTCTAATGTCACCTAAAGTAACCAAGATAAGTTACCATGTACCATGCTCTAAGAACTATGATTTTATGCACCATGAATTATGAGTTTATGTGCCATGATCCATGATATAAGAACCATGATTTATGAGTTGAGTTTCATGATTTATAGACTATGTAACCAAGAGGTTTTCATAATTAAAAGGAACGGGCCTCGAAAGTTAACATTTTCAAACTTCATAATTGAAACATTATATGCCCATGTTTTTACTAAGAAACTGAGGTCCTTGGAGACGTGTATGATGACACTTAGATATGAGGAAAAACCTTACTGAATTTCTTTAATAAGAAATCTCACTCCCTCTATCCCTTTCTTTCCGTTACGTCTCTAGATTTGGATGGCGATGTTCGTATTCTACGTTGAGACACCCACATGGGAGTACCACTACGATCTAGGGCACGGATCGTACTATTTTGAAGGCCACTGCATGGTTCGCGTCTTTATGTTTCCCTGACGGCCATTCGCCCATCCAGTAAATAGCTACCTCTTCTCCCCAATGTCGCCCTATGGCGACGACATGGTTTTTGAGCGTGCTCGCACACACAATGAGAGGATCCTCCAGACTTACACCGTAGGCTCGGGCGCTGTACCCGAATATATACCCCACTCGCAGCATTCAGAAGAGCCACCCGCCCTCATGTATAAGGAGGACTCTGCCTCCACTCCCCCACGTGTGCCAGCAGGCAGCAAGGAGACAGTTACCCAGCCACAGAGGGCTCGGATGCCCGAGGTGCGACCCCAGTACGGAGGACGTGTCCGAGTGCCCACTCCTGACGCGCTTCACCCGTGGATCGGCTATGTCCCACCTTACCCGTGACTGTAGCCGCATGGTTTAGAGGGTAGTCCTTAGTGCACACACGCCACGTAGATAGGATAAACCTTATTTTGTGCTGAGGTTATCCATTTCAGATGCACTTGGGTGTGGGTATTCTCTTACATGTATCGTTTATGTTTCCATGTATTTCCCTCTTTTCAGTTGTATTGCACTTTGTGTATCGAACAGTCCCGCCGCTATTGGTAGGCATCTTAAGTATTAATGCATGAAGTATTTCAGTATATGTATTCATGATACTGTGGATGGAGCCTTTTATGTGTTTATATTTCCGCACTTTACAATATCGTTCGAATTACATTATACATGGCTCATACTTTATCAAGGTTTTGTTACAAAAAACGAAATGGCTCGTATTTTCAGTAAGTAATTTCAAAAGGTAATAGAACTAAAGCAGGAAGTAACGACTAATATTTGGCCTCAGTACATACTAGTAGTATTGGGTTGAATATTAGGGTGTTACAGAACATGGTTCATAAATGACACTCCTTATTTCATTAGGTGACTTAAGTTTCTTTTCATTCTTGGGGCCACCCTATTACTCTTCCCTTTTGAGAGCACTTCTAGGTTATGAGCTCATACCTCACTAGTCGTCACTAGCATAAACTTATTCCCTTTTGATAAGTTGAAGTCCCAACTTGATAAGTACGGGTTAGGGGGCAAGAATCACCTTTTCATCACCTATAGTTTGATTAGTCCAAAGGATCATTTTCTCATGTCTTAGATCACCTTAAGCAAGAATCACCTTTTCATCACCTATCGTTTGATGAGTCCAAAGGATCATTTTCTCATACTTTCAGTCACCTTAAGTCTTGGCATGTTATAACAAGATGCAACACATATCTCATAAATGTCATAATTCTTCATGTATTTCTAACATATGCATCTCTAATGTTCCAAATGAAACCATAACATGCAAATGATGAATTCTATACCAATACCTCACATGACATCAAATATCACATGTATGCATCATCTCAAATCATCATCTCATAAACATTCCCTTAAATGGCTAAACACTTAAATTGGGTAACTCAAATTGTCAAATTATTTTCTTATGCATCTAAGGGACTCATCATCGTCATTACCACTAATTATTAACCTCAAGAACATCATCAATCAAAGTTGGACAACATAGGTAGTAAATGAATTTCTATGATTTAAGGTGTTCTAGAAGTTGCATTTTACGCCCTTTCTCGTTACCAACTTTTCCTATGATGCTAGAATTAATTCCTAAACAATTTATGGGTCATTCTCACTCAAGTAAACATGGCATAACATGGTTTTACAATCCTTCAAAGGTGCTGGAAAAGAAACAAAAAATTAATTAATCTAAATGTTCTAGGATCGCACTTTTACGATTTTTCTATAAGACTAGTTTCTTTCCTAACTTGCATAGAAGGGTTCCTACCTCAACACATATAAGTTCTACATATTCTAGCATATCAAGATAACATCATATAGCACCAAACACACCATGACAGAACCGAATTCATATATGTATGTATCATACATAAAATTTCACTTTCAACAAGCATAAGTTACTAGTTTCTCTTTGAATCATTTTAGGACTTCTAGAACTCTTTTACAAAACATTTATCTTGAAAAAGGGACTAAGAACAATCATAGGGCAGTAACTAATTTAAGACACTCTCGGAAGAGGTTTAATTTACAAATCTTATTGGTAATGACCTTATAGAATTCTTAAAACATGGGAAAACTTTTGAACATAGATTGTTGGTCCTTGCAACTAGATGAAACTGATATTAAGTTCATCATCATCACATGGCCAAAATATGCATCCATGGGGATGTCTCCATATCCAAACTTTTACTTGAGATAATAAGGGCAAGTCTTTGAGCTCTTAGAGTTTTTTTTTAAGTGATGACAACAAGTAATCGTGCTATGCATTCCATTTCATTCTTATTGTAAAGTAAAGTGAGAGCTTCAAAGTAAATATGCAAGACTTGAAAATAAATATGCAAGTTCAATTCTTTATTTTAGTGCTCTAGGCCCATCAATAATCGACTTTAAGGCCGAAATAGAAAGGCTTTGAGATTAGTTAGGTGATATGCAAGCTCTCGTTTTAAATCTTTAAGTTCTTAAGTGATGACTTGAAAAGTAAACATGCTAGACAAGAAACTTAAATACGAAATGCACTTCGTTCCTTATCTTTAACTTTAAGTGATAGCTTGGGAGGTAAATATGAATGCAAAGCTTAAAAGTAAATATGCAAATGCAAAGGCTTGAAGAAAAACATGAGTGCAAGTTCATTTTATTTCTTATTAGAGCTCATACAAGACCTTAGAGGAACTTAAACCTCAACCCAAACTTATCACAACAAGCTAAAGTGAACCTCAAGGCTCTTAGAACACAAAGTATCTTTTCTTGAAGCGAAGTCATAAATAACATTTTTATTAAAACTCAAGCTCTGAAGGTCTTATTGTGATGAACACATAGTCATCATCTAGAAACCCTCATCATCAAGCTATCATGTGTATTATTAACAAACATGGCCGAAAATTTGAAGAAAAGAAAAGAAAAGGGGCCGAAACTATGAGCAAGAAAAAGAACCATTTTGAAACTCTAGAGGCCATGATCTTGATGATGTATTAACACCAACATCATGTGTCCTCATCATTGAGTTCATACACTCATTTTAGAACAACATCAAAGTTGAGTTCTTCAAGATAAAAAGGAAAGAAGCTAAAAACACCTTTTTCCTAAAGAATTAAGATCAAGCTTTAGGGGTTACTCAAGTGATGAACATCATCATGCAATCCCCATCATCAAGCTCTTATTTCCAAGCTCACCAAAGGCCCTTGGCCGAAAATAAAATAGGAAGAGGAGAAAAAGTTCTAAAAGATTCAAGAGAAATCATCAAGTCAATGACTAAATAAGAACTTTTAATGAAAGAAACATTTAAAATAAAATCCCTACCAAGTGAAATGAGGTTGAAGAAGATGAAGAAGTTGAAGAAAAAGAACTCTTGATCTTGAGAGAAAAAGGAAAGCCTTGAGTGCTCTAGAAAACTAAAACTTAGCAAATGACTAAAGGTTCTCACAAGTTTATTTGCATATGTATTTATAAGGAAATGAAACAAATGAGGATGCATGGAGAGGGAAGGGTGGCCGAAACTATATGGAGGGAAAAGGAAGGAAAATATCTTCTTCAAGGTATGGTTGTAGTCATTCAAAGGTATGGCCAAGTATGGGTTCAAGCATGGGCCTAAGCATGGTGTAAGCATGATATGGTATGGATGGCCATGAGGGAGGTATGGGTGGCCATGCCTTTCTAGAAGAACTTGGGGACCAAGTTGTTCCTTAATTGTGGGTTAGGATGTGTGTTTAGGTGTAGCTTTGTTTAGGCTTAGGATTAGGAATTTGTAAGTAAGTGTTTAGGTGAGGTAATGGTTAATTAGAGAATTGTAAGACTAGATTTAGAAGATGGTCTTACTAAATTAATGGAGTCAAACTCTATTAACTAGGAATCCAATGCCAACATGTTTCCTTGATTTAGGGAATTGGAGAGAGAAAATACTATTTTTAGATTCCTTTCTCAAAGAATTAAAACTAGAAAAGAGTTTTGAGTTTCTCTAAGAAATTTTAGGTTCTAATTAACCTCAATTAATTATTTTGACTCTAAATTAGTAA
Source organism: Dalbergia cochinchinensis (assembly GCA_031216125.1). Classification (NCBI taxonomy): domain Eukaryota; kingdom Viridiplantae; phylum Streptophyta; class Magnoliopsida; order Fabales; family Fabaceae; genus Dalbergia; species Dalbergia cochinchinensis. The sequence goes on from CM062372.1 coordinate 43,732,082, forward strand.
TTAGAATTTACTAATCTTTAATTAGAGCTCAATATTGCTTAGGTTTCGCTAATTATATCATTAGGCCCAAAATGCACTACGTGAGGGCAAAATCGTAATTTTGCACAAAAAATGCCGAGGCCACTGGGACTCAAACAGAGGTCACTAAACACATAAAAACATTATTTGAACCTTCTGGAAAAGTTCCGAGCTCAAACGACACTCATACCCGCGTAAAAACGTTATAGGGGTATTTTGGTCATTTTGACCCCAAACCTCAGAAAACGAGATTTTCGTTTCTGGAACCACTCAAAAACCATCTAATCCCCTTCAAACATTGAGTGGACCCTTTGAGGAACACCGGGTTGGCTATCCTCGAATTCCGGGTGGAAAATGATCTCGGGGGCATTTTGGTCATTTTCTCTCAAACCGAAAAATTGGGGTGTTACACATCCTCAAATATCTCAATCATAATTGCCAATTCACATAAACATGCCATTATCAACATTTTATTAAAGGTAAACATGCTCCTATCTTGTATGCCGAAATCAAGGATCGAACTCAGCTAATGCATATGCTATGTTCAACAAGGTGTATACTCACATACATGAGGTATTAAAGATCATCACAGATATTATACATATAGCCAAGCTCAAGTTATCGGTAAGCCCTTAAATGGGTCAAACTACAAGTCGGATTAAACTAACTTTAGTAATTTTTTTTTATACATCCAAGAGATTAATTACTATGATTCCCACTGATTTTTAACTTCATAAACATCACTAAGCAAGGCTGTAAAGTCTTCTAGACAACACCTAAAACTAAACTGTTTTGAGGTTCTAGAAGTTACATTTTTTATCCTTTCTTATTACCAACTTTTCCTAAGATGCTAAAATTAATTCCTATATACCAATTATAAGAGATTCCTACACATTTACTAAGTGTTAAATATCTTTTTAACAAATTATAACTTGCTGAACAGAATCCATAACTTTCATCCTTAAGGGTTCCAGAAATTACATTTTTTATCTTTTCTAGTTACTAGTCTTTCCTTAAGTACTAAAAATAATTATTATACTAATTATTAACAAATTATACACACTTAAACAACCCCAAACAGCACCATACAGTATTAAATTAGTTTGGGCAGTAACCAAAAATGGAGTTGTCAAAGGCTTCCAAAATTACAATTTTACGTGTTTCTAGTTACTAGTTTTTCCCTAAGGTGCCAAGGATGATTTCCACAACAATTACTAGTAATTTTTACACCTCTAAGCCATTCCAAACAGCACATGACAGAAATAAAAGAATCAAATCAGTAGCCATAATCTAACTTCTAATAGCATCGAAAAGTTACAAGATCAAGCATTTCTAGTAACTAGTTTTCTTCCAAAATAAACAAAGAGATCATTGATACATGTTTTGAACCTTAAGATAAAATAAAATTCCATTTTCAAGACCAACACTAGTCATGGCCGAAAATACCATCAAGAGAGGTAACCATGACTAAAACTTCCATTTAAGATATAAGGGAAAGCCTTTGAGCTCTAATTATTTAGGTGATGGCAAGAAAATAAACGTGATATACAACCCCATTTTAGTCTTTATCATTAAGGGAGTAATGGCTTGGAAAAGTAAATATGACGTGCAAGACTTGAAATATAAATATGAGAATGCAAGTTTATTTTTAAGTTTTTGGAACCTTAGGCGATGACTTGAAATATAAATATAAAATGCAAAGTTGAACTTTAAACATGAGAATGCAAGTCCATTTCTTTAGTCTTCAAGATTTAGAGTGATAACTTAAAAGTAACTATGAGGTGCAAGGCATTGAATCATAAATATGAAATGTAAGAGCTTGAAATATAAATATGATGCAAGTCTATTTTTACATCTTATTAGAGCTCATTTCAAGACTTTAAAGAAATACTTTTAACCCTATCTTATCTCAACAAATGGAAGTGAGCTTTAGAGCCTCTCATCATTATGGTTCCAAGAACCTTGTTTCCTTAGACTCACCATCAATCTTAAAGGAAAAACAAACAAAGAAAACCAAATAACATTTTTACTTGCTAGGAACCCTTAAAACCAAAAAAAAGAAATCAAATCATGAGCTTTAGAGGTTAAACAAATGATGGTATTACAACCAACATCAAAGATCCTCATCATCAAGCCATGATTGTTGAACATCAAAGGCCAACAAGGCCGAAAAAGAAAGGGAAAGAAAAAGGAAACTTGAAACCAAAAAAGAAAGGAAAAAAGAGAACCAACACTTCATCATTCATTCAAACCCAAAATAACCAAAGAAAAAAATCCCTAGCAAAGGTAATTTCTTGTTGCAAAGAAAGAGCTTGGTCTTGTACAAGAAAATGAGAAGAAAAAAATCTTCTCTTGGGTTCAATATAGGTTTCGGCCAAAGAAGAAAGAAAAGGAAAGAAAGTTTTTCTTAAGTTCTTGTTCTCAAAGATGGAAAGGTTATGTTTCTTGAGAGTGGTTTGTGGTGGATTGAGGTTGAGAGGTAGTGGTAGGTGGTGGTTCTTGTGGTGGTGGAGGAAGAAAAAGAAATCTTTGGGAGGTGATAGAAGAGAGAATTTGATAGCTCTTTTTTGACACAAAGCTTTGGCCAAAAAAGTGGATGGAAAGAAATGAGAGTTTGTGAGGGTTTATGTGTTAAATTAAAAACTACACATGGGGGGTATGGCCTATGGAGTGGCCGGCCACGAGGAAAGCATGGGGGGGAGGTATTTTTATTTCTTTTGTGTTGGGAATTGTGTTTAAAGATAAATTTGATTAGCCATTTGGTTAGGAATTGGTAAATGAATGTTTAGATAAGATCACAAATGATTAAGGCCATGCAAGACAAGATTAAAGAGTTGTCTTGCTCAATTAGTGGGAATCCACCATTATTACCAAGGAATCTCATCACATCATGGTTCCCATGATTTAAGGAATTGGAGAGAGAAAATATTATTTCAAATACATGACACAAAGTATTAGATTAAGGAAGGGATTTTGAATTTTCCTAAGCAACTTAGGCCTTAGTTACCCTCAATTAATTATTTTGACTCAAGATTAATAACTAAAATTAATAAATATTTAATTAGAGCCTAATTTTTGCCTATGTTTCCTTAATCACATGATTAAGCTCATTATGCCTTTAATTAGGGGCAAAATGGTATTTTATATAAAAACTCCCTAGGACTATCCGGGCTTAAACAAATATCATGCATCCCTTAAAAATGATATTTCAAACTCCTGGGTAAAGTCCGAGTCCAAACGCCAATTAATCCTGCGTTAAATTACTGCATGAGTATTTTTGTAATTTTGCACGTAAAAAACCAAAAATAAGATTCTTCTCCTCTATTAACATGCATAGCACACATAATCCTCATTCAGCATTAAAACAGCCCTTTGAGGATGGCTAGGATTGGCTATCCTTATTTCCCAGGTAAAAATAACTTCAGAGGTATTTTGGTCATTCGTACACAGGAAAAATCAAGGCATTAAATAGAAACTGAGACAGTTAGGGTTTCTACTTGCACAATCAAATCTAAAGCTACAAATTTGTATAATTTTGTTACTATATCAAATGGTTGAATTTTCCTTTGAAAGTTTTATAGAGTGTTGAGAACATCTTGAAGCCTAGAATTTTTGTAGGATTTTATATGTTCATCTGGTAGGGTAATAAAATTGGAAATTCTGGCTGTTAACTGTAAACTAGGGGTTTCTGACCTCTGAATTTGTAGAATTTTGTTATCATAACTACTATTTTTTCTTTGAAACTTTTACAAGACCTTAGGGACATATTGAAATGTCATGGATAATTTTTGTAGCCTTTAATTTGACTATTTGATATGGAAACTAATTTTTTTCTATATAGAGATGAAATTTGCCAATGTGCTAAAATATATCAAAATACCCCTGCGGTAATTTAACGCGAAATTAACTGCCGAGTAGACCTGAATCTTACCCAAGGGTTTGAAATGTCATTTTTAAGGGATATTTAATTTCTGTCTAAGCCCGGGTGGTCCCGTGAAGTTTTTGTGAAAAATTACCATTTTGCCCCTAGTTAAGGGCGTAATGAGCTTAATTACATAATTAATGAAACCTAAGCAATATTAGGCTCTAATTAAAAATTAATTAATTTTAATAATTAATCTAGAGTCAAAATAATTAATTGAGGTTAATTAGGGCCTAAGATTGTTTAAAGAAACTCAAAATCTCTTTCTTAATTCAAGACTTTATATCATATTTTATTGAATAGTGTTTTCTCTCTCCAATTCCTTAAATTAAGAAATCAAAGATGTGATAGTAATTCTTGTTGAATGATATTTGACTCCACTAAATAAGCAAGAGCACTCCTTAACCATGTCTTGAGTGGCCTTAATCACTCACTTTCTTACCTAAACACTTGATTACAAACTCCTAATCAAAGATACTCCTAATCAAAGATACTCCTAAACACACTCCTAATCTACATTAAAATGAAACATTTCCTCCCCATTTTCCCTTCATGAAACCGACGGCCACCCCCCTCCATTTATCTCATCACATTTTATTTTATTTACTTACACAATCAAAGAAAGCCATGCGTAGCAATACCCAAAACCATACCTAGCCATTCCTACACCATGCCATGACATGATACACTTGAATGAGATATTTTTCTCTCCCTTTTCTCTTATGATTGCCGTAGCTTTTCCCTCTCCCTCATCCTCTCATATTTCATTTTCTCTATAAATACTCACTCATGCAAGCTTGCAAGGACATTTAATCATTCTTGCAACTCTAGTTTTTTTTATCTTTGCTCTCAAGAGTTCTTCTTCTTCTTCTTCAAGGAAACCACCATCAACCACCACATCTCAACCCCAAACCACCATAGACCTTCCCTAAATCACTTAACTTTTCCACTTCCTAGACCAAAAACTCAAGACAAACCTTTCTTCCTTTTCTTTTCTTCTTGGCCAAAATCATCTTGGCCCCAAGGAAGAATTTTTCTTGTCATCCCTTTTCAAGATCAAGCTAGCTCTTTTTCTTTCAACAAGAAACACATTTTTGGTAAGGAGTTGTTTAAAGTTTCCATTCTTTTCTTTTGTATCATCTTTGGATTGGAATGTTGAAATATTGGTTCTTTCCTTTTCTTCTTCCTTTTCAATTTTTATGCTTTCCTTTTCTTTCTTTTCTTTTCGGGCTTGATGGCTTTATTATTCAAGAGTCATGGCTTGATGATGAGGATCCTTGATATTGGTTGCGTAACCATCATTTGTTTGACCTCTAAAGCTTAAGATTTCATTTTAGGAGTTCTTAACAAATAAAGATGTTATTTGGTTTTCTTTGATGGTTTTTACTTTGAGCTTGATGGTGAGTCTAAGGAAACAAGGTTCTTGGAACCATGATGATGAGAGACTCTAAAGGTCATGTCCATTTTGTAAGATTGATCGGTGTTTTAAAGTTGTTACTCTAAATAGGAGTCTTGAGCCTAGGACTTAAAGAAATAACAAATGGAAATGCATTCATATTTATATTTCAAGTCTTTACACTTCACATTTATATTTGAGCCTTGTATATCATATTTATTTCCAAGTTATCACCTAAGCTTGCAGGTAAGAAAAGGAACTTGCATTTCATATTTATATTTCTTGTCTAGCATGTTTATATTTCAAGTCATCACCTAAACTTTAAAGATAAGAAATGAGCTTGCATTCTCATGTTTATATTCAAGCCTTGCATATCATATTTATATTTCCATTGCCATTACCTTGTGATATCAAGATCAAAATGAGGCTTGCATTTGCACATTTAAGTTTATGTCGTCACCTAAATAATCTAGAGCTCAAGACTTACCCTTTTCAACTTACATAGGAATTTCGGTTGCATGGGCATTTGTCTCTACAAATATGTTGTCTTTCAAAGAAATAAAGTTTTGAAGTTTGGTGTATTATTACTTTGAGGTCTTTTAATAACTTGTGTTTTGCCTCTTTTCATCTAAAATGGATGTTCTGACCTTAAAAAGTTGGAGGTCTTGAAATAGCCTTGTTGATGATGAATTTTGGTTTTTATGAGGTATAAGAGAGCTTTGAAAGATTAAAGAACTCAAGGAATAGAAATGTGTGTGTTTGATTTTAAAATGTTAGAATGATGTCTAAAAATAGTTTAGAATGAAAGAATGATTTGAGGAATATCAAAACTTGAGTTTTTCTTATTTTGGGGTTACTGGTAATTGATTACATGAGTTATGTAATTGATCACCAAAATGCTTTGCAATCCCTGGACATGAGTTTTTGGCCTGTGTAATCGATTACAACCTCATGTAATCGATTACAAGACATCCTGGGAAATCCAGAATGTGTTCCTGGACTTTGGTAATCCATTACCATTCCATGTAATTGATTACTCAAATGTTCTTGAGGTCCAAAATGCATTTTCAATAATGATAGCTCGTGTAATCGATTACCAGAACCTAAAATGTATAAATTAGTGTTTCTTCACTTGTATAACTTCAATTTATGACCTTGAGTGCTTGTTCTTAGATTATGAACATGATGATTTATAGTTTAATGAATATATATATGTAACCTGTATGTATGGCATGTACATTAGCTGAGTCTGGTCCTTGATTTCCAGCATACTGGATAGGAGCATGTTATTTGAATCGAAGTTCATCAAGGAATATTTGCAACAAATGTCAAGCATGCTTATATAATTGATTGAGATGCATGATTATGAGCATGACATGTTGAGAAATAAGTTATGATTTACCTTGCATCTCTATATAACATGCAAAGATTTAAGGTGACATAAACCACATGGAAATGATCTTCTAGACTCCTTGAATCAAAGGTTATGAGAGATAATCCAAATAGAAAGTGATCTTTTGGACTCCCTGAATTAAAGGTTATGAAAGGTAATCCTTGCCCCCTATCCCGTACTTTAAGAGTTGGGCGTTAACTTATCATGATGATAAGAGTATGCTAATGACGATTAGTGAGGTATGAGCTCATAACCTAGAACACTCAAGAGGAGCGAGTAAAAGAGTGGCCCCAAATGAGAGAAAGAATATATTAAGTCACCTAAAGAATAAAATGAAGTAATTCATACTATGTTTACCATGTTCTATGTGCATCACTTATGTTTCTATATAGTATGTTGCACCTTGTATTGACATGCATTTCATGATGAGTTATGATGCATTCATAATATCCAAGATTCATATTAAGATGAATGGGCCTCGGTAATCGGTATTTTAGAACTTAATAATTGAACCTTACGCATGCTCACTATTTCATAATGAAACCCGAGATTTCTGAGGACGTAGATGATGACACTAAGATAGGAGGATGCCCTACTGAGATTCTTTTTAAGTTTCTTACTCCCTCTATCTTTTTTTTCCATCGTGTCTTTAGAGGACGATGGCGGCATTTGTGATCTACATTGACGTGCCGACGTGGGAACCCCATTTTGATGCCATACACCAGTCATGTTCTTGGACTGCCCGTTTACTCATCCAGTCACCAGTTTTCGTTTCTCTCCCATTTTGCCTTTTGCCGATGAGCTACTCTTCGAGTAGACGCACCCTCGCGAAGAGCAGACTCGTCATACCCCTGCTGCTACCTCAACCATTCGAGACTATCCAGATTACGTTCCCCATTCTCCCCCTACTCATTCAAAGATTGACCTATCCGAGAACTCAGCCATAGAGATCCAATCCATTGGTTCCTACCCCACCGTCCTTATGGAGATCGGTGGAGGCAGTGAGGCTACGGTGACTCAGTCGATTCGAGGAGGTAGAGTGAGGATGACACCTCGTTGTGGAGCCCATGCTCGACCCTCTCACCGTTTGGTCACTCCGGTCGAACTGGCCCAGTGGATTGGTTATGTTCCTCCCCCTTGAGACGGGCAGTAGTAGGAGTTAGCGGTGGTCTTAGTAGTACATGTGCGCATATTTTTACATAGGATAGCATTCTTTTACTTTTAGGGGTTATCTACTTCAAATGCACTCGAGTAGATAGAGTTTCTGGTTTACGTATTTTATGTTTCCTTATGTATTCGCATGGATGACTAACTGATGCTACTATTTGATCTTGGTGTATGGTAAAACTTTATATATATATCCATGATGGTTTGTTATATGTTTTGTGTTTCATTTATTATATGAATATCTACTCTTTATTCTATGCGAAACGAACGATGTAGTTTTACTTTATGCATGGCTCACGTTTTCATCTTCTATTTCAAAGAAAAAAAAATTACCCATACTTTCATTAAGTATTTTCTAAAAATTAGAGTTAAGAACTGTAACAAAAGAGTAATAACTAATAATTAACTTGAATAAGTCCTAAGCGTATTAGGTTAAATATTAGGTTGTTACATGTTACAAGATATATATATAGGGCTCATATGCATGAATAATTTCATGTATACCTATTGATGTACCTTGAAACAATTTGGACCTGTGTCAATTAGAATAATCCCGAAATTTTCTCATTATTTTTTATCTTTATTCCTTTTTTTATAGAGATTTCCCACAAATTTTGATTACCCTAGTTTTGCACAGTTGAAGGTGATTACAATCATTCATTAATTATTGTAGTATAATTCTACTATTAAATACCGATAATTTTTAGTGATATTTTAATGATATATAATAATTACAATTATAATTTTTTTAAAAATTATTAATTATTAAATTTATAAAAAAATATGGGCCCTAAATTATTCTATGGAAGCGAAAACTGAACAATTTTCCTCAAAAGAATTTTTGAATTAATGTATTACACACACACACATATATATTACAATTAATAAAAGATCATGCATGATCTCAATTTACGAAAATTATTTATAGCAATTTTATTCTATGTGATCAATTAATGTCATCTCAATATACCTCATTTAATGTATTAATTGTAATTAAATAATTAAAGTACCTTAAATATTAAAAATTAAAAATATAACATATATAGAAATTATATAAGGTAATGATAGTATACTAATAAATTAATATTATATATGAAAATTAATGTTATTATAGATATGATACTTTTTGACATATATATTGATATGTTATCATTTTTTTTTAATAAAGACATGTTATCATTCTACTAACATATTTATAAAAGATAGTATCCGTTATTATTACTTTGTATATACGAATAATAGTAAGCTAGTTTGCAATCTCATGTATAACTTTTACTTTTTCTTCAAACCTATTGCGTTAATCAACCATGATATGTTATCATTCTACTAATAGGTACAAACAAAGTATAGTAATTAATCAATATTATAGATATTAATAATAATTCCTTAATTGATAATTCGGAGTATAAACATAACATATCGATGTTTAATGGTCCTATTATCATTTCAAAGCCAAGAGGAAAAGGAGCATCCCCACTGCCTCTTTTCCTATTATATACTTAGCCATAATGATTCTTAATTTTATTTATGTTGTAATCTTTGTTTTTAATTTAATTAGTATGGATTTCAATATTTAATGACTGATATCTTTAATTTTATGTCATATGAAAAATATTTAATGATTAAATTATAAATTACATTCAAAAAATACTTCAAATATAAAGATTGAGAAAGATGAGACCTAAATCAATCTATGATTGATACTTGTAAAAATTTTCCTAAAATGAGTTTAAATTATTAGTATAGTAGATTAGATATCCACACTTTCACATCATCATGACACGTATATTTGACTATTAGAGTTTACCAAAATATAAATCATGGACAAGATTGTTTATTAAAAAAAAATCATTCCTTCTTGTTAAATTTGTGTAATAATTTTACTTTTAATTTTAAAGTTAAAGCTAAAAAAATAAAAAAAATTTAACAATACGATATTACATATAATGAAGTCATATAAAAATTTAATATAATAATATCTATTTACTATGTCACTCAAATATTTGAGTCGCTTCACCAATTATCATGCTGATCCCAAACAAAAAATACTACTCTTTTTTTTTTTTTATCTACCCGCGCTTAAGTCATTTTCCTGTTGCACGTTATGTTCATCTTCTGAGAATGTTCTTCCCTGCCATAACACAAGCCATGGGGATACGTAAGGAACATAAAAAAAGAAAAACAGAAAACAATGATAGCATCAATGAACAAAAGAAGCAGTTATGCTGCTAGAAGAGTATTGTACAATGATAAGCACTTATTACTAATCGTATTAGAGCGAAAAGGGTGTTGGTATGTTATAGTGTGCCTCATGTTCTATACCAGGGAATAGTGAAGTGTTGAGGTGGTGAACAATGATTGAGACATGTGGATGTGGATGCAGTAAGTTTGGGTCTATTTAGTTTCTTTTAACAACATTCGTTAATTGTGGCTAAATGTGGACAACTGTGTTGGTAAACTTATCCTCCTCCCTCCTCCTCATCAACATCAGATTCATCTCCATCATCGACAACAACAACCTCATCTCTATCCTCCCTTTTTCTCCCAAAACTGCATTTTCTCTTTTTTTTTTTTCCAAATGCTACCCACCTAAACCTCCGCCACTGTCACCGCCGAAAGGATCATCACCATCGTCATCTCTAGCATACCCATAACCTACGCATGGTTCATCGTTTTCTCCAAAGAAGCATTCGATGTGGCATCCTCTAGATGCTGGGCTTCACCTGCAACTTCCATGCCTCAATATCTTTTGCTTCTTCTAGGATTTGATTTTACCAGTTTAGTTGTAAATGCTTCTATTCTAGGTTTTATTATGCCCTTTGATGGAGGAAAAAGGAGGAAGGTCTAGTTAACTATTTTGAAAAGGACATTCAGCTTTCCACCAAAGACTAATAAAATTTATAGGAGAAGAAATTATGACATGACTAAGGAGAACTTATTAGATTAAATTCCCATCTTCCATTTCCTAGTTTCAAATAACTTTGTAGATCAGTCATATAATGAACCTTTTCCTTTGTTTTCTGAAAAAAAATTATTGTAGAGAAAATAATGAAAGTTGAGTTTGTAGAAATTACCTAAAGGAACTGCAGACAATCTCAACCACGAAAAAAAAAATGCTTTAGTCAATATCTGAAAAATAATATAAAGATTACTCATTAAATATAACTAAATACTGGATTGATGCTTTATTTTATGGGGTAAAGCATGTAAAGATAACTTATATCCTTGGATCGAGAACTGTACATTATACAATTATTATTTAAGAGAAGATGATTTAATTCCATTAGGAAATAGTGGGTGCTTTATAGTGTTGGTGATGGAAAGACCTGAATCTAATGCTTCCTGAGGAGGAGGGAGGAGGATGAGTTTGCTAAATTTTTTGTTCACATTTAGTCACATTCAATGAATGTTGTTAAAAGAAACTAAATAAACCCAACGTTACTGCATCAATGTCCACTTGTCTTAATCATTGCTCACCACCTCAACACTTCATTATTCCTCGTGTAGAACACAAGGCACACTAGAATGCACCGTGAGAGTTTCAATCAAACGGAACCACTTTCTCAGCTTCTCTTACACCTATAATGATATAACACCAACAAACAAACATCCTCCGTACAACAAAAGAAACCCCTTTTCTTGTTAACAAATCTCTGACTTAATCTTACGTTCATGTATTCTCTGTCTGTCCCCTCCTATGGTTCTTTATTCTCTTGTCCAACACCAAAAACAGGTTTGTGCTTGTGTTCCATTCTAATGATACAACACCCACAAATAAACATCCTCCTTACAACAAAAGAAACCCCTTTTCTTGTTAATAAATCTTTGTCTTAATCTTACTTTCATGTATTCTGTGTCTGTTCCCCTCCTATGGTTCTTTATTCTCTTGTCCAACACCAGAAACAGGTTTGTGCCTTGTGTTCCATTCAGTTAATTGATCAGTATCATATAGTAGTATATGGTTTATCATTAACCCCGTGATTTATTAGTATTAGTAAAGAGCTTTAGATTTAGCCTCGTGTTCTTCACCATGCAATTTCTGTCATCTTATGTTCCGTGTCAATGCTTTTGGTATATTTCAACCACAACTAAACGAAAAATTGTGTATGTTTTGTGCCGTTTCTCTTTGTATGCCACATTAGGAAGCACATCCATTGTTCTTTCCAATAACATTTTCAAAGTACAGTTTGGAATAAAATGTTTAGATCATTGTTTGAGATGAAATGATCTTATTTTTTCCCATCAGATCCAACGATTAGTTGTAGATCCTTTATTATTATTATTATTATTTTGTTTCTATTAAGTTACAATGGCCACTTCCATTTGGCCTCTTTCTTTAACTTTTCTTTCTCTAATAGCTCATTGACAAGAACAACTATTGCAATTGTTTAGTTTTCTGCAATTTGATTCTTTTGCACTTTCGTCGATATTTCTTATGCTCCAGATTTGTCTCTTCCTGTGACAACAAAAACACACAGATGATGTAGTGGATGTCTTCCATTTTTGTCATTCAAATATATATTTTTTATTATTCACACTTAAGTTTTTTGTTATCTCAAAAACTATTATCTCTTTGCTTAAGAAAACATTTGATACCATAATTTATTTCATTGAATTCATTACTTGATGTTGATTCAGCAGATACTATTTATAGGCAAACAAGGTCATTTTGGTGGCTACTAGATGGTAAATTACCACTTTTATTTTAGCAACTCATGGAATCTAGAATGGGAGAGTTGAAGAGCCCATGATAACTCACCGTGAAAGGCCCCTTCAAGATGGAGAAGAAATGGTTATTTCCTGCCATTGTGGTCTCTGTTATGTGCATACTCTTTGTAGGCGCATCCTTCTACACGGGACTTGTGTCCTCTATTCACAACTTCAATTCAATATTCTTATACCTCCCATCTCATCTAGCAAAAAACCAAACAGTTCCAATTTTTGTGGAGACAAAACTTTCTTCGACTCCACCTCCTTTTGTTCCTACCGTCCCTCGTTTTGCTTATTTGATTTCTGGCTCAAAGGGTGATTTGGAGAAGATTTGGAGGACTCTCTTTGCTCTTTATCATCCACTTAACCTATATGTTGTTCACTTGGACCTCGAATCGTCACCCAAGGAAAGGCTAAAGCTTGCTTCTCGGATTGATAAACAACCTTTGTTCACTGAGGTTGGAAATGTTTTCATGATACTGAAGGCTAATATGGTCACTTACAGGGGACCAACAATGGTTGCTAATACTCTTCATGCTTGTGCTCTTCTGCTCAAGAGAAGTAAAGAATGGGACTGGTTTATTAACCTTAGTGCTTCGGACTATCCACTTGTAACCCAAGATGGTATGTTTGCTATCTGCAAGATTGTTTCAATTAGCCTTTTGTTCTAATTCAAACGCCTTAGGTTTGCAAGTTTTTTTTTTTACCTGATGATTATTTTAGTAATGTGGGAAGGCAAGCCTTGGTGCAAGTTTAAATCTTAGAAATAGTTTTTCCACTTACAGAATAAAGCTACTTACATTTACCCTTTTCTTTTCAGACTCTGCCATATGCTGAGTCTTGTACAATGAATCACCTTTTTTATTATATTACTAATCTGGGTAGGTGATTGTGCAGATCTTCTATATACGTTTTCAGAGTTAGACAGAAATGTTAACTTCATTGAGCACACAAGTCATTTAGGATGGAAGTTGTAAGTTTTTTTTATTTTCATCTTTCCACCTCCTCCTAATTTAATTAATCTCGATATGTATGCATAACGGTGAATAGTCCTCTTCCTCTAACATATGTCATATGCAATCTTAATTTATACATAACGATGAAATGAACCAATGTGTGCAGGGACAAACGAGCAATGCCTTTAATTGTAGATCCGGGGCTTTACATGTCAACCAAGTCCGATGTATTTTGGGTCAGCCCTAAGAGAACTTTGCCTACAGCATTTAAACTATTTACTGGTTAGTTTGTTCCTTCATATTTTTTTTTGAAAAATTATTTTTGAGGTCTTTCCCTATAATAATTTATCAATTGATCATAGTCCACGTGTTTTATCCTTATTTGGACAATAATTTCAGAGAATCTAGCCAATCAAATTTTGTAGACTCAACTTTTTTTGAATTATAATTTATAAGGTCACTTATTTTGCTCATTTAATTGTTAGGTACTTCAACTGGATACTACTTATTTAAGCACAGTTATAATATTATATTTTTATGTATTTTCAATTTTTAGGTTCTACAAATCAAGAAAAATGTGTTGTTTCCGGAAAGAATCTCTTTTCTGCATCAATAATATGGAAAACAAGAAGACGACACAATCTTAGGGCATGTTTAGTTTAAATTTCTAGTTTTCATTTTTCTAGTTTTTCAGATTTTGTAAAGGAAATACTGAAAATTCTGAAAACTATAAATTTCAGTTTTAAGTTTTCAATATTTCCTTTACAAAATCCTGAAAACTGAAAAACTGGAAATGAAAACTGAAAACTCAAACCAAACATGCCTTTAAGCCTTCAATTTTCATATAAAACTTTTTTTTGACATAGTTTAACATTCTATAAGCTTATGTAACTTTCCTACCAAGTATTGTTGTTGAAAGTCTCATTTTTAGATGAGTTTCCTCTGCAATTTATGAGAGAGTTTCTTTATCTTTCACTCTTTCACTAAGACTAAATCCATTCTAAAAACAAGACTACTTTTCATGATTGACAATAGCTTGAGTTCATAATTTCTAGTTTCATATGTTCCACTTCCACATGATTTCGTCCTAATTTGAAAAGACCGGTTTTTGGTTTACAATCCCTCATCTCTTTCCTAATAGTATGGTTATCTACTCTGCTTCATTTTTCATTAATTCATGTTAGCATTATTGCAGGTTCAGCGTGGATGGTTTTATCGCGCTCATTTGTGGAGTATGTTGTCTGGGGTTGGGACAATCTACCAAGGACCCTTCTTATGTACTACACTAATTTTCTCTCCTCCCCAGAAGGCTACTTTCAGACTGTTGTATGCAATGTGCCAGAACTAGCTAAAACTGTGGTCAACAGTGACTTGCATTATATTTCTTGGGACATCCCTCCCAGACAACACCCACATATCCTTAATATCAATGACACTGACAAGATGATTCAAAGCCATGCTGCCTTTGCTAGGAAATTCAAGCAAGATGATCCGGTCCTTGATGTGATTGATAACAAGCTACTAAATAGGAAAAAAGGACAATTCACACTAGGTGGTTGGTGTGCTGGCGAGCCTGAATGTTCCAAGGTTGGGAATAAGTACAAGATCAAACCTGGTCCTGGATCTCAAAAGCTTCGCCTCCTGATGTCTAGGCTAACTTTGATGGCCAGATTTGGTCAGAATCAATGCAGATAACTTTCGTTGGGAGTTTTATTTCATCGTTGGAGGTGGAAGAATCAGATAGATGAAGGTTATTTTTATATGCCAGATATGTGATTCAAGTATCCAGCACCTCATTCTGTGCATGGCTTTATGGTATTAGCCAAAATTACCATTTGCCGTTATATTTATACCAAAGATGGGATTAGGGTCATCTTTCATTTTGTAGGTCCTACTTAGAAAAGATTTTTAAACAATAATATTTTAATACATCCGGACCCTAATTTCTGTGGATTTGATAATCTTTTTCTTTGATTCTTGTTACATGATCTTTTATTTCTTCCTTTTCTCCCTACAGACTACAGATATGTGGATAGTTACACTAAGTTACACTAAGGCCAAAGTCTCTACAAGACATTTACATATCATGATCAAGAATTTAACAAATTACTGAAATTACTGAATATTGAATCTAAATTTAGTGGCAATAATTGCACATGAACAACAGTTCAGGGAATCTCAATCTAGATAGAGTCTGGAACAATGAGGATTACAATCTCCATTGATTAACAATAATGAAAGGCTATTAGCAATTTCTATTGAAGTGAAATGCGAAAGTTTAATTGTTTTTGTTGCTTGTTTTTACTCATGGAAATAAGTTTGGATAGTTAAATATGCATTAGAACTCAGAACAGAAAAAAGACGAGCTTGCCGGAAAGTGATGATTTTCCTTATAGTGTTAAATACGAGATGAATATCTCACGATTTAATTGTCCTTTTGGGATGAAACCAGTTGTGTTTAAAAGCTAACTCAAAGAAAATATCCAGGAAGTATTTCATTGCATTTGATCTAGTAGCTTAGGAGATATGATTTTTTGAAGTTGATACATGTTTTCTGATCATAGATCTAACCTTTGTATAGTTTTTTATGACTATCTCAACCTGTAGGCGTCTAAAAGTTCTGAAACTAGGTTATTTGGAAAAGATATAAAGGAAGAGTTTGGCATCAGATACGTGTCATGATTCCTCCTAGAAAATTCCGGATCTACCTTTTAATCTCGGGTCTTGATCCTAAGTTCTGTCTATGTTCTAGAACTGACCTTCTTCTAAAGATTTGCTCATAACTCGCAAGTTGTAGAAAATTTATCCTTTTTTATTCTTTTGAAAGCTAAGAAAAGAGGAAGATTCTGGCATATGTTTTGCAAATTTTCATTCAAGGAGGTGTACTATATAATTATTTTAAGTTATGGTTCCAGTCTAGATTCCAAATATGCCCGTCTCGGCAGAAATATTTTTTAACTCTAGTTATACTTAATAAAAAAAATTATGAAAAAGGTCTTTTCTAAAAGGTAAGACACAGTAATCCAAAGGTACAAGTTCGGTTTCAAAATATTCTTTATGTGGGTTTCCTTAAATGATTTAAGTCACCATATTGGTTTTATAAATAGATTTTGAAGTGTCTAATTGGAAAGGGTAAAACAATACTTTCGCTTACTATTTTTTGATGAAATTTCTTTTGTTTGAAAACATGGTGAAAGAGGAGACAATATATAAAATATGAGATAAAAATAATTAAAATTCTTAAGGAATTTTCTAAGTTCAGATGTGAAACATGTCCCTTAAGGATCTTACTAAAAGAATAAGAAAAACTAGAAAAGTAAACTTATTTAAAATTAAAGAATTGCTTTTCTGCTAAAATAAAAGAAACAAAAAGAGTAAATTATATTGGAATAAAATTTTAAGAACTTTTAAAACTCACCCAAATAATGCTATTTGATAATGTACCCTGCAAAGTATGAGCTAAAATATGAGTTTATTACCTTAAAGAGGGCATCTAAGGTACTGATAGAGGCATCCACTAAGGTCTAAAAAAGAAATGATAATAGCAAGGATCCCAGTTATGATGCATAAGTCATGTCCTAGAAGTTTTTTTTTTTTTCATATTGCATGAGTATGAATAACTTGCATTCATTTTTATATCAAATGTGAATGATGCTAATATGAGCTTGTGTATCTTAAAACCAATTTATTTTGGCTAATCACATTTTCGAAAACCTTATAGATGAATGTTATGTATGCCTATTGTTTCATTAAGAAATGGGAAGTGGTTGAAATAATAACGATGTCACCATGAGTGTCATTTGAAGTCTACTGAGAAAAATCTTGTTTTCTCACGTTTATGTTTCTATGTCTTCTCAAATTGAAATACCAGTTCTTAGGTAGTGATGGCTTGTGGAGGATGTATTTTGTATATGGAGACATTTGTCTTTTCTGTTAGAATCTTGCTTTTAGTTGGGCATGATGTGTACCAACCTATTGTTAAACACTATTACCATTATGCTACTTCATCGTTATTATGTATATCTCACATGGCAAATTTATTTTTATGATTCGACATAGTCACTTTTTCATGCCCAAGGCTTATGATTTGAAATAAATGTTTTTAAAAAAAGATTTACTAGCTAAATTCATTGAAATAACTTCAAAAAGTTTTTCTTACTGCAATCCAGAAGGTAATAACTAATAGAATCAAATGCGAGTTAACCATAAGTTGGAACTACAAGGGTGTTATAAAGGCCATACTAGCTATAGGTACTAAAATATCTAAGTTTGCTAAATGGTCATCTACATGGGAAGCCCTTTTTATTGTTGACAAAGTTGTGTCCAATGGTTATTTATTGGCTAGCAACATTAGAGGGAGAAGAATTTGCCAAAAGCATTAATGGTAAATATTTGAAAGTGTACAGTCCAAATTTAGCCGAAAGTATTAATACTCATCATGAATAAAAAGAGCCAATCACAAGCCAACTGGGTAGCTAGAAAGAGAATACACGGAGTTGAAGTCTCTATCAATGTTCAAAAGATTGTGAATTGGTAGAAATATCAGCACCAACAGCAGTTGTAGAAGGTGGAACCCCAGCCGCCTTATCTACTTGGTTGAGATCAACTAGGTTAGTAGCGTAGCTAATAATTATATCTAAAAGTTGTTTGTCTTCAAAGGCAGAGGCTTCAAGAGCTGTTCGTGTAGAAGAAGGGAGAACTTCTATAAGATCAACCACATAGATGTTAGTAATCTCTTTAGTCATTCCTAAGGTTTCCTTGACCACTGTAACTATTGCTTCTTGGTCCTGGCCCTCTGACACGTCAGATATTGCCACTAACTGACTAACCATGCTAGCCACTATTGAATTGGCAGCAGCCTTCTCAGTAGCTTCTAATTGCTCCCTACATTTAACTCGGCTAATTCTACCTCACTCAATCCTTGAACTCTAGCCTTAACTTTAGAATCTGAAAGTAGCCGCTGGCCTTCAAGTTGTTTAAGGAGAACATCAAGCGATTTGGCTTTATTTAATAGTGAGTTTGCTTTGGGGGTGTTGCAACCGGGATCGTGACGTGACGGTAAAAAAAGAAATATTTGAAAATATGGAGTCGCCACCAAATTTATTAAAATTTGGAAAAACATAGAAAAACCCATTTATTTTGAAAAATGGTCTTTGGAACCGGATTTAAGTTTGGGAGTCAGTTATGCATAGGGAAGGGTAGGAGTTTAACCCTACGCACCCCTAATACACCCGCCTTAGATGGTACCTTAGCAAGTTGTGCAAATTAAATAATAACCTTTAGAAGAAGTCAAATAAATAAAAAGAATAAAAAATATTTACAATTTAAACAAACTATTTAAGGAAAAATTAATTTTGGCTTGACAGGGGTCGCCTGCTCCTACATATCCTCTGGTGCAATGAAGAATTTAAAGTCACGTAGTTCTATAAAAAATATTTATGAGTTAACGAATTTTTATTTATGAAGAATAGAATTTGTAACAAAACACATAAATTCGTTATCGCATAGAATCCAAGTTGGCACTAGGCCACTCAATAAACTCCTATGATCCAAATAACAATGAAGGTAATATCTGTCACTCAATCATCATTATTGATCATTGCACAGATAAAAAAAATCTTGTCAAATCATGAGAACCCACTTGTGCATAGGATTCAAGTTAGCACTAAGTCACTTAGTGAATCCTTATGATTCAAATAACAATGAAGGTAACATCTGCTATCCAACCATCGTTATTGATCATTGCACGAATTAAAAAGTTTAAAAATATTTTTTTTATTGATTATTTGAAAGAAAACACATTTTATTAAAAAGTTCACTTCAATTATGAACTGACAAAATTAATTCAGAGACAAAATTATTTATTTAAGTAAAAACATGAACAAAATATAATAATTAAACACTAAAAGTAAATCAAGGGTCCTAACTACCATATTTTTGTATTTTAAGGTTTTAAAAATTCACCAACATATTAAACAAATGATTACATCAATTCCTAAACTAATTTATTTAATTCTACTCAAAAGAAAAAAAAACTCTTTTTTTTTTCTTTTAAACTCAAACTAAACTAATTCCTAAATAGACAAATCTAAAAGTCAAAAATTAAACAAATATTAAATCAAACAAGTAAACTCGAATTTAAACACATAATTTGAAAATTTATTCTAACAAAATAATACTAATCCAAACTAAAATAAATCTTAAAACTCCTTTTTTTTATTTTATTAATTTAAATTTTACTTAATCTAACCCTAATCTAATTCTACCTGTAAAATTATTCTACTCACTCCCCAAACACACTCACACGCTCACACACTCCCACACACATACTCACCCACTCATACACGCGTGCACCCATTCATTCACACATGGTGATAAAACAAACTCATTCCACAAGACTAACACCACGTTTCAACCCAAAACAATGCACTAACTAAAAGAAAAAGAAAACTAAAATGACAAAACCAAAAGCTAACATGGGATTGGGGATTTCATTTCAAATGATTCACACACACAACACATAGAGGAGAGAGAGGATGGAGATGAGAGTGAGAGAGAGAGAGCATGCAGAAGGGAGGACAAAGTCATGGCTGGTCGATGGAGTAAGGACGAGAGGGGAGCTTCACAGTGAAGGTGGTCGGTTAAGTGGCGGCATGCGGTTGGATTCCGCTGTTGCGCGGAGGCAGGATGTGCAGGAGCAGAAGCAAGGCGCAGCAGTGGCTTGCTTGCTGAGAGCGAGAGAGCTCGTGCGATAGTGCTGGGCAGCGACCACCGTGAAACCGTACGGAAAAGGAAGTGACCGGTGAAGGGGAGGCCGTGGGACTTGGGTTCCACGGCGGCGCTGCATGTGTACTCCATTGGCTTGGGGGAGTTCGGGTCTCGCGGCCAAGGTGTAAGGGGAGGTAAGAGTTCGCGGTGGTGGCAAGGGCTGAGATGGGATCGGGAACGGGATGTGACAGTTTTGGGCTTCAGCGGAGGGTGCTGGGAAGGAGGATGGTGGTTGATGGAGGAAGGAGTTGATGATGAGGGGAGGTGGTGTGGCAGTGATGAATGTGATGATGATGATGTAAGGCCGCGGCTGGAGAAGGGGAACCGTCGCAGCCTCCTTCCCTTTCCTTTTTTTTTAATTTTTTTTTGGTGATGTTGCCATTACTGTTGCTGCCTTTTACCTTTTTTTTCCTGTTTGGTGTTGGATTGAATTGTTGATTTCTACTTAAGTCCTCCCCGCTGGTTTATTGATTTCTTTCTCTATGTATCTTGATGAATTAGAACGTGTATTATTATTGGATTCTCCTCAATATGTTTCTATTGTGAATCCTTCCTTTTTTGTTCTGTGAATTTGAGTCCTATTTAAGCATGATTGCGAATCAATTCCCTGCTCCCGTAATGATTTTTCCAGCTATGAAAAGGGAATGGTTGAGGGATATTGTTTGATTTTTTTGCAGCTCCGTAATGATGATCTTTCAAATTGCAAATGGTAGAAGCATGGTCCTTCAGGCTTTTCCTTTCTTTTGATTATCTTCAATTGATGCGCCATAACCTGTTCCAGCTCCTTTTTCATTTTTTTCTTTTATTTTCTTTTTTCTTTGTTTGGGTGCAGATCAACAAAAGACATGGGCTTTTCTTAAAAAAAATGGACTGGGTTGAAAATTGTAAATGGGCTAAATAATTTTTGGAAAAGGGCTAAAAAAAAATCAAACAAAATGGAAATGGGTTGAACAATTTGGTTCTTTTTTTTTGTATTTTTCTCAAAAGAAACAAATGCAAATTTTTAAATGACTGGACAAAATCGGGTATTTACAGTTACCCCTCTTTATTCATTTCTTATGAGAGAATATAAAAAACTAAGTTTTACATATTTTCTTCATAAGGAATGAGTAAAGACATGAACATTGATTTTGTTTGGCAATGCATGAAATGCAAACAATCTAAAGCAAAAGAACATGTACATCTAAGAAAGTCAAATGCAAACCATGTAACTCAGAAAATCAATAGTGTATGAATCAAAGAGAATAAGGAGAACAAACCTAACTAATTTGAAATGAATTTACGAACGACACAAGGTAGTAAAATTTTTGAACAAACCAATATGGATTCACAAATGACAAGAAAAGTAAAAGCCAAATACACAAGCTGACAAGAAACTAAAAGCAGATAGGGCTAACAGGAATTTACAAGCCGACGGGAGCTGACAGGAATTTACAAACCTTGCAACCAATTGATTTAGGTCAACAAGCGATAGGAAAATAAAAGTCTTGCGACCAACTGGATATGGGTCAACAAGCAAAAGGAAAATAAAAACAATGGCATGGAAAAGTAGGTTGGCAATCTGAGGTTGACTATAAGTTAAATTGGCAATCTAAGGCTGACTGATTTGAGGCCTACTGGAAAAGTAAATTGGCAATTGAGGCCGACTGAAATGTAAATTGGCAGGAATACTGACTGGAAATGTAAATTGGCAAGGATACTAACTGGAAATGTAAATTAGCAAGGAGACCGACTAAAAAAGTAAATTGAAAAGTAAATCGGCAAGGATACCGACTAAAAAAGTAAATTGGCAAGGATACCGACTGAAAAAGTAAATCGGCAAGGATACCGACTGGAAAAGTAAATCGGCAAGGATACCGACTGAAAAAGTAAATCAGCAAGGATACTTACTAGAAATGTAAATTGTAACACCCTAGTTATTAACCAAATACACCTAGGTTGAATCTGATTAATGACTAGACTTTACTCCTTACTTTGGTTCCTTCTTCATAATTTGAAAATACTTAGTGAAATTACGAGCCATTTTTTTTTTTAAAAAAAAACATAATTGAAAACGTGAGCCGAGTACAACGTGAACGAGTAAGTGGAGTATAATAAGACGTTTAAGAATATATCACATCATATCACTTTGGCTCCATCATATAACATCCATAAACACATTATAGCATATATTTACATACAATAACCTCACTCAAAGGGTGGGTTATGTTCATACATCATTGTCTTATGCAAACCCATAAAAGAAAATATACATAAGGAAATACATGCCCCTAAACTAGATAACTCTATAAGCCGGGAAGGTTATCCTAAAACTAGGTGCATGATCACACATAAGTCTACTAAGAACCCTCTATGGCCACTTTGTCCTAGAAATGGGGAATAAATCCGATCCACTGATGAGCTCCCTCGGGAGGGGACACACGAGATGCACCAGGCTGGGGTCGCATGGACGGCCTTCTTGCTAACCTCGGCTGAACAACTGCTTCCTCACTACCCTCTCTTACACGTGTGGGGAGTAGGAGCAGAGCTCTCGAGAATATACATGAGTAGGAGTGTCCTACGAAGGATCAGTTTTGAATATCTCGTCTCGGGAACATACTGAAATCCGTGGACAGCAGATGAAGCGGGATAAGAACGTAACATCCTTTCATCAAGTGGACGTGCATGTTCGAAAACCATTTCATCGCCATAGGGAGAAGTAGGAGAAAATCGATAACTAGGGACAGGATGTGCAAAGGGACGACCTATGTAAATAAAAACACGAATCACTGCGCACCTCCCTCAAAATGATCTGAGCGATGCAGGATCATAATGAAATTCCCAAGTAGGGGTATCAATCGAAACAGGACGAATGTCGCCATCCGAATCTGGAGACAATGACGGAAATAAAGAAAAGGGAGTGAGAATCTTGCTTAAAGAATTCTCGGTAGGGTACCTCCTTCTACAAAGTGTCATCATCAAAGTCCCCAGGAACCTCGGGATTATTCTAAAATAGTGAGCATGCAAAGATTCATTTTAAATTCGGACAAATACTTAACCGAGGTTCGTCAATTTTTAATCATGCGTCTTATAATGCATCATAATCTTAACATGTCATATTTACAATGAACTTTTCCTTTATCATTACATCATATTGCTCATCATCATTATCAAATAACATGCATAAAAGAATGTCATATAATATTAGCTACACGTGGACATAATGCACATATTTCATTTCTTTAGTGCCTTAGGTGACTTAAAATCTTATCATCATCATTATTTTCCTTAGGCCACCCTATACTCCACCCTTTTGGGAGTAATTTAAGTTATGAGCTCATACTTTACTAGTCGTCACTAGCATATACTTATCCCTTTTGATAAGCTAAAGTCCCGACTCTACCCTTTTGAGAGAACGGGTTAGGGGGCTAAAATCACCTTTTCACCACCTATAGTCTGATGGTTCCAAAGGATCATTTTCTTATAAGTTTAAGTCACCATTAAATCTTTGCATGTTATATCACAATAGAATTCATAAACATCATAATATTTTCTTATTTATAGTCTTAAACTAGAATAATATATATCAACTGTAATCATGCATATGGGAGATTCCCAGGAAAGAGAGGTGGGTCATAATGGACACGCTTAAATACCAAGTCTTTCCTTAGCCACAACCTTTCCAAATTACACTTTTACAATGATACACTTTCTTCTAGCAACAAAGGTAAATTTTACATAATAAAGAATATTTCATGTATAAGCATTCTCATTATTTGCAACAAAGAACTATAACATGCAAGCGATGAAATCATTCAATGATATCAAGTACTTAATAAGCATCCAATCCTTACATAGAATTATCAATTATGGAACTAATTAGTTACTAAACCAATTATGAATCATTCTCTTAACAATAAACCATAATTATCACACATTGATACTAAACTCAGAACAGTGGCGAATCATGAACCTCATGCAATTACATAGAATCATATTTTAAGTGCATATAAAATACTAGTTCCCAGTAAAATCCTTGCAAAGCCTTAAAACTCATTTAGAAACTAGTTCTTTTGTCAAATTTGGGAGGATCTTCACAATTAAAATTCTCACTTAAGATAAAAGGAGTAAGTCTTGAGCTTTAGAGATTTAGGTGACATCTTAGAGTTATAAACATGCTATGCAACCTTATTTTAATCTTATCTTTATAAGGTGATAGCTTGGAATTATACACATGATATGCAATTCCATTTCTTTATCTTTAAGATTTAAGGTGATGACTTGAAAATTAAACATGATGCAAGAACTTGAAATATAAACATGATACAAGAAAGCTGGAGCGTGTAATCCGCACAGGACCAGAGAGGGAGAAGAGAATATTAAGAAACTGGAGCGGGCGGTAGTCCGCACAGACCAAGAGAGGAGAAGAGAATATTAAGAAACCGGAGCGGTAGTCCGCATTGTGACCAGAGAGGGAGAAGAGAATTATTATTACATCTTTTAAGCTCCAATCTCAAGACTTTTTAAAGAATAAATTCTTTAACTCCAATAATCATATTTCTTTGCTTGTGATACATGGGCAAGTCTTTGAGCTCTAGGATCGTTAGGTGATGGCATAAAATAAATATGTCATGCGTTGATTCTTTTAGCCATTATAAAATAAAGTGAGAGCATAAATTAAATATGAGATGCAACCTCTTTATTATCTTGAAAGATTAAGTGATAACTTGAAACATAAATATGAAATACAAGCTTGGAATTTAAACATGAGAAATGCAAGTTCATTTATTCATTCTTTGAAAATTTAGTGATGACATAGAAGGCAAACATGGTTATGCAAAGCATAAACTTAATCATGGATGCAAATTCATTTTGTTTCTTTACTAGAGCTCCTTCAAGACTTTAAAAGAATTATAAATTCAACCCAATACATATCTTAACAAGAAATAAAACATAAAAGGAAATACATCTTTCAAGTTCTAAACTAAAAAAATCATTGTTTTAGCATCATAAAGTATTATTCTTTAAAGTTTTGCATCAAGTGGAATTTTCAAGCTTTAGAGGCCTAACTTGTGATGGATTTACAACCCACCCTCAAGGTCCTCATCATCAAGCCATCATCTTAGTTCCACCTAGGCCATATGGCCTAAATTGGTTAAAAAAGAAGAGGAAAACCAAAATGAAAAGCTAAGGTAAATTCATAATTTCATCATTTTGAGCTAAAAACACAACTCCTCAAAGCATAGAAATAAATTTAGAAACTACTCCCTACCTAATCTGAGTTGAAGGAGAGGAAGAGAACTTGATTTCTTGAAGTGAAATGACACAAAATCTCTTTGAAAAATTGAAGAAAGAATTCAGCCAAAGAGGAGGAAGAAAGAAAGTTTTTGGTGCTCCTAAAAACTAGTTATGAACCAACCATTCCAAGACCACTCAAGCAAGCCTATTTATAGAAGATTTTGAGGCTTCTAATTGGCCAAAATGAGGAGGTAGTTGTCAGAATTTTTCAGGAGTAATAATGGAGGAAAAATCATTTTAGACAAAGTTGTATGAAATTAAGGAATTATGTCTCTTATGGTGACATTTTGGCATTTTGTTTTAGTGCAACTTTTGGAAATAAATCAGCTACATAATGGCATCAATAATTTCGTGCATTACAGCCCAAAGAAGTGAAATTTGTGTGTTCCATGCATTATTTAGGTGTAGGCAAGGTATTCATGTAATTTAGAGAATTTACGGTTAAGGGCTTAAGTGAATTAGTAAGCAATTTGGGTGTTTTTGAGCAATTTTGGGTTCTAATCAATCTAAATACATAATTTTGAATCTAGATTAATATTTAGAATTTAATAAGCTTTAATTTGAGCCTAATATTGCTTAGGTTTCGGTATATGAATCGAAAATCCCGAAATTCGCAAAAGCTCGCCCAAAAGCAGGGCAAAATCGTACTTTCACTTAAAAATCGCCCGAGGCCACCCGAGCATAACCAATGGTTAATCATGGCTTAAAAACATTTTAAAACATTTTAGTGAGGTTCGGGCTCGGTCGAAGACGCACATCGGAGTTAAAGCAATTTGCAGGGCGTTTTGGTCATTTCGTCTGGGAACTCAAAATTGAGATTCTTACGCTCTATTAACACACATAACACAAATAATCCCTTATTATTCTCAAAACATCCCTTGAGAATATGTGGGCCCTAATCCTCATTTTCTCGAGTAAAATAACTTCAGGGACATTTTGGTCATTTTACACGCATGAAATTCGGGATTTGCGACTCTGCATGAATCGCTCGTAACCTATCTTCTTATGTTATATTGCTTTATTAAGGATTGTTCGCCCTCTAATCTTATGGAATAATTACCTATGGTATATCAGTAAGTTCCAATGACAAGAAAATTACAGTAAAAAAATTGGGCGTTACATTACTCCCTCCTTACAAAGAATTTCGCCTGGAATTCGTTACTGAGAACAACTCTGGGTATTGTGCTTTCATGTTCGATTCCGCTCCCATGTAAGTTCTTGGTTTCACCTGTCCCCATGCTACTTTGACCAGGTACAACCTTGTTCATTAACGCTTAACTCCTCGGTCGGCGATTCTCGTGGGTAGTAAGTTAAATGTCGGTTATCTCTTAATTGTACATGTTCGGCTCTAGTACATGACTCGGTCGATTGATACTTTCTTAATCGAGAGACATGGAAAACATCATGAAGGTTGGATAGACTCGGGGTAGGGCTATACGGTGAGGCTACTGTGTCCTACTTTGGTAAGGATTTCAAACGGGCCAAGAAATCTGGGGCTCAATTTCTTTACTTTTATTGCTCGGCCTATGCCTGGGGTGGGGGTGATCCTTAGGAACACGTGGTCCCCTTCTTGAAAATCTAGCGGGTTTCGCCGCTTGTCCGCATAGTTTTTCGCCGACTTTGAGCAAGAAGAATCTTATCCCTAATCTTTTTGATTTGTTCCGTTGTTTCCCTCACAATATCAGTCCGAGTAAACTTTGCTCTCAGGGTTCATACCAACATAAGGGAGATTGACATTTCCGTCCATAGAGGGCCTCATACGGTGCCATACTGATACTTGCATACTTGCATGATAATTGTTATATGCAAATTCAATAAGTGGCAGGTACTTATCCCAACTTCCCCTTTGATCTAAAACACATGCCCTTAACATATCCTCCAAGGTTTGGATAGTTCTTTCAGATTGACCGTCTGTTTGGGGGTGATAGGTCGTGCTTAGACACGACTTTGAACCAAATGCCTTTTGAAAGGCTCCCCAAAATCGCGACGTAAATCGCGGATCTCGGTCCGAGATTATCGTCGACGGCACCCCATGTAACCTCACTATCTCCTGAATATATAATTGTGCTAACCTATCCAAGGAATAAGTCACCTTAATAGGTAAAAAGTGGGCTGACTTTGTCAATCGATCCACGATTACCCATATGGTATCATGATTCATTTGGGTCCTTGGTAATCCAGTCACAAAATCCATGGAGATACTATCCCACTTCCACTCAGGGATCGACAGAGGTTGCAGCATTCGGATGGTTTTTGGTGTTCAATCTTCACCTTTTGACACACCAAGCACTTACTCACCCATGTGCACACATCTTCCTTCATTCCAGGCCACCAGAACATCTTCTTCAAATCTTGATACATCTTGGTGGCACCAGGATGAAGGGTAAAATGACTCTTATGGGCTTCCTCCAAAATATCTTTTCGGAGGTCACCACTAGCAGGTACACATATTCGACCTTTAAACCTCCATAAATCGTCCATTCCTTGGGTAAAACCTATCAACTTTCCTGCCTTCATCGCCTCTAAAGTCTTTTTGAAACTCAAAGATCGTCCCCTTGAGCTTGAACAATCCGTTCTTTGAACTCACTTGTCACTCTAAGATGACAAGCTTTGATGCCCTTAGTGGTCAAAGTCATTCCTAGGTTTAAGTCCCTAAATTGTTCAATCAATTCAACCTCCTTCACCATCAAACGAGACACTTGTAAGGACTTCCTACTCAAAGCATCAGCTACTACATTAGCTTTACCAGGATGGTAGTTCAATCCAAAATCATAATCTTTCAAGAACTCCATCCATCGCCTTTGCCTCATGTTTAGCTCTTTTTGATCAAAGAGATATTTCAAACTCTTGTGATCGGAAAACACCTCAAACTTAACTCCATATAAATGGTGTCTCCAAATCTTTAAAGCAAACACGACGGCAGCTAACTCAAGATCATGGGTAGGGTAGTTTGCCTCATGTGGCTTGAGTTGTCTTGATGCATAGGCCACCACTTGCCTATCTTGCATCAATACACAACCTAAACCCTTTTTTGAAGCATCACAATACACCTCGAAAGGCACATTGGGGTCGGGTAACACTAAAACAGGGGTCGAGGTTAGCTTGTGTTTTAACTCTTGAAAGCTCTTTTCACACTCCGGGGTCCATGAAAAAGGGGTGTTCTTCCTAGTTAGCTTGGTCAAAGGTAGGGAAATCTGGGAAAATCCCTTGATAAATCGACGGTAATAACCGGCTAAACCCAAAAAGCTCCTTACTTCAGTTACCGTGGTTGGTCTTTCCCAGTTTACTACTGCTTCTACCTTACTAGGATCTACAGCAATTCCTTTCTTAGATACTACATGCCCTAAAAATTGCACCTTATCCAACCAAAACTCACACTTGGAAATCTTGGCATATAGTTTCTTTTCCTTCAAGATCTCTAGTACTATGGTTAGGTGGCATTCATGCTCTTCATGGGTCTTAGAATATATGAGAATGTCATCTATAAAGACAACTACAAACTGATCTAAATAGGGCCGAAAGATCCTATTCATGTAATCCATAAAAATAGCTGGAGCATTGGTTAACCCAAAGGACATTACTGCAAACTCAAAATGGCCGTATCGAGTGCGAAAGGCCGTTTTTGGTATGTCTTCATCTCTCACTCTAATTTGATGGTAGCCTGACCTCAAATCTATCTTAGAAAACACTACCGCACCTTTCAGTTGGTCCATCAAATCATCGATCCTAGGCAGAGGATACTTATTTTTCATCATTACTTTATTCAGCGCCTATAATCTACACACATCCTCATACTCCCATCCTTTTTCTTTACAAACAACACAGGGGCTCCCCAAGGTGATGCACTAGGCCTAACAAACTTTTTCTCCAATAAATCTTCCAATTGAGTTTTTAACTCGGTCAATTCTAATGGGGACATCCTGTATGGGGCTATGGATATAGGTCCTGCATCTAAGCAACTCTATGGAAAATTCTATCTCTCTCTTGGGAAACTCTGGTATCTCATCTGGAAATACTTCGGGATAATTTCTTACTATTGGTATCTCATCGATACGTTGCTCAAAGTCTACATCACTAGCGGCTAAGAAAATGTATCCTTTACTCTCACCCTTACCATAGTCCATTTCCACAAAGAGCTTATGTAAAGACTTATGGGTTTCTTAGGTTCAACAGAATAGGAAGAAAAGTGATGGTTTTCTCATAACAGCTTAATAAAGACACGGTTGGCCTCAAGCCAATCCATGCCAAGAATCACATCTAAACCTCGCATAGGTAAGCAAATAAGATCTAAAACAAAGGATCTATTATCTATAATAAAACTACAATCTAAACAACATTTACAAGTCCTAACGGGTTTTCCAGTCGGGATAGAAACAATAAGGTCAAAAGGAAGCTCAGTCATAGGTAAATTAAGGCTTTTAACACATGAATGGGAGATAAAAGAATGAGAAGCGCCAGAATCATATAGTACAATTAAGTCTTTACCATGCATATTACCCTTACCTTCCACGAGATTTCGTGACTTCGTTGTTTCTTCAGCATTAACAGTAAATACCCTTCCCTGGTATTGCGGCTTGGGATTGGGGGTTGGCGGGTTCCTTTCCGTGCATTCTCGGGAGTAATGACCTGGTTTTCCACACCGATAGCACACGTTTGTTCCGGCTCGACATGGCATGCTCCCATGATTCTTACCACACTTGGGACACTCCATGGATGGCACAAACTGTGGAGGTACTGTTGGACCTCTTTGTGGTGCTTTCCCTTTATTGTTGTTATTGTTGTTGTTGCGATTGTTATTGGGGTTATTGTTGTAGCGATTGTTATTATAGCGGTTGTTGTTGTTTGGCCTTCCTTGTTGAAAATTTCTTTGTGGCCCTTGTGGTCTTGATTGAGGGGGAAATGGAGGTCGATTCTGCCTTTTGAATCACGACCTTGAGGTGTCAACTTTTTGGTAATATTATCTGATTTTAGGGTGTTTAGTTTTCTCTGACCTTCTTCAATAATCCGACATTTGTTAACTAGGGTAGAGAAATCCCTAATCTCCAAATGTGCAACTGCCACATTAAGTTCCGCCTTCAACCCTGACTCGTATTTAATGCATTTCCAAAGACTCATCAGGATTTCCTTGGTACATTCTTGAGAACTTAATGAGTTCTTCAAATCTGGCAGTGTACTGGGCCACATTCATATTCCCCTGGACAAGTTGCATGAATTCAATGTCCTTGGCATTTCTAGCGACTGGAAAGTACTTTTCATAAAAATGGACCTTGAATAGTTCCCAATCAATGTCCATGTCGGTCGCCTCTAGGAGTCTTGAACACCTCTCCACGTAAACCGGCATCACCCTCAAGCATATGAGTAGCGAAGGTGACCTTTTGCTCCTCCGAGCATGGGACTACAAAGAAAGACCTTCTCAATATTCGAATCCATTCATCCGCAATATTTGGATTCAGGGTCCCTTGAAAATCGGTGGGTTTGCCTTACGAAACTCTCCTAAACGGGCATGTTCGGGAGTTTCATGTCCTTGATTCATATTGGCTTGACGATCCTGATCCATTCGCTCCATCATCGTTCTCATGGTCCTTGCTACATCGCGGAGTGCTTCGGCTGTCTCGTTGTCTTGATTATTCTGTCTTTGCGCTCCTAGTCCGTTGTCGGCGTGCCATTGGTCCCTATACACACAAAACAAAGAACACTGAGGTGATCAGGCCCAATATTCCATGCAAAGTGAGCAAGTTACCATGGCACTTTCAACATACAGGAGTCATGTATTTCTAATCCTTAGGCTCATCCTAATGATAAACATCTACACATGACGTCACTAACGTATTATGCTTTAGAAGCATAGCTAGTCCAATCCTCAGGCTCCATGAGAATCGAACTGCTCTGATACCAAAATGTAACACCCTAGTTATTAACCAAATACACCTAGGTTGAATCTGATTAATGACTAGACTTTACTCCTTACTTTGGTTCCTTCTTCATAATTTGAAAATACTTAGTGAAATTACGAGCCATTTTTTTTTTAAACACATAATTGAAAACGTGAGCCGAGTACAATGTGAACGAGTAAGTGGAGTATAATAAGACGTTTAAGAATATATCACATCATATCACTTTGGCTCCATCATATAACATCCATAAACACATTATAGCATATATTTACATACAATAACCTCACTCAAAGGGTGGGTTATGTTCATACATCATTGTCTTATGCAAACCCATAAAAGAAAATATACATAAGGAAATACATGCCCCTAAACTAGATAACTCTATAAGCCAGGAAGGTTATCCTAAAACTAGGGTGCATGATCACACATAAGTCTACTAAGAACCCTGTATGCCCACTGTCCTAGAAATGGGGAATAAATCCGATCCATCGATGAGCTCCCTCGAGGGGACACACGAGATGCACCATGTTGGGGTCGCATGGACGGCCTTCTTGCTAACCTCGGCTGAACAACTGTTTCCTCACTACCCTCTCTTACACGTGTGGGAGTAGGAGCAGAGCTCTCAGAATATACATGAGTAGGAGTGTCCTCTGAAGGATCGGTTTAATATCTCGCCTCGGAACATACTCTGGAAATCCGTGGACAGCAGATGAAGCGGGATAAGAACGTAACATCCTTTCATCAAGTGGACGTGCATGTTCGAAAACCATTTCATCGCCATAGGGAGAAGTAGGAGAAAATCGATAACTAGGGACAGGGATGTGCAAAGGGACGACCTATGTAAATAAAAACACGAATCACAAGACCTCCTCAAAATGATACGAGCGATGCACCGATCATAATGAAATTCCCAAGTAGGGGTATCAACGAACACCACGAATCTCACGATCTGAATCTGGAGACAATGACGGAAATAAAGAAAAGGGAGTGAGAATCTTGCTTAAAGAATTCTCAGTAGGGTACCTCCTTCTACAGTGTCATCATCAAAGTCCCCAGGAACCTCGGGATTATTCTAAAATAGTGAGCATGCAAAGATTCATTTTAAATTCGGACAAATACTTAACCGAGGTTCGCCAATTTTTAATCATGCGTCTTATAATGCATCATAATCTTAACATGTCATATTTACAATGAACTTTTCCTTTATCATTACATCATATTGCTCATCATCATTATCAAATAACATGCATAAAAGAATGTCATATAATATTAGCTACACGTGGACATAATGCACATATTTCATTTCTTTAGTGCCTTAGGTGACTTAAAATCTTATCATCATCATTATTTTCCTTAGGCCACCCTATACTCCACCCTTTTGGGAGTAATTTAAGTTATGAGCTCATACTTTACTAGTCGTCACTAGCATATACTTATCCCTTTGATAAGCTAAAGTCCCGACTCTACCCTTTTGAGAGAACGGGTTAGGGGGCTAAAATCACCTTTTCACCACCTATAGTCTGATGGTTCCAAAGGATCATTTTCTTATAAGTTTAAGTCACCATTAAATCTTTGCATGTTATATCACAATAGAATTCATAAACATCATAATATTTTCTTATTTATAGTCTTAAACTAGAATAATATATATCAATGTAATCATGCATATGGGAGATTCCCAGAAAGAGAGGTGGGTCATAATGGACACGCTTAAATACCAAGTCTTTCCTTAGCCGTAACCTTTCCAAATTACACTTTTACAATGATACACTTTCTTCTAGCAACAAAGGTAAATTTTACATAATAAAGAATATTTCATGTATAAGCATTCTCATTATTTGCAACAGCAACTATAACATGCAAGCGATGAAATCATTCAATGATATCAAGTACTTAATAAGCATCCAATCCTTACATAGAATTATCAATTATGGAACTAATTAGTTACTAAACCAATTATGAATCATTCTCTTAACAATAAACCATAATTATCACACATTGATACTAAACTCAGATCAGTGGCTCAATCATGAACCTCATGCAATTACATAGAATCATATTTTAAGTGCATATAAAATACTAGTTCCCCGTAAAATCCTTGCAAAGCCTTAAAACTCATTTAGAAACTAGTTCTTTTGTCAAATTTGGGAGGATCTTCACAATTAAAATTCTCACTTAAGATAAAAGGAGTAAGTCTTGAGCTTTAGAGATTTAGGTGACATCTTAGTGTTATAAACATGCTATGCAACCTTATTTTAATCTTATCTTTATAAGGTGATAGCTTGGAATTATACACATGATATGCAATTCCATTTCTTTATCTTTAAGATTTAAGGTGATGACTTGAAAATTAAACATGATGCAAGAACTTGAAATATAAACATGATACAAGAAATCGGAGCGTGTAATCCGCACAGACCAGAGAGGGAGAAGAGAATATTAAGAAACTGGAGCTATGTGAGTCCGCACAGACTAGTAGAGGAGAAGAGAATATTAAGAAACCTGAGCGGCGGTAGTCCGCACAGGCCAGTAGAGGGAGAAGAGAATTATTATTACATCTTTTTAAGCTCCAATCTCAAGACTTTTTAAAGAATAAATTCTTTAACTCCAATAATCATATTTCTTTGCTTGTGATACATGGGCAAGTCTTTGAGCTCTAGGATCGTTAGGTGATGGCATAAAATAAATATGTCATTCGTTGATTCTTTTAGCCATTATAAAATAAAGTGAGAGCATAAATTAAATATGAGATGCAACCTCTTTATTATCTTGAAAGATTAAGTGATAACTTGAAACATAAATATGAAATACAAGCTTGGAATTTAAACATGAGAAATGCAAGTTCATTTATTCATTCTTTGAAAATTTAGTGATGACATAGAAGGCAAACATGGTTATGCAAAGCATAAACTTAATCATGGATGCAAATTCATTTTGTTTCTTTACTAGAGCTCCTTCAAGACTTTAAAAGAATTATAAATTCAACCCAATACATATCTTAACAAGAAATAAAACATAAAAGGAAATACATCTTTCAAGTTCTAAACTAAAAAAATCATTGTTTTAGCATCATAAAGTATTATTCTTTAAAGTTTTGCATCAAGTGGAATTTTCAAGCTTTAGAGGCCTAACTTGTGATGGATTTACAACCCACCCTCAAGGTCCTCATCATCAAGCCATCATCTTAGTTCCACCTAGGCCATATGGCCTAAATTGGTTAAAAAAAGAAGAGGAAAACCAAAATGAAAAGCTAAGGTAAATTCATAATTTCATCATTTTGAGCTAAAAACACAACTCCTCAAAGCATAGAAATAAATTTAGAAACTACTCCCTACCTAATCTGAGTTGAAGGAGAGGAAGAGAACTTGATTTCTTGAAGTGAAATGACACAAAATCTCTTTGAAAAATTGAAGAAAGAATTCAGCCAAAGAGGAGGAAGAAAGAAAGTTTTTGGTGCTCCTAAAAACTAGTTATGAACCAACCATTCCAAGACCACTCAAGCAAGCCTATTTATAGAAGATTTTGAGGCTTCTAATTGGCCAAAATGAGGAGGTAGTTGTCAGAATTTTTCAGGAGTAATAATGGAGGAAAAATCATTTTAGACAAAGTTGTATGAAATTAAGGAATTATGTCTCTTATGGTGACATTTTGGCATTTTGTTTTAGTGCAACTTTTGGAAATAAATCAGCTACATAATGGCATCAATAATTTCGTGCATTACAGCCCAAAGAAGTGAAATTTGTGTGTTCCATGCATTATTTAGGTGTAGGCAAGGTATTCATGTAATTTAGAGAAGTTACGGTTAAGGGCTTAAGTGAATTAGTAAGCAATTTGGGTGTTTTTGAGCAATTTTGGGTTCTAATCAATCTAAATACATAATTTTGAATCTAGATTAATATTTAGAATTTAATAAGCTTTAATTTGAGCCTAATATTGCTTAGGTTTCGTATATGAATCGAAAATCCCGAATTCGCAAAGCGCCAAAAACGGGGGCAAAATCGTACTTTCACTTAAAAACTGCCCGAGGCCACCCGAGCATAACCAATGGTTAATCATGGCTTAAAAAAACATTTTAAAACATTTTAGTGAGGTTCGGGCTACCGGCACGCACATCGGAGTTAAAACAATTGCGAGGGCGTTTTGGTCATTTCAAGGCGTCGAACTCAAAATTGAGATTCTTCTGCTCTATTAACACACATAACACAAATAATCCCTTATTATTCTCAAAACATCCCCTTGAGAATATGTGGGGCCCACAATCCTCATTTTCTGAGTAAAATAACTTCAGGGACATTTTGGTCATTTTACACGCATGTAAATTCGGGATTTGCGACTGCATGAATCGCTCCTAACCTATCTTCTAATGTTATATTCCTTTATTTAGGATTGTTCGGCCTCAAATCTTATGTAATAATTACCTATGGTAATTCAGTAATTTCCAATGACAGTAAAAATTACAGTAAAAAAAATTGGGGCGTTACACGGGTCATAGTGCACCTCCCATGTCGGGGTGTCCACGAACACTACGAACGTCGCCATCTGAAGACGTGACGGAAAGAAAGAGATAGAGGGAGTGAGAATCTTGCTAAAGAATCTCAGTAGGGTCTCCTACTACCTAGGTGTCATCATCTACGCCCTCGTGAACTCTGGGTTTATTTATACAAAATGACTGAGCATGTATTCGGTTCATTTTAAACTTTAAAATATATTTTAGCCAAGGTCCATTCATTTTAGGATGATCTTAATGTCATGGATGCAACATATTAGAAAATGTATGCGTGGCACTACCTAATGCACATACATAAAACATAACATCAAGCATCATCATTCTTGGTGGCATAAAGTGGCAATAGTAACATTCATATGGGACAAAACTTAGTGACATAATCATAATCATGAAACTTCTCTTCCTCATGGGCCACCCTAAAAGACAATCGAATCAAGGGTGCTCGGCTAACGGTGTCACCCGTAACGTGTCATACATCTAGGTTATGAGCTCATACCTTAACTAGTCGTCACTAGTTCTTACTTACCACTTAACGATAAGCGTATCACAAATCCCGACTATCTGAGTACGGGTTAGGGGGCAAAACTCTTAGGGGGGCTCGGCCAACCGGTGTCACCTAAGAGTGTAAATGGTACCGATGTCACATGAGTTCTATGGAGGTGCTCGGCCGAACCGGTGTCATCCTAGAACCCATCTTAGTACCTTAATTTTCAAAATCTCTTTAAGTCCCCAAATTTGTCGGAAATTCGGCGGGCTAAACGGTCATTACAATCAATTTCCTTCCAAATTTGCTTTATGCCACATAAACATATAATCTCATAAATTCCTCATATGAATAACATCATCATCATTAGAATACTTCATGCATCATCATAAATCATCCATACGCTTACTCCTTACGGTAGTTTATGCTTTGACCTTACGGGTCTTAATCTTGGGATATAGTTCTCTACATCCGCTGCTCATATTTTAAGCACCTAAGGCTCATAATTAAACATCATTCACAATCCTCTCATTTTACTTTTAAAATCTGAATAGCATAGGACAAGTTCTCTAACTTGTATTTACGGGGTTCTAGAACTTACGCTTTAGACCCTTTCTCGTTCCGCTAAGGCGCTATGTATTAAATCTAACTCAATTATGAGGCTTTCCTATGCTTAAGGACTAATTATTAACCATGTTTACCATGTTGTAAGGGTGCTGGACCGAATCCAGAAAATTAAATGTTCTAAGAGTTCTACATTTGCATTTTTACGGTTTTCTAGTCACTAGTTTCCTCATAGATGCTAGAATTCAATTCTAACTCAAATGATACCAAGTTTTTCATGTCTAAACAATCTAAATCTGATTATGTCCCCATTAAAACAGTTTGGAAAAGTTCCATAAACAAATGGGTCAAAACTATGTTAAATTCTAGCTTTACGGTATTTTTAGTTAGCTAGTTTCTTACCTATCATGCATAGGATCGCTTCTACATCATCATATGATATTTTCACACATTCCAACACATTAAAACATCATCATACAGCATCACATTCATCACATCAGAACCGAAAACATCTTGCCTCAATAAGAGAATTAAATTGACATTTCTAGGTACATAAGTTAACTAGTTTCTCTCGGAATCAATCTAGAACTTCTAAAACTCTTTGCAAAACATTTTAATTCATCAAGAGGCTAAGTGAAGCCTTAGGTTAAAGACCAAAATATATTTCATCTCCTAAAAGAGGATAAAATCACAA
This sequence comes from Dalbergia cochinchinensis, assembly GCA_031216125.1. Classification (NCBI taxonomy): domain Eukaryota; kingdom Viridiplantae; phylum Streptophyta; class Magnoliopsida; order Fabales; family Fabaceae; genus Dalbergia; species Dalbergia cochinchinensis. The sequence continues at coordinate 43,769,832 of CM062372.1, forward strand.
CTTGTGATGACATAACCTTATAAAGATTTGTAAGGCTTTAAGGAAAACTTAAAACATAGGCTATTGGTCCTAGTAGCTAGATGAAAACTCATTGGAAGTCCATCCTCACTACTTGGCCGAAAAACATACATTCAAAGTATGGTTTACATTCAACTTTAACTTGGAATGAAATGGGCAAGTCTTTGAGCTCTAGATTCTTAAGTTACGACATAAACTAAACGTGCTCATGCTTTTCATTTTTAATCTTACTTACAAAGTAAAGTGATGACTTAAAATTAAATATGCAAGGCATAACTTAAACATGCGAGCTTGAAAGTAAATGTGCAAGATTCAATTCTTTATTTTAGTGCTCTTGGCCCAACAACAATCGACTTTAAGGCCGAAATAGATAGGCATTCGAGAGATTAATTAGGTGATAATGCAAGTTCAATTCTTTATTTTAGTGCTCTAGGCCCAACAACAATCGACTTTAAGGCCGAAATAGAAAGGCTTCGAGAATTAAATTAAGTGAAGATGCAAGTTCCATTTTAATCTTTATGTTCTTAGGTGATAGCTTGAAAGTAAAGATGCATAGCAAGAATGTAAACATGAATGCAAGCATAAAATAAATTATGCAAGTTCATTTTATCTTTCTAGAGCTCTTAACAAGACTTTAAAGGAATTTAAACCTCAACCCAAACTCATCAAACCAAGACAAAGTAAAAGTCTAGAGTTCTTAGAACTCAACATAACATATTTAGAAAATCAAACATCTAGCATGAAAAGGAAAGGTAATGGCCGAAACTTCAAGGAAAGAAAAGAAATGTTTGAAACTCTAGAATCCATGATCTTGGTGATATACTAACACCAACATCATGAGACCTCATCATTGAGTCATTAGAACCATTTTGAAACAACATCAAAGTTAAAGTTCTCAAAGGTTCAAGAAAGGAAAAACTAGAAACACTTTTGCTCAAGAACAAAGATCAAGCTCTAGAATTTGTTTCAAGTGATGAACATCATCATGAAACTCTCATCATCAAGCTCTCATTTCTTTGAACTCGAAAGGCCCATGGCCGAAACATAAAGAGGAATGAGGAGAAGAAAAGAAGTTCTAAAAGGAATCAAGAGAAACTATGAACATAAAGCTTGAAACAAGAACTTTAAAGAAAGAATTCATGAAAGAAAATCCCTACTTGGTGTGATGAACTTGAAGATGGAAGAAGAAGATGAAGAAGATGAAGAACTTGAAGAACTCCAAGAACTTGAAGAACACAAAGACTTTGAGAGAAAAAGAAAAGCTTTGAGTGTTTCCTAAACTTGGCAAATGATCTAAAAGTGGTGCAAGCTCCTCAAGGCATTCTATTTATAGAGAATTGAAACAAATGGAGGGAGCTCATGGAGGAGGAGGTTTCGGCCATGAGGTGCAGATTGGAGGCTTTCCATGAGTTCCATGAGGTGAGATAATGTGTTCTTGAGGTATGGTGAGGTATGGTTCAAAGCATGGTGAGGTATGGCTCAAGGTATGGCTCAAGCATGGTTCTTTGAGTGAGAAACAATTTAATATGTGGTCAAAGGGGAAAGGTGCTGGCCGAAATGCATCAGCCCATGGGGAGGATTAGTTTGCATTTTAATTGTGGTTTAGAGTTGTGTTTAGGTGTATCTTTGATTATGCTTAAGATTAGAAATTTGTAAGAAAGTGTTTAGGTAAGGAAAATGGGTAATTAAGGTGGTCTAGACATAATTAAGGAGTGGTCTTGCACCATTAGAGAGTTAAATCCTCAATTTAGAGTCTAAACAACTCTAGACACATTTCCTTGATTTAAGGAATTGGAGAGAGAAAATACTATTCAAGATTCCAAGACTAGGAATCTTGAGTTCTAAAAAGGGATTTAATGTTTAATCTAAGCAATTTTAGGTTCTAATTAACTTTAATAAATTATTTTGACTCTAGATTAATTAGGGAAATAAATTAATCTTCGTTTAGAGCCTAATATTGCTTAGGTTTGCTTAATTACGTCATTAAGCTTAAAAACACTATTCTAGGGGCAAAATCGTAATTTTGCACTAAAACTGCCCGGGACCACCGGGACCTGAACAGATACCTCCAGACACATGAAAACATGTTTTTGAACCTCTGGGGAAAGTTCCGGGCTCAAACGGCACCTTTACCCGCGTAAAAACGCTATAGGGGTATTTTGGTCATTTTGACCAAATCTGAAACGAAATTTTCGCTTCCGAAAGCATTCAAAGGCCATTCAATCCCCTTCAAACATTGAGTTGACCCTTCGAGGATGACCGAGTTGGTTACCCTCGAGCTCGGGTCAGGAAATGACCTCAGGGGCATTTTGGTCATTTCCCTCGGACAGAGAAATCGGGGTGTTACATGTGCCATAAATTGCTTTCCACTAACTCAACATTTTCAACATAAGGTAATGTAACTGGTTTAGATACAATGATCTCTTTTTCCCCTTGGATTGTAATGATTGAACCATTCTCAATGTACTTAACCTTTTGACGCAAGGTTGAAGTAACAGCACCAACATTGTTAATCCATGGTCTTCCCAGCAGCATATTGTAATCAGACTCAATCTCCATTACTTGGAATAACACCTCAAATTAGCTTGGGCCAATTTCCAATGGCAGCACCATTTCCCCAAGGATGCTTTTCTTTACTCCATCAAAGCTTTCACAATCATCACTTGAGATGAAATATCATCCTTGCTTATTGACAAGTAACTTAAGGTCGACACTGGTAAGACATTTAATCCTGACCCTTCATTAATGAGAACTTTGGGAACTATATGTCCTCTGCATTTGAGAGTTATGTACAGTGCTCATGGGTTGATCTGTGATACAATTTCTTCATCTGAGAAAGTGATCATATTGACACATTTTATCGGATCCACCATATTCACCATGCTCTCCAATGAGACATCTAGTTTCAGATAGGCATCTTTCAAGACTTTTAGCACAGTCTTTTGGTAAGATTCGGATGACAAGATTAGTGACAACAAGGAGATTTTGGTAGGAGTCTTCTTCAATTGCTCTAATATATCATACTCACTTTGCTTCATGATCTTTAGAAACTCTTCTTCTTCATATTCTTCTTTTCCTTTTTTACAAAACCAAAACTTTTTCCAATATCAACAAATTTTCCTTTTTTCAACTCTCCAGGCCCATAAACGCTTCTGCTTCTTGTTATTCCTTTTACTTCCATAATATCATTCATCACTCTATCTTCCTGGCCCCTTGAAGTCTCCCCAACATTTTCGTTCATATCCATTTTAGTTTCATAGTTCCAAGGGATAGCGTGTGTCTCCTCATAACCAAAAGGCATCGGCTTCTTTATAGTGATCACCACTTTTTCTAGTTTCAGAGCTTGATTAAGTGGAGGTACTCAGATATAAAATGTTCAATCACATTCACATTTTCAATGGAATTTTGCTTCTTTTTGGCTTGAATCACACCTAAAGTGAGTAGTTCTTAGACACAAACTTTGAAATCCCAACAATTCTCAATATTGTGTCCAACATTTCCACTATGGTATGTACAACTTGATTCCCTATCATATTTCTCTTCTTCCTTCACCCTAGACGTAGGTGTTGTGATGTTATAACCAGCCTCCTTCAAGCCATTAAACACTTTCTCCATAGGAGTTCGAAGACTCATAACCTTCTTGATCAATGGTTCATCACTCACCAAGGCATTCACATGATTTTCTCTTTCGTGTTTTGGGATTGGGTTATTAACAATATTCGGCTTTGAATCTTCTTGACGGTCCAGCCTCCCACAAGCAATTAACCTTCTCACTACTGTTTTGAAACCTTTACAATCCTTAATGGAATGCCTTGCTATGTCCATGTGGTATCTACAGGTAAGGTTCAGGTTGTACCGAGCTGGGTATGGTGGTTCTAATGGGTGTACAGGAAATATAGAGATTAGATGGGCATCAACCAATTTTTGAAAAAGGTCAGCATTTGAAATGGACAGCTTTGGAAAAGGTAGAAGGTTGGGAAATCGATTATGATTTTGGTTTTGGAAATTTGGTTGGAGTGTTGGAGTATATGTTGGGTGAGTTGGTTGATATGGTCTTATGTGGATGTTGTTAACTTGAGGTTGGGAGTATGGGATAGTGTTTGTGGCTGGTGTGGCTTGGTAAAATGGGTAACGATGAATAAGGGTTTGGTATGTTGGCATCTGGGGTCGTAGATGTGTTAGTGCATACCTTGGGACAAAGGATTGCTGACCATGGACATAATTCACCTCTATCTCTTTCTTCCTAGGCGGGAAACTTTTTCTTGTGTCTTCGTTGTTCATGGGAAGCTTGCCAGCCTTAGTCAAGCTCTCGATCCTTTTTCTAGCAATTATCAACTCAGAGAAATCCTTGTATGCTGCTCCTGCCATTGCCCCAATGTAAGGGGATCCCAAGGTTCCCAAGAAGTAGGTACACATTTTAGTTGGGATGAGTGGTGGTTGAACTTGGGAAGCCAAGGTTCTCCACCTTTGAGCGTATTACTTGAATGATTCATCTTTTTTCTTCTACATGGAGCTTAATTGCTCCCGGTAGGTGCCACATCAAGATTAAACTTGTATTGGCTCATGAACAGATCTGCCAATTCTCTCCAGCTAGAAATCTTTGAATGATTTAGTTGAATATACCATTCCAAGGCAGGTCCAATCAGGCTTTCATGGAAGAAACTGATGAGAAATTTTTCATCCTTTGACCATATCGCCATCTTGGTGCAATAACTCTTCAAGTGAAAAAAGGATTACCCGTCCCATCATACCTTGAAAAGTCAGGAACCTTGAGGTCTTTAGGAATTACTATGTCAGTAGAAGGACAAAGTTGTTCAACTTCTACATAACCATAGGGGCTAAGTCCCTAAATAGCTCTAATATGCTCTTGAATCTTCTCCATCCACTATTCTTTAAATTTCCATTTTTCTGCCTCTGCACGACTATTCTCTGAGGAAAACTGTTGTTTCTGGATGACAACACGAGGCTGCTCCCAAATAGGGATAACATGCCCATGCCCATTAGTATGCACGTTTTCTAAGGAACTATAGCCTTCTCTGATAAGTGCCACCAATGGTACCGTGGGTCGTGGCTGTCCATAGAGGTTATTTAGCATTCCTCCTATATCATTCATCTCCTGGATGATATTTAGAGCTGCACTTGATATCACAAGCATACCTATCGTCGTGATATTTGGTTTCACACTTGTTGGGGTATTTCTGCTTTGATAAGCTCCCAATAGGTCAAGTGTGTAACATCCTAATTTTTAACCCAATACTCTAGAACATAATTAGGTTAATCATTAGTCTGTTACTTCATAGTTCTCATCTAACTTTGAATTACTTAGCGGAAAATACAGGTAAATTTTTTTTTGAAAAACAAAGTGAGAGCCGCGTGATGCGATAAGCGGTAAACCATGTATGGTAAACAAATGTCTCACAACATCATAACATAAGGCACACCATGAGTAACACTGAAGATCATCTCATATATATATAATTTGCCTACTTATAAGTGTGGGACTTAGTTTAGTACAAGGAAAGTACAAGAAAGGAAATACAACATAAACGTAAACATGATCTACTCCCCTACCCGAGTGCACCTAATGGGATAACCTCTAAACAAAAGAAGGTTTATCCCCATCTAAGTGGTGTGTGCTCTATCTCGGGCCATCCACGGCCTCCTACTGGCGACTATCCCGTGATCGAGGCAGATATCCGGGAAACTGGGCGAGCTCCTCGGGCGTGAAGAGGCGGAGCGGGGATCGAGTGTGAGCCCCGGGGTATGGCCGCATTTTCGGTCGTCGTGCACACCTCGGCTGAGTCACGGTGGGCTCGCTATCCTCTCCAAAGTCCATAGGTATGGAGGGGGAAGATCCCTCGGAGGGTGCCTGGGTTGCCGAATCCTCGGAAGGATCCGTCTCCGAAAAAGACGACGGGCAACGGGGCACATACTGGGGGTAGTCTCGAGCGGCGGACATAGATGATGGGGTACGACGAAGCCTCTCCTCTAGGGGACGTGCGTGCTCGAACACCAGGTCATCGCCAAAAGGTGAGACGGGGGAGAAACGATGGGAATGTACAGGGGGAGTGAAGGGTCGACCCATGAACATGAATACTCTAACCATGCATCGACCCACAAAATGGAATGACCCGTGGTCCGGGTCATGGTGCACCTCCCACGTCGGCGTGTCCACGAACACCACGAACGTCGCCATCTGAAGACGTGACGGAAAGAAAGAGATAGAGGGAGTGAGAATCTTGCTAAAGAATCTCAGTAGGGCCTCCTACTACCTAGGTGTCATCATCTACGTCCTCAGGAACCTTGGGTTTATTTATGCAAAATGACTGAGCATGTATTAGGTTCATTTTAAACTTTAAAATATATTTTAGCCAAGGTCCATTCATTTTAGGATGATCTTAATGTCATGGATGCAACATAATAGAAAATGTATGCATGGCACTACCTAATGCACATACATAAAACATAACATCAAGCATCATCATTCTTGGTGGCATAAAGTGGCAATAGTAACATTCATATGGGACAAAACTTAGTGACATAATCATAATCATGAAACTTCTCTTCCTCATGGGCCACCCTAAAAGACAATCGAACTGGGGGTGCTCGGCCAAACCGGTGTCACCCAGAACGTGTCATACATCTAGGTTATGAGCTCATACCTTAACTAGTCGTCACTAGTTCTTACTTACCACTTAACGATAAGCGTATCATAAATCCCGACTATCTGAGTACGGGTTAGGGGGCAAAACTCTTAGGGGTGCTCGGCCGAACCGGTGTCACCTAAGAGTGTAAAATGGTACCGATGTCACATGAGTTCTATGGAGGTGCCCGCCTCAACCGGTGTCATCCTAGAACCCATCTTAGTACCTTAATTTTCAAAATCTCTTTAAGTCCCCAAATTTGTCGGAAATTCGGCGGCATAATGGTCATTACACCGAATTTCCTTCCAAATTTACTTTATGCCACATTAACATATAACCTCATGAATTTCTCATATGAATAATCATCATCATCATTTGCATACTACATGCATGATCATAAAACATTCAAACGCTTACCCTTACGGTAGCTTATGCTTTGACCCTTACGGGTCTTAATCTTGAGATATAGTTCTCTACATCCGTCGCTCATATCTTTATGCACCTAAGGGCTCATATTTAATCATCATTCCTAATCCTCATGTTCATACTTAAATCTGAAAAGCATAGGGCAGAATCTCTAACTTGCATTTACGGGGTTTTAGAACTTACGTTTTAGACCCTTTCTCGGTTGCGTTTTCGCCGAAGGCGCTATATATTAAATCTAAATCAATTATGAGGCATTCCTATGCTTAAGGACTAATTATTAATCACATTTATCATGTTGTAAGGGTGCTGGACAGAATCCAGAAAAGTAAACGTTCTAAGAGTTCTAAACTTGCACTTTTACGGTTTTCTAGTTACTAGTTTCCCTATAGGGGCTAGAATTCGATTCTAATCCAAATGATACCAAGTTTTTCATGTCTAAACAATCTAAATCTGATTATGTTCCCATTAAAACAGTTTGGATTAGTTCCATAAACAAATGGGTCAAAACTATGTTAAATTCTAGCTTTACGGTATTTCTAGTTAGCTAGTTTCTTACCTATCATGCATAGGATTGCTTCTACATCATCACATGATATTTTCACACATTCCAACACATCAAAACATCATCATACAGCATCACACTCATCACATCAGAACCGAAAACATTTAACTTAAATGAGAGAGTTAAATTGACATTTCTAGGTACATAAGTTAACTAGTTTCTCTCAGAATCAATTTAGAATTTCTAAAACCTCTTTGCAAATCATTTTAATTCATCAAAAGGCTAAGAGAAGCCTTAGGTCACTGACCAAAACATATTCCATCCCCTAAAAGACAATAGAATCACAACTTGTGATGACATAACCTTATAAAGATTTGTAAAGCTTTAAGGAAAATTTAAAACATAGACTATTGGTCCTAGTAGCTAGATGAAAACTCATTGCAAGTCCATCATCACTACTTGGCCGAAATTATGCATTCAAGGAATACATTCACATTTAACTTTATCTTGGAATGAAATGGGCAAGTCTTTGAGCTCTAGGTTCTTAAGTTACGACATAAACTAAACGTGCTCATGCTTTTCATTTTTAATCTTGCTTACAAGGTAAAGTGATGACTTAAATTTAAGTATGCAAGGCATAAACTTAAACGTGCAAGCTTGAAAGTAAATATGTGAGGCATAACTTAAACGTGCAAGCTTGAAGGTAAATATACATGGTTCAATTCTTTATTTTAGTGCTCTTGGCCCAACAACAATCGACTTTAAGGCCGAAATAGATAGGCATTCGAGAAATTAATTAGGTGATAATGCAAGTTCAATTCTTTATTTTAGTGCTCTAGGCCCAACAACAATCGACTTTAAGGCCGAAATAGAAAGGCTTCGAGAATTAAATTAAGTGATGAGACAAGTTCCATTTTAATCTTTATGTTCTTAGGTGATAGCTAGAAAGTAAAGATGCATAGCAAGAACGTAAATATGAATGCAAGCATAAAATAAATTATGCAAGTTCATTTTATCTTTCTAGAGCTCTTAACAAGACTTTAAAGGAATTTAAACCATAACCCAAACTCATCCAAACAAGGTAAAGTCAAGCTTAGAGTTCTTTAAAACTTAACATAATATTTTTAGGAAATCAAACCATGAAGCTTAGAAAAATTTAAGGAAATGGCCGAAATCTTCAAGAAGAAAAGGAACATTTTAATACTCTAGAGTTCATGATCTTGATGATATATTAACACCAACATCATGAGTCCTCATCATTGAGTTCATAGAGCCATTTTAAAACATCATTAAAGCTAAAGTTCTCAAGAGTTCAAGAAAGGAAAAACTAAAAACATTTTTGCTCAAGAACAAAGATCAAGCTCTAGAGTTTGTTTCAAGTGATGAACATCATCATGAAACTCTCATCATCAAGCTCTCATTCCTTTGTTCTCCAAGGCCTATGGCCGAAACATAAAGAGGGAGAAGGAGAAGAAAAGAAGTTCTAAAAGGAACCAAGAGAAACTATGAACATCAAGCTTGAAACAAGAACTTTAAAGAAAAGAATACATGAAAGAAAATCCCTACTTGATGTGATGAACTTGAAGATGGAAGAAGAAGACGAAGAACTTGAAGAACTCCAAGAACTTGAAGAACACAAAAACTTTGAGAGAAAAAGAAAAGCTTTGAGTGTTCCTAAACTTAGCAAATGATCTAAAAATGGTGCAAGCTCCTCAAGGTATTCTATTTATAGAGAAATGAAACAAATGGAGGGAGCTCATGGGGGAGAGTGGCTTCGGCCATGAGGTGCAGAATGGAGGCTTTCATGAGTTCCATGAGGTGAGATAATGTGTTCTTTGAGGTATGGTGAGGTATGGCTTAAGGTATGGTGAGGTATGGTTCAAGGTATGGCTTCAAGCATGGTTCTTTGACTGAGAAAACAATTTAATATGTGGTCAAAGGGGGAGGATGTGGCCGAAATGCATCAGCCCATGGGGGAGGATTTGTTTGCATTTTAATTGTGGTTTAGAGTTGTGTTTAGGTGTATCTTTGATTATGCTTAAGATTAGGAATTTGTAAGAAAGTGTTTAGGTAAGGAAAATGGGTAATTAAGGTGGTCTAGACATAATTAAGGAGTGGTCTTGCACCATTAGTGAGTTAAATCCCCAATTTAGAGTCTAAACAACTCTAGACACATTTCCTTGATTTAAGGAATTGGAGAGAGAAAACACTATTCAAGATTCCAAGACTAGGAGTCTTGAGTTCTAAAAAGGGATTTAAGTTTAATCTAAGCAATTTTAGGTTCTAATTAACTTTAATAAATTATTTTGACTCTAGATTAATTAGGGAAATAAATTAATCTTCGTTTAGAGCCTAATATTGCTTAGGTTTGCTTAATTACGTCATTAAGCTCAAAAGCACTATTCTAGGGGCAAAATCGTAATTTTGCACTAAAACTGCCCGGGACCACCGAGACTTGAACAGAGACCTCTAGACACATGAAAACATGTTTTTGAACCTTTAGGGAAAGTTCCGGGCTCAAACGGCACCTTTACCCGCGTAAAAACGCTATAGGGGTATTTTGGTCATTTTGACCCAAATCATGAAACGAAATTTTCGCTTCCGAAAGCATTCAAGGGCCATTTAATCCCCTTCAAACATTGAGTTGACCCTTCGAGGACGACCGAGTTGGTTACCCTCGAGTTCGGGTCAGGAAATGACCTCAGGGGCATTTTGGTCATTTCCCTCGGACAGAGAAATCGGGGTGTTACAAAGTGACTCTTGTACGGCCTTTATCATATCCTCTAGTCTACCTTGGTTGTTTGATAGTTCATTCAATTTTCCTCTTACCACATCAACCTCATTACTCAAATCTTTTTTGACTTCAGAAGTTGTTATGGTTTGAATAGTATTTCTTGTGTTACCATTTCCTTTGGCCATTTTAGTCCGAGCTCTGGTATTGTGAATATGAGTTTGATTGGTATCCGTCTTCCTTAGGTGCCCAATGGTTGCAAAATTTTACCTATACTCAAAGCAAAACCAAAAAGATTAGTTTTTTTTTTAATTTTTATTATTATTATTTTTTATATATGAAAGATGTAACATCCTAATTTTTAACCCAATACTCTTAGAACATATTTATGTTAACCATTAGTTTGTTACGTCATAGTTTCCTCTTTACTTTAAAATACTTAGTGGAAAATATGGGTAAACTTTTTTTTGAAATGTAAATGCAAAGTGAGAGCCGCACAACACGATGAAAGATGAGGCACATAGAGAAACAAAACACAAGATTAAATAAACATCTGTCAAGACATAAAGCATGTAATTGCATATCATGATAAAACTAACTGTATATATATATATGTATATGTATAATATGCCCACTCATGAAAAGCGGGACTTAGTTAGTACAACATAGGAACAAACAATACATCTGAAATGAAAATACAATAGAAGGGAAAAGACAACAGAAAGCATAAAAGGAAACTCCCCATCTCAAAAAAGTGCACCTACACTAGATAACCCCTAAAACAAAAGTAGGTTATCTTGATTCAGTTAGAAGCTTAGGCACTAGAACACATTTGCAGTCTCCTACCACTGACCTCCCTAGGCAGGAGGAATATACCCAATCCACTGAGCTATCTCCGCTAAGGTGGCTATACACTGCATTGGCCGGGCATGGGCTCCTCGGTGGGGAATCATCCTCATTCGTCCCTTGTGCATTGGCTGTGTGACGGTGGCCTCATTGCCCTCTCCAAAGTCCATCGGCACAGTGGGGGAGGACCCTTTAGAAGGCACCTAGGTGACAGAGTCCTCGAAAGGGTCTGTCTTCGAGAATAATGATAAGGAGCGAGGCATGTACTGCAGGAAATCTCGGATAGCAGATGCGGTCGGTGGGGTGTGGCGAATCCGCTCCTCATGAGGATGTGCACACTCGAACACAAGGTCATCGTCAAACAGTGAGGCAGGGGAGAAACAGAAGCTGGAGACTGAATGTGCGAAGGGGCGATCCATGTAGACAAAAAGATGGACATCATAGCGACCCATAAAATGATAAGAACAGTGGGCAGGGTCGTAGTGCATCTCCTATGTGGGCGCATCAATGAAGATTACGAAGGTCACCATCAAACTCTAAAGATGTGACGGGAAAAAAAGGCAGAGGGAGTGAGAATCTACATGAAGAATCTTAGTAGGATAACCTCCTACCTAGGTAATATCATCACATCCTCAGGAACCTTGGGTTTCTTTGTAAAAGGTGAGCATGCATATACTTCATTTATTAGGTTTTAAACTTAGTTATCCAAGGTCCGTTTCTTTTAGAATGAATCTTAATGTTATGGATGCAGCATAATAAAGCATGAATGTATGAAGATGCATCAGGCATAAATCAATTAAACATTCATAGAGATATCAACATCATGCAGGTGGCACTAAGTGGCATGTTCTTTTCATGTAAAAGCATTTCTCTTTCTGTAACTGTGTGGCATTCAAAGCATCGCACTGCAACATAGGGATCACCTTAAAATCTTCTCTAGGTTATGAGCTCATACCTTGATTAGTCATCACTAATTCTTACTTATCCTCTGATAAGCGTAATCACAATAATGATAATCATAACAAAATGCATCGTACCGGTATCCAGTACACAGCGAATATTGTCCTCTTTGGGGCGTTACGTATCATCGTGCCCCTCAAGGATTTGTTTCTGGGGTGTTACGTATCATCGTCCCCCAGAACGTGTTCTTACAGTACTATGTCACATTCAAAAACTCATATTTTTGAAAATTTTCTAAGTCCTCAAATTTGTCAGAAATTCGGCAGCATAACGGTAGTACACCGAATTTCTTCCAAATTTGCTTTATGCCATATTCATATATATATATATATATATATATATATATATATACACACACACACATAGTCATTCATAATCATATGTGCCATAACCATCATAATCATCATATGCACCATAAGCATCATAAACATCATATACATTATAACATCATAATTTTTTTCATAAGGCATCATAGCATGAGTGTCAACACATCAACATTATATACTCTAATAGGAGATCACCTGCTCAAGTTATTCTCATAATAAAACATGTATTCACATGAAACACTAAAGCTAGTTATGCTCTTAAACTTATGGTATCTTATGCTTTGACCCTTACGGAGCTTAAACTCAAGATATAATTATTCTAACATTCGCTATTAACCTTTTATGCACCTATGGGTTCACAAATAATTATCCTTATTAATTTTTATGCTTAGGAGCAAAACCAAACAACTCCATACAGATTGTCAATTTCTAAATCTTGTAATTACAGGGTTCTAAAAACTACGTTTTAAACCTTTTCTATGACTTGTCTTCGCCTAAGGCGCTATAAATCAAATCTAAACCAATTATGAGGTATTCCTACCCATATGAACTAATTATAAACTATGTTTACTGCATTATAAGGTTTCTGGACAAAAACAGAAAATCAAATAATCTAAGTGTTCTAGAAGTGCACTTTTACGGTTTTCCTGTTACTAGTTTCTCTATAGGTGTTAAAAATCAATCCTACATCAAATGTTATCAAGTTTTTCATAATTAAAAAATCCTAAACTGAATGTTATCACATTAAAACAGTTTTGGTAGTGGTTAAAAATAAATGGATCAAAAATATGCTAAAACTCAACTTTACGGTTTTTGTGTAAGACTAGTTTCTTTCCTAACATGCATAGAGGGGTTCCTACCTCAACATATATAATTTTTACACATTCTAACATACCAAAACAACATCATACAGCAGCAAGTACACAAGTTTAGAACCGAAATATTAACGCTCAAGCATCATTCAAAAATCATGTCCTTAATACATACAAGTTACTAGTTTCTCTTGAAATTGTTTTAGGACTTCTAAAACTCATTGAAACCCATTTTATTTTATAAAAGGAGACTAAAGATAACCGTAGGGTATTAGCTAATTCAAAGCATGTTAGAAGAGGTTTAACTCATAAATCTTGTTGGTAATAATCTTATACAACTCTTAAGGCCTAAGGAAAATCTTAGAACGTAGATTGTTGGCTCTTGTGACTAGATGAAACTCGCATCATGTTCATCATCATCACATGGCTGAAATATGCATCCATGGGGATGTTTCTATAACCAAACTTTAACTTGAGGTAATAAGGGCAAGTCTTTGAGCTCTAGAGCCTTTAAGTAATGACAAAATGTAAACATGCTATGCATCCCATTTTATTCCTCATTATAAAGTAAAGTGAGAGCTTCAAGGTAAATATGAGTTGCAAGGATTTGAAATATAAATATGAGGTGCTAGAAATATAAATATGCAAGGCTTGAAAGTAAATATGCAAGTTCATTTTATCTTTTAGGATTTAAGTGATGACTTGAAATATAAATATGCTAGACAAGGAAATGTAAAGATGAATGCAAGTCCAATTCTTTATTTTAGTGCTCTAGGCTCCACAACAATCAACTTTAAGGCCGAAATAGGTGAGCTTTGAGATTAATTCTTAGGTGATATAAAAATGCAACTCTTGTTTTAATCTTTATGCTTTAGGTGATGGCCTGAAAATAAATGTGCTAGGCAAGGAATGTAAGTATGAATGCAAGTTCATTTATATTCTTCACTAGAGCTCTTGCAAGACTTTAAAAGAACATGAGCCTTAACCCAACTCATCATGACAAGATATAGTGAACTTTAGAGTTCTTAGAACACAAAATAACATTTTTTAAAGTAAAACCACAAGTGAGCTATATAACATTTTTATGAAAACTCAAGCTTTAGAGGTCTCATTGTGATGAACATATAGTCGTCATCTGGAAACTCTCATTACCAAGCTATCATGCTGAACCATTAACAGGGATGGCCGAAAATTTAAAGAAAAGAAAAGGAAAGAAACCGAAACCATAGCAAGGAAAGGAACCATTATGAAACTCTAGAGACCATGATTTTGATGATGTAGTAACACCAACATCATGTGTACTCATCATTGAGTTCATATATTCATTTTAGGACATCATCAAAGTTAAGTTTTTCAAGAATAAGAAAGGAAGAAAACAAAAACATCTTTTACTTAAGAACCAAGATCAAGCTTTAGAGGTTACTCAAGTGATAAATATCATCATGGAATCCTCATCATTAAGCTCTCATTTCCAAGTTCTCAAAGGCTCTTGGCCGAAATCAAAGAGGAACAAAAGAAGTTCTAAAAAGTTTCAAGAGAAACCACAAAGCACATTACTAAATAAGAATTTTAATGAATGAAACACTTAGAACAAAATCCCTACCAAGTGATTTGAGGTTAAGATAAGTGAAGAAGAGGAACTCTTGAACTTGAGAGAAAAAGAAAAGCTCAAAGTGCTCTTGAAAACTCAAGCTTAGCAAATGAACTAAAAGTGATTCAAGTTCATCCAAGCATGCTATTTATAGAGAAATGAAACAACTGAGAGGTGTAATGGAGGGAGGAGGTTTCGGCCAAGCATGCAGCCCCATGAGGTGAGATATTGTGTCCTTGAAGCATGGTGAGGTATGGCTCAAGGTAAGGTGAAGTATGGCTCAAAGCATGGTGTAGGCATAGTTCTTTGATTGTTTAAAATTTCAAACATGTGATGGAAATAGGGGGAGGAGTAGGCGAATTGCATCAGCCAAGGGGAAAGAAAATCTCACATTTCAATTGTGATTTAGAGTTGTGTTTAGGTGTGCCTTAGATTATGCTTAAGGTTAGGAATTTGTGAGAAGGTGTTTAGGTGACTAAGGATGTAATTAAGGATTTCAAGGCAAGGTTAGGGAGGGCCCTTGCTTCATTAGTGAGATAAAAACTCATTTCAGTGTATAAACAATTCTAGACATAATTCCTTAATTTAAGGAATTGGAGAGAGAAAACACTATTCAAGATTCTAAGACTAGGAATCTTGAGTTTTAAAAAGAGATTTAAGTTTAATCTAAGCAATTTTAGGTTCTAATTAATTTTAACAACTTATTTTGACTCTAGATTAATTATGAAATTTGATTAATCTTCGATTAGAGCCTGATATTGCTTAGGTTTACTTAATTACATCATTAAGCTCAAATGGCACTATTCCAGGGGTAAAATCGTAATTTATACAAAAACTACTCGGGACCACTGGGACTTAAACAGATACTTTTAAACACATGAAAATACTATTTTAAACATTCGGGGAAAGTTTCGGGTTTGAACAACACCTTTACCCGTGTAAAAACGCTATTGGGGTATTTTGGTCGTTTTGATCTGAAACTGCAGAAAACAAGATTTTCGTTTTCGAAATCACTCAAGGACTATCTAATCCCTTTCAAACATTGAGTTGACCTTTTGAGGACTGCTGGGCCAGCTATTCTCGAATTCTGGGTAGAAAATGACCTCAGGGGTATTTTGGTCATTTTTTTTTCAGATAGAAAATCGGGGCGTTATAGAAGACTAACAGATAAAAAAGAACAATAGTCATCAAGAGTTCTTTGTGCAAATAAGGATGCCCCACAGTCGTTCTTATGAATATATCAACCTATAAGTCAAGGTGCGGTTAATAGCAAATTTCTAAGGAGAATCCACTCCTCTATAGATGCTATATAATGAGTACTAGCAATGCAGTTCTTTGTGACTGAGCTTATCATTTTCTTGCACAAGGATGAACAATCTCAAGGCAAGAAAAGTGATTAATCGCTTTCTAAGGGAACATTTGATCCTCAACAAAAAGTATCGAGCATACTAGGAATGCCTTGATTGGTAATTTACAATTGGCACACAAACATTGAAAATTTCATTCATTTCCAGGCAATGTTCTGAGTACAAATCATTTCAGAATACATCACACATGTGCCGACAAAGAAACAATTACATCAAGAAGATCTTCGGTAACTACATCAACAACTTCATCTTTTTCTTCCTAAGATTTTTAGTAATACTCTCACATGCATCCATGAATTTCACCACTTCTTGAGGTAATTTGAATGGGGGCATCTTATTGATTTGCTTGCTTGCCTTCTCAAAGCGATACACAAAATTTGGAATGTAATAACTTAATTCATCAGTTAGCTTTCCATATTTTTCTTTCTATTCCAGAGCCTTTTCTCTCCATGATTTCCCAAATTCAGTCGCATCAACAAACAAGTCATGATACTGGTTTACCGATATCCACCCACGAATGGCATCATGTTTTGTCTGTGCCAACATTGTTGACAAGTTTTCTACCTCCCCTTCTAGCTTCTTTCTCTTGTCTTTCTCTTTGTTGACCTCTATTTTCAGGCTCAAAATGTTTTTATCTTTTTTTTTTGACTTCTTGTTCTACTTTTTTCACCATGCGACCCTTTCTATTAATCTCCTCCTTTAACTTGTTCCTTTCTTTCTCAAACACATGGAATCTTCCTTCTAACTCTTGGATTTTGGCGAAATAAGTAGTTAGGATATTTTCTTTGCCTTTCTTGGGCTTTGTAATTTCTGTCATGACAGTACATTCTTCTTTTAAGGCTTCGATTTCCTTAGCCATTTTCTTACATCGGCTCTGAAGGATGGCATTTTTCAGATCAGCTGTCTCCTTTTTCTCTTTCAAGAATTGCATTTGTGCCTTCATTATCTCTACTTAGGATGTTAATAGAGGTATGAGGCTTTTATAGTAGCCGAGTTGCTTGG